>CP092864.1:21066645-21078896 GCA_030710605.1 Cordylochernes scorpioides | reverse complement strand
TCAAATCATATCACATCATATACACTCATAGACAAAACTTAAGAAAGTTATATCTTTTAGCATGTATATCGGGATTCAGAACAATAACTCTGAAATATATCTGATACACAGTGACCTTTATTGAAGACACGAGATAACCAAATGTGAACAAAATTGCCCCTGTCTCCTTGAAAAAAAAAGGCGACAAAGATTTAAGTTTTGTCCAAGTCTTGTCGCTTTTTTTTAAGGAGACAGAAGCAATTTTGTTCAAACTTAGTTATCTCGCGTGTCTTCAATAAATGTCATTGTGCATCAAATATCTTTTTATTGTATTATATCTATCTATTGATTGGTTATTTTCAATATTAATACCTTTATATGACGTACACATTCATGGAAAAAACTTATGAGTGTACGTAATATAAAGGTATTAAGATTGACAATAACGAATCAATAGAGAGATATAAAAGAATAAAAAGATATTTGCAATTTAATCTTCTGACGCTTATTTGGTAAACAATCAACTCTGTTTCCAAATTTATTTGACGTTTCCATGGAGCTCTCTATAAAACAAATCCTTACTATAAACATCATAAAGGATTCAAGAAAGATATTTTGTGGCAAGTGAATTCATTTTAAATATTTAAAAATAAATATAATTGTTTAAAATGTTCGATATATATGGAATAATTCCTCTTTATTTTAAAATTTATTTAATCTTATGTGGTATTAGCTTAAAAGAAAATCATCTTTATACTAAAATAAGAATAATTCTAAATTCATTGATTATAATTATTTTGCAAATATTATCAGCATTTTATGACGATAAAGACAAGTACTCGACTTCAGCCAGTTTAATACATTCAGTTTTATATTTTATTATCAGTATTCATTTTTATTTTAGCTTGGATAAACTTTATCAAATATTCAAAACTATCGAAAAGAAACAAACCTTTGTATATGTGAATCATTTGAAATTTAATTTGGCATTTATTTTTGCTAATTTATCAAAATTAACATTACTATTTTTAATTCTAAACAATAATGAAATAGAGTTCCCTGTTCTTGCTCTCGTTTCATTTATTGAATTTTTCTTAATTCGAGCATATATATTTACATATATCTTTCTACTTTTCAAATTCAACGTAATTTTAAAGCAAACGAACAAATCAATGATTGAACATGGGATGAGTTATAAAAATTTATTAAATGAATTTATAAATAAAAAAATTCTTGCTGATCAAATTCAAGATATATTTTCATTTCCATTATTTTTATATATATTTTATACGATGTTTTTAAATTTAGCAATGATCAGACATATTAAGATAATAGAATTTGAAAATATACTCTTTTTAATAATAATAATTTTGGTGAATTCTACGCTGATTATCACAATTTGTTTTCAAGGAGAAGCAACTAGAAACAATTCCGTTATGTTTTTTAAGAATATCATTCAAAACAAGAATTTTATTCCAGACGATCTAAAATACTTTGCAATTTTACAGAATTCACTGAGTTCTGAGACAATAAACTTTTCTGCTGGTAATTTTATTCCATTAAACCTGTCCACGTTGTTTAGTTTGGCAGGTTTTGCACTCTCCTATACAATCATTGTTTTACAATTTGGAAACAAGTAGTGGTTTAAACCCAGGCTCCTGTAATTTTAAAACAATGCTAAGTATTTTCAAGTACTAATAGCTCATTATATATACAGTTAAAGCAAAAATGCACTCGCAAGACAAGTTAAATAAAATTTGAAAACAAATGAACCTAAAGTTATTCTTCATTATGAAAATTTAATGATGCTGTTAATATGGTGGTGTTGCATAAGTAACACCTTTGACCAACACCTTAGACCATGTCTAGAAGTCCACTCTTGTCTAGCTTTGAGAAGGGTAGAGTTCATACGGAATAATTGGGTTGGGTCCCATCAACAAAGATGGGAACATCTGAGCACACAAAGAAGTTGTTAATATAGAATATTCAACATATTCAGCCTTAAGAGGCTTAAAAAATTAACATACGAACGCGTAGGACAGATTCAGATGCCTAAGAAAACTGACACATGAAAAAAAAAATTCTTACTAACCTGGAGAAACCCGCAATAACTACACTCATGGTCAAAACGTAAGGAATTTGTACCTCTTATCATGTATATCGGGATTCAGACAATAACTCTGAAAGATACTTGATATACAGTGACCTTTATTGAAGACTCAAGAGATAACTAAGTGTGAACAAAATTGTCTATGTCTCCTTAAAAAAAAAAAAACATTAAAGACTTTCCACTTCCTAAGTTCTGTCCATGAGTTTATATACCTCTATCCGTCGTGTACATGTATTTTGTGATGGAGAAATGGTATAGACTGTTGATTTTCTATTACAACGACCCGCTGACACCCACCTGGGTGTGTCCACGGTGCACCGACTGTGGAGAATATGATTGGAAAAAGAAAATTTTGCAATTTATAGGAATGCCGGTGCAGCCAGAGCGTGGATCGGCGTATCCTTCAAGAAGCACTGGCCGACTCACATGCTACTTGTATCTCCATTGTGCAAGACCATCTCGACCAAAACCATTTCCCGTCGATTGGTTGCTAATGGCTTGCATTCATGTCGTCCGGTAAGAAGACTGCCATTGACTCCACTGAATAGACGCCAACGTTTGGAATGGTGCCGGGCTAGATCGACGCAGATGACGGAATGGCACAGGGTCGTGTTCTCAGATGAGTCACGCTTCTGTTTGACCAGTGATAGTCGTCGTGTACGCGTGTGGCGTCGACGTGAAGAAAGGTCCAATACGGCAGTATTTGTGAGACGCCTCACGGCGCTACAACGCGGAATCATGGTTTAGAACGCAATCGCGTATGATACCAGGTAACCTTTAGTTCGTATTCAGGGCACTATGACGGCTCAACAATACGTTGATGATGTGCTGCGACCGGATATACTCCTCTACCTTCAGGGGCTACCTAATACTCTTTACCAGCAGGATAACGCCCGACTGAACACTGCTCGCATTAGCCAACAAGTTCTGCAAGATGTACATATGCTTCCCTGGCCAACATACTCTACCGATCTCCACCAATCGAGCATGTCTGGGACATCATTGGACGCCGTTTACATACCTTGCCTCAGCCGCGTTCAGAAGACGAACTGTGACAAATGGTTTAAAGGGAACGGAGAGCTATCCCTCAGCACGCCATCTGTAGTCTGATTGACTCTCTACCTAGACGTGTTGCTGCGTGCATCGCCGTCCGCGGTGGTCCTACTTGCTACTGAGCCGACGCCGTTCTCGCTCTGTATTATGACAATCATTTTGAAATAAAGATCACTTATTGTTTGTTCCTGCCTCTCTCTGTTTGCCGAGTTTCATCACTTTCTCGCCCCTCTTTCTTGGTGTCCCATTTTCAATGTCACGCAGTGTATAATCAAATTGTGTTGTAGGTATTGTTTCAGTTAAAATTCCTCATCATCATTTTACTGAACCCAAATCTACCATCTGCTATTCAATCATCAACCTCCACCAATCATTACGAAATATTATCCTGATTGCTGAACCATCATTAACCAATATATCATCCAAAAATTACACTATCCCCATCATCACGATGCAACTTTAAACAAGAATAGTCCCTAAATGGTATATCTCCCCACAATTTAAGATAAGACAGGGGAGTGCTATCTTAAAGATCTAAGATACAGTTAAACCTGTCTATAGCGCCTCCCTCTTTATAGTGCCCGATTTTAAATATGTAGTACGATGCAATTTACATTAAAAGTGACCTGTCTATAGCACCCCCTCTCTATAGCACCCTATTTTGGTGAGTCCCAAGAGGGGGCGCTATAGACAGGTTTAACTGTATATCATTTCAAGTTAAACACCAGAAGAGGACACTGAAGAAGGACTACTTCAATCTCACTCATCAGTGGTATCTACCCAAGACACCAGGGGAATTCACCAATGTCAACGTGCCCCGTGGAGATGCCACCTGCTTGTCCCATCTCAAAACAGGACACACTATGCAAATCACCTTATATAAAATATGTGTTTGAAAGAATTAATTTATTTTAAATAAGTGTTTTTTAAATGCAGTTGGAAGTAGGGAATGCGGGAACATTACAATCCTGTAGAGATCCCAATTCTTTATTTCTAAAATAAAGGTCGCCCCTTTCTGTCAGAATAGATGCTGAAACTGAACGCCATCTACCGGCCGTCTCTGCAAATTAGCGGACTCAGGTTGTGGACAAATACACAACAGCCATGGCAAATTGATAAGTGCTTACCTGGGGACCATAGTATCAGGCTTATTGTCATTCCATGGCAGGCTTTGATGTCATGAGATCTACAAGGGATGGTGAGAGGTTTGGTGTATGACAGTTGGCCAGTCAGAGGTATGTTTACAGATGAGGTAGTTGTAATTATCTTTCAAATAGTTTTTTTTTATTATTATCCTTAGTACACCTAGTAAAGCCCATGATAATCATGGTCGGTTGAAGTTGACGACTGCTTTTTACTGTAAGTGAACCACATGTCTACACATGTGAAAAGCAGTTCAAATTTTGCACTTACAAATGTGCCAGAGCACTGTTTGGTTACTTGCACCTGCTGGTGGGGTTGGACTTTTGCATGAATCAGGGGCAATGGGAGCATTTTTTTTTTTTTTTTAATTAGAAAAAATGCCCAATGGGGGATTTGATCCCGGGTCGTAGCGGTCGAAAACCAAAGGTTTCAAAGAGTTGGAAGACAAGGAGAGATTTGGGAAAATCTGAAACACTGCCTCTGATTGGCCAACGTGTACAAAGTAAACAAATAACACAAATTGTGCTTGCTTTTTTAGATCGCACACTCCAGCCAATCAGAGAAAGTAGTTAGGATTTGGACCCATCTCTCGAGTTCTTCTGCAGAAATAGAAACAATAATGAAGTTTGATTTCCATATTTTAATGTTAAAAAAAAAGTAAATTCAAATATAGAATAATCTGAAGCTGAGTAAATTTGTATATTATTTCTTTCTAATACAAGGTAATTAGACAAAATCTAAATAAATAAATAGTGTGTGACATTTTGGTATTAGCATTGTTACCGAAATGTCTCACACTATTTTTTGGTCTTATTATCTTGTTGTATTTTCTTATCTCCTTGTGTAAAGATTACACAAATTCTATGAGTTTATGGTCCTCAAGCTGTTTGATGATAAGCAGCGGCCTTTCTCAAAGGAAATGGGGTGTAGGGGTTCAGTTTCGTTGATCATGGCACCATGAACCAGGCACACTTTGGTGAAAGTCTGACTTTGCCTGTAATTATTATTATCTTTTAGTTCTAATCTATAAAATCCAAATTGTGCCTTCTAAAATAATTAGGAGGTTCAGATATAACAGAATTCCTCCATCACCTATACAATAGAGGGGGAGTTGGTGGACAAGTGGTATATAAACTATTGATATTTAACAACCTGGGATTGAATTGCACAATGGGCACTTTTTTTTCCGAAGAAAAAAATCGCTCCAAAGACCTCCCAATGTCTAATTGATTATCAAGATAATTCCTATGTAAAGCTCTATTAATTGTAAGTTAAAAGATATAAAATTATTTTAAAATAACTTTATTATATTGCACTTTTATGTTACAAAGCTTAACGTGAAACATTGCCATTTAAATTAAGTATTTTTCATCCATTTCCCATTTCCACTGATTCTTTTGAAGTCTAGATTTCATTCCGTTTTGAATCTCTCTCTCTCTCTCTCTCTGTCATGTAAATTATTACTGGCTTCAAAGTCATCATAATTCATGGTATAAAAAATAACCTTTTGTTGCATTATGGACCCATTTATTTGGGTATTTTTAGCCTGGGTTAAACTAGCTATATATAGAACACTTCTTTTCTTTTTATCTTCACTCAAAAATCATATCAGGGTATCAAGCTTGTAGAGCTTGAGATGGTGTCTGCTGGGGATGAGTAGAGCTCATCAATGGATGAGCAGTCAATGATGTGGTTTGGGGTTGCAGGTTTGGAATTTCACTTAGTGCATAATAGGAAAACCTTGCAACCATTCTGGAAAGTCATTGTTCGTAGATGGCCAGACTTAAGTCTGGAAATCAAAGACTTGTTCCCAACACTTCTGATAGGGGAAAATAACATGTTCCAGCAAGACAAAAGTTGGGGTTGATACCTCTTTGTATCAAGTTATAATGGCCTTTTATTTTAATATCTTATTGTAGAAAATATAGATTTTCTTATTTCAACATGTTCTGAAGTTTTGGCTGCATTGTTTCAATTTGAAAAGCTTTGATTGTAGTTTTTCTTTTTTGAGGTAGTTTGTTATAAGAACATCTTTTAATTGGGTTCATCTTAGTGGGGTTTTAGTGTATACAGTTAAACCTGTCTATAGAGCCCCCTCAAAATAGCGCTTCCCTCTCTATAGCGCCCGATTTTAAATACATAGTACAATGTGATTTACATTAAAAGTGACCTGTCTATAGCACCCCCTCTCTATAGCACACTATTTTGGTGAGTCCCAAAAGGTGGCCCTATAGACAGGTTTAACTGTATCTATAATAAATGAAGCATTTAGTGTGATTTTTATTTTTCAAATAAAATAAAGTACTTTCTAGATGAAAAATTATCAGGAGGGCCTGACTCATCAATAGTGAAACCTCCCAGGTGTTTCACTGGTTTAATTAATGATACCACTCGAGTTATATAATGGACTGTTTGCTTATACAGTAGAACCTCCATGAGAGGACACTCCTGCTAGAGAACATCTCCCTACAAATGACAGTTTTCATTTGTAAAATTACCATTTTTACTATTTTGACACTCTTCGGTAAGAGGACACCTCTTCCTAAAGGACACTTTGGCTCTGCAATTATGTGTTCTTTACAGGGAGGTTTTACTGTATGTGGCACTTTGAAAGAAATCTTAGTAGAAGTCTGATATTATCAATGACTGTTATGTATATAAATGATTTTCAACCAATATTAAACAAAGCTACCTTGAAATTAATCAACAAAATATATTTATTTGTACAAATATTTACATGTGTGTAAAATGGTGATAACAAGTGTGCATCCACCAACAGTTCTCAGGAGGACTGGAACTTGTTCAGAACTGGAGCTAATTCTCTGAGGCCCACTCTCATCATTTTCAGAGGAGTGCAGAGGCTGGCTTGGTACACAGAGAAGATGGACTCTGAACAAACATGTTGTTATTGTTTCTTATCCCCTTAGGTTCCATGAGTTTATGCTCATCGAGCTGTTTTATGATAAGCAGCAGCCTCTCCCAAAGATCCTATTTCTGTGCTGTGGGCGATGCAGCATGCAAATCAACATCTGATCTCATGGAATGGGGTGTAGAAGTGCAGCTTTCATTAATCATGGTACCATGAGCCAGGCACACTTTGGTGAAAGTCTGACTTTGCCTGTAATTTGATACTGTTCCTAACATGGATGTAGACACCTTTGCTGCTGACTCTAACATGAGTACAGACGGTGCTCCTCTGTATCTCTGGATTGCAAAGAACAGGTACACTTTGGTGAAAGTCTGACTTTGCCTGTAATCTGAGGCTGTTCCTAACATGGAAGTAGACACCTTTGCTGCTGACTCTAACATGAGTACAGACGGTGCTCCTCTGTATCTCTGGATTGCAAAGAACAACCCCATTTGGTGAAAGTCTGACTTTGCCTGTAATTTGAGGCTGTTCCTAACATGGAAGTAGACACCTTTGCTGCTGACTCTAACATGAGTACAGATGCTGCTCCTCTGTATCTCTGGATTGCAAAGAAAGGGTATTTGGTCAATTATGGAATAATTTAAATATCAAAGATTAGTTGATATTTATTTTGACAGATAGCGCAAAGCCATCAACAACTTTTGGTTGCACCATCAGGAGGAGGCATTTTTCCTAATTTAGTAACCTGACCCTAGTACTTTTTAACTTTTGTATAATTTTTTCACCTTTTTTTCTAAGTGTAAGAAGTTATTTTAGTTGATGGCAAATACTGATGCATGGCATTCATAGGTCTCATACTCACCACAGAGTCTGAACTTGGAATCTTTTAGTTTGTTCATTGCAGTGTCCATCTCTGTTAAGGCTTTGGTCATACTGTAACATACGCCATATGAGATGGTATATACTATAGAATAGATGGCTAAGGTTTTTATTATTTAATTTCATGGCACATGCAGTCAAACTAATACAATCTTGTTTTATGTGAATGATAAGGCACAATTTGGATTATAGATTATAAACATAAGGTAATAAGACCAAATCCAAATAAATAAATAGTGTGTGACATTTCGGTAACAGCATTGTTACCATCTTCAGTAGATTCAGTACTTTTGTCTGAAGATGGTAACAAAGCTGTTACCAAAACATCACACACTATTTATTTATTTGGATTTGGTCGTATTACCTTGTGTTTTATGCGAACAAATAATATTTAAAATAGAAAAAAGGTCAGATGTTGATATAAAAAAGTCATATTCTGACCTCTCACATAAGTATTTTAGATGGCAGAGTGCCATATAGAGAAACAAAAATCAACTAAACGTTGATTTAATCTTGGAACAAGTTATAGCAACAATTATTTAATTTTTATGAAAAAAGGCATCTACTTATCGTGCAACTGAAAGTTGTTGATGGCTTGCGGCATCTATTGGAATAAATATCAACTATTCTCGTTGATTTTTAATTATTCCAGAATTGGCCAAATAATAAAAAATCAACAAGAATAGTTGATATTTATTCCGATAGATGGCGCAAGCCATCAACAACTTTCAGTTGCATGATAAGGAGATGCCTTTTCTCATAATTATGCACCTTATCCCAGTACAATATCATATTTATACTATTTTTTCACATTATTTAATTTTTGTTCCACTAGATGGTGCTTTGCCATCTGTTGTTGTTGTTGTTGTTTCTTATCCCCTTGTGTAAAGATTACACAAATTCCATGAGTTCATGCTCCTCGAGCTGTTTTATGATGAGCAGCGGCCTGCTTTGCCATCTAAAATACTCATGTGTACAGTCTTTTTTTAATACAAGTTTTATATATATTTTTTAAATATAGTAGAGCTTCCATGAGAAGACACTTCCGCTAGAAAAACACCTGTTGATAAAGGACAGTTTTTTAAATTTGCAAATTAAACATTTTTTTCTATTTAGCAACTCTATGATAAGAGGACGTCTTTCTGTAAAAGACACTTTGACTCTGCAATTAGGTGTTTTTTTACAGGGAGAGAGATTCTACTGTATAATTATTTTGTAAAAATCCAAAATGAAAATAACACACAAGATTAAAAAAAAAAAAACTTACTTATCAACAACATTCTGGATCCTGAAACACACAGTAACCATTTAAAATCAGAAAAAAAAAAAGTGTCATTGTGATAAATATATACAGTAAAATCTTGCTTAAGCAAACCTCAATGGGAAATGAATCATGGTTCGCTATAGCCGTGGTTCACTATATTGTATTCATACCATTGTGGGGATTATTTCAGGTTTGTTATAAGGGAAAGCTCACTATATCAACAGTTTGTTTTAGCGAGGTTTTACTGTATATACATAAAATTCTATAGAGTATAGGAAATATGAACAATAAAATTTCCTACTAAGTATGAATTTCCTACAAAGAAATAAAATCAAATAGATATATGTGGTTTTTGTGCTACATCTTATGTTGACCATTATCTGACCAGCAAAGGAGAATACTTGTGCTGTGAAAGTTTTCTTCTGTGTTATACACATTCTAGTATCCAATTCAAAGGGAAAAACTTCATTTAAACACCAGAGAATGTAACTTCTGTAAAAAATAGGTTGTTATTGTTTCTTATCCCCTTGTGTAAAGATTACACAAATTCCATGAGTTCATGCTCCTCAAGCTGTTTTATGATAAGCAGCTGCCTCTCCCAAAAGGTCCTGTTTAGTACATCTAATGCAAGCCAAAATGTGTTCTGGAGCTGCAGGTGCCAAGCTACATTTTGGGCAAGGTGAAAATATAAGTTTATCAGTGCTATAGGCAAGCATATAACCTCTCTTTAATTCTACTAATCTACTTTAACCAACGCCAACTTTAATTCTACAAGATTCATCCATCCATTGTTATATTAAAATAAAGAGGTTTAACTGTATCTAATTTGCTTAGTTGTGGATTCTTTAACATTTCTACATTATCATTTTTATTATTTCAGAATAACATAAAATCCAACTTCTTTATTCAACACTCCAAGGGATCAGAATTTTTGATTGAATTCAAGTCACTGTTGAATTATAGATGGTTAAAGTGGTGGTGGTGCTTATATCCATGGTTAAACCAATTCCTTGAGTGCACTCCTATTAGAGAGAGGAGCAGAATTCATCGGAGTATTTAGATGTCTGTTAATGAGACATTTGATGTAGGTAGGACTGTTAACATTTAGCTGGACATAGTGGGACAGCCTTCATGTCTTGGGTGTCCCTACCAGAACTCCAGACATACTTCACCTGTCCCGTCCAGGGTTACCCCCCCCCCCCCCCCCCCCCCCCCATTTTGAGGCAGTTAACAGGTCTTGGGGAGGAGATAGTTAAAGTGAATAAGCTGATTGGTAATTGAAAAATTGATTGAATTGATTATGTTTTAAGTACTGTGAATTATAGATAACTGAATTTGAAGGGTTATACTATAGCTGAGTCCAGTGTTAATTGCAAACTAGCTACAAGGTAATAAGACCAAATCCAAATAAATATGGATTTATGAACAAATTTGGATTTGGTCTTATTTATCTTGTAGTTCTAATCTAAAGCCCAAATGGAGGGGGGGGGGTCAGTGGAAGGATGGTCTAAACAGTTGGTTTTTGACCGCTACGACCCGGGTTCGATTCCCGCATTGGAACAGGGTTCTGGAACATTTGTAAGTGCAAAGTCGAACTGCTTTTCACATGTGTAGACATGCGGTGTACTTACAGTAAAAGCAGTCGATAACTACCCACCATGATTATCATGACCTGTACCACGTGTACTAGGAATAAGCAAAAAAAAAAAACAACACACAAATTGTGCATTATCATGTAAGTAAGCTGTTTATGAAAAAACAACACTTATTACTTATTTAGTGAGATTTGGTGTTTCTTGTTACTTCAATGTGAATGAATGCCAAGACATCACCAGTTACTCACTTGGAGGCTTCCATGTCTGCAGAGTTGAGGATTGTCTTGGCCTTGCGGAGAAGGCCTGTTTCTGTGCGGTCAATTCCTTGGCCTGCCACATTTATTGGGTGAATGTCAATTTTTGAGATATACATATATTAAGAAAAAGGCATCTTCTGATTGTGCAACTAAAAATTGCTGATGGCTTGCAACATCTGTCAGAATAAATATTTTAAAGAAATTGATTTTAAAGAAATTATTCCAAAGAATTGGCCAAATAGATAAATATGCAGTTAAACCTGTCTATAGCACCCCCTCTAAATAGTGCCTCCCTCTCTATAGTGCCCGATTTTAAATACATAGTACAATACGATTTACATTAAAAGTGACCGGTCTATAGCACCCTATTTTGGTGAGTCCCAAGAGGGGGCGCTATAGACAGGTTTAACTGTATTTTAAAATATCTATAGGAAGTGAATTTCTTTACAATACTAGAGAACATAGTAAAAGGACCCTGTCTAATGATTTAGACATTTTATGCCATTCTGTTCTGCAACCATTTTGGCACAATGCCTATAGTGCTTACTCTATTTAGGCAAATAATTAATCAATTTACAAATATAGATAAAGAATTCTTCCTGGATTGAAATTAGACGAAAAACATGGTGAAGGAAGACGAGTTTCTTTTATTGATGAATATAAAATGTGTGGTGGCGCTAGTGTTCACTTTTGTTCATTGCACAGTAGTGCCATACAACACTTGAGTCACACAGGGGAACTTAGAGACAAAGTCAGCAGGAACATGATTGGTTACACGTTGGCATTGATGGGAATCCGGTTCCGGTTCCAAAATCACTTTATTAGGTACCGCTCAACAAGAGCAACCTAGTTTATGATAATTGAAACAATGAATAATATGTGAAGGTTATTCACATATTAAACAAAATGTTAACGCAGGATTCAATCCCGGTTCATGACTGTCAGGAATCGAGGCTGTTACCCACTCGTCCACTGACTTTCATGTTTTATAGCAAAAAATAAAAAAGGCACATGAGAAGAACCCTTGTAAGGGAAAAATAAACATACTTTTAAAGACATAGAGACAGTAGCCAAAGCATAAATAAACAAGAACTGGAGGATC
>CP092864.1:21002287-21066545 GCA_030710605.1 Cordylochernes scorpioides | reverse complement strand
CAACAAGGAAATTAACCAGCTGAGGACAAATTGGATGGAGTTCTGTAAGGTAATCATCCCTTCCTTTCGTCAAAAAAAAAAAAAAAGGAACATGCACTATAACCTTTTTTATTTAACTGACTATAATAAGGCACAATTTGTATTATAGATTATAAACACAAAGTAATAAGACCAAATAAATAAATAGCGTGTGATGTTTCAGTAACAGCGTTGTTACCATCAATTCAGTACTGAATTCAGTACTTTTGTCTGAAGATAGTAATAACGCTGTTACTGAAACCTCATACACTATTTATTTATTTGGATTTGGTCCTATTACCTTGTGTTTAACTGACTATAATTTACTACCTACTTTTTTTAATTAAGCCAGTTTTTCAAATCACAATATCTCTAATTTCTATAAATTAACTGACTATAATTCAACAGAAAATTCTGATTCCTTGGACTGTTGAATTAAAAGAAGGTGGATGGTATTATACAATAGAACCCAACTTTCCCCCCCAAAAAAAGGACATTATACAATAGAATCTCATTATTATAGTAACCTCTTCTAACAACAACCACTTTATAACATCATATAAATTTTTTGTTTTTGTTTATTCCTAGTATATGTGGTACAGGCCATGATAATCATGGTGGGTAGAAGTAGGAAACTGTGTTTACTCTGTAAGTGTATCACATGTTAACACATGTGAAAGGCAGTTCGACTTACAGGTCGACACTTACAAATATGCCAGAGCCCCATTTGGTTATTTGCACTAGCTGGTGGGGTTGGATTTTTGCAAGAATTGGGGGTCATTTTTTTTTTTTAATCGGAAAAAAAAAAAAAAAGTCCCCAATATGGGAATTGAACTCAGGTCGTAGCGGTTGAAAACCAATGGTTCAGACCATCCTTCCACTGACCCCCTATCATATAATTCTAAAGTAACAAATTTTTTAAGTGCTCCTATTGTTTCACCCAGGGTTATAATGGCAACATGATGTTATAGCAATATAAAATCTTGGTTCCAAATGTTTAGCAAGATTTCATTTTTTCATGTATTCACTTAAAATACAGAATATGAATGAAGGAGGGGGGAAAAGATATATTTATAAGATTTCCTTCAAAGTCTAATGAAATAAAAATTTTGTTTTTTTGTACCATATTTTGTGAGTTAGGGGAAATGTTTCTAAAAACTTAATCCGTGTGAACAAAAAATAATTTCTGTATGTTGGAATTTATGTTGTTTTTTTTTTTATGATTTGGTATGAAGAGAGAGTTGACATTGAAATAGAATCAAAGTTAACATTGACTCTCTAAATTATAAACTTTAAATGAATTCATATACAGTAGAACCACCATGTAAAGAACACCTATTTGCAGAGCCAAAGTGTCCTTTAGGGAGAGGTGTCTTCTTACCAGAGAGTTGCTAAATAGTAAAAATGGTAATTTTGAAAATGAAAACTGTCCTTTATAGAGATGTGTCCGCTCTAAAGGGAGGTTCTACTGTATATATATACATTTACACCTGTCTATAGCGCCTCCTCTTGGGCCTCATCAAAATAGGGTGATATAGAGAGAGGGGGTGTTATAGACAGGTCACTTTTAATGTAAAATGCTTACATTTTAATGTTTAAAATTGGGAGCTATAGAGAGGAAGGTTCTATTTAGAGAGGTGCTATAGACAGGTTTAACTGTATTTGGTGTCTTGGGATCAAGCCATTATTATTTTCTCCCATTGTTGAAAGGAGAGTCATTGTTGTCACATTCAACCCCCACTTCAACTGCTGTGACAGCTCTATGAGGAAGCCACCTACGACCTGCTCTTCAATGCCAGCACAAAGAAGGAAAAGGCCATGAGCAACGAGTTTAAAGAGGAAACCAATTTTGTCAGCTTTCTCGGTGAGTGACTCCTGTACCTCTATATCACCTTTGAAGAGTAGAATTAAATCCTCCATCGAACCAGACCCTCCGAGTATTTTATCCTTGCTGTAAGGGTAGTATAGGAAATAATTTAATTTATTAAATACAATTATATTATTATTATTGCATTAAAATTAGATTTATTATGACAGATGCTCGTGTATCATATTGATTTTATAAATAAATTAAATCCTACACACACACAGGCATACATATTTATGATTTTGAACATTGTCTTTAGAAATAGATAGTCTTTTATAACAATATAAATCAATTTAAAAAGACGTCTAAAACCTTTAGTTGCATGATTAGGAGGTGCCTTTTTTCTTAATTTTCAGAAACTCAGGAGTTCAGAACTCCTGGGTTCACTCCACTGTACCAGCTGTACTTAGGTGGGATCCTCCAGTTCTTGTTTATTTATGCTTTGGCTACTGTCTCTATGTCTTTAAAAGTATGTTTATTTTTCCATGGCAAGGGTTTTCATGTGCCTTTTTTATTTTTTGCTTTATTCCCATCAATAAAACATAAAAGTTGGTGGACGAGTGGGTAACGCCCTCGATTCCTGACAGTCATGAACGGGGATTGAATCCTGCGTTAACCTTTTGTTTAATATGTGAATAACTCACATATTATTCAATGTTTCAATTATCATAAACTAGGTTGCTCTTGTTGAGCGGTACCTAATAAAGTGATTTTGGAACCTGAACCGGATTCCTATCAATGCCAACGTGTAACCAATTATGTACCTGCTGACTTTGTCTCTAAGTTCCCCTGTGTGACTCAAGTGTTGTATGGCACTACTGTGCAATGAACAAAAGTGAACACTAGCGCCACCACACATTTTATATTCATCAATAAAAGAAACTCGTCTTCCTTCACCATGTTTTTCGTCTAATTTCAATCCAGGAAGAATTATTTATCTATATTTGGAAATTGATTAATTATTTGCCTAAATAGAGTAAGCACTATAGGCATTGTGCCTAAATGGTTGCAGAACAGAATGGCATAAAATGTCTAAATCATTAGACAGGATCCTTTTACTATGTTCTCTAGTATTGTAAAGAAATTCACTTCCTATAGATATTTTAAAATACAGTTAAACCTGTCTATAACGCCCCCTCTTGGGACTCACCAAAATAGGGTGCTATAGACCGGTCACTTTTAATGTAAATAGTATCGTACTATGTATTTAAAATCGGGCACTATAGAGAGGGAGGCACTATTTAGAGGGGGTGCTATAGACAGGTTTAACTGCATATTTATCTATTTGGCCAATTCTTTGGAATAATTTCTTTAAAATCAACAATTTGTTGATATTTATTCTGACAGATGTTGCAAGCCATCAGCAATTTTTAGTTGCACGATCAGAAGATGCCCTTTTCTTAATATATGTATATCTCAAAAATTGACATTCACCCAATAAATGTGGCAGGCCAAGGAATTGACCGCACAGAAACAGGACTACTCCGCAAGGCCAAGACAATCCTCAACTCTGCAGACATGGAAGCCTCCAAGTGAGTAACTGGTGATGTCTTGGCATTCATTCACATTGAAATGACAAGAAACACCAAATCTAATTAAATAAGTAATAAGTGTTGTTTTCATAAACAGCTTACTTACATGATAATGCACAATTTGTGTGTTTTTTTTTTTTTTGCTTATTCCTAGTACACGTGGTACCCATGCATTTGGCTTGCATTAGATGCACTAAACAGGACCTTTGGGAGAGGCCGCTGCTCATCATAAAACAGCTCGAGGAGCATGAACTCATGGAATTTGTGTAATCTTTACACAAGGGGATAAGAAACAACAAACAACAACATAATTTAACACTGACTTGAATTCAATAAAAAATTCTGATCCCTTGGAGTGTTGAATAAAGAAGTTGGATTTTATGTTATTCTGAAATAATAAAAATGATAATGTAGAAATGTTAAAGAATCCACAACTAAGCAAATTAGATACAGTTAAACCTCTTTATTTTAATATAACAATGGATGGATGAATCTTGTAGAATTAAAGTTGGCGTTGGTTAAAGTAGATTAGTAGAATTAAAGAGAGGTTATATGCTTGCCTATAGCACTGATAAACTTATATTTTCACCTTGCCCAAAATGTAGCTTGGCACCTGCAGCTCCAGAACACATTTTGGCTTGCATTAGATGTACTAAACAGAACCTTTTGGGAGAGGCAGCTGCTTATCATAAAACAGCTTGAGGAGCATGAACTCATGGAATTTGTGTAATCTTTACATAAGGGGATAAGAAACAATAACAACCTATTTTTTACAGAAGTTACATTCTCTGGTGTTTAAATGAAGTTTTTCCCTTTGAATTGGATACTAGAATGTGTATAACACAGAAGAAAACTTTCACAGCACAAGTATTCTCCCTTGCTGGTCAGATAATGGTCAACATAAGATGTAGCACAAAAACCACATATATCTATTTGATTTTATTACTTTGTAGGAAATTCATACTTAGTAGGAAATTTTATTGTTCATATTTCCTATACTCTATAGAATTTTATGTATATACAGTAAAACCTCGCTAAAACAAACTGTTGATATAGTGAGCTTTCCCTTATAACAAACCTGAAATAATCCCCACAATGGTATGAATACAATATAGTGAACCACGGCTATAGCGAACCATGATTCATTTCCCATTGAGGTTTGCTTAAGCAAGATTTTACTGTATATATTTATCACAATGACACTTTTTTTTTCTGATTTTAAATGGTTACTGTGTGTTTCAGGATCCAGAATGTTGTTGATAAGTAAGTTTTTTTTTTTTTTATCTTGTGTGTTATTTTCATTTTGGATTTTTACAAAATAATTATACAGTAGAATCTCTCTCCCTGTAAAAAAACACCTAATTGCAGAGTCAAAGTGTCTTTTACAGAGAGACGTCCTCTTATCATAGAGTTGCTAAATAGAAAAAAATGTTTAATTTGCAAATTTAAAAAACTGTCCTTTATCAACAGGTGTTTTTCTAGCGGAAGTGTTTTCTCATGGAAGCTCTACTATATTTAAAATATATATATAAAACTTGCATTAAAAAAAGACTGTACACATGAGTATTTTAGATGGCAAAGCAGGCCGCTGCTCATCGTAAAACAGCTCGAGGAGCATGAACTCATGGAATTTGTGTAATCTTTACACAAGGGGATAAGAAACAACAACAACAGATGGCAAAGCGCCATCTAGTGGAACAAAAATTAAATAATGTGAAAAAATAGTATAAATGTGATATTGTACTGGGATAAGGCGCATAATTATGAAAAAAGGCATCTCCTTATCATGCAACTGAAAGTTGCTGATGGCTTGCGCCATCTATCGGAATAAATATCAACTATTCTCGTTGATTTTTTATTATTTGGCCAATTCTGAAATAATTAAAAATCAATGAGGTAACAATGCTGTTACAGAAACGTCACACACTATTTATTTATTTGGATTTGGTCTTATTACCTTGTGTTTATAATCTACTAGCCGAATGACCCGGGCAACGCCCGTGTTTTACCCGATTGAATGTTTTGATTCAAATACTATTTGTTACAATTATAAATTGGCGCCTTAAATAATTGCATATGTTAGTTAATAACTATAGCCTATGTGCTTTATCTGTCTATGTACTGTTGGCTTCCGTAGGCGTCTCTTACTGGGAAAAAGAAAGAGAGGATTCCATTTGGTTATTATCTAATATATGCATTTATTTAGGGAGCGACCCGCTCCAATACAATAGTTACAAAGACGAAATAGCGAGTGGGGGGGGGAAGGTGGCGTGACCGTAGCCAACCAATAGGAGGGCGCCATTCCAAAAAAAAAGCAAACGGTGACAGAGATGAAAACTGACTGATGACTGATTGATTAGGAGATGAGGAATGACGCTCGTAACTGTATATAGAATAATCCAAATTGTGCCTTATCATTCACATAAAACAAGATTGTATTAGTTTGACTGCGTGTGCCATGAAATTAAATAAAAACATCAGTCTATAGTATATACGATCTCACACAGGGTGTATGTTACAGTATGACCAAAGCCTTAACAGAGATGGACACTGCAATGAACAAGCTAAAAGATTCCAAGTTCAGACTCTGTGGTGAGTATGAGACCTATGAATGCTATGCATCAGTATTTGCCATCAACTAAAATAACTTCTTACACTTAGAAAAAAGATGAAAAAACTATACAAAAGTTAAAAAGTACTAGGGTCAGGTTAATAAATTAGGAAAATTGCCTCCTCCTGATGGTGCAATCAAAAGTTGTTGATGGCTTGCGCTATCTGTCGGGATAAATATCAACTAATCTTTGATATTTAAATTATTCCATAATTAACCAAATACCCTTTCTTTGCAATCCAGAGATATAGAGGAGCTGCGTCTGTACTCATGTTAGAGTTAGCAGCAAAGGTGTCTACTTCCATGTTAGGAACAGCCTCAAATTACAGGCAAAGTCAGACTTTCACCAAAATGTACCTGTTCTTTGCAATCCAGAGATACAGAGGAGCTGCGTCTGTACTCATGTTAAAGTCTGCAGCAAAGGTGTATGCTTCCATGTTAGGTACAGCCTCAGATTACAGGCAAAGTCAGACTTTCACCAAAGTGTACCTGTTCTTTGCAATCCAGAGATACGGAGGAGCACCGTCTGTACTCATGTTAGAGTCAGCAGCAAAGGTGTGTGCTTCCATGTTAGGTACAGCCTCAGATTACAGGCAAAGTCAGACTTTCACCAAAATGTACCTGTTCTTTTCAATCCAGAGATACAGAGGAGCTGCGTCTGTACTCATGTTAGAGTCAGCAGCAAAGGTGTATGCTTCCATGTTAGGTACAGCCTCAGATTACAGGCAAAGTCAGACTTTCACCAAAGTGTGCCTGTTCTTTGCAATCCAGAGATACAGAGGAGCACCGTCTGTACTCATGTTAGAGTCAGCAGCAAAGGTGTATGCTTCCATGTTAGGTACAGCCTCAGATTACAGGCAAAGTCAGACTTTCACCAAAGTGTGCCTGGCTTATGGTACCATGATTAATGAAAGCTGCACTTCTACACCCCATTCCATGAGATCAGATGTTGATTTGCATGCTGCATCGCCCACAGCACAGAAATTGGATCTTTTTAAGAGGCTGTTGCTTATCATAAAACAGCTCGATGAGCATAAACTCATGGAACACAAGGGGATAAGAAACAATAACAACATGTTTGTTCAGAGTCCATCTTCTCTGTGTACCAAGCCAGCCTCTGCACTCCTCTGAAAATGATGAGAGTGGGCCTCAGAGAATTAGCTCCAGTTCTGAACAAGTTCCAGTCCTCCTGAGAACTGTTGGTGGATGAAATGCACACTTGTTATCACCATTTTACACACATGTAAATATTTGTACAAATAAATATATTTTGTTGATTAATTTCAAGACAGCTTTGTTTAATATTGGTTGAAAATCATTTATACACATAACAGCCATTGATAATATCAGACTTCTGCTAAGATTTCTTTCAAAGTGCCAAATACAGTAGAACCTCCCTGTAAAGAACACATAATTGTAGAGCCAAAGTGTCTTTTAGGAAGAGGTGTCCTCTTACCGAAGAGCGTCAAAATAGTAAAAATGGTAATTTTACAAATGAAAACTGTCCTTTATAGAGAGGTGTCCTCTAGCGGGAGTATCCTCTCATGGAGGTTCTATTGTATAAGCAAAACAGTTTATTACAATACTTGAGTGGTATCATTAATTAAACCAGTGAAACACACACACACACCTGGGAGGTTTCACTATTGATGAGTCAGGCCCTCCTGATAATTTTTCATATAGAAAGTACAGTACATTATTTTATTTGAAAAATAAAAATCACACTAAATGCTTCATTTATTATAGATACATTTAAACCTGTCTATAGGGCCACCTTTTGGAACTCGCCAAAATAGTGTGCTATAGAGAGGGGGTGCTATAGACAGGTCACTTTTAATGTAAATCGCATCGTACTATGTATTTAAAATCAGGTGCTATAGAGAGGGAGGCGCTATTTAGATGGGACGCTATAGACAGGTTTAACTGTTTACAATAAAACCCCACTGAGACGAACCCCACGAAAAGATGTTCTTATAACAAGCTACCACAAAAAAGAAAAACTATTATCAAATCTTTTCAAAGTGGAACAATGCAGCCAAAACTTCAGAACATTGTTAAAATAAGAAAATGTACCTTTTCTACTACAAGATATTAAAATATAAGGCCATTATAAATTGATACAAAAGGAATCAACCCCAACTTTTGCCTTGATGGAACATGTTATTTTCCCCTGTCAAAAGTGTTGGGAACAACAGTCTTTGATTTCCAGACTTAAGTCTGGCCATCTACGAACAATGACTTTCCAGAATGGTTGGAAGGTTTTCCTATTATATGCACTAAGTGAAATTCCAAGCCTGCAACCCCAAACCACATCATTGACTGCTCATCCATTGATGAGCTCTACTCATCCCCAGCAGACACCATCTTAAGCTCTACAAGCTTGATACCCTGATATGATTTTTGAGAGAAGATAAAAAGAAAAGAAGTGTTCTATATCTAGCTAGTTTAACCCAGGCTAAAAATTTCCAAATAAATGGGTCCATATTGCAACAAAAGATTATTTTTTATACCATGAATTATGATGACTTTGAAGCCAGTAATAGTTTACATGACAGAGAGAGAGATTCAAAACGGAATGAAATCTAGACTTCAAAAGAATAAGTGGAAATAGGAAATGGATGAAAAATACTTAATTTAAATGGCAATGTTTCACGTTAAGCTTTGTAACATAAAAGTGTAATATAATAAAGTTATTTTCAAATAATTTTATATCTTTTAATTTACAATTAATAGAGCTTTACCTAGGAATTATCTTGATTTTCAATTAGACATTAGGAGGTCTTTGGAGCGATTTTTTTCTTCGGAAAAAAAAAGTGCCCATTGTGCAATTCAATCCCAGGTTGTTAAATATCAATGGTTTATATACCACTTGTCCACCAACTCCCCCTCTATTGTATAGGTGATGGAGGAATTCTGTTATTTCTGAACCTCCTAATTATTTTAGAAGGCACAATTTGGATTTTATAGATTAGAACTAAAGGATAATAATAATTACAGGCAAAGTCAGACTTTCACCAAAGTGTGCCTGGTTCACGGTGCCATGATCAACTAAACTGAACCCCTACACCCCATTTCCTTTGAGAAAGGCTGCTGCTTATCATCAAACAGCTTGAGGACCATAAACTCAATGGAATTTGTGTAATCTTTACACAAGGAGATAAGAAAATACAACAAGATAATAAGACCAAAAAATAGTGTGAGACATTTCGGTAACAATGCTAATACCAAAATGTCACACACTATTTATTTATTTGGATTTTGTCTAATTACCTTGTATTAGAAAGAAATAATATACAAATTTACTCAGCTTCAGATTATTCTATATTTGAATTTACTTTTTTTTTTTTAACATTAAAATATGGAAATCAAACTTCATTATTGTTTCTATTTCTGCAGAAGAACTCGAGAGATGGGTCCAAATCCTAACTACTCTCTCTGGTTGGCTGGAGTGTGCGATGTAAAAAAGCAATTTGTGTTATTTATTTACTTTGTACATGTTGGCCAATCAGAGGCAGTGTTTCAGATTTTCCCAAATCTCTCGTTGTCTTCCAACTCTTTGAAACCTTTGGTTTTCAACCGCTACGACCCGGGATCGAATCCCCCATTGGGCATTTTTTTCTAATTAAAAAAAAAAAAAAATGCTCCCATGGCCCCTGATTCATGCAAAAGTCCAACCCCACCAGCAAGTGCAAGTAACCAAACAGGGCTCTGGCACATTTGTAAGTGCAAAAGTTGAACACATTTTCACATGTGTAGATGTGTGGTGCACTTACAGTAAAAAGTAGTTGCCAACTTCTACCGACCATGATTTTCATGGGCTGTACTAGGTGTGCTAGTTATAATTTGAAAAAAAAAAAAACTTTGAAAGATAATTACAACTACCTCATCTACAAGCATACATCCGACTGACCAACTGTCGTACACCAAACCTCTCACCATCCCTTGTGGATCTCATGACATCAAAGCCTGCCATGGAATGACAATAAGCCTGATACTATGGTCCCCAGGTAAGCACTTATCAATTTGCCATGGCTGTTGTGTATTTGTCCACAACCTGAGTCCGCTAATTTGCAGAGACGGCCGATAGATGGCATTCAGTTTCAGTATTTATTCTGACAGAAGGGCGACCTTTATTTTAGAAATAAAGAACTGGGATCTCTACAGGATTGTAATGTTTCCGCATTCCATACTTTAACAATTTAGCATTTAATAATATCAACCCCAATTGACTAATTTACATAGCAATAATTTTCTTAAATTATAATATATAAAAAACTTCATAAATAATCCTAGATATGCAAATATTAACTTATATATATATGTATAGATAAATATGGGGCATATATTGGATATAAGTTTATTAATCGGCCAGTATTTCTAGGGGCAACACGCCTCTCTTTATCAAGGCTTTTCTTTGATTTAAACTAAATCACGCGGGCATGTGATCCACTCACGCTATACAAGACCAGAGCAAGATATCATTTAAAGAAAATATATATATTTGTACATACATGTTTATTTGAAATTATATCCTTTATTCCTGTAGAAGGGCAGCTTGCGCCCGAAAGCTCGAATTAATTTCACAAATAAAGAAACTTATCCTTATCAAATCTAATCGTTATTATAATACTTTAACTGCATTTAAAAAACACTTATTTAAAATAAATTAATTCTTTCAAACACATATTTCATATAAGGTTAGAAATAATCGTTATTTCTCCTTAAGATGAATTCCGATTTCTCGTTCAAAAGAAACACATGCGGGAAAATTTTCAAATGTCGTTCTTCAATTATAAGCCGCATTATATTGTATTACATATTTAATATATTTTAAAATTATTATTATCCCACATGTGTCATTATACAATGTCATGAGGACTAAATATATATTTGTGTATAATGTAAACTATTAATTCTGCCTAATGGTCTCCCTCACGAGAGAAATGTTCTAGCACTGCCTCCTCCCAGTACAGTTTGGAAAGATCTCCATTCCACTCTAAAACTTGATTTGCATAGTGTGTCCTGTTTTGAGATGGGACAAGCAGGTGGCATCTCCACGGGGCACGTTGACATTGGTGAATTCCCCTGGTGTCTTGGGTAGATACCACTGATGAGTGAGATTGAAGTAGTCCTTCTTCAGTGTCCTCTTCTGGTGTTTAACTTGAAATGATATACAGTTAAACCTGTCTATAGCGCCCCCTCTTGGGACTCACCAATATAGGGTGATATAGAGAGGGGGTGCTATAGACAGATCACTTTTAATGTAAATCGCATCATACTACGTATTTAAAATCGGGGCACTATAAAGAGGGAGGCGCTATAGACAGGTTTAACTGTATCTTAGATCTTTAAGATAGCACTCCCCTGTCTTATCTTAAATTGTGGGGAGATATACCATTTAGGGACTAATCTTGTTTAAAGTTGGATCGTGATGATGGGGATAGTATAATTTTTGGATGATATATTGGTTAATGATGGTTCAGCATTCAGGATAATATTTCGTAATGATTGGTGGAGGTTGTTGATTGAATATCAGATGGTAGATTTGGGTTCAGTAAAATGTTGATGAGGAATTTTAACTGAAACAATACCTACAACACAATTGGATTATACACTGCGTGACATTGAAAATGGGACACCAAGAAAGAGGGGCGAGAAAGTGATGAAACTTGGAAAACAGAGAGAATCAGGAACAAACAATAAGTGATCTTTATTTCAAAAGGATTGTCATAATACAGAGCGAGAACGGCGTCGGCTCAGTAGCAAGTAGAACCACCGCGGACGGCGATGTACGCAGCAACATGTCTAGGTAGAGAGTCAATCAGACTACAGATGGCGTGCTGAGGGATAGCTCTCCATTCCCTTTAAACCATTTGTCACAGTTCGTCTTCTGAACGCGGCTGAGGCAAGGCATGTAAATGGCGTCCAATAATGTCTCAGACATGCTCGATTGGTGGAGATCAGTAGAGTATGTTGCCAGGGAAGCATATGTATGTCTTGCAGAACTTGTTGGCTAATGCGAGCAGTGTGCGGTCGGGCATTATCTTGCTGGTAGCCCCTGAAGGTAGAGGAGTGTCACCGGTCGCAGCACATCATAAACGTATCGTTGGGCCGTCATAGTGCCCTGAATACGAACTAAAGGTGACCTGGTATCATACGCGATTGCGTCCCAAACCATGATTCCGCGTTGTAGCGCCGTGAGGCGTCTCACAAATACTGCCGTGTTGGACCTTTCTTCACGTCGACGCCACACGCGCACACGGCGACTATCACTGGACAAACAGAAGCATGACTCATCTGAGAACACGATCCTGTGCCATTCCGTAATCCACTTCGATATAGCCCGGCACCATTCCAAACGTTGGCGTCTATTCAGTGGAGTCAATGGCAGTGTTCTTACCGGACGACATGAATGCAAGCCATTAGCAACCAATCGACGGGAAATGATTTTGGTCGCGATGGTCTTGCACAATGGAAATACAAGTAGCATGTGAGTCCGCCACTGCTTCTTGAAGGATACGCCGATCCACCCTATGGCTGCACCGGCATTCCTATAAATTGCAAAATATTATTTTTTCCAATCATCTTCTCCACAGTCGGTGCACCGTGGACGCACCCAGGTGGGTATCAGCGGGTCGTGGTAATAGAAAATCAACAGTCTATACAATTTATCTACCACAAAAGACATTTACACGATGGATAGAGGCATATACACTCATGGACAGAACTTAGGAAGTGAAAAGAGTTTAATGTTTTTTTTGTTGTTGTTGTTTTTTTTTTTTTTAAGGAGACATTGACAATTTTGTTCACACTTGTTATCTCTTGAGTCTTCAATAAAGGTCACTGTATATCAATTATCTTTCAGAGTTATTGTCTGAATCCCGATATACATGATAAGAGGTACAAATTCCTTACGTTTTGACCATGAGTGTAGTTATTGCGGCTTTCTCCAGGTTAGTAAGATTTTTTTTTTCATGTTGTTTTTTCATGTGTCAGTTTTCTTAGGCATCTGAATCTGTCCTACGCGTTCGTATGTTAATTTTTTAAGCCTCTTAAGGCTGAATATGTTGAATATTCTATATTAACAACATCTTTGTGTGCTCAGATGTTCCCATCTTTGTTGATGGGACCCAACCCAATTATTCCGTATGAACTCTACCCTTCTCAAAGCTAGAGAAGAGTGGACTTATAGACAAGGTCTAAGGTGTTGGTCAAAGGTGTTACTTATGCAACACCACCATATTAACAGCATCATTAAATTTTCATAATGAAGAATAACTTTAGGTTCATTTGTTTTCAAATTTTTTTTTACCTGTCTTGCGAGTGCATTTTTGCTTTAACTGTATATATAATGAGCTATTAGTACTTGAAAATATTTAGCATTGTTTTAAAATTACAGGAGCCTGGTTTAAACCACTACTTGTTTCCAATTGTAAAACAATTATTGTATAGGAGAGTGCAAAACCTGCCAAACTAAACAACGTGGACAGGTTTAATGGAATAAAATTACCAGCAGAAAAGTTTATTGTCTCTGAACTCAGTGAATTCTGTAAAATTGCAAAGTATTTTAAATCGTCTGGAATAAAATTCTTGTTTTGAATGATATTCTTAAAAAACATAACGGAATTGTTTCTAGTTGCTTCTCCTTGAAAACAAATTGTGATAATCAGCGTAGAATTCACCAAAATTATTATTATTAAAAAGAGTATATTTTCAAATTCTATTATCTTAATATGTCTGATCATTGCTAAATTTAAAAACATCGTATAAAATATATATAAAAATAATGGAAATGAAAATATATCTTGAATTTGATCAGCAAGAATTTTTTTATTTATAAATTCATTTAATAAATTTTTATAACTCATCCCATGTTCAATCATTGATTTGTTCGTTTGCTTTAAAATGACGTTGAATTTGAAAAGTAGAAAGATATATGTAAATATATATGCTCGAATTAAGAAAAATTCAATAAATGAAACGAGAGCAAGAACAGGGAACTCTATTTCATTATTGTTTAGAATTAAAAATAGTAATGTTAATTTTGATAAATTAGCAAAAATAAATGCCAAATTAAATTTCAAATGATTCACAGATACAAAGGTTTTGTTTCTTTTCGATAGTTTTGAATATTTGATAAAGTTTATCCAAGCTAAAATAAAAATGAATACTGATAATAAAATATAAAATTGAATGTATTAAACTGGCTAAGGTCGAGTACTTGTCTTTATCGTCATAAAATGCTGATAATATTTGCAAAATAATTATAATCAATGAATTTAGAATTATTCTTATTTTAGTATAAAGATGATTTTCTTTTAAGCTAATACCACATAAGATTAAATAAATTTTAAAATAAAGAGGAATCATTCCATATATATCAAACATTTTAAACAATTTTATATATTTTAAATATTTAAAATGAATTCACTTGCCAAAATATCTTTCTTGAATCCGTTATGATGTTTTTAGTAAGGATTTGTTTTATAGAGAGCTCCATGGAAACGTCAAATAAATTTGAGAACAGAGTTGATTGTTTACCAAATAAGCGTCAGAAGATTAAATTGCAAATATCTTTTTATTCTATTATATCTCTCTATTGATTCGTTATTGTCAATCTTAATACCTTTATATTACGTACACTCATAAGTTTTTTTCCATGAGTGTGTACGTCATATAAAGGTATTAATATTGAAAATAACCAATCGATAGATAGATATAATACAATAAAAAGATATTTGATGCACAATGACTTTTATTGAAGACACGCGAGATAACTAAGTGTGAACAAAATTGCTTCTGTCTCCTTAAAAAAAAGCGATAAAGTTTGTTTTTTTTTTCTAGGAGACAGAAGCAATTTTGTTCACATTTGGTTATCTCGTGTCTTCAATAAAGGTCACTGTGTATCAAATATATTTCAGAGTTATTATCTGAATCCCGATATACATGCTAAAAGATATAACTTCCTTAAGTTTTGTCTATGAGTGCATATGATGTGATATGATTTGAGTTTTGAAATAATAATAAAAAAGCATCCCTTGATTTTAAAAAGAATGGCTAAATGATACCACTAGATGGCGCTCTACCATCAATAGGGTTAGGTTGCACGATCAAAGGTTAAATGTGATAGGACAGGTTTAAATTTGGAAGTCCATAAAATAAACAAAACATTTAACAGTAGAACCTACATGAGGGGACGCTCTCTCTACAAAGGACAGTTTTCATCGCCAAAATAACATTATTACTATTTAGTAACTCTCCGGTAAGAGTACACCTCTCTCTAAAGGATATGTTGTCTCTGAAACTAGGTGTCGTGCTTAACAGAGAAGTTCTACTGTATTTTAATATTTTGGTGGCCCTGATTGATTAGTTTTTTTATTATTATTAATTATCCATAGTATAAGTGGTACAGGCCATGATAACCATGATGGGTAGAAGTTGGCGACTGATTTTACTGTAAGTGTACCACATGTCTAGACATATGAAAAGCAGTTCAACTTTTGCACTTACAAATGTGCCAGAGCACCGTTTGGTTACTTGCACTCGCCGGTGTGGTTGGACTTTTTCAAGAATCAGAGACCATTGAAGTATTTTTTAAAATTATTATTATTATAAAAAAGTACCTAATTCAGGATTCGATCCTGGGTCTCGTAGCAGTTTAAAACCAATGGTTTAAACCACACTACCCCCTTTAGTTAAAAATGATAACAGCTGCCATCATTCAAGGTTTGGGAGGAGGTACTTCTATACTCACTAGCTCACCATATTCTATATACAGTTACGAGCGTCATCATCTCTGTCACCGTTTGCTTTTTTTTTTTTTTTGGAATGGCGCTCTCCTATTGGTTGGCTACGATCACGTGGCTACGATGGCGCCGCCACTACGCGAGACACTTTGTTTTTGACTTTGCCCCCCCCCCCACTCGCTTTTTGGTTTTTGTAACTATTGTGTTGGAGCGGGTCGCTCCTTAAATAAATGCATATATTAGTTAATAACTAAATGGAATCCTCTCTTTCTTTTTCCCACTAAGAGACGACTACGGAAGCCAACAGTACATAGAAAGATAAAGCACATAGGCTATAGTTATTAACTAATATATGAATTTATTTAAGGCGCCAATTTATAATTGTAACAAATAGTATTTGAATCAAAACATTCAATCGGGTAAAACACGGGCGTTGCCCGGGTCATTCGGCTAGTATTTAAATAGCCAGGACAAGGCTACTCGCGAACTGTGTGATGTAATTGTAAATAATTCAGTGAATAAAAGAAAGAGTAATTATCATCATGTTTGTTTATGTTTGAGATAGAAAACAGCTCGAGTTAGGCTGTAAATAAATAATTGATAAATAAGCCATAAGTTAGGAAGTTCACTCTCTTAAAATAAATATAAATAATTATTCATCTTCGCATCCTGATTTTTAAAGAAACAAACAGTACTCGACCAACACTTTGAAACTTATGCATTATCTCTCGCCATCTGTTATAATAAATCCAAACCATTTTTGATGCGTATGTTTCTTTTTTAAATAAATTAATTTCTCTACTGCCCTTACTGCAATGTGATATAATAACTGACGAAACCGTTGGGAGGTTTCATCAGTGTTGAGCCAAGCCCTCCCATTATTTTATCATTGCAGTAAGAGCATTAGAAAATTATTATTTTTTTAAAAAGAAAAATACGCGTCAAAAATATTTCAAATTACTTTTAAACTGAGACGAAATAGATATAATAGATCAAAAAATAAAAATCGAACCTCACGTCAAAATAGACGTTAAAAGACGTTTAGTTTTAGCGTCTATATTAACGGGAGATGCGACATTTACATTTTTAGATCAATATTCTTCCAGTAAAATTTCCATCTATATTTTGGCCATAAATTTGGCCTAGCCACTCTACCATCTAAATAACTCTTTGTTAGATTGTAAGATTTCATTTGATCCCTTGTGGATCTCATGGAATAAAGTCCGCCCTAGACTGACGAGAGTCATTAGCCCGAAACCATGGTCTTCAGTTGGGGGTTTCTCAGTTTTCCAAAGCTGGTGTTGTGGCTTTGTTACCGACCAGAGTACGCTAGTTTGCGGAGACCGTCAATAGATGGCGCTTAGGGAGATGCGAACTTTATTTTTGATAGATAAAATAATATATTGGAATTTTAAAAATGGCGGCATTGTGGTTTCGATTCCCATCCCTGGACACTTTTTATTTTTTCCGTTCATCAATACTCTTCATAATTCACCCTTTCATACCTCATCCAAAAAGGTTAGAAATAGTCAATATTTCACCTTGAAATAAATTTTGATTTTTCATTGAAAAGAAACTCATGCGGTGTAACTTCAAGTGTTGTTTTACAATCACAAGCCGCAGTGTATTATAATTATATATATTGGCATTTTATTTCTTTATATACCCTATCAACTATCTATGTATAAAGTATAACAGTACACGGTCGTGCAGTTTATTAAAAATATGATAATCACAAACTGTCTTTTCGCGCCGAGACGAGGTCCCCATTAATATATATAGTCACGACCGTCTTTCCTCATCGGCCGGCCGCCTCTGTCACGGATGCGCGCGCACAGGGAGGTCACGTGCTCGCCGGCTCCCTCGAGCCGGATTTGAACCAGCGACCTAAGGATCACCGTTGTAACATCTACAGTCGGGTAAAACACGGGCGTTGCCCGGGTCATTCGGCTAGTAAAGATATATAGCATAGAGTGTGTGTGTGTGTTTCTTAAGATATGAATTTATACATTTGATATTCAAAAACATAATTTAATATTTCTGGACGTTCAATTAACTGGGAAAACCGATAATCCACTTATAACTAGTGTATTTAAAATTACAAATATTTTCTCACAATGAGTTTCTTTTTATTAAAAACGCTAGCTTTCATGCGATAATCGCTTTTCAACGGGCTTAATAAAATATTGACTTTATCCTACCAGAAATATTTTATTAAGCCCGTTGAAGAGCTATTATCGCTTGAAAGCTAGAGTTTTTAAATTAAAATAAACTCATTGTGAGAAAATATTTGTAATTTTAAAACTTTTTCACAATTTTATCATGAATAACTAGTGTATGTAGGGATTTATCTGAGTGCGGGGACCCTTCTTAATTTCTCTACTCGAATAATCTTGTGGCTTTCACAAAATATAAATTCAAGTTGTGAAATCATTTATACTATCATAAAGATTAGAGGCTGCCTGGCCGGTATTCATATTTCTTGAAAATAAAGATACTTCGGCCAGTAAATCAATAAAAAGATTTACTGGCCGAAGTGAAAAAATATATTGGGAGGGCTTGGCTCATCAGTGGTGAACCCTCCCAGCGGTTTCGCCAATTTAGTCAACTATGTTCAGATAGGTATAGATCAGAAATTAAGAAATAGTTTAAAAATATATCGATACTCAAATGGCTTTCTAAAAAAAAGAGAGAAAAATATAAATAACTCATTTTGAAAATAGGGAAATCTATAAATAGATCTTGTTGTTCACATGAATTCGTTGTTGTACCTTGAAAAAGGTTGGCGTATGTAAGATTGGCGTTGGTAAATTAATTATTTTTTTATCCAATATATAGATAAATCATTTTAGTCGCGATCGAACGTTGTACTGTACATATTACATCCCAAACACGATACGACACCAGCCATCTCTGTCTTGAACTCGATGTACCATCTCAGCGATCGTTAAGCCAGTGAGATTCTTTAATTGGTCCACGAAGCGTGTCGGTGGGCGTCCAGGTATGCGTCGCCCAGACGTCTTTCCGTTCAGTATGGTGTGTACAGGCCTTTATAATTATAGATAACTTAGTTTTCCTAGAAGCGAATGCCAACAACTTGGAATCTTCCTTGTCACTATTACAAACTAGGGCCTAGTAATTCTAAATAACGTCCTGAATAGGTTGCGAAGTATACAACAAAAGCCTTTATTGAGGACCTCTCGTCCTATAAAGGATTCGCCAATTTACAGAGTAATTGAAGAGAAGAGAACTAAGAATACAGAGAGAAACCTATAAGTAGTAGGTATAGTATAGTATTTTCTACACTGTGACTATATACAACAGCAGCAAACAAGCCTTTTAGTGGAATCAAAGTCCCATACAGGATTCGTCAAGGTTGCGAAGTATAACGAGTTGACTAGAAAGTGACAAACTGATGTAGAATGCGAGAAGCTCGCCATAGATGTTGAGTTGAGGTGAGTCCGTCCAAGAAGAAGGGACATTTGTATCCTATGTCTTAAGAAAGCTGAAGAGAAGGTTCTTCATACTGTCCTATTCCAAAATAACTTTATTAGGTACCAGTCAAAAAGAGCAACCTAGCTTATGTTATTTATAATGGAAATATGAACAGGTTCTTCACAGAAAAAAAGTACACAACGTGGGATTAGATCTCGGTTCATGACTGTCAGGAATCGAGGGTTTTAACCACTCATCCACCGACTTCATTCTTCGTACGTCTATAGTTCTTCTGAGCAACAAAAAAGACACAATCATAATTTTTAAGGAATATAAAAGAGAATAATATTTTTGACATATTTAAATAAATCAATAACGATCATTTTAAGGAATTTTAATTTGGTATATAATAAAAGTATTGAAATAAAATTTCATAATGAAAGATAGAATATGTGTTAATGATACTGGAACATTCGATGCAGTAGAAAGTACACAAAATGAAACAAAATATATAGAGGAAAAACGATGTGAAGTAAATAAAGCATTAAAGAACATCAACAGGAATAAAAATTGTCAAAATTTCAAAACACATTCTATATACAGTTACGAGCGTCATGCGTTCTTAATTCTTCAGTTTTCATCTCTGTCACCGTTTGCTTTTTTTTTGGAATGGCGCTCTCCTATTGGTTGGCTACGATCACGCCACCTTTGCCCCCCCCCACTCGCTTCTTCGTTTTTGTAACTATTATGTTGGAGCGGGTCGCTCCTTAAATAATTGCATATATTAGTTAATAACTAAATGGAATCCTCTCTTTCTTTTTCCCAGTAAGAGATGCCTACGGAAGCCAACAGTACATAGACAGATAAAGCACATAGGCTATAGTTATTAACTAACATATGCATTTATTTAAGGCGCCAATTTATAATTGTAACAAATAGTATTTGAATCAAAACATTCAATCGGGTAAAATACGGGCGTTGCCCGGGTCATTCGGCTAGTAATATATAAAGAACACGAACTGGTCTAATATTTAGATTTTCCATAATATTTAATCATTCCCATGTGTGTGTAAGAGACCGCCTAAAAACATGGCTAAAACTTGGTCTCTCATCAGAGACTGTTTCGGTTGAAATACGCCTCATGACTTGGCCTGACATGCTGGAATCTCTGATAAGAGGCCACCACCAGGAGAGACTGAGTTTATGCCATCTTTAAGGCCATGGCCTCTATCACATGGGACACTACTCTAGTTATTTTTCAAGGGAATAGGTATTCTAGAGTGAGGCACAAATCTGGGTAGGTGACTTCCTATACCTCAGAAAACAGGGTATTTCTATCCTCTATTGCAAAAAGATAGGGGGGGGGGAGAATCCAATACACCATCGCCATTTATCAAGCGTATTTGTAAAATTCCATGTCATTTTGTAAAGTTGCTTCCATACACTAGATTTGGCACGTTTTTTTCAGCCCGTCTGGATACCCTACACAGTTTTAATCAACTCATAAATTTTATAATTTTACCTGATTCAAAAAAGAAGACACAGATAAACATGAAGTTTGCCCAAAAGAGGACGATATGGCTTTTCGTAAGATATCCCTTTACCTAGCAAACAAACTAAAGGTATATATAGTTAAACCTGTCTATAGCGCCACCTCTAAATAGCGCCTCCCTCTCTAGAGCGCCCGATTTTAAATACGTAGTACGATGCGATTTACATTAAAAGTGACCTGTCTATAGCACCCCCTCTCTATAACATCCTATATTGGTGAGTTCAAAGAGGGGGCGCTTTAGACAGGTTTAAATGTATATTTAAAAGAGCGGGATAGGGCTTGAATATGTTCTCAGTTACAATACTGTGATACGGACGACAACAGGAAACCACCTAATTATCAATTCTAGGAATATATAATTAATGAAAACGATGCAGTTTTACAGGGCTGCGCAAGAAAAGAAACATTGAGAAAAGAGCCGTATGTAAATAGATATATAAATAATGAACTCATCTTTTCTAAGCAATTATGAACCTGGTCGAATCCTATATAGGACATAGGTCCCCAATAAAAGGTTTGTTGCTGTTGATAAAAATGATGCAAATAGAAGATTGATAATTATCAAAGATATCAACAAATCTAGGAACATAACTCATCGAATCAGCCCTATCATTAACCTAGTGTATCTATCAATTAAATAAGGCAAAAGATTTCTGGAGATGAGTTTCTTTTCATTTTTATTACACTCTCAAGCTTTCAGGCATCACCACGCTTCTAAAGGAGTACAAAAATGAACAATAATGAAACGCTTGAGATTGAAATAAAATGAAAAGAAACACATCTCCAGAAATGTGTTGCCTTTTTAATTTATAAACAGTAGATTCTCACATCTATTGCATAGTGTATTTATGCTAGCCAAGAGTATCCTATAGAGATCTAAGGAGTGAAAATGACCTGTGAACACACAAAATTGATTTTTGATAGACGATTGTTTATTAAAATAGAGTTTTACCTAGTGGTTACTTTGATCCTTAATGTTCCCAGTGCTTCTGCCCTCGCCAGAATTTCAAGGGAAACCTTGATCCAGGACTTGATTGCATCGCGACCTGAATCTTGAAACTCCTCAACACCTTCTAGAGTGATGATGTCCCCTTCTCGCGGTCACAACCACGAGCGACGGTAAATAGTGAATGTTGAATCTGTGTTCCAAAGACTGGGCTTCCAACCCTCGGAACGGTACGGATAACCAATCCGCATGATACTCCTGCAAGAACCGAACCATTTCAGCTTGAGAAATGTCTTCGGATACGTAGATAACTTCAATCGTCTTGCTAACTTCTCTTTGTATTATTGTATAGGCTTCACTTAGCCTTCCAGCCAACCAACGACAAGGAGGGTAGCCATGAGGCAGCAAAGAAAATCAGAAGAGTCGAACGAGAACCAAATACTTCTTCAGTTCGCTGTTCTTTTGATCGTCCCACGTCTCAGAAACACGCCTGTCCTCAATAAGTCGAGCCAGGTCATGTCAGTATCAGATTCATGGGTGCATCCATGCATCTTTGGCCAGATCAGGCTATCTTCAGGGAAATCCCGCCTCAGTGAACGGTTTGAACAGGCATGATGCTCTCTTTTAAGCTAAAAGTATAGAGCGTACTGCCTTTATATGCAAATGTAGTTTAAAGGAACAAGCTAATTTGCTTTCTACCCTCTTAGAAACTATATGAATAATAACCATTGTTCTTTTTTTTATTATAATAATCCATGGAACAAGAGTGTTGAGATAGCCTTCCAATTCGCCGTTAAAACCGGAGTTTTAAATTAAAAATTTTCGTAGAAAAGAATCTGGAAATTCTTTTAAAGTTTCTATCGAAAGTGGTTCAGATTTTAAGAAATCTACCGAAAATTATTCGAAATATATTATTTTATATGTTGTAAATTTCAAATATTTATGACGCTTATGCTTCTTTTAAATAAAACAATTAACTATTGTACCCTTACTGCATTGATAAAAATAATGGGAGGGCCTGGTTCATCAGTGGTAAAACCCACCCAGCGGTGTTTGGGTTAGTTTAATCTACCATTTTATCAGATTAAACTGGTAAAACCCCCCGCTGGGAGGGTTCACCACTTATGATCTAGGTCTTTTCTCATTATGTTTATTATTGCAGTAAGGGGGCACAATAGTAAATTATTTCATTTAAAAGAATCATACGCCTCTCATAAATAGTTCAAATTTCCAATAACAATAGGAGCACTAATATATCATGTTTATATATTATTGCATATATATTATTACAGTTGAACCTCCCTGTAAAGGACACCGAATTGCAAAGCCAAAGTGTCCTTTAGGGAGAAGTGTCCTTTTAACGGAGAGTTGCTAAATAGCAAAAATTATAATTTTGTAAATGAAAAACTGTCTTTTATAGATAGGTGTCCTCTTACACCGAAGATTTTATAAAAAGTAAAAATGATATTTTTGTAAATGAAAACTGTTCTTTATAGAGATGTGTCCTCTAGCGTGAGTGTCCTCTCATTAAGGTTCTATTGTATTAGCGTATTTTATATATAAACGTAACATTTAACATAGCAGCAACTAGGTAACCAAGGCTTCTGGAGCTTATCCGTAGATATCCCAACAACCAGGATAATAGTATTTATATTGCCATAATATGTAACTATAAAACTGAGGTAAGATTTATATAGTTATTGAATATATGATGGCATAGATAAAGTATTCAATAAATAAAAATGGATTATAATAAATTATATATTCATATTCCCCCATTATACATGTTCTGGAATAATTTTTGCCTCTTCTATCATTCATAAAAGTTTTGTATGTGGATAAATTTCTTTCTACTTCCTCCCTAATCAATTTTGTGTATTGTGTTTTACCCTAAGTTCAAAATCAGATGAAAAGTGACCTTTATTGTAGACACACGAGATAATCAAGCGTGAATAAAATTGCCTCTGTCTTTTTCTTCTTAAAAAAAATGTTATTTATGAGAAAACAATATCCTGTTCTAACTTTCACCATATTAGGCACTGTTGAAAAACAATCAACTTAGATCCTAATATTTATATACAGTTAAACCTGTCTATAGCGCCCCCTCTAAATAGTGCCCCCTCTAAATAGCGCCTCACTCTCTATAGCGCCCGATTTTAAATACGTAGTACGATACGATTTACATTAAAAGTGACCTGTCTATAGCACCCCCTCTCTATAGCACCCTATTTTGGTGAGTCCCAAGAGGGGGCGCTATAGACCTGCTTAACTGTATATTACATGCGATCCTCACATTTACTAAAATCAAATTAAACTTTTTGATCTTGGATATATAGTTTTTATAAAATAAATAAAACTTCCAGGGTTAAGTTTCTTGTGCAACTTTTTATTTTCAAGCTTTCGGGCTTGTCAGTTCTTCAACAGGATTATCACGTTAACAACTGAATAATAAATACAATTTAAAATAAATAAATACAAAAAAATAGTATTTATTATTAAGTTGTTAACGTGATAATCCAGTTGAAGGACTGACAAGTCCGAAAGCTTGAAATAAAAAGTTTAACAAGAAACTTAACCCTGGAAGCTTCATTTATTTTATAATATTATAAATCAGGGAAGAACGTTAATACAAGGTATGTCCCATAAGTTCCCGGACTGGGTCCATAAAAAAATAAATAAATGAAAAATGTAAATGAATTTGACTGTTTATTATAGAAAAGATATCTGGCTACACGGTGGTACCAATATCGAGGCGGTACTTGCGCGCGCGCCAAGGTTATTCTAATTTATTTAAAGGTCACACCTAGCGCTGCGGCGATTTTACGATGGAACAAAAATTGAAGCAGAGGATTTGCATAGAATTTTGTGTGAAACTTCAAATATCAGCAACCGAAACTTTTGAAATGCTTAATAAAGCATTCCCCAATGACGCCCCAAAGAGAACAACTGTTTTTGAATGGCATTCTAGATTTAAAGCTGGCAGAATTTCCGTTGAAGATGATCCTCGTCAAGGACGCCCAAAATTTCAAAGGACTAATGAAAATGTGCAAAAAATCACCGATTTGATAAAAGAAAATCCTCGAACCACTTTGCTGGAGCTAGAGCAAGACACAGGCATCTCTAAAACAACGATTGGAAGGATCGTAACCGAAGATTTGAAGCTCAAAAAGATTCCTGCAAAATTCATCCCAAGATTCCTCACCAATGAGCAAAAACTGTGTCGGCTTGCAACCTGTGAGGACATGATGGAAATGACAAGAACGGATCCAGAATGGAAAGACAAGATAATCACAGGCGACGAGACATGGGTCTATGGCTATGACCCTGAAACCAAACCTCAATCTGCCGAGTGGAGAGGTTAGGGTGAGCCTAGACCCAAAAAATCCAGAAACAAGGTGTTGCTGGTCGCTTTTTCGGATAACAAGGGCATTGTTCATCACGAGTATCTTCCTGCAGGCCAAACAGTTATTAAGGAAATGTATTTGGGCATTCTTCGCCGTCTAAGGGAAGCGATTCGAAAAAAAAAAGGCCAGAAAAATGGACTAATGGTGGCTGGATCCTACACCATGACAATGCTCACCCTCACACAGCGCACTTGATGACTAGCTTTTTGGCGAAAAACGGGACACAAATCCTACTTCAACCACCCTATTTCCCAGACATCGCACCAAATGACTTTTTCCTGTTCCCCAAACTTAAAGCAGTTCTAAAAGGAAGACATTTTGACACCAGGGATGACATAATAGAAAAATCGCCGTTAGCATTGAAGAGCATTCCAAAAGAGGCTTATAAAAACTGTTTCGACAATTGGGAGAAACGATGGCGCTGGTGCGTTGAAGCAAGGGGGGGATTACTTTGAAAAGTTTTAATAAAAATATTTTTAAAAAATCTTACCTTTTTTTTTATGGACCCAGTCCGGGAACTTATGGGACATACCTTGTATATAGTTTTTGGAGCAAATTTGCCTTCGTTTTATAAAAATTATTTTCTACCCTTTCCGATTTTTTGGTTATTTATTTTTCTTCCATTTGTCATTTTGACCAGGTTTATGAAGCATCTAGATCGAAAGTTATTATTTTCCTTTTTTACATTTGTAGTTGAATGCTTTTTTGGAAATATGTATCCTCTATATTTCCGGATTTTTCATAAAATTTGAACGTCTGTTTTATTATGCATTCATTAATATTTTGTCTATATAAATTTTATGAACTTTGTCGAATAATACATGTAAATTTGTAAATTTGTATTTATTAATAATCCAGGCGCGATATTGAAATATTTGGGCCTATTAGAGTAAACAAACAAAACAACAAACAAATTAAAACTTATAATTAAAAATATTTAAAAAATTACATGTTTTATTCGGCAGTGTTTATAAAATTTATATAGACAAAGTGGTTGATGTAAGAGAGTTAAATCATTTAAATCAGGGAACAAACGATGTCTCACTTCTGTAAAGTTCGGACAGTCGTAGATAAGGTGAAGAGCAGTTTGTTCAGTTTCTCCGCAGAAACAATTTGGTGTTTCTGATAGACCACTTTTATCTTAGTATTTCTATAATTTTTCTTGAGATGTGACAAATTGAGTTACAATAAAATTTGGATGTAACTGTATAGGAATTCATATAGGAGACGATCATTATGAATTCGAACTTAATTTGATTTACTATATAGCAATTGATTAGCGATTTTTATAAGTGTTCACACTAAATATTTTCCTTAAAGATAAAGGCTGCCTGGCCGGCAGCATTCATAGTTCTTCAAATAAAATACACTTCGGCCAGTAAATCTTTTTATTGTCTCAACGTTTCAACAAAAATCCTTTCTCCTCGTCAGGAGCAAACAAAAATTAAAACATTTGGCGTTAAAAATTATTCTACGCTTTACCAAATGTTTTAATTTTTGTCGCTCCTGACGAGGACAAAAGAATTTTGTCAAAACGTCGAGACAATAAAAAAATTCACTGACCGTCTTTTATTTGAGAATTGCGATGCTTGCTTTGTGTGTTTTGCTTTGTTGTTTGTTTGTCTCTTCGGATAATTTTCTTTGGTTAATTATGTAAAATAATGAATGGAACAGGATTGTATATAGCCGATTTGTTGTGATGTAGAGAGAGGTATCAACGCAAATATCCCTGAGTTTGGGATATCGCGTTTCATGATGTTAATAAATTGTTAATTGTCTTTTATTTGAAGAAATATTTAACTTTTCTTTCAATATGATTGTCCCCCGTCTTCTTTATTTTCACTCATATAAATCTAATTGCTCAATGGCAGAAGCTAAAATATTTTATTTATTAAAATAACACATTTTATTAATATAGAAAAGTTATAAACCTATAAATTCATACACACAATTTAACTTAGCAAATTATAAAATATAAAAAATTGTTACGGGTAGTTGGCGCTCTGCGCTCCAAGAACCTGGGTTATAAATATATCTGTCTCTATAAAGATTGAATTTCAAAGTAAAATTTCTTTTATTTTAGAAATGATTAGAAATCAAAACGAGATGTTTTGAAATGACAAAGTAGGTATAGTTCTTGAGAGATGATTACTCATGGATTGAGTCGCTAGTTAAAGACTCTACTGTAAATGAATTTTTCAGCAAAAAAAAAAATGAAATTAATTTTATTATAAAGAAAGAAAAAAGGATAATCCAGGCTTCCCTGGAACGATATTATAAAGAAATAACGCGCCATTTATACAGTTAAACCTGTCTATAGCGCCCCCCTCTAAATAGCGTCTCCCTCTATAGCGCCCGATTTTAAATACGTAGTACGATGCGATTTACATTAAAAGTGACCTGTCTATAGCACCACCTCTCTATAGCACCCAATTTTGGTGAGTTCCAAGAGGGGGCGCTATAAACAGGTTTAACTGTATATAAAAACTCTGCCTTTGCCGGTCCCAAACCCGGATGAAAAAGAGGAGGGAGAGCAGTAACAAGCTCACTAAAAAAACCTGGGCTCAGCTGGCCCGGCTGATAGTACCCTGTAAGGGCTCCTAATCCAGGGATACAGGATAAGCAGTGTTTGTACTCCATGTTAGGAGCAGCTGCAAATGGCGTCTGTTTCTCATGTCAGAGGGGGCCTTTTCTTTTGGAGCGAAGTCGTCCTGCCACTGAGTTGTGCTCCAAGTCTTAATGACAAAGGCAGACGCATCCTACTTCACCCAGTCATGATGGTTGTCAAAGAGCCACCATCAAAGGTACAACTTGATATCCTAATATGATTGAGTGGAGATAAGAAAGAAGAAGAAGAAGACTGTATATAAATAAATTAAAACATTATAAGACGCGAATGGTTTCTATCACACATAAATCAAATTTTGTTTGTAAATTATTTACACTTATATATATTAAAAACAAAGTAGGCATATCCTGACCAGGAGCCCATGTGCTTTTTAGATGGCAGAGCACCATCTAGTGAAACAGAAATCAACTAAACGTTGATTTAACCTGTTCCCTGATATTTGGCCAACCTATTTTCTTGATAAATCAAGAAAAGCCATCCACGAACGCGTTTCGCGCTGTTGGCGCTCGTAAGCGTGGAGAAATGTGTACTACTGCGACTAAAAATATTTTGATCCGAGAGGCTTCTTGAGAAACCAAGAAATGGGTATTTAAGGCCAAACTTGCGTAACTTCAGGCCTAATTTTTTTATGAAGGGTATAAATGATGATGGGGTCAAGAAGCTTTATTCCTATATGTGAGAGAGATTGAAACTACTTTATTTCAAGGTTCATATAAGGTTAAATACAGAATAAATATAAATAAGGATACAATATAATATACTGCGGCCTGTGATTGTAAAACGACACTTGAAGTTACACCGCATGAGTTTCTTTTAAACGAAAAATCAAAATTTTATTTCAAGGTGAAATATCGACTATAATATCGACTTTTATTTTTCCGTTCGTCATTACTCTTCATGATTCACCCTTTCATACATCATCCAAAAAGGATAGAAATAGTCGATATTTCACCTTGAAATAAAATTTGGATTTTTCGTTTAAAAGAAACTCATGCGGTGTAACTTCAAGTGTCGTTTTATAAATAAGGATAAAATAGATAAATCAATGTTAAATATAAAATAGGGATTATTGTTAATTATTCAAAATATTCTTATTTTACAAAATTTATTTTGTCCATAATATAAATATATATTTCAATTTTTTTTTTCTCCTCATTGAATATGAACAAAAATATTTTTGAAACTTAATTCTATTGACGTTATGTGGCGCTTAGTTTGTTGTTGATACACATTAATATGAAAAAACGAAAGAAAAAAAAAAGATCAGGTGTTGAAATCTGAAATAAAAATGGCATATCCTGACCAGGAGCACATGTAATTTACAGAAGGCAGAGCGCCATCTGGTGGAACAGAAATCAACTGAATATTGATTTAGCCTGTTCCCTGATATTTGGCCACCCCAATTTCTTGATAAATCAAGAAAAGCCATCCACGAACTCGTTTCGCGCTTTTGGCGCTCGTCAGCGTGGAGTAGGCTGTACCACTGCGACCAAAAATATTTTTTGGTCCCTGTGGCTTCTTGAAAAACCAAGAAAAATTTTACACATTAATATGTTATAACACTTTGATAAAAGTTGGCGTTTAGCCAACTCAAATATTGGTAAAATAAATGATATTTTGATCCAATATATTCCTTTTTAATTGAAGATAAATAAATGTAAAATATAAAATTGATAGATATACACATATATATATATATATATATATATGTATTTTTGTCGTATCTGTCGTGGTCGAATGGAAGGGCGCAGGCGTTGTGCATGTAAGCTTCAAAAAAGAACTTATTCCACACTCGTGAACGCGCGCGCACGGCGGCGTGCCGTAGCATTCGCCCGCGCGCGCTGGCTCCCACGTTTATTTTGTACAGTGTATTTATAGATGGATGAATTTGTATTTTCATTTTAACATTCTAATTATAGCGAAAATAAATTATATCTCTTGGGCATTAGGAAAATTATGGACATATATATATGTTATATTATATTATTAAAAAAAAAATTATATTTCATAGATTCAAATACTCTGCTAAATCGATCGCCAGAGGTCACGCTTACCCTGTCATAGTGGTTTTATATATTCTGCTTTACGCGGCCATTGGGGCTCAAAAATCATTTTATTTTGGTTAGCAGCCCCGTAAATAAAGATATTTTCGTTTCCAGACGGCCACCGCTCTGGCTTCTCTCCAGTCACGCATTAATCTTTCGCCTTTCCGATGGCCGGCTCAAATCGTTTGTACATTATGTAAATATGTTTTTCATCTTTTTTTATTCTTACGCCTTAAGCCAGGCAGTACTTTTATCAAATTATGTTTTTATATATTCCATAAGCTCAATTAAAGCTATTTCTAAGCTTCATTATTTTTATTATTATAGTTTCAAGATTTTAACCACGATTTCATTGACATAGCATACTCCTCAAGATGATCAAAAATTAACAGAAATCTTTTACATATATATAACATATATACAATGTCGTTATTGGTGGCGCCCACCGCGGGAAAGACCCCGCCACCGATGGACTGCAAGATAGAGAGAGAGAACTATATACAGAATAGGCGCTTTTTTTAATTAATTAATTTATTTTTATATATTTAATATATTTTCAAATATATATTTAAATTTTTACTATATTTTTTATTTTTAAAAATTCTGTTATAAAATAATTTCATAGAATGATTTTAATCATGTTTTCTTTAACGTTAATACATCAATCATTATGTTGTGTACTCAAGGGACCTAGGTTATCTATCGTTCATTCAGTATCTGTGAAAAAAAAACAATAATAAAAAGAATTTAGCATCGAATATTGTTTTTTCAATCAAAAACTTATTATTTGATACTTAGAACAAATGGAGAATACCAATAACCAAGATAATTCCGTTCAAGAGAAACCAGTTCCCGAAGAACTAAACCCGAAACAAAATGACCCTGTTCCTAAAGAAGATGTAACAACCTCTGTCAATGAAAACAAAGCTAATGAGGCTGACGAGCCACAAATTGATATTAAGAAATCAAACAATAAAAGATGGTACAAGAACGGTAAGAATAAACTAAACAAGTCAAATGACGTTAATGGCGAAAACACTGAGACAAACAAGTCAAGTGACAATAAAGTTAGTAGCGAAGGAACTGAGACAAACAAACCAAGTGACAGCAAAGTTAGTGAAGAAAATATTGATGGAAACAAGCCCAATGCCAATATTCCGGCGTCTCAAGCCTCGACTTCAAAGGATAATATGGAGAAACAGTCGAAAGAGGATAAAGAGATTGGTGAAGACGCTGAGACAAACAAGAAAAATGACAATAAAATTAATGGTGAGGACACTGAGACACACAAGAAAAATGACAATAAAATTAATGGTGAGGACACTGAGACACACAAGAAAAATGACAATAAAATTAATGGTGAGGACACTGAGACACACAAGAAAAATGACAATAAATTTAATGGTGAGGACACTGAGACACACAAGAAAAATGACAATAAAATTAATGGTGAGGACACTGAGACAAACAATTCCAATATGCCGACGTCTCACGCCACGACTTCGAGGCCGACAAACAACAAAGTTATCATCGACCTCAGAAGTATTTATGTTGGAAACATACCCTACACGGCGACAATGGGACAACTCATCATGTTGTTCAAGGACTGCGGCCTCATTACTGATCTTAAAATCGTTATAGGACCTAATCAAAGGCCGAAAGGATACGCCTTTATTCAATTCGAATATCCCCATGAAGCTACATTGGCCATTAACACCATGAATGGCAAAGAATTTGAAAAACGGATCATTGTTGTCAGGCCTAAAATGCTCACAAGACAACCAAGATATAGGCCTTTTAGAAATGTTAGGTAAATTGATTATTTATCTAGGTAAAAATTCTTCCATTAGTCAATAAAGTTTCTAAATAAAATTGTGTTCGTTTTTATTATTTTTATTCAAAATACATTGTTATAACACGGTTATAACCCGTTCTACCTATAGTAAGTTATTCCTTAATAAAACTGAAAATAGAGTATGCATCAAACTTTATGTTTTACTAAGAGATTTTTGACTCTTCCTATAGTATGAATGAATATAAAGAAAAAATATTATTATGATATGTTTCAGATAATAATATCTAAATACATATGATGACATCTGTCTTCCTATACCCTCATTATACAGTAGAATCTTCTGTAAAGGATAACACCTAATTGAAGAACCAACTGACCCTTAGGGAGAGGTGTCCTCTTACCAGAGAGTTGCTAAATAGTAAAAATTGTAATTTGGCAAAATGAATACTGTCCTTTATAGAGAGGTGTCCACTAAAGAGAGGTTCTACTATATATATGTTATATAAAAATATTATATTATTTTAAATTATAATTTCATAGATTCAAATACTCTGCTAAATCGACCGCCAGAGGCCACTCTTCCCCTATAAAAAAACTCGTTGTTGTTTTATCCCAATGATTATTTACATAATGTACAAAGATTTAAGCCGGCCATTGGGATAAAGAGAGAGAGAAAATATCTTTATTTTTTTTTTGGTTAGCAGCCCCGTAAAATAAAGATATTTTCTCTCTCTCTTTATCCCAATGGCCGGGCTAAATCTTTGTACATTATGTAAATAATCTTTTGTTTTTCTTATTCTACTCGCCTTAAGCCAGGCATTACTTTTACCAAATTATGCTTAATATATATTCTTTAGCTCACAAATAAATAAATCTCTGATCTTCAATACTTTTATTATAGTTTCAAGATTTTAACCGCGGACTGCATTACCAATACCATTTAATCCTAAAAAGAACCAGCAAATAATTCCATTAAAATAATCTTCAACATGATCAAAAATACAACAGAAAATCTCTCATCTTTTTTAAATATAAGTCATGTAAAAATGTTTTTTTTTAATTTTTTTATTTACCAATTCAGAATTTTTTTAACTTGCTCCCTCACGATGACAATTTACTTATTTGGAACATTAGTTGTGTAATATTTTTAATAATAGAACCACGGCCCATTCGATTAAAAAACATGAATAATTACTTGATGTAGATCATATTCTTTTTTTAAACCATAAAACTTGAAATTTCAAAGACTGTAAGAAAGATATAATAAAAAAATCTAGATATGGTTATATTTTAGATTATTTCTGTTTGTTTTCTGCTTAAATTCCTATGTAAGTTCAAGATAAAATCTATTATCAAGTTCCTTATTTGAAGTCCTAAATAATCATTCTTTCCAGAATATTTTTCAAGAGTTAGTTCCCTATTAAATCCGAGGTAAAATCGTAAATTCTCAACACGCATGCCGTTTATTTGAATGAGTCAAATAATAAATTTAAATTTCCTTCCCCAATTGTATCAAATCCTCCAAAAAAGACCTCTGGGAAAACCCAGGATAGAAAAGCTGAGACAATGGAACCTAATGGAGATCGTTTTAAACGACTTGAGGAATAAGCTACAACATATATTTTTAGATTTTTATAATAATAACTTGTATTATTTCTAGAAGAAAATGAAATGATTTTTTTTTTTTGCAATTTCCTATAATATATATATTATATAAAAATATATATAACACATATATATCAATACTTAAAATACCTTCAAATAATTCAAACATTAATAAATAAAAAGTACACAATAATAAAAAAAATATCTCTTCTGTCATTGAGAAATTAGATGTGTATAGGGTCTCCAATCCCGGGATCCCGTTTCCCGGGATCCCGGAGCCAAATAATGATCCCGAAATCCCGGGATTCCGCTCGAAAAATCCCGGGATTACTGGTTTGTGCATGAAAACCAGCGCAAAAATATTTTTTTCTTATCTAGCATTTTGATAATCAAACAGATGATGCGATAGCACACTTTTGACGTTTTGTTTATACAGCTGCATTTCGGGTCTTTTTTTTTCTGAGAGATTTGAAATTATTTTGTTGACATGCAAATAGTGGCTTCTTAGATAGTAGCGGCATCCCTTTATTTTTGTGGCGGACCTGCGTGTAACATGGACCCGCCACTAACCTCTTATCTGGGCTCCAAATTGTTTTATAATTTTTTTTTAAATCTATGTTTATACTCTCCATCCTGTACTCTGTATGCATGGGTCATCATGAACGCACTGCTCTGCTGTTCATTTTGTGAAACCCTCGCTAGCTTTTTTGTCATTTAATTTAAATTAAATTTATTTAATGTCATTTCATTAAATGCTTCGTAACTATCAAGCATCAGCCTAAAGTAGTTTTCAACTTATACGAACATAAAACAAAGTCTCTAAAACAATATTATCGGACCTTGTTATTTCTCAATAGAAAACGCGTCGGACATTTTTGGTAAGCTTAGCACTTCTTGGTTGTGATGGCGAAGTTTATTTCTTTCAAATCAGGAGGAATCTGGTGCTATTACCTACGAGACGGATCTGGCCAAAATGCACAGTGTATAGCGTGAAAAATGATTTTGAAATGCGTCGGTGGGTCTACAAAAGGGCTGCATGTAAACCAGAAGGCGGTCCACGGAATCGAAACTTCGAAGAGAAAAGTTAAAGACGAAGTTGATACACAGACCCCTGCAAACAAAAGACCCCCAAGATATCAATTCTCGATCATTTTTCGTCTGTTTCCATCGATCGATCGACTGATGCTGTGCTAGCTAGAATGATAGCTCTCGACGGATTGCTATTCTCCGTTTTTGTCACATCTAAGATCTACACAAATTCTTCAATGCTCTTGGACATGAAATTTCTCTCTCCGCAGAGACCATTAAGATTAAAGTGTGTCGTTATGCGGACACATTTCGTGAGAAGGTCGTTCGAGAGCTTCAGATGGAGAAAGAAAAGAGGCAACTTTTCAGCCTTACGCTGGATGAATGGACGTCAATCAGAAGCAAGCGTTACCTGAACATTAATATTCATAGCCGTACCAAGGTGTGGAATCTTGGCTTGACTCGAATATCTGGAGTATTTTCCTCTGAACAATGCAAATATGTCATTTGTGCTAAGCTCTTGGAGTTTGGAATCGACTTCGAAACTGATATTGTGTGTGTAACAACTGATGGGTGCGCAATGATGGTAAAATTGGGTCACATTATTGGTCCACTGCAACAGCTCTGCTACGCGCATGGTCTCCATCTGGCTGTGATGGATGTACTTTATGATAAGAAAAAAGAGAGGGTTGTTCCTGAATTCGTTTCCGCAACAGTAAATGAAGCAGAATCTGACCTTTCCGAGGATAACAATGAGGACACTTCTCCATTTAACGTTAGCCTAAAGGTAGCACATCCCTCATTCCCTGAAGCAATGTATCCACAATCCCTAGTATTTTCAAAGAAAAATATAAATGAAGTGACGAAAAAAGCTCGTGTGGTTGTGACGTGTGGCCACGTCATTGGCACTATATAAAAGAAAAAATTAAAAGTATAACGAACGAAACGATATACCTCTTGGCGTAGAAAGTCGAAAATGTTTTTCAATCCCGGGATATCCCGGGATTGAGAAAAAAAGCAATCCCGAATCCCGGGATTGAAAATATGTACCGGGATTGGAAGCCCTAGATGTGTATGAGTGAAAATAAAAGCGGCGGAGGGGGGGGGGGGGACGATCTTCATGAATTTCGGACTTAATGTGATTAAATATGTAGCAAATGATTAGCGAATTTTATATGTATTACCTCTTCACTCAATATGATCGCTTCCCGCCGCTTTTATTTTCACTCATATAAATCTAATTTCTCAATAACAGAAGAGATAAAATATGTTTTCCTTTTTAGTGAATAAAAATAAGAGCTTTGGTGAGATTTTGTATATATTTTAACTTTTGAGTGAGATATTCTAAGTTTTTATAATCATGAAATTACAAAACTTAAAATCAAAAGTTAGAATACACGAAATTTCACCAGAATATTTAAATATGCACAACAATTATAAAACCTAGTATTATCATCTACTTATAAAACCATTCACACACGATGATATTAGAATATATATGTAATTAATTCAGGTTTCTTAGGCCTTCAAAAGATCTATCTAACCACACGTGTTATCATTTAGACCGAAGTCTTCTTAGTTTTATTTACAATGACTGTAGAAGTCCAAGATATTAATAATGTCAATCAGATTTATTTCTAGGGATATTTTTAATTTATGCTATAGGTTGAGATTTATAATTCATAGGAGAGTGGCCGTTTGATTTATTTGTTATCAGAAAGCTAAACAGATGAAGAGGATATGATCCACTGTTTGGTCTTCATTCTAGTAGTTGGGGTAAATCGATCCTCTTTCAAATTTCGTGGAGTATACTTGTGTGTTTCCATGGCCAGTTAGTGGTGGTTTTTGAAGTGAACTCATGTTAGATTCTTGGAAGCATGTAGATCAAAATTCTTGGCGTAAATCTTCTGAGATCTCTCTCTCTCTCACTGGTTTTATAATCGATAATGTATAGGTATATCGATAGATTCTGTGTGATCTGAGTTATTTTATTGTGGGAAACGCTTTATGGAATAATTTTGAAAGACAGTGAATAAGTTAGATGGTGAAGCGGGCTTAGTTCTTTGGTCTGTTAGTTTATTCCCCAGAATACCGCTGTGACCTTTGACACAGCAGAGTTGAACATTGGATGTACAGTGGGGTGGACTGTATATGACAAAGAGTCAATTGAAAATATGAGGCAATTCAGCAGTTTACACGAGGGAAATTCTGGCTAGCTTTAGTCACCTAAAGAACCAGAGTTTCTTCTTGGAATGTTGAATATTCGTTTAATCAGTAGATACCGACCAGAGGTAGCGGATCTGTTCACAACGTGAACTAGTGGAGCTGTAGCGACAATACAAACACCATTCTGCATAATTTTTCTGACGCCACAGACCAACTGGCACGACAGAAACCGATGGAAAACTGTTTGGGATGAAACAAGCGACCACCAGGGTGAGAACATTTTTATGGGTCTTGGAAACGGTCCTGGACAATATTAGGAGTTGATTTATAAAATGGAAGAGGTCTAAGGCAACGACGTGGTCTTACTCCACTTGGCTTCGGGAAAGGCGAGGTCATGGCAACTGTCCCGGACATGGCAACGACGTACCATGCCTCTCAGTAAAAATGTAGGATGGAGCAACGTTGATCTAGGTGGAATGGTGCTATCGGATTCTCTGACGATTCCAGTTTAATAACGCAGAAAATTAAGAAAGAGCCTGACAGAAGTGGACAGAACCTGGCCGAGAGTTCCCAGTGGCTTAGCGTTGGTAACGTTGGTTGGAGGACGGGGCCCGAAGAATCACTCATCTCGGCACTCCTGGAAAACACAGCGGACACGACTTTGAGTTAAATTAGCTAGCTAAGGTGCGGGACTCTTTGGCCTTCACCGCTCATTACTGGCTCGACTAATGATTTCTTGTAAAAATAAGAAGATTAAAACACGGCTAGCAAGGTACAGCATATGGTCTGCTAAGAAAGGTAAATGTATTTTGATACGCTACTGTAGCACATCAGACTGTCACCATATCTTTGTAGACACAGAGAGATACTCGAATGTGTGCACTCTTAGAACTACATTTACAGAATAAATAAATCTTCTACAAAATTTAAAATTGACATGGTGAACGCGAACTTTTAAAATATATTATTAAATGTATTGTCAGAGTTTTTAAAGGTAAATTCAGATAAATCCTTCCCCATTTTCTCTATTTCCATATTTTTTAAATACAAAACGTTAGTAAATCAAGAACTTATTGATTCCACTGATATAGATAGATGTGTGATAGTCATTTGATTGATTCATTGGTGGAATACACTGCTAGCATCTTCCTGATATAACATTCACATAACACGAATGTCTTTATAATGTTAAAGCGGCACAAGAGAGAATGTCTCATTCTCTATGGAAAAAATAATCGAACTTTAGATTTCAAACATCTACGGTCCAACCTGGTGGAAGTTGCCGTAAGTCTTTAAATTCTGATGGTTCTTGGGAACTTCCTGCTACATCGGATGTGATTCCATTGTTTCAGACTTCGTTGAACATTGACAACTTGATCATCATCACTGATAGAGATGGCGATTGAGCATGTTCAAGATTCAGCTTGCATTTCCTCTTTGCATATCTCCTGGTGACTGTAATCAAATATCACAGCGTTGCATATTCCCAGTGGCTTGCATTGAAGGCTACAGTTTCCGTTGCGTTCATCGAAGGTCTCAGCTTCTGTTGCACATATTCCATCTGGTGGTACAGAAGGTGTCCCAGCTTTAGATGCATATCTCTAAGTAGCTGGCCAACAATGAAATCGGTCATATTTTACTCCATGACTACAACAAATAACGCCAAGTTGCCAAGCTTTCTAACTTAAAGGCGAATTTTTTGGGGTAGCACCTTTTCTTTATAACATCAATTTATGAAATTCCATGTGATAAAATGCCGGAAACATCATTTGTTTGTTGTTTCCCGATGGCCTTTGGTTAGCAGCCCCGTAAATAAAGATATTCCCTCCTTTCCCGATGGCCGGCTCAAATCGTTTGTACATTATGTAAATATGTTTTTCTTTTTTTTTATTCTTACGCCTTAAGCCAGGCAGTACTTTTATCAAATTATGTTTTTATATATTCCATAAGCTCAATTAAAGCTATTTCTAATCTTCATATTTTTATTATTATAGTTTCAAGATTTTAACCACGATTGCCTTGACATAGCATACTCCTCAAGATGATCAAAAATCAACAGAAATTTTATATACAGGGTGTACCAGGTAAATTGGGACTAACTTTGACAGTCCATAAAACAAAAACTACTTGAGATTAAAAACTTGTTTTTTTTTCATTACGTAGCCATATTCATGTAAAATGCAACAGTACATGTGTGCGCAGTGTAGTGATGAAGAGTAACCGAGAATTTGAAAATCGAGCTGCCATCATCGTTGTTCTGCGCGCCGGAAGGAGCCCCAAAGAGATAGTGGATTTTCTTAAGTTGCCCAAAACCACTATTTATCGTGTCAAGAAGCAGTTTGATGAGGCCGACAGTAACAAAGAGGGGATAGCTACAAGGAAAAAGCACTCGCGTCGAACGGACAGGGTAAGAGGCGAAGAATTTGTCAAAAATGTCAAGGAGAAGATTGATGGAAACCCTGGGAAGAGCATGAGGGCCATAGCCAAGGAAATGGAAGTTGGCTCTATGACAATTGTCAGAACTATCCATGAGGACCTTGGTCTCAAGTCTTATGCCCTTCGGAAAGGTCAGTTGCTGACTGAGAATATGAAGAATAACAGAAAAGGAAAGGCTGCTGCCCTCCTCAACAACCTGAAACACGACTCTTTTGGTATGCTAAGGTTCTTCTCTGACGAAAAGAACTTTGACGTGGACCAAAAGGTAAATCCCAGGAATGATCGCTGGATCTGTAAAGACCCCTCAGAGATACCTGTCGTGATGGTTTTCCTGCCTCCGTAATGGTCCTTGGCGTTATCAGCAGTGAAGGTGATGTCATGCCTCCCCATTTCTTTGAGAAGGGCCTTAGGATGAACGCTGACACCTACATCAATGTTCTGGAGACCGTTGTGAAGCCTTGGATGGACATGGTGGCCGCAGGAAGGAAGTATGTCTTCCAACAGGACTCAGCTCCAGCCCATAAGGCAAAAAAGACACAATCGTGGCTGACACTTAACGTCCCTAGTCACTGGGGTCCTGATATTTGGCCCCCTAATTCTCCACATTGCAATCCCCTCGACTATTTATGTATGGGGCGTTGTTGAGAGAGATGTCAACAAAGCTCCTCATACCACCATCCAGTCTGTCAAGAAAGCAGTTCACACGGTGATGACCCAAATGGACAAGGTCATCGTCGCCAAGGCCTGTGCTTCATTCCGCACTCGCCTCGAGACTGTTGTAGCTAATAATGGAAACTACATTGAAAAAATAAAAACTATATCCTTTTATCTACTACTGTGTCAAATTTCATTCGGATATTTTAATTTTTACTTGCAAAAAATTTCAGTTAAAATACCATTGTTGGAATTCCCAATTTACCTGGTACACCCTGTATATATATAACATATATACAATGTCGTCATTGGTGGCGCCCACCGCGGGAAAGACTCCGCCACCGATGGACTGCGAGATAGAGAGAGAGAACTATATACTGAATAGGCGCTTTTTTTAAAATTAATCAATTTATTTTTATATATTCAATATTATTTTTCAAAAATATATATTTAAATTTAATATATTTTTTATTTTTAAAAATTTCTGTTATAAAATAATTTCATAGAATGATTTTAATCATGTTTTTTTAACGTTAATACATCAATCATTATGTTGTGTGCTCAAGGAACCTAGGTTATCTATCGTTCATTCAGTATCTAAAAAAATAATAATAAAAAGAATTTTAGCATCGAATATTGTTTTTTCAATCAAAACCTTATTATTCGATACTTAGAACAAATGGAGAATACCAATAACCAAGATAATTCCGTTCAAGAGAAACCAGTTCCCGAAGAACTAAACCCGAAACAAAATGATCCTGTTCCTAAAGAAGATGTGACAACCTCTGTCAATGAAAACAAAGCTAATGAGGCTGACAAGCCACAAATTGATATTAAGAAATCAAACAATAAAAAATTGTACAAGAACGGTAAGAATAAACTAAACAAGTCAAATGACGTTAATGGCGAAAACACTGAGACAAACAAGTCAAGTGACAATAAAGTTAGTAGCGAAGGAACTGAGACAAACAAACCAAGTGACAGCAAAGTTAGTGAAGAAAATATTGATGGAAACAAGCCCAATGCCAATATCCCGGCGTCTCAAGCCTCGACTTCAAAGGATAATATGGAGAAACAGTCGATAGAGATTGGTGAAGACGCTGAGACAAACAAGAAAAATGACAATAAATTTAATGGTGAGGACACTGAGACAAACAAGAAAAATGACAATAAATTTAATGGTGAGGACACTGAGACAAACAAGAAAAATGACAATAAATTTAATGGTGAGGACACTGAGACAAACAAGAAAAATGACAATAAAATTAATGGTGAGGACACTGAGACAAACAATTCCAATATGCCGACGTCTCACGCCACGACTTCGAGGCCGACAAACAATAAAGTTATCATCGACCACAGAAGTATTTATGTTGGAAACATACCCTACACGGCGACAATAGGACAACTCATCATGTTGTTCAAGGACTGCGGCCTCATTACTGATCTTAAAATCGTTATAGGACCTAATCAAAGGCCGAAGGGATACGCCTTTATTCAATTCGAATTTCCCCAAGAAGCTACATTGGCCATTAACACCATGAATGGCAAAGAATTTGAAAAACGGATCATTGTTGTCAGGTCTAAAATCCTCACAAGACAACCAAGATATAGGCCTTTTAGAAATGTTAGGTAAATTGATTATTTATCTAGGTGAAAAATTCTTCCATTAGTCAATAAAGTTTCTAAATAAAATTGTGTTCGTTTTAATTATTTTTATTCAAAATACATTGTTATAACACGGTTATAACCCGTTCTACAAATGGGTCTATACCTATAGTAAGTTATTCCTTAATAAAACTGAAAATAGAGTATGTATCAAACTTTATGTTTTACTCTAAGATATTTTTGACTCTTCCTATAGTATGAATGAATATAAAGAAAAAATATTATTATGATATGTTTCAGATAATAATATATAAATACATTTGATGACATCTGTCTTCCTATACCCTCATTATACAGTAGAACTACCTCCCTGTAAAGGATAACACCTAATTGAAGAACCAAACTGTCCCTTAGGGAGAGGTGTCCTCTTACCGGAGAGTTGCTAAATAGTAAAAATTATAATTTTGCCAAAATGAATACACCTATCCCCCGATTTACACGGTACTTTTTTACACGTTTTTCGCTTTTACACGGTTTTCCAAATAAGTTTTTTTTTTTTTTTTATCGCACTATACTAAATGCTACTGTGATTGAACACATGCGCTGTGTACACATCTCACGAAGAATCCCGAGCTTATGTGCTAACTACATATTTTAACCTGTCAATGCATTTTATTTCTGTGTACACCTATCCCCCGATTTACACGTTTTTCTCAGGAACGTATCTACCGTGTAAATCGGGGGATAGGTGTACTGTCCTTTATAGAGAGGTGTCCGCTAAAGAGAGGTTCTACTATATATAAGTCATGTAAAAATGTTTTTTTTTTAATTTACTAATTCAGAATTTTTTTAACTTGCTCCCTCACGATGACAATTTACTTATTTGGAACATTAGTTGTGTAATATTTTTAATAATAGAACCACGGCCCATTCGATTAAAACATGAATCTAATACATTAAAACATCTTATCAATCTTAATACATTAATCTTTTTTTAAACCATAAAACTTGAATTTTTAAGACTGTAAAAAATAAAAAATAAAAAATATAGTTGTATTTTAGATTATTTCTGCTTGTTTTCTGCTTATATTCCTACTAGCCGAATGACCGGGCAACGCCCGTGTTTTTAATTTAGACACGTGGACCTGTTGGATCATTAACGCCAGTGTTTTACCCGATTGAATGTTTTTATTCAAATACTATTTGTTACAATTATAAATTGGCGCCTTATATAAATGCATATATTAGTTAATAACTATAGCCTATGTGCTTTATCTGTCTATGTACTGTTGGCTTCCGTAGGCGTCTCTTACTGGGAAAAGAAAGAGAGGATTCCATTTAGTTATTAACCAATATATGCATTTATTTAAGGAGCGACCCGCTCCAACACAATAGTTACAAAAACCAAAAAGCGAGTGGGGGGGGGGGGGCAAAGTGTCTCGCGCAGTGGCGGCGCCATCGTTGCGAACCAATAGGAGAGCGCCATTCCAAGGGATCTATCATTAAGTTATTTATTTGAAGTCCTGAATGATCAATCTCTCCAGAATATTTTTCAAGAGTTAGTTCCCAATTGGATCCGAGCTAAAATCGTAAATCCTCAACACACATGCTGTTTATGCAAATGAGTCAAATAATATATTTAAAGTCACTTTTTATGATCTTTTTTTAAATAATAAAACTTGTGTGTGTCTATTTTATAAAAAAAAAAATGAAATTATTATATATTTTTTTAATTTCCTATAATCAACACTTAAAATACCTTCAAATAATCCAAACATTAATCAATATAAAGTACACAATAATTAAAAAAAAAAAGAAGACTTTATCTCTTCTGTCTTTGAGAAATTAGATGTATATGAGTGAAAATAAAAGCGGCGGGGGGGGGGGGCGAACTTCATGAATTTCGAACTTAATGTGATTAAATATGTAGCAAATGATTAGCGATTTTTATATGTATTTACTAAATTTTTAACTCTTCACTCAATATGATCGTTTCCCGCCGTTTTTATTTTCACTCATATATATCTAATTTCTTAATAACAGAAGAGATAAAATATTTTTTACTTTTTAGTGAATAAAATAGAGATTTGGTGACATTTTGTATATATTTTAAATTTTAAGAGAGAGATTCTAAGTTTTTAGTCATGATATTACAAAACTTAAATCAAAAGTTCGAATATACACGAAATTTCACCAGAATATTTAATTATGCACCACAATTATAAAAACCTAGTATTATAATCTACTTATAAAACCACACACACACGATGATATTAGAATATATATGTAATTAATCTAGGTTCCTTAGGCCTTCAAAAGATCTCTCTAACGACACGTGTTGTCAGTCAGATCGAAGTCTTCTTGGTTACAATTACTGTAGAAGTCCAAGATATTAATAATGTCAATCAGATTTAATTCTAGGGATATTTTACGTTTATCCCAGGTTGAGATGTATAATTCATAGGAGAGTGGCCGTTTGATTTCTTTGTTATCAGAAAGCTGAGCAGATGTAGAGGAGATGACCCACTGTTTGGTCTTCATCCTAGCAGTTGGGGTAAATATACCCTCTTTCAAATTTCGTGGAATACACTTGAGCGTGGCCATGGCCAGATAGGATGGTTTTTGAAGTGAACTCATGTTAGATTCTTGGAAGCATGGAGATCAAAATTCTTGTCGTAAATCTTCCGAGATCACTGGTTTTATAATCGATAATGTATAGGTATATCGATAGATTCTGTGTGATCTGAGTTATTTTATTGTGGGAAACGCTTTATGGAATAATTTTGAAAGACAGTGAATAAGTTAGATGGTGAAGCGGGCTTAGTTCTTTGGTCTGTTAGTTTATTTCCCAGAATACCGCTGTGACCTTCGACACAGCAGAGTTGAACATTGGGTGTACAGTGGGGTGGACTGTATAGGACAAAGAGTCAATTGAAAATATGAGGCAATTCGGCAGTTTACACGAGGGAAATTCTGGCTAGCTTTAGTCACCTAAAGAACCAGAGTTTATTTTTGGAATGTTGAATATTCGTGTAATCAGTAGAGACCGACCAGAGGTGGATCTAGCGGATCTGTACACAACGTGGACTAGTGGAGCTGTGGCGACAACAAGATTATACAAAATAGTGTTTGCAATGCTAGCCGGTATAACAGAGAAATTATACTAACAATGCAAACACCATTCTGCATAATATTTTGACGCCATAAACCAACTGGCACGACACAAACCGATGGAAAACTGTTTGGTATGAAACATGCGACGACCAGTTTTTAGGTTCCGGTTATTTTAAGGAAACATAGGTCTTGGAAACGGTCTCAGACAGTATGAGGAGTTGATTTATAAAATGGAAGAGGTCTAGGGTAACGATGTGGTCTTACTCCGCTTGGCTTCGGGAAAGGTAAGGTCATGGTAACTGTCCCGGACATGTCCACGACGCCCCATGTCTCTTAGGAAAAACATAGGAATGAAGCAACGTTGATCTAGGTGGAACGGTTATATCAGATCCTCTGACGATCCCAGTTGAGCAACGCAGAATGTAAACACAATCATTTCTCAATAACACAACAAGTAGCTAATTATAGATTCATTAAACTCTAACATGATTGAATTAAGAATTCAGTAAGGTTGATTACTACTGTTCCAAGCTTCATATACTCATGGACAAAACTTAAGAAAGTTGTATCTTTTAACATGTACATGCTATTCCTGATAAAATTGTGAAAAAAAGTATTAAAATTACAAATATATTCTCACAATAAGTATCTTTTTTATTTAAAAAACGCTAGCTTTCAAGCGTTAATCGCTCTTCAACGGGCTTACTATAATATCGACTTTATCCCACCAGAAATATTTACAAAAACAAACGCGCGCAGCGTGGATATTTATAACTGAAATATAAATCAATAGATCAATTTTATAGGTTCTGGATGCTCTAAAAATTAAAATAGACATATTCCATAAAATAGTTAAATTACAAACCAATTTAAAATTTTCAGTTATAAAAAAAATAATAAAATAAAAAAAAAATTCAGTTATAAATATCTACGCTGTGCGCGTTTGTTTTTGTAAATATTTCTGGTGGGATGAAGTCGATATTATAGTAAGCCCGTTGAAGAGCGATTAACACTTGAAAGCTAGCGTTTTTTAAATAAAAAAGATACTCATTGTGAGAATATATTTGTAATTTTAATGTACATGCAATAATGTAAAACTTTCTAGAGTTTTGTCCATGAGTGTATTACTGTACACAAATAGATAATAAATCGAGTTTAAACTTTATATTGTAGTAGATGTATAGAGTTATGTAGTGTTATAAAAAAAAACATAGAATCAAAATATTTCTTAATATAATTCTTGATCATAATTGACAAAAAAAAATATCATCCTCTTAGATAAAAAGCATTTATAATCTCTAGCTTTTTCGGGCATTAATGCCTTTCTAAAAGATAAGGAGTTCTAGAGGAGTAATAGAGCTTTCAAAAAAGTCGAACATCATTTTGATAAATATCTATATACATTCATGGACAAAACATAAAGAATTTGCATAACATGCATTATCGTATTCAGATAACTCTGAAAGATATTTGATATTCAATGACCTTTATTGAAGACACACGAGATAACCAAGTGTGAACAAAATTGCCTGTGTCTCCGTAAAAAAAAAGCATAATAATGGCATATCAAAGACTTTCCACTTCCTTAATTTTGTCCATGAGTGTATTTGATCTAATTCAGATGAAACTATATTACCACAATATAGATTTAGGTCTGTAAGAAATCAATTTACAGCTCCAAATCTGAAATATGCAATTAATCCCAATTTATTTAGAGTTGAAAATGAATAAAATATATATTTTATTAAACGGAATAATAATTATTGCGATTAATTGCACATTCTGGATTTGGAACTGTGAAAATGATTTCTTCGAAACACCTATATTATGGCAAATTTTATCAGGATAGTTCAAATATATAGATATTTATTATTTTTTTCTCAACCTCTTCGAAAGGTTCTATCACTTTGAATATGAAATAACAGGTAAATTGTACATTATCGTGTTTTAGTGAGCATTACAGCTTTTATTGTGCAAAACCTATTCCTAAATTTTGTCGGCGTATTATGGATTCATCTTGCATTAACATGGTGTTTATATGGAAGATCAACCCCCCAAAGTGTATAATTTTAAAATCCTCAGTTTGAAAAAAATCATTATCTCTATTAATGATAAAATTAAAATTTTCAGTTATAAATATCCACGCTGCGCGCGTTTGTTTTTGTAAATATTTCTAGTAAGATGAAGTCGATATTTTATTAAGCCCGTTGAAGAGCGATTATCGCTTGAAGGCTAGCGTTTTTTAATTTAAAAAAAGAAACTCATTGTGAGAAACTATTTGTAATTTTAAAAAATATATATATTTGTAAAATAAAAGGCAATATTACTTCTGTATGTTGGAATAAAACAAAAATTCGGGCGGATGATTCTATGTAAAATTATTTGAAAATCTTCATTGTAAGTGCTTTAAAAGAGCACACTAAAATTTGATAAATGTCAAAATATTGATTCTGACAATCCTGGAAGTCTACATTGATGACAAGCATGACCTTCGAGAGATAGCTGTTTATTAAATGAGATTTCTAGTCATCGGTACCTTGATCCTCAATGTTCCCAGCGCTTCTGCCCTCGCTAGAATTTCAATAGAAATCTTGATCCAGCACTTAATGGCATCAATGCCTGAATCTTTAAATTCTTCGACGCCTTCCATGGTGATGATATCTCCTTCTCGCGTCACGACCACAAGCGACGGCAAGTAGTGGATGTTGTATCGGTGAATCAGAGTCCGAGCCTCCAGCCCTCTGAATGGTACAGACAACCAATCTGCGTGATATTCCTTCAAGAAACGGACCATTTCAGCTTGAGAAATATCTTCGGATACGTAGATAACTTCAATCGTCTTGCTTATCTCTCTTTGAATTATGGTATAGGCTTCACTTAGCCTTCCAGCGAACCAACGACATGGTGGAAGCCATGAAGCAGCAAAGAAAAACAGAATGGTTGATCGTGAGCCGAACAATTCTTCAGTTCGCTGTTCTTTAAACATCCCACGTCTTAAATACAAGCCTGTTCTCAATAGCTCGAGCCAATCCAAGTCAGTCTCCGCTTCTTGAGTGCATCCATGCTTCTTTGGCCAGATCAAACTGTCCTCGGGAAAATCCCGCTCGGAAAATGGATGGATAGGCATTATGCTTTAAATAAGCTAAAATTACAAAGTGATTCTGCCTGTATATGCAAAATAGTTTAAAGGAACAAATCAATTTGCTCTTTACCCTCTTGGAAACTAAATGTATAATCACCATTGTTCCTTTTTAATATATATTCAATATAAGACGTTTTTGTTGAGGAAACTTCTTAAATCGCGTCATCAATAAAAAATTGTTTTTCTGAAGAGTAGATATCATTTGAGAAAAACTTATTAGAAAATATGATGATACAGTATAATCTATCTATAAAGGATAATAAAAAAGTCGGTGGACGAGTGGGTAACACCCTCGGTTCCCGACAGTCATGAACAGGGATTGAATCCCGCGTTAAAATTTGTTTAATATGTGAATATCCTTCACATATTATTCACTGTTTCAATTATCATCAACTAGGTTGCTCTTGTTGAGCGGTACCAGGCTATCTATAAAGGATAAGACCTAGATATAGAGCCATGTCTAGAAAGATGTCCTCTTACTGGAGAACAGCTAATTGATAAAGATAGTAATTTTGGAAATTAAAACTGCATTTTGTATAGGTGTGTCTTTTATTGAAGTGTCCACTAAAGGACTTTAATACTCAAATTAAGAAGATAATTTTTTTTATAAATTATCCTTAAAATATATTCTCTCTCTAGAGATCCATCACCAGAAAATAAAAAATAAAAAAAGATGATCGAATTAATAAACAAGTTAATTCCAGTCGATAACGCAGAATACATATCTAAGTAGAAGAAATAAAGAATTTAATCTCTAATCTCTAGAGATCCATTTATATTTAGAGAGAATATTTGCAATTATCTCATATCTAAAACTATAGAAATTTTCAGTTTCACACATGTTGTATGATAGAGTATACATTTATATATTAAATTTGAAAAATATTTTTCTAAGTTTATACACATGTGTATCCTTTCAATAAATGTCTAAATGAAAAAGGAAACACCTGAAAAAAAAAGCCTTATTATAGATTAATATAGAGGTTACATTATTTTCTGTATGAACTTGAATATCATCACGTGGAAAATTAGGAAAACCAACTTCAGGATGACACAGCAATTTATTTAAGGCAAAGGTACAAACTCTAAAATTTATAAAAGAGAGGTATTTATAACCCAGATTCCTGGAGCGCAGAACACCAACTACCCGGGAAGTCCAGCTCACTAGTATGGACTAGTGCTAAGCGCTTTTACTCGCGTCCTGTTTTGATTGCGCAGTTGACCAGGAAGTGCCATGCTGAGGTTGAGTCTGGAAGGCTGGCCATAGATGTAGGATTGAGGTGGGTCAGTCCAAGGAAGAATTTTATAAAATACAATAAAAGCAATTAGGCAACTATATAAAGTAGAGAAAAATATATAAAAATCATAATTTATAATCTATTCATAAATAATAAATTAATTACGCTAATATATAGTGTTGTTGTTGTCGTGCCCAATAAATAGTCCCAAATATCTCCATGCATCTCTATCACAGCAGTCGCCTTTGTTCTTTATCTTGAGTGTGTAAAGTTTCTGTTCTGGGTCCATGTTAATTTTCTGTAGTTGTTGTGTCTAATGAAGAGCCTCAGATGTCTCCGTACATCTCTATCACAGCATTGTTCTCTATCTTGGGTGTGTAAAGCTGCTGTTCTGGGTCCATGCCAATTTTCTGCAAGGCTGCGGCCATTGCTGGGCATGAGAATATGTGAGTAGGTGTTAATTCCACACCAGAACTGTTGTTGCATGTCCTATAGGTTCTTATGCTATCTGGATATATTGTCATTCCTTTGTAGTGGCTCGTTCTGAGTCTTGTTATAGTTTTTGTAATTCTTCTCTTAGAGTTTATTTCGCATGTTTGATCTTTCCCTATTCTTTGTATAATATTGAATTGTATATAAGAGAGAGAGAGAGAGAGAGAACCATACTCTTCAGAATTAAATCAAGGAAATTGAGAGGTACCCTGTTCATGCCCTAATTCCCTCTTCTTTGCCACATTTTGCTATCTTTGGCGTGTAGATTTCGCATAAAGTGCACACGGAAAAAGTTATTGTTTGTAATTGATTCATAATATAAAAAAGATAACCGGTTTCAATATTTATATGAAAAATAGACACTTCGGCCAGTTAAAGGTTTTTATTTTCTCAACGTTTCGACAAAAATCTTTTGTCTTCGTTAAACGCCTTGCTAAATGCTTTATTTTTATTTAATTCTCCTGACAAAGACAAAATATTTTTGTGGAAACGTTAAGAAAATAAAAACCTCTAACTGGCCGAAGTGTCTATTTTTCATATAAATATGAATGCTGGCCAGTCAGCCTCTATCTTTACGGTTACAATATTGTGTTAATTGTTTTCTTTTAAAAATAAAACACTAACAAACCAACTCCCAAAGCTAAGAAAAAAAAAATTGTATGCTATACTTTGGTAACCAGTTCAAGTCGCTTTGACTTGATCAAGTACAAGTAATTTGCTGTCTTAAAGGATGTCAATGTAAATATGTCATTTTCAAAATCAGAATTATTGAAAATTAGCAATCAAATTATATCCCGAAACTTTCTTCCAGATGAAAAATGATGAGGTTCAAAGTTTGCTAAGGTTGTGTTTGTTGGAAACTGAATGCTACGACTACAGCTAGCGCCACACTGGCCTTATCATCATCACCACTACAGTTTGTTTACTTCTTCTCACTTATCTATATACTGTTAATGTGTTCTCTATTATAACTTTCTTTTACTAAATGGATAATAAAGGTTATTATCATATAATCATCAACGTTCTCACATGCCTTCATACAAGCTCTAAGTACCTAAATCTTACAAGAGTGTTTGCCCTTTTAATACCATTTAAATAAATTGAACATATACATTTCTATAAACAAATTAAGGTTTGTATAGAATGTTATCAGACTCTTTTCAATTTGAATTAGTAGAAACCATACAAAATTGTATTAAATATTTATTGTTGTCAGATATATTATATTTTAGCTTGTTCTCTCCTAAATAAATATTTATTAAAAAAAAACACAAAGTTTCTAAATTAAAAAGTTAAAAAATAATATTATTTAAAATGTCTAATTAAAAGTTGAAAAAAATATATATATATGTGTGGCGCTGATTTGTTGTTGACACACATTAAATATGTTATAACACCTTGATAAAGGGTGGCGTTCAGCCAACTGAAATATTGTTGAAATAAATGCTATTTTGATCCAATATATGCCTTTTTATTCAAAATATATTTATTATACCTTTCCACAGGCTCAATGTTTATTCAATTTAGAGGTATTTTGGATTATAAAGGTAAAAAGGAGATGTAATGATAATATATTTTCACATTCAGCTCATCTTGGAAGCCATCATTGTAGGTTTGGTGTTGGTTTTGAACTTCCCCGGGGTTTCCTCAGCTGATTCTCTATCAACCTTCAGTTCCAGAGCAGGCCTTGGATCTTCTCTTCTGCTTGGGTTCGCTAGCCCCCGGTTCCAGAGCTGCCCATGGAGCTTCCTCTCTGATGGGGTTTGCTAGCCCCCGGTTCCAGAGCAGGTCTTGGATCTTCTCCTCTGTTGGGGTTCGCTAGCCCCCGGTTAAAGAGCAGGCCTTGGATCTCCTCCTCTGCTGGGGTTCGCTAGCCCCCGGTTCCAGAGCAAGCCTTGGATCTTCTCCTCTGTTGGGGTTCGCTAGCCCCCGGTTCCAGAGCAGGCATTGGATCTTCTCCTCTGTTGGGGTTCGCTAGCCCCCGGTTTCAGAGCAGGCCTTGGATCTTCTCTTCTGATGGTGTTCGCTAGCCCCCGGCTCCAGAGGAACCCGTGGATTTTCTCCTCTGTTGGGGTTCGCTAGCCCCCGGTTCCAGAGCAGGCCTTGGATCTTCTCCTCTGTTGGGGTTCGCTAGCCCCCAGCTCCAGAGGAACCCGTGGATCTTCTCCTCTGTTGGGGTTCGCTAGCCCCCGGCTCCAGAAGAACCGTGGATCTTCTCCTCTGTTGGGGTCGCTAGGCCCCGGTTCCAGAACAGGCCTTGGATCTTCTCCTCTGTTGGGGTTCGCTAGCCCCCGGCTCCAGAGGAACCCGTGGATCTTCTCCTCTGTTGGGGTTCGCTAGCCCCCGGCTCCAGAGGAACCCTGTGGATCATCTCCTCTGTTGAGTTCGCTAGCCCCCGGCTCCAGAGCAGGACTTGGATCTTCTCCTCTGTTGGGGTTCGCTAGCCCCCGGCTCCAAAAGAACCCGTGGATCTCCACCTCTGTTGGGGTTCGCTAGCCCCCGGCTCCAGAGGAACCCGTGGATCTTCTCCTCTGTTGGGGTTCGCTAGCCCCCGGTTCCAGAGCAGGACTTGGATCTTCTCCTCTGTTGGGGTTCGCTAGCCCCCGGTTCCAGAGCAGGCCTTGGATCTTCTCCTCTGTTGTGGTTCGCCAGCCCCCGGCTCCAGAGGAACCCGTGGAACTTCTCCTCTGTTGGGGTTCGCTAGCCCCCGGTTCCAGAGCAGGCCTTGGATCTCCTCCTCTGTTGGGGTTCGCTAGCCCCCAGCTCCAGAGGAACCCGTGGATCTTCTCCTCTGTTGGGGTTCGCTAGCCCCCGGTTCCAGAGCAGGCCTTGGATCTTCTCTTCTGTTGGGGTTCGCTAGCCCCCGGCTCCAGAGGAACCCGTGGATTTTCTCCTCTGTTGGGGTTCCCTAGCCCCCGGTTCCAGAGCAGGCATTGGATCTTCTCCTCTGTTGGGGTTCGCTAGCCCCCGGTTCCAGAGCAGGCTTTGGATCTTCTCCTCTGTTGGGGTTCGCTAGCCCCCGGCTCCAGAGCAGGCCTTGGATCTTCTCCTCTGTTGGGGTTCGCTAGCCCCCGGCTCCAGAGCAGGCCTTTGATCTTCTCCTCTGTTGGGGTTCGCTAGTCCCCGGCTCCAGAGGAACCCGTGGATCTCCTCCTCTGTTGGGGTTCGCTAGCCGCCGGTTCCAGAGCAGGCCTTGGATCTTCTCCTCTGTTGGGGTTCGCTAGCCCCCGGTTCCAGAGCTGGCCTTGGATCTTCTCCTCTGTTGGGGTTCGCTAGCCCCCGGCTCCAGAGGAACCCGTGGAACTTCTCCTCTGTTGGGGTTCGCTAGCCCCCGGTTCCAGAGCAGGCTTTGGATCTTCTCCTCTGTTGGGGTTCGCTAGCCCCGGCTCCAGAGAAACCCGTGGATCTTCTCCTCTGTTGGGGTTCGCTAGCCCCCGGCTCCAGAGCAGGCCTTGGATCTTCTCCTCTGTTGGGGTTCGCTAGCCCCCGGCTCCAGAGCAGGCCTTTGATCTTCTCCTCTGTTGGGGTTCGCTAGTCCCCGGCTCCAGAGGAACCCGTGGATCTCCTCCTCTGTTGGGGTTCGCTAGCCGCCGGTTCCAGAGCAGGCCTTGGATCTTCTCCTCTGTTGGGGTTCGCTAGCCCCCGGTTCCAGAGCAGGCCTTGGATCTTCTCCTCTGTTGGGGTTCGCTAGCCCCCGGCTCCAGAGGAACCCGTGGAACTTCTCCTCTGTTGGGGTTCGCTAGCCCCCGGTTCCAGAGCAGGCCTTGGATCTCCTCCTCTGTTGGGGTTCGCTAGCCCCCAGCTCCAGAGGAACCCGTGGATCTTCTCCTCTGTTGGGGTTCGCTAGCCCCCGGCTCCAGAAGAACCCGTGGATCTTCTCCTCTGTTGGGGTTCGCTAGCCCCCGGTTCCAGAGCAGGCCTTGGATCTTTTCCTCTGTTGGGGTTCGCTAGCCCCCGGTTCCAGAGGAACCCGTGGATCTTCTTCTCTGTTGGGGTTCGCTAGCCCCCGGTTCCAGAGGAACCCGTGGATCTTCTCCTCTGCTGGGGTTCACTAGCCCCCGGTCTCAAAGCAGTCTCAGGAGCATCTATTATCATATTCTCCTCTTCATAAAAATACATATTATATTATCAAGAAGTAATTAGAGAAATTTAGAGGGTAGTTGCCAAATGTATTGCACTGGAAGAAGTTGCAACTGATGTTTCAGGAAGCAACGCCAAGTCATCAGGCTCCTCGCTGGATTCAAGTATCCTCAGTTCTATTTCTGATGACCGCCAGAGCTCTTCATGGCGCTCCCGTTTCTTGGCCTTTCTAGCTCTTTTGGCGCCCAACTCGCATATTATATCATTTTTGTGGCTCTCCAAGAGAACAGAAACTTCTTTCAGCAATTTTCTTACGCTGTAAGGTGGCCGGGTTTTTGAACGCTGAAAGAAATATCTTTTCGGAGTACATGGAGGGCAGTGAGGAATAGATCTCTCTTTGACCTCTTTCAGGAAGAAAGCGTCCTCCGCCATGTTTTTCCATTCTTTTTTTGATAGCTCTTCTGGCTTCTCGGAGCTTTCAAATTCTTTGTAGAGGATTTCGCGGCCGAAGCTGACCCTTTTCGGCATATGGCTAGGCTCTTCATTTCTATCTTTACAGGAAAGAATTTCGACCTCTTGTTTGAAATATTTGTTTAATATTTCTTCATAATCATAATTTTCTTTTTTGTTTTGTTTGTTTCGGGAGGCTTTCTTGAATGGCCAGCACATCTTGGCGTTGGGTATAGATTTATTGGGGGATAATATAATTGTTTAATAAATAATGAGATCTTTTTACTCACATATCAACTAGAGATATTTTAAACTCGTAGCTTTATAATCAGAAAATGACAAACACACACAAAAAAGGCTAATTAAATCTTTATTACCACCAAAATCTTTTTCAGTATCAATTTTTTTAAACTCAATATATAGGATGAAATATTTTTATCTGAGATTAAATTGTTAAGTTGAGATAACCATTAAGAAAGTTCCATAAATGTATTTTAAATTGAAAACTTACTAGTTATCTTTTTGGAAAGAAGTGTGAAATAATTACTAACAAATTCCTCTTATTAAATCAAATGATTAACCATTTAATTCCAAATACTTAACTGTTACATGATGTTTCAATTTGGGGTAAATTTGTCTTTCTTTTATAAATATTTCTCTTACAATATTTAATAAAAAATATTGAGGTAAGATACACACCCTTTGAATTAATAAATACGCAAATGCAATAACTGTTTTCTCTGTAAATTATTGAAAGAATTTTCCAGTTTACCTACAATTTGGGTATTCAGGTATAAATAGCAAAGTATCAGTATGCTTGTAGGAAATTAAAAGCTAATTTCTAGTAGGGTATGGGCATCATTGGTGATACACATTGGTTAAACGTATTATATTTTCTTAACTTTAACCACGAAACTGGAAAAAAAGACTGGAAACTTTAACTTGAAAAAAAAAAAGAATGTTATTAAGAGTGTACATGGAAGAAGGCTTGTATTATGTTTTAAAATACTTCTATTACATTTTCGGAAGAGAAATACTCACGCGAGACGCAAGTTATACGTATATTTGTAATTACTTTTTTTCTGTCTTTGAAGCTCATGTTATAGTTCATTTATAAAACTTTTCCAATCGGAATAAAATGAAAACAGCCAAATGCTATACTACAGCGGTATGGTATATTAAACTGGTGAAGCCGCTGAGAGTGTTACCCACTTATGAGTAAAGCCCTTATATTAATTTATCATAGTAAAGGCAGTAGAAATTCGTTTTATTTAAAAAAGAAAAATCAGCGTCAAAACAGTTTAAATTTCATATAATGTATGAAATACTTTCATTAAATTTACAGGAATTTTGAGAACCAAAAATAATACACTATTAAAATGAAATTTTATTCAGTAATCTTCGTAAAATCATATTTTGCATTCAAAAACATATGCCATATCGCTGTTTTTATCTGAGATAAATACAATTTAAAAAATAAACCTACTTAAGCAGCGCGCCTTGTTTTTCTTTTAAAATAATTTGGTATCAGACTATTTTATTTATTTTTTAAATTAGTAGATATCTTTTATAAAATATATATTCTATCGATAGATGGCAATTGAATTTATAATATATTTGATATTAGATTTTATTAAACAACTAGCCGAATGACCCGGGCAACGCCCGGCTTTTACCCGATTAAATGTTTTATTCAAATACTATTCGTTACAATTATAAATTGGAGCCGTGGATGTCACTCTTGTGAAACGTCCCGCTCCAAACTTTACATGTACATTAGGTCAGCTGGTATTACCCCTCATTTTCACCGCTAGAGGCGCGAGCGAAAGAGCAAATTTGCAAATAACACGACGGATATTCGGGATAGAGATCTGAAATTTTCACTGAGTTTTTCCAGATTCTACTTTATATACTGTTAAAATATGTTGTGTATATGTTAAATAAGCTGAAATAGCTCAGTTAGGGGAGCGTTAGACTGAATATCTAAAGGTCCCTGGTTCGATCCCGGGTTTCGGCATCTTTTCTTAATTTTTAAATTTCTACTTACCGTAACTTGACACGTGACTTAACGTGACAGAATTGTGTATGACGCTGATAACTGTATTAAATATAATCCAAATTGTGCCTTATCACACACTATTTATTTATTTGGATTAGGTCTTATTACCTTGTGTTCATAATCTATAATCCAAATTGTGCCTTATCACACACTATTTTTTTATTTGGCCTTATTACCTTGTGTTTATAATCTATGACGTAATGCCCCCCCCCCTGCCGGCGGCGCGCGCCCGTTGGCTGCCGGCGAGCACGTGACCTCCTTGTGCGCGCGCATCCGTGACAGAGGCGGCCGATGAGGAAAGACGGTCGTGACTATATATATTAATAATCCAAATTGTGCCTTATCACACACTATGATCCAATACAATATTAGAGCTCTGAGAAGCGGTCTGGTGGATTATATTGGCGAAACCGCTGGGAGGGTTCACCACTGATGAGCCAAGCCCTCCCAATATATTTTTTCATCGCAGTAAGGACAGTAGAAGTTCGTTTTATGTATAAAAGAAACATTCGCGCTTTTAAATCCTTTTATTTTATATGTATAGATGGCGCGTTATTGCTTTGTGTTAATTTATTACCTTGTGTTTATAATCTATGACGTAATGCCGGCGGCGCGCGCCCGTTGGCTGCAGGCGAGCACGTGACCTCCCTGTGCGCGCGCATCCGTGACAGAGGCGGCCGATGAGGAAAGACGGTCGTGACTATATATATTAATACTAGCGGACGTACCCGGCTTCGCCCGGGTTTTACCCGAGTAAAAGTTTGTCTAACGAATCTCTCGATAAAGTGAACATTTTTTCCCGGTCCCTTGAAAAATACTCGATAAGTTGAATAAAATCAATATTAATTGGTTCCCTCGGTAATTTGAAGTTAAAGGAATAGTATCTTGCCTTGGAATTGTATCATTATTCTTGTATGGATGCACCCGGCTTCGCCCGGGTTTTACCCCCGAGTAAAGGTTTGTTTAACGAATCTCTCGATAAAGTGAACATTTTTTCCCGGTCCCTTGAAAAATACTCGATAAGTTGAATAAAATCAATATTAATTGGTTCCCTCGGTAATTGGAAGTTAAAGGAATAGTATCTTGCCTTGGAATTGTATCATTATTCTTGTATGGATGTACCCGGCTTCGCCCGGGTTTTACCCGAGTAAAGGTTTGTTTAACGAATCTCTCGATAAAGTGAACATTTTTTCCCGGTCCCTTGAAAAATACTCGATAAGTTGAATAAAATCAATATTAATTGGTTCCCTCGGTAATTTGAAGTTAAAGGAATAGTATCTTGCCTTGGAATTGTATCATTATTCTTGTATGGATGTACCCGGCTTCGCCCGGGTTTTACCCCCGAGTAAAGGTTTGTTTAACGAATCTCTCGATAAAGTGAACATTTTTTCCCGGTCCCTTGAAAAATACTCGATAAGTTGAATAAAATCAATATTAATTGGTTCCCTCGGTAATTGGAAGTTAAAGGAATAGTATCTTGCCTTTGAATTGTATCATTATTCTTGTCTCAAATAAATTGCCGTGTCATCCTGAATTTTGTCTTTCCTAATTTTCTACATTACAAAATCATCGTATCATCATGATAATATTTAGAGCAGATTGTTGAATTATAACAGATAAATTAGAATATTTATCTTGATTATTTCTAGGCGAAAAGTTATTTCAAAAATTTTATTTGCTAGAAACTTTCCCAGTACTATACTAAATAACTTCCCAAAGTTTCATGGCGATCCAACGAGTGGTTTGGTCAGGCATAAAGGACAAACAAACAAACAGACACACATACATTCATTTTTATATATATACTAGCGGACGTACCCGGATTCGCCCGGGTTTTACCCGAGTAAAGATTTGTCTAACGAACATTTGTTAAAACAATTCTCTATAAACTTATATATATAAAAAAAAAGATATATTTTGATAATTTGAAAATCGTAAATTTGAATCTCTCGATAAAGTGAACATTTTTTCCCGGTCCCTGTGTGCCGTGTCATCCTGAATTTTGTCTTTCCTAATTTTCTACATTACAAAATCATCGTTTTATCTAGCGAACATTTTTTCCCGGTCCCTTGAAAAATACTCGATAAGTTGAATAAAATCAATATTAATTGATTCCCTCGGTAATATTGGAAGTTAAAGGAATAGTATATTGCCTTTGAATTGTATCATTATTCTTGTCTCAAATAAATTGCCGTGTCATCCTGAATTTTGTCTTTCCTAATTTTCTACATTACAAAATCATCGTATCATCATGATAATATTTAGAGCAGATTGTTGAATTATAACAGATAAATTAGAATATTTATCTTGATTATTTCTAGGCGAAAAGTTATTTCAAAAATTTTATTTGCTAGAAACTTTCCCAGTACTATACTAAATAACTTCCCAAAGTTTCATGGCGATCCAATGAGTGGTTTGGTCAGGCATAAAGGACAAACAAACAGACATACATTCATTTTTATATATATAGATTAATTAATTAATTAATATTATATATTTTAGTGTGATTAATAGGCGTATTGTCATTAAATTTAATCAAATTTGTAGAATATCTACAAAGATATAATAAAAAAAAATAATATGCCACCGATTGTAATTAAATCTACGATCGGACCAACCGGCGAGAAACTATGCATAATCGAAGCCTCCTTAATAACGAAGATCCTAGACAAATGTGGAATCGAGTATAAGCTTGAGGAAACGGTTCAATCAAAGAAGAGAACTCGCGGCTCCCAATCGGATGACTCAAGATCGCCAACTAGGAGCGAGCGTAATCTGAAGACGCCTAGAATGGACATCGATGAACAAAGTCCCGCCACTGGAATTTCTCAACAAATGAACGCAGCTCACCCACCGCAAGACGATGAAGAAAATAACGACAACGATGGCCCATGGACCACAGTCACTAACGTGAAAAAACCGAGAATTCCTCCTGTTATTGCAGAAAATGTAGCAGATTGGAAGCTTCTTTGCCAAGAACTAAAAGGCTTGTGCACGAAACAATTCCAAGTCACGATTTCTGGCAAAAAGCACATAATTAAATCGAAAAACATAGGCGACTTCAAAAAAATCAGGGAGTATGTACAAAAAAATAATGGAGGATATTCCTACAGACTACAGGAGGAAAAACCACTGAAAGTGGTATTGAAGGGGGTAACAACAGCCTTCAAAGAAGAAGACGTCGTAACTGAACTGGTCTCAATGGGCTTCACTGAGGTCATTGTCAAAAGACTCCATAGACAATCGACCAAAATACCGATGAATATAGTCCTAGTAGAGCTACCGAAAAATGAACAAAATAAACGAATCTATGGAATAACCGAAATACTTTACCAAAAAAATAGTCGTGGAATCATTCAGGACTACAAAACGAGTGACCCAATGCTTTAACTGCCAGGGCTTTGGGCATGGCCAGCTAAACTGTTTTTGAAGCCCAAATGCGTCAAGTGTGCTGAAGAACACCATTCGAAGGATTGTCCAAGAAAGTCGAAACAGCTCCCACCAAAGTGCGCTAACTGTGGAGAGGCGCACACAGCCAATTACCGCGGATGCCAAAATTTTCCGAAGCCACAACAACAGCAGCTAAAGCCTCCCAGACAAAACTCCCCTAACACCATACCTCAAGCAAGCTCCACTAAAACAGAAGAAGCAACTGTTGAAAAACAAAAGGCAAGTTACGCTGAAACTGCAAAAAAGAAAACTACTCGTTCTGACACCAGGGAACTGTGCGAAAAGTTATTAGAAATTATCAAAACTTACTTACAATGAAAGGCAAATTACCTTTAAAAATCGTTTTCCGGAATTGCAACGGAATCAAACTCAAAAAAGAAGAATTTCTACATTTTTTTGAAGAAAACTCAATAGACATGGCACTGCTCAGTGAAACACACTTAAAACCATCTGTCGACCTCAAACTCAGAAACTATCAGACAATAAGAGACGATAGAATCGTTGGAAGGGGCGGTGGAACGGCAATAATTCTAAAAAACTATCTTAAATATAAAAAAGTGCTGATTCAAACATCTAACATGGAAAACATCACAATTCTAATGAAACCAGATGGAAGGGCAGTAGTGCAGATATCGTCAATCTATAAGAAACCCGATCTACCACTCCTGGAGGAAGATCTGAATCTCTTGTTAGAGAATAATCAATCAGTAATCGCTGCAGGAGACTGGAACTCCAAGCACCCTCTTTGGGGCTCAAGAACCTCCAATAATAGTGGAACCGTGCTTCATAATTTTTCCGAAAAAAAAACCTGGACATTGTCGCACCTTCTTCACCCACGCACTACAGTCCTTTGGGTAATCCAGACTTTCTAGACATCGCAATTCTTAGAAACATCCCCTGGACTTTGAGGATTAAGACCCTGGATGCCTTATCTTCAGATCACCTCCCAGTAATCCTAGAGCTGACCTGCCCGAAGGATGAATTCACGACTAGGGCTTGCCGACTCACTAACTGGGTACACTTCCAACAAGACTTAATTTCCAGTACGCCCCCTAGAGTACCCTTGAAAACGGAAGCCAATATTGACTCAGCAGTGACCATACTAAATGATAAAATCTACAACAGCTACTCGAAAAACACAGTTATATCATCCTCTTCATCAAAACAGAACCCCTCGACCAAGGCCTTGATAAAAGAAAAGAATAAAGCTCGTAAGAGATGGCAAGCAACCTGGGATCCAGCCCATAGAGCCATTTATTTAAACCTACAGGGAAAAGTTAACAAAGCCCTCAAATCCGACTCCACCGAGAACTGGAATCAATTCATACACAAGATTGAATCAAGCCCAAAGGACTTCTGGAGAAAAACAAAACCCATCAGGAAAAAAACGGAAAGGATCTCAAGCTTAGTAACGAACGGCAAAACCTTATTGACCGACAAAGAAATCGGAAATGAACTTGCAGAACACTTCTCCAACCAGTTCTCCAAAGAAAAAGAAGACCAACCAAATATAACTTATAATCACCAACAAGAAAAAATGCTCACAATGACGACACCAAATGAAGTCAAAGAAGTGATTAAATACTTAGCTAACCACAACGCTCCTGGCCATGACAATATCACTCCGCAAATGGCCAAGAATCTTCCCATCAAATGGATTGTATTTCTAGCTGGAGTATTCAACGCCGCACTGCACTTGTGTTACTACCCCAAAGTCTGGAAACATGCTATCATAATTCCAATTCCAAAAAAATCCGCTAAATCCCCTGAAGATCTAAGACCTATCAGCCTCCTCCCCACCATCGGCAAAATTTACGAAAGAATTATTTTACGTAGACTTCAGATGTACTTGGACAACTCTAACTTCATCATCCCGCAGCAATTCGGATTTAGAAGGGGGCATTCAACAACTCACCAACTCATTGCAGTTCTGGACTACATCCAGATAAGAAGATCCCACAAGGAAGTGGTAGGTGCTGTCTTTCTAGATTTTGCGAAAGCATTTGATAAAGTTTGGCATAATGGCCTTATAAAGAAACTCACAAAACACCAGTTTCCAAGTGACATTATCAATTTTATGCAGAATTATCTACAGGGCAGGACTTTTTCAGTCAAGCAAGGAAATTTTATAACTGAACCAAAGCCAATCCAGACTGGAGTACCTCAAGGCTCTATCCTCGGACCCTACCTTTTCAATATTTACATTAATGACATCCCACTGCACTCTAAATGTAAACTTAAGCTCTTCGCAGATGACACAGCAATTTTATTTAACTCTAAATCAGTCAACCTATTGGTTACTCAGCTTCAGAATTACCTAAATGACATAATCAAATGGTGCGATGAGTGGAAACTAGACATTAACCCAACTAAGACTCAAGCAATACTTTTTCCCCCAAGAGATAACAAAAAATTCAAGCCACAAACCAACTTGACAGTAAACTCAAGCACTATTAGTTGGGCCGACCATGCCAAGTATCTTGGTGTCACTTTGGATTCGAAATTAAAATTTAACCTACATGTCCAAAACACCATAAGAAAGGCAAAGATAGCCAAAATATCTCTATCAAGCCTGCTCAATTTTAAAAGTAATTTAACAACAAAGCATAAATTCACGTTGTATAAAACCTGTATTCTACCCATCATCACGTACGCACTACCAGTCTGGGGCAAATATATCACACCTACGGATAAAAAAAGAATAGATGCCTTCATGAGGATTTGCTTACGAACCACTATAGGAGCCCCATTCAATCTTTCAAACAAAATTCTCAAAGAAGATCTCAACCAGCCTAATCTAGAAGAGATTTATCAAGACTCTGCGACAAGACTATTCTCGCAATTTCAAAAATCATCAAATCCAACTATACAAGAAATTGTTCAAAATCAAGGTGACCTCAGCCACCGAATCCGACGACCTGGACCCAATGGCTAGCTGACAGCCAAACACCCAACAACTGCCCTCCTGTAAGGTTCCGGGGGCCACTCCAGCATTACAACTCGCCATGTGTAAATAATCTGGACAAGGTGACTCACGAGCTGTGCTCGAATGTAACACCTGCAAATTGAGATGAAATAAATAAATAAATAAATTTTAGTGTGTATATTCTTCTGAAAATATTTATTTTAAAAAAAATCCGAAATTTCTAAATTAAAATTTAAAATATTAATATAAAATTTCTAATTGAAAGTCTCTATATAAATATATGTATCAATGAAAAAAATATTAGTAAATGTAGTAATTATTTAAGCCATTATGCGATTGAGTATTTTGTCTTTATTATTTACCTTAAGGAACCTGTGTTATTCAAAAAAAATAATTTATTATTCCATATAATTTACAAAGTAAAATAAATTCTTAATAATTAGGAAAAGAATGCCTCTAGTATCTTGTGAACTGGTTGAAGAGAAGTGTGTTTGTTCAGAAGATGTAAAGAAATTGATTGAAGCTAAAGATGATGTGAACGAGGTGAATGACAATTCAGAAACGCCTTTACATTTGGCAGCTAGAAATAATTGCATATTTCACGGGACACTATTAATTAAGAAGAAAGCTAAGGTTGATACTACAGATAAAAAAGGAGATTCTCCTTTGCATAGATGCGCAAGGAATGGATATAAAGAATTTAGTGAATTACTAATACGGTCTGGTGCTGGAGTAAATCTAAAGAATATCTCTGGATCAACACCATTGCATATTGCTGCAAGGAAGAGAAATGTGGAAATTTTGCAACTTTTGATAGATGCAGGTGCTGAAATCGATGCTCTAGATGATTTTGGAGCCACTCCTTTATATCGTGCTGTTTTAACAAAAAACGCTGAAATTATTAATATTTTGTGCAAAAATGGTGCAGATATTAATACTAAAAGTACAGGATTCACGCCTCTGAATATAGTACTTAGTGAATCTTGTTCTAAAGTGGCAAATCATTTAATACAACTAGGAGCAGATGTAAATGCTAAGGACCGTACAAATTCAACTCCACTGATGTACGCCGTAGGAAAAGGGTGTGATGATGCTATCAGAGTCTTGATAAAATGCGGGGCAGATATAAATGCTAAAAATAATGAAGGCAGTTCAGCAATATTTTTTGTGCAAAATTTCAAAGATTATAAAATCCTTTTAGAAGCTGGAGCGGATATAAATATGACAAATGAAAACGGGGAAACACTTTTAATGAGAACAGCCAGCATGGGACATTTAGATATAGCAAAGGATTTGAAAAAAAAAGGGGCAGACATCGATGTAAAAGATAGGAAATATTCAACAGCTTTGTTCTATGCACTTGAAAATGTGAGATATAAATGTTTGAAACTTCTAATAGATATGGGGGCAAATGTAAATATTCAGAATATTGAGGGAGATACACCTATTCACCTCGCAGCTTTATTGAATTCTCGTAAGGCCCTCCGAGCTCTTGTAGATGCTGGGGCCGATTTAGACATCAAGAACAATTCAGGAGAAATTCCATCAACCACTCTAGCACAAGTATTGTATTACAACCAATTTCCTGAAGAAGATAGCGAAGATAGAGAATCAAACAACCAAGATAATCAGACAGACGACGAGGATAGAGAATCAAACAACCATGATAATCATTCAGACGACGTTGATAGAGAATCAAACAACCATGATAATCATGCAGAAGTCGTTGATAGAGAATCAAACAACCATGATAATCATACAGACGACGTTGATAGAGAATCAAACAACCATGATGATCATGCAGACGACGTTGATAGAGAATCAAACAACCATGATGATCATACAGACGACGTTGATAGAGAATCAAACAACCATGATAATCATACAGACGACGTTGATAGAGAATCAAACAACCATGATGATCATGCAGACGACGTTGATAGAGAATCAAACAACCATGATAATCATACAGACGACGTTGATAGAGAATCAAACAACCATGATAATCATACAGACGACGTTGATAGAGAATCAAACAACCATGATAATCATTCAGACGACGAGGATAGAGATTCCAATATTGATTATGATGATGAATCAGATGTTTATGAAAGTGATCAAGACGATGATGATGATGGAACAGGAACAAATGACGGTCCTTATTATAGGAATCTGTATGAAAGAAATTCTTTGCCAATTCTACTAGAAAGAACAAAAAATATTGAATTGATT
>CP092864.1:20975098-21002187 GCA_030710605.1 Cordylochernes scorpioides | reverse complement strand
GATCTCAATTCATGGCTGTCAGGTATCGAGGGTTTTAACCACTCGTCCACCGACTTCATTCTTCGTACGTCTATAGTTCTTCTGAGCAACAAAAAAGACACAATCATAATTTTGAAGGAATATAAAAGAGAATAATATTTTTGACATATATTTGAATAAATCAATAACGATCATTTTAAGGAATTTTTAATTTAGTATATAATAAAAGTATTAAAAGAAAATTTCATAATGAAAAATAGAATGTGTGTGAATGATACTGGAACATTCGATGCAGTAGAAAGTACACAAAATGAAACAAAATAAATAAAGGAAAAACGATGTGAAGTAAATAAAGCATTAATGAACATCAACAGGAATAAAAATTGTCAAAATTTCAAAACACATTCTATATACAGTTACGAGCGTCATGCGTTCTTAATTCTTCAGCTTTCATCTCTGTCACCGTTTGCTTTTTTTTTGGAATGGCGCTCTCTTATTGGTTGGCTACGATCACGCCACCTTTGCCCCCCCACTCGCTTCTTCGTTTTTGTAACTATTGTCTTGGAGCGGGTTGCTCCTTAAATAAATGCATATATTAGTTAATAACTAAATGAAATCCTCTCTTTCTTTTTCCCAGTAAGAGATGCCTACGGAAGCCAACAGTACATAGACAGATAAAGCACATAGGCTATAGTTATTAACTAACATATGCATTTATTTAAGGCGCCAATTTATAATTGTAACAAATAGTATTTGAATCAAAACATTCAATCGGGTAAAACACGGGCGTTGCCCGGGTCATTCGGCTAGTAATATATAAAGAACACGAACTGGTCTAATATTTAGATTTTCCATAATATTTAATCATTCCCATGTGTGTGTAAGAGACCGCCTAAAAACATGGCTAAACTTGGTCTCTCATCAGAGACTGTTTCGGTTGAAATGCGCCTCATGACTTGGCCTGACATGCTGGAATCTCTGATAAGAAGCCACCACCAGGAGAGGTTATGCCATGTTTAAGGCCATGGCCTCTCTCACATGGGACACTACTCTAGTTATTTTTCAAGGGACTAGATATTCTTGAATGATGCACAAATCTGGGTAAGTAACTTCCTATACCTCAGAAAACAGGGTATTTCTATTCCTCTATTGCAAAAATATATTTTTAAAGCCTATACATCCTCGCCATTTATCAAGCGTATTTGTAAAATTTCCATGTCATTTTGTAAAGCTGCTTCCATACACTAGATTTGGTACGTTTTTTCAGCCCGTATAGATACCCTACACAGTTTTAATCAACTCATAAATCTTATAATTTCACCTGATTCAAAAGAGAAGACACAGATAAACATGAAGTTTGCCCAAAAAGAGGACGATATGGCCTTTTGTAAGATATCACTTTTCCTAGCAAAAAAACTAAAGGTATATACAGTTAAACCTGTCTATAGCGCCCCCTCTAAATAGCGCCTCCCTCTCTATAGCGCCCGATTTTAAATACGTAGTACGATGCGATTTACATTAAAAGTGACCTGTCTATATCACCCCCTCTCCATAGCACCCTATTTTGGTGAGTCCAAAGAGGGGGCGCTTTAGACAGGTTTAAATGTATATTTAAAAGAGCGAGATAGGGCCTGAATATGTTCTTAGTTACAATACTGTGATATGGAACAGGAACTTCAACAGGAAACCACCTAATTATCAATTCTAGGAATATATAATTAATGAAAACGATGCAGTTTTACAGTGCTGCGCAAGAGAAGAAACATTGAGAAAAGAGCCGTATGTAAATAGATATGTAAATAATGAACTCATCTTTTCTAATCAATTATGAACCTGGTCGAATCCTATATAGGACATAGGTCCCCAATAAAAATTTTGTTGCTGTTGATAAAAATGATGCAAATAGAAGATTGATAATTATCAAAGATGTCAACAAATCTAGGAACATAACCCATCGAATCAGCCCTATCATTAAGATAGTGTATCTATTAATTAAATAATGCAACAGGTTTCTGAAGATGAGTTTCTTTTCATTTTTATTACAATCTCAAGCTTTCAGGCATCACCACGCTTCTAAAGGAGTACAAAAATGAACAATAATGAAACGCTTGAGATTGCAATAAAATGAAAAGAAACACATCTCCAGAAATGTGTTGCCTTTTTAATTCATAAACAGTAGATTCTCACATCTATTGCATAGTGTATCTATTCGAAATGAAGGCGATAAAAACGTGGTGATTTTCTTTTAAATATAGTCTATCTATGCTAGCCAAGAGTATCCTATAGAGATCTACGGAGTGAAAATGACCTGTGAACACACAAAATTGATTTTTGATGGACGATTGTTTATTAAAATAGAGTTTTACCTAGTGGTACTTTGATCCTCAATGTTCCCAGTGCTTCTGCCCTCGCCAGAATTTCAAGGGAAACCTTGATCCAGGACTTGATGGCATCGCGACCTGAATCTTGAAACTCCTCAACACCTTCTAGAGTGATGATGTCCCCTTCTCGCGTCACAACCACGAGCGACGGTAAATAGTGAATGTTGAATCTGTGTTCCAAAGACTGGGCCTCCAACCCTCGGAACGGTACGGATAACCAATCCGCATGATACTCCTGCAAGAACCGAACCATTTCAGCTTGAGAAATGTCTTCGGATACGTAGATAACTTCAATCGTCTTGCTAACTTCTCTTTGTATTATTGTATAGGCTTCACTTAGCCTTCCAGCCAACCAACGACAAGGAGGTAGCCATGAGGCAGCAAAGAAAATCAGAAGAGTCGAACGAGAACCAAATACTTCTTCAGTTCGCTGTTCTTTGATCGTCCCACGTCTCAGAAACACGCCTGTCCTCAGTAAGTCGAGCCAGGTCATGTCAGTATCAGATTCATGGGTGCATCCATGCATCTTTGGCCAGATCAGGCTATCTTCAGGAAAATCCCGCTCAGTGAACGGTTGAACAGGCATGATGCTCTCTTTTAAGCTAAAAGTATAGAGCGTACTGCCTTTATATGCAAATGTAGTTTAAAGGAACAAGCTAATTTGCTTTCTACCCTCTTAGAAACTATATAAATAATAACCATTGTTCTTTTTTTAGAAAATTATTCCGTGGAACAATTATGTTGAGACAACCTTCCAATTCCCCGGTAAAAACCGGAGTTTCCTATTCGAAATTTTCGTAGAAAAGAAGCTGGAAATTCTTTTGAAGTTTCTATTGAAAGTGGTTCAGGTTTTTATAAATCTACCGAAAATTATTTGAAATATATTATTTTATGTTGTAAATTTCAACTATTTATGACGCTTATGATTCTTTTAAATGAAACAATTCACTATTGTACCCTTACTGCATTGATAAAAATAATGGGAGGGCCTGTTTCATCAGTTGTAAACCCACCCAGCGGTGTTTGGGCCAGTTTAATCTACCATTTTATAAGATTAAACTGGTAAAACCACTGAGAGGGTTCACCACTTATGATCCAGGTCTTTTCTCATTATGTTTATCATTGCAGTAAGGGGGCACAATAGTAAATTATTTCATATATTTAAAAGAATCATACGCCTCTCATAAATAGTTCAAATTTCCAATAACAATGAGAGCACTAATATATCATGTTTATATATTATTGCATATATATTATTACAGTATATCCTCTCTGTAAAGGACAACACCTATTTGCAGAGCTAAAATGTCCTTTAGGGAGAAGTGTCCTTTTAACGGAGAGTTGCTACATAGCAAAAATGATTATTTTGTAAATGAAAACTGTCCTTTATAGAGAGGTGTCCTCTAGCTTGAGTGTCCTCTCATTAAGGTTCTATTGTATTAGCATATTGTATATATAACGTAACATAGTAACAACTAGGCAACCCAGGCTTCTGGAGCTTATCAGTAGATATCCCAACAACCAGGATAATATTATTTATATTACCATTCTATTTATTTATTTAACAGTTGGGAGAGACACGCCATATCCACAATTAGGATATTTGCGTGTATATCTTAAATTATATACAATTAACACAATTGAACATTAAGAATCATGAAAATTAAACGTTCGATGTCAAATTTTGCATATAGTAATTAGAAATAGTAGCTTGAAATATGTACAGTCAACACTTTCGCCTTGAAATATACATCCTGCAGAATCTATTAAACTTAATGTCTGAGACTAAGGTAAACTTCATATAGTTATTGAATATATGATGGCATAGAAAAAGTATTCAATAAATAAAAATGGATTATAATAAATTATATATTCATATTCCCCCATTATGCATGTTCTGGAACAATATTTTGCCTCTTCTATCATTCATAAAAGTTTTGTATGAGGATAAATTTCTTTCTACTTCCTCGCTAATCAATTTCGCATTTTGTGTTTTACCCTAAGTTCAAGATCAGATACACATTGACCTTTTTCGAAGACACACGAGATAACCAAGCGTGAATAAAATAGCCTCTATCTTTTTATTCTTAAAAAAAAGTGCAGTTTATTTGTGAGAAACAATTTCCTGTTACAACTTTCACCATATTAGGTACCGTTGAAAAACAATCAATTTAGAACCTAATATTTATATATAGTTAAACCTGTCTATAGCGCCCCCTCTAAATAGCGCCTCCCTCTATATAGCGCCCGATTTTAAATACGTAGTACGATGTGATTTACATTAAAAGTGACCTGTCTATAGCACACCCTCTCTATAGCACCCTATTTTGGCGAGTCCCAAGAGGGGGCGCTATAGACAGGTTTAACTTTATATTACATGCGATCCTCACATTTACTAAAATCAAATTAAACTTTTGATCTTGGATATATAGTTTTTATAAAATAAATAAAACTTCCAGGGTTAAGTTTCTTGTGCAACTTTTTATTTTCAAGCTTTCGGACTTGTCAGTTCTTCAACAGGATTATCACGTTAACAACTGAATAATAAATACAATTTAAAATAAATAAATATACAAAAAAATAGTATTTATTATTAAGTTGTTAACGTGATAATCCAGTTGAAGGACTGACAAGTCCGAAAGCTTGAAAATAAAAAGTTTAACAAGAAACTTAACCCTGGAAGCTTTATTTATTTTATAATATTATAAATCAGGGAAGAACGTTAATATATAGTTTTTGGAGCAAATTTGCCTTCGTTTTATAAAAATTATTTTCTACCCTTTCCGATTTTTTGGTTATTTATTTTTCTTCCATTTGTCATTTTGACCAAGTTTATGAAGCATCTAGATCGAAAGTTATTTTTTCCTTTTTTACATTTGTAGTTAAATCCTTTTTTTGGAAATATTTATCTTCTATATTTCCGGATTTTTCGTAAAATTTGAACGTCTGTTTTATTGTGCATTCATTAATATTTTGTCTATATAAATTTTATGAACTTTGTCGAATAATACATGTAAATTTGTAAATATTTTTAATTATAAATTTTAATTTGTTTGTTGTTTTGTTTGTTTACTCTAATAGGCGCAAATATTTCAATATCGCGCCTGAATGATTAATAAATAAAAAAAGGGTAGAGGGTTGCCAAAGTCGAAATTACCTAAAAAAGAACATTTTTGATAAAAGTTTTTCGCTCAGCTAATGTGCACCTGTGATTTACCTGAGCTATTTTGTTTCCAAAACTTCTATTTTTTTTAGGGTATTTCAACTTTGGACAACCCTCTACCCTTTTTTTATATTTATTAATCATCCAGGCGCGGTATTGAAATATTTGCGCCTATTAGAGTAAACAGACAAAACGACAAACAAATTATAAAACTTATAAGTAAAAATATTTACAAATTTACATGTATATTACGATGCACTAGCACGCCATATGTCATGAAAATTTGAAACTATTTTAGACGCGTAAGATTATTTTTGAAAGGTCTAAAATAGTTTCTAAATTTACATGTATTATTCGACAAAGTTCATAAAATTTATATAGACGAAGTGGCAGATGTAAGAGAGTTAAATCATTTAGATTAGGGAACAAACGATGTCTCACTTCTGTAAAGTTCGGACAGTCGTAGATAAGGTGAAGAGCAGTTTGTTCAGTTTCTCCGCAGGAACAATTTAGTGTTTCTGATAGACATCTTTCATGTAAGTATTTCTGGAATTTTCCTTGTGATGTGACAAATTGAGTGACTATAAAGTTTGGATGGAACTGTATAAGAATTCTTATAGGAGACGATAATCATGAATTTCGAACTTAATTTGATTTAATATGTAGCAACTGATTAGCATTTTTTATAAGTGTTTACTTGGTACGTACTAAATATTTACCTTTTCTCTCAATATGATTGTCATCCGTCTCCTTTATTTTCACTCATATACATCTTAATTCTCAATGGCAGAAGCTAACATATTTTATTTATTAAAATAACACATTTTATTAATATAGAAAATTTATATACCTTTATTCATACACACAATTTAACTTAGCAATTTATAAAATACTAGCGGATGTACCCGGCTTCGCCCGGGGTTTTACCCGAGTAAAGGTTTGTCTAACGAATATTTTTTAAAACAATTATCTATAAACTTATAAAAAAAATAATAGATATATTTTGATAATTTGAAACTCGTAAATTTGAATCTCTTGATAAAGTGAACATTTTTCCAGGTCCCTGTGTGCCGTGTCATCCTGAATTTTGTCTTTCCTAATTTTCTACATTAAAAAATCATCGTTTTATCTAGTGAACATTTTTTCCCGGTCCCTTGAAAAATACTCGATAAGTTGAATAAAATCAATATTAATTGGTTCCCTCGGTAATTGGAAGTTAAAGGAATAGTATCTTGCCTTGGAATTGCATAATTTTTCTTGTCTCAAATAAATTGCCGTGTCATCCTGAATTTTGTCTTTCCTAATTTCCTATATTACAAAATCATCATTTTATCTATTCTCCCAATATATATGTTGTAGGTAAATGATAAAACTAACTTTGACTTGTGCGCAATTAATAGGTAGAAAATCTTACTTTTAATAAATAATTTTTAAGATAATACACTCATAGATTAAAAAAAACTTGTTATCATCATCGCAATGAGGGCGCTGCTTGCGAGTTAAATCTACAAATCTGCAAATAACTCTAAGGATATTCAAGATATTAAAGATATTATTTTTCAAAAACCTTCCCGGGGGTATACCTAATAATAACCCAAAATTTCACGGCGATTGGATGTATGGTTTTTGAATCTATAGAGTACAGACAGACAGACAAACAGACAGACTGACAGACATTCAATTTTATATATATAGATAAAAATTGTTCCGGGTAGTTGGCGCTCTGCGCTCCAGGAACCTGGGTTATAAATATATCTCTCTCTCTCTCTATAAAGATTGAATTTCAAAGTAAAAATTATTTTATTTTAGAAATGAATAGAAACCAAAACTAGATGTTTTAAAATTACAAAGTATATAAAGTTCTTCGTTCAAAAAGCGATCGTTAATTGCATCGCAAAATATTTAACAACTAAAATTTGTATTGAATAATTTCAAATTTATTATTTTTAAAACACGAGAGAGAGAGAGAGAGAGAATTGTTAATTTTTTTAATGGTCTCTCATGAGAGACAAAAAAAATCTATTAAAAAATTTTGGTCGTTCAAGTAGACGTTCGTTCACGGGAGACTCGCTATAATAGACTTACAAAGGAAATTTATTCGTTCCTTACAGGAGCGGTCGCTCATGAGAGATGATTACTCATGGATTGAGTCGCTAGTTAAAGACTCTACTGTAAATGAATTTTTCAGCAAAAATTGAAATTAATTTTATTATAAAGAGAGAGAGAAATAAGGATAATCCAGGCTTCCTTGGAACGATATTATAAAGAAATAACGCGCCATTTAAACAGTTAAACCTGTCTATAGCGCCCCCTCTAAATAGCGCCTCCCTCTCTATAGCGCCCGATTTTAAATACGTAGTACGATGCGATTTACATTAAAAGTGACCTATAGCACCCCCTCTCTACTGCACCCTATTTTGATGAGTCCCAAGAGAGGTGCTATAGACAGGTTTAACTGTATATAGATAAAACATTATAAGACGCGAATGATTCTATCACACATAAATCAAATTTTGTTTGTAAATTATTTACACCTATATATATTAAAAACAAAGTAGGCATATCCTGACCAGGAGCCCATGTGCTTTTTAGATGGCAGAGCACCATCTAGTGGAACAGAAATCAACTAAACATTGATTTAGCCTGTTCCCTGATATTTGGCCATCCCAATTTCTTGATAAATCAAGAAAAGCCATCCACGAACGCGTTTCGCGCTTTTGGCGCTCGTCAGCGTTGAGTAGGCTGTACCACTGCAACCAAAAATATTTTTTTGGTCCCAGTGGCTTCTTGAAAAACCAATAAATTTTACACATTAATATGTTATAACACCTTGATAAATGTTGGCGTTTAGCCAACTCAAATAATGGTAAAATAAATGATATTTTAATCCAATATGTTCCTTTTTAATTGAAGATAAATGAATGTGAACTATAAAATTGATAGATATATATCGTACTATCGTTGCGAAATCTTTTGATATTAGTTGATGATTGATTTGAGCGCAGTCGTTTGAGTGGGAAAGTCTGCATACAGGGGAAAATAACGAGGACAAAGGGTTGATTGGGTTGGAAAAGAGGCTTGCAATCTAGGGAGAAGAAGGAGTTTGAGGAAATGAGCGAAGTTGACTATCGACTATGGCATGATTGAGAATTGACTTATCTGAAATTTGGGGAGATGGGATTGGCTCCAAGCGGGTCTCAAGGCGGTCCAGGTGCTAACTCGATGGTGTCGAGCTCCTAACTCGATGGTGTCCAGCCGATAACTACTTATTCTGTGTTCTCGATTTAAGAAGAAAACTCTTCTGATTGCTCATTGGCTGAACATTCGTGACGTGTAAGCTCGCTATCGGTCCTTGACTAATGAGCTGCTTTCTGGTTGGTCTTTGCTAATTTCTTTGTCCTTTGGACTTGTTCTGACTTGACCAGGAAGTACTAGTTTCTTGAACTCAACTTTTATGAGTTCCGGGATAATAAAACCCTGCTAATGATTGTCCTCTTTAGGCCTTCTCTCTCCAGATTGTTAAGCCTTGTTCTTTATTAAATCTTTCAAAACATACATTTCATACATATTGGGTCGGGTTTGCATCTAGAAATTTACAAATTATGACATATACATATATGTCGTATCTGTCGTGGTCGAATGGAAGGGCGCAGCCGTTATGCATGTATGCTTCGAAAAAGAATTTGTTCCTAGCTCGTGAGCGCGCGCACGCAGCGGCGTGCCGTAGCATTCGCCCGCGCGCGCTGGCTCCCACGTTTATTTTGTACAGTGTATTTATAGATGGATGAATTTGTATTTACATTTTAACATTCTAATTATAGCGAAAATAAATTATATCTCTTGGGCATTAGGAAAATTATGACATATATATATGTTATATTATATTATTTAAAATTATATTTCATAGATTCAAATACTCTGCTAAATCGATCGCCAGAGGTCACGCTTACCCTGTCATAGTGGTTTTATATATTCTGCTTTACGCGGCCATTGGGCTCAAAAATCCTTTTATTTTGGTTAGCAGCCCCGTAAATAAAGATATTTTCGTTTCCAGATGGCCACCGCTCTGGCTTCTCTTCAGTCACGCATTAATCTTTCCCGATGGCCGGCTCAAATCGTTTGTACATTATGTAAATATGTTTTTTATTTTTTTTATTCTTACGCCTTAAGCCAGGCAGTACTTTTATCAAATTATGTTTTTTATATATTCCATAAGCTCAATTAAAGCTATTTCTAATCTTCATATTTTTATTATTATAGTTTCAAGTTTTAACCACAATTTCATTGACATAGCATACTCCTCAAGATGATCAAAAATCAAAAGAAATATTTTATATATATAACATATATACAATGTCGTCATTGGTGGCGCCCACCGCGGGAAAGATTCCGCCACCGATGGACTGCAAGATAGAGAGAGAGAACTAAATACAGAATAGGCGCTTTTTTTAAATTAATTAATTAATTTTTATATATTTAATATATTTTCAAATATATATTTAAACTTAATATATTTTTTATTTTTAAAATTTTCTGTTATAAAATAATTTCATAGAATGATTTTAATCATATTTTCTTTAACGGTAATACATCAATCATTATGTTGTGTGCTCAAGGAACCTAGGTTATCTATCGTTCATTCAGTATCTGAAAAAAATAATAAAAAAAAGAATTTTAGCATCGAATATTGTTTTTTCAATCGAAACCTTATTATTCGATACTTAGAACAAATGGAGAATACCAATAACCAAGATAATTCCGTTCAAGAGAAACCAGTTCCCGAAGAACTAAACCCGAAACAAAATGACCCTGTTCCTAAAGAAGATGTAACAACCTCTGTCAATGAAAACAAAGCTAATGAGGCTGACGAGCCACAAATTGATATTAAGAAATCAAACAATAAAAGATGGTACAAGAACGGTAAGAATAAACTAAACAAGTCAAATGACGTTAATGGCGAAAACACTGAGACAAACAAGTCAAGTGACAATAAAGTTAGTAGCGAAGGAACTGAGACAAACAAACCAAGTGACAGCAAAGTTAGTGAAGAAAATATTGATGGAAACAAGCCCAATGCCAATATTCCGGCGTCTCAAGCCTCGACTTCAAAGGATAATATGGAGAAACAGTCGAAAGAGGATAAAGAGATTGGTGAAGACGCTGAGACAAACAAGAAAAATGACAATAAAATTAATGGTGAGGACACTGAGACACACAAGAAAAATGACAATAAAATTAATGGTGAGGACACTGAGACACACAAGAAAAATGACAATAAAATTAATGGTGAGGACACTGAGACACACAAGAAAAATGACAATAAATTTAATGGTGAGGACACTGAGACACACAAGAAAAATGACAATAAAATTAATGGTGAGGACACTGAGACAAACAATTCCAATATGCCGACGTCTCACGCCACGACTTCGAGGCCGACAAACAACAAAGTTATCATCGACCTCAGAAGTATTTATGTTGGAAACATACCCTACACGGCGACAATAGGACAACTCATCATGTTGTTCAAGGACTGCGGCCTCATTACTGATCTTAAAATCATTATAGGACCTAATCAAAGGCCGAAGGGATACGCCTTTATTCAATTCGAATATCCCCATGAAGCTACATTGGCCATTAACACCATGAATGGCAAAGAATTTGAAAAACGGATCATTGTTGTCAGGCCTAAAATGCTCACAAGACAACCAAGATATAGGCCTTTTAGAAATGTTAGGTAAATTGATTATTTATCTAGGTAAAAATTCTTCCATTAGTCAATAAAGTTTCTAAATAAAATTGTGTTCGTTTTTATTATTTTTATTCAAAATACATTGTTATAACACGGTTATAATCCGTTCTACCTATAGTAAGTTATTCCTTAATAAAACTGAAAATAGAGTATGCATCAAACTTTATGTTTTACTAAGGGATTTTGACTCTTCCTATAGTATGAATGAATATAAAGAAAAAATATTATTATGATATGTTTCAGATAATAATATCTAAATACATATGATGACATCTGTCTTCCTATACCCTCATTATACAGTAGAATCTTCTGTAAAGGATAACACCTAATTGAAGAACCAAACTGACCCTTAGGGAGAGGTGTCCTCTTACCAGAGAGTTGCTAAATAGTAAAAATTGTAATTTGGCAAAATGAATACTGTCCTTTATAGAGAGGTGTCCACTAAAGAGAGGTTCTACTATATATATGTTATATAAAAATATTATATTATTTTAAATTATAATTTCATAGATTCAAATACTCTGCTAAATCGACCGCCAGAGGCCACTCTTCCCCTATAAAAAAAAAACTCGTTGTTGTTTTATCCCAATGGCTTGGTTAGCAGCCCCGTAAAATAAAGATATTTTCTCTCTTTATCCCAATGGTAAATTAGTGAAGATTTCTGTTGAAAGTTTTTTAGAGTAAGTAATAATATGCCACCGATTGTAATTAAATCGACGATCGGACCAACCGGCGAGAAACTATGCATAATCGAAGCCTCCTTAATAACGAAGATCCTAGACAAATGTGGAATCGAGTATAAACTTGAGGAAACGGTTCAATCAAAGAAGAGAACTCGCGGCTCCCAATCGGATGACTCAAGATCGCCAACTAGGAGCGAGCGTAATCTGAAGACGCCTAGAATGGACATCGACGAACAAAGTCCCGCCACTGAAATTTCTCAACAAATGAACGTAGCTCACCCACCGCAAGACGATGAAGAAAATAACGACAACGATGGCCCATGGACCACAGTCACTAACGTGAAAAAACCGAGAATTCCTCCTGTTATTGCAGAAAATGTAGCAGATTGGAAGCTTCTTTGCCAAGAACTAAAAGGCTTGTGCACGGAACCATTCCAAGTCACGATTTCTGGCAAAAAGCACATAATTAAATCGAAAAACATAGGCGACTTCAAAAAAATCAGGGAGTATGTACAGAAAAATAATGGAGGATATTCCTACAGACTACAGGAGGAAAAACCACTGAAAGTGGTATTGAAGGGGGTAACAACAGCCTTCAAAGAAGAAGACGTCGTAACTGAACTGGTCTCAATGGGCTTCACTGAGGTCATTGTCAAAAGACTCCATAGACAATCGACCAAAATACCGATGAATATAGTCCTAGTAGAGCTACCGAAAAATTAACACAATAAACGAATCTATGGAATAACTGAAATACTTTACCAAAAAATAGTCGTGGAATCATTCAGGACTACAAAACGAGTGACCCAATGCTTTAACTGCCAGGGTTTTGGGCATGGCCAGCTAAACTGCTTTTTGAAGCCCAAATGCGTCAAGTGTGCTGAAGAACATCATTCGAAGGATTGTCCAAGAAAGTCGAAACAGCTCCCACCAAAGTGCGCTAACTGTGGAGAGGCGCACACAGCCAATTACCGCGGATGCCCAAATTTTCCGAAGCCACAACAACAGCAGCTAAAGCCTCCCAGACAAAACTCCCCTAACACCATACCTCAAGCAAGCTCCACTAAAACAGAAGAAGCAACTGTTGAAAAACAAAAGGCAAGTTACGCGGAAACTACAAAAAAGAAAACTACTCGTTCTGACACCAGGGAACTGTGCGAAAAGTTATTAGAAATTATCAAAACTTACCTACAATGAAAAGCAAATTACCTTTAAAAATCGTTTTCTGGAATTGCAACGGAATCAAACTCAAAAAAGAAGAATTCCTACAGTTTTTAGAAGAAAACTCAATAGACATGGCACTGCTCAGTGAAACACACTTAAAACCATCTGTCGACCTCAAACTCAGAAACTATCAGACAATAAGAGACGATAGAATCGTTGGAAGGGGCGGTGGAACGGCAATAATTCTAAAAAACTATCTTAAATATAAAAAAGTGCTGATTCAAACATCTAACATGGAAAACACCACAATTCTAATGAAACCAGATGGAAGGGCAGTAGTGCAGATATCGTCAATCTATAAGAAACCCGATCTACCACTCCAGGAGGAAGATCTGAATCTCTTGTTAGAGAATAATCAATCAGTAATCGCTGCAGGAGACTGGAACTCCAAGCACCCTCTTTGGGGCTCAAGAACCTCCAATAATAGTGGAACCGTGCTTCATAATTTTTCCGAAAAAGAAAACCTGGACATTGTCGCACCGTCTTCACCCACGCACTACAGTCCTTTGGGAAATCCAGACTTTTTAGACATCGCAATTCTTAGAAACATTCCCTGGACTTCGAGGATTAAGACCCTGGATGCCTTATCTTCAGATCACCTCCCAGTAATCCTAGAGCTGACCTGCCCGAAGGATGAATTCACGACTAGGGCTTGCCGACTCACTAACTGGGTACACTTCCAACAAGACTTAATTTCCAGTACGCCTCCTAGAGTACCCTTGAAAACGGAAGCCAATATTGACTCAGCAGTGACCATACTAAATGATAAAATCTACAACAGCTACTCAAAAAACACAGTTATATCATCCTCTTCATCAAAACAGAACCCCTCGACCAAGGCCTTGATAAAAGAAAAGAATAAAGCTCGTAAGAGATGGCAAGCAACCTGGGATCCAGCCCATAGAGCCATTTATTTAAACCTACAGGGAAAAGTTAACAAAGCCCTCAAATCCGACTCCACCGAGAACTGGAATCAATTCATACACAAGATTGAATCAAGCCCAAAGGACTTCTGGAGAAAAACAAAACCCATCAGGAAAAAAAACGGAAAGTATCTCAAGTTTAGTAACGAACGGCAAAACCTTATTGACCGACAAAGAAATCGGAAATGAACTTGCAGAACACTTCTCCAACCAGTTCTCCAAGGAAAAAGAAGAAGACCAACCAAATATAACTTATAATCACCAACAAGAAAAAATGCTCACAATGACGACACCAAATGAAGTCAAAGAAGTAATTAAATACTTAGCTAACCACAAAGCTCCTGGCCATGACAATATCACTCCGCAAATGGCCAAGAATCTTCCCATCAAATGGATCGTATTTCTAGCTGGAGTATTCAACGCCGCACTGCACTTGTGTTACTACCCCAAAGTCTGGAAGCATGCTATCATAATTCCAATTCCAAAAAAAATCCGCTAAATCCCCTGAAGATCTAAGACCTATCAGCCTCCTCTCCACCATCGGCAAAATTTACGAAAGAATTATTCTACGTAGACTTCAGATGTACTTGGACAACTCTAACTTCATCATCCCGCAGCAATTCGGATTTAGAAGGGGGCACTCAACAACTCACCAACTCATTGCAGTTCTGGACTATATCCAGATAAGAAGATCCCACAAGGAAGTGGTAGGTGCTGTCTTTCTAGATTTTGCGAAAGCATTTGATAAAGTTTGGCATAATGGCCTTATAAAGAAACTCACAAAACACCAGTTTCCAAGTGACATTATCAATTTTATGCAGAATTATCTACAGGGCAGGACATTTTCAGTCAAGCAAGGGAATTTTATAACTGAACCAAAGCCAATCCAGACTGAAGTACCTCAAGGCTCTATCCTCGGACCCTACCTTTTCAATATTTACATTAATGACATCCCACTGCACTCTAAATGTAAACTTAAGCTCTTCGCAGATGACACAGCAATTTTATTCAACTCCAAATCAGTCAACCTATTGGTTACTCAGCTTCAGAATTACCTAAATGACATAATCAAATGGTGCGATGAGTGGAAACTAGACATTAACCCAACTAAGACTCAAGCAATAGTTTTTCCCCCAAGAGATAACAAAAAATTCAAGCCACAAACCAACTTGACAGTAAACTCAAGCACTATTAGTTGGGCCGACCATGCCAAGTATCTTGGTGTCACTTTGGATTCGAAATTAAAATTTAACCTACATGTCCAAAACACCATAAGAAAGGCAAAGATAGCCAAAATATCTCTATCAAGCCTGCTTAATTTTAAAAGTAATTTAACAACAAAGCATAAATTCACGTTGTACAAAACCTGCATTCTACCCATCATCACGTACGCACTACCAGTCTGGGGCAAATATATCACACCTACGGATAAAAAAAGAATAGATGCCTTCATGAGGATTTGCTTACGAACCACTATAGGAGCCCCATTCAATCTTTCAAACAAAATTCTCAAAGAAGATCTCAACCAGCCTAATATAGAAGAGATTTATCAAGACTCTGCGACAAGACTATTCTCGCAATTTCAAAAATCCTCAAATCCAACTATACAAGAAATTGTTCAAAACCAAGGTGACCTCAGCCACCGAATCCGACGACCTGGACCCAATGGCTAGCTGACAGCCAAACACCCAACAACTGCCCTCCTGTAAGGTTCGGGGGGCCACTCCAGCATCACAACTCGCCATGTGTAAATAATATGGACAAGGTGACTCGCGAGCTGTGCTCGAATGTAACACCTGCAAATTGAGATGAAATAAATAAATAAATTATCCCAATGATTATTTACATAATGTACAAAGATTTAAGCCGGCCATTGGGATAAAGAGAGAGAGAAAATATCTTTATTTTTTTTTTTGGTTAGCAGCCCCGTAAAATAAAGATATTTTCTCTCTCTCTCTTTATCCCAATGGCCGGCTTAAATCTTTGTACATTATGTAAATAATCTTTTGTTTTTCTTATTCTACTCGCCTTAAGCCAGGCATTACTTTTACCAAATTATGTTTAATATATATTCTTTAGCTCACAAATAAATAAATCTCTGATCTTCAATACTTTTATTATAGTTTCAAGATTTTAACCGCGGACTGCATTACCAATACCATTTAATCCTAAAAAGAACCAGCAAATAATTCCATTAAAATAATCTTCAACATGATCAAAAATATACAACAGAAAATCTCTCATCTTTTTAAAATATAATATATAAGTCATGTAAAAATGTTTTTTTTTTAATTTTTTTATTTACCAATTCAGAATTTTTTTAACTTTCTCCCTCACGATGACAATTTACTTATTTGGAACATTAATTGTGTAATATTTTTAATAATAGAACCACGGCCCATTCGATTAAAAAACATGAATAATTACTTGATGTAGATCATATTCTTTTTTTAAACCATAAAACTTGAAATTTCAAAGACTGTAAGAAAGATATAATAAAAAAATCTAGATATGGTTATATTTTAGATTATTTCTGTTTGTTTTCTGCTTAAATTCCTATGTAAGTTCAAGATAAAATCTATTATCAAGTTCCTTATTTGAAGTCCTAAATAATCATTCTTTCCAGAATATTTTTCAAGAGTTAGTTCCCTATTAAATCCGAGGTAAAATCGTAAATTCTCAACACGCATGCCGTTTATTTGAATGAGTCAAATAATAAATTTAAATTTCCTTCCCCAATTGTATCAAATCCTCCAAAAAAGACCTCTGGGAAAACCCCAGGACTATAATAGAAAAGTTGAGACAATGGAACCTAATGGAGATCGTTTAAACGACTTGAGGAATGAGCTACAACATATTTTTAGATTTTTATAATAATAACTTGTATTATTTCTAGAAGAAAATGAAATGATTTTTTTTTTTTGCAATTTCCTATAATATATATATTATATAAAAATATATATAACATATATATCAATACTTAAAATACCTTCAAATAATTCAAGCATTAATAAATAAAAAGTACACAATAATTTTAAAAAATTATCTCTTCTGTCATTAAGAAATTAGATGTGTATAGGGCCTCCAATCCATAATGATCCCGAAATCCCGGGATTCCGCTCGAAAAATCCCGGGATTACTGGTTTGTGCGTGAAAACCAGCGCAAAAATATTTTTTTCTTATCTAGCATTTTGATAATCAAACAGATGATGTGATAGCACACTTTTGACGTTTTGTTTATACAGCTGCATTTCGGGTCTTTTTTTTTTCTGAGAGATTTGAAATTATTTTGTTGACATATGCAAATAGTGGCTTCTTAGATAGTAGCGGCATCCCTTTATTTTTGTGGCGGACCTACGTGTAACATGGACCCGCCACTAACCTCTTATCTGGGCTCCAAATTGTTTTATATATATTTTTTTAAATCTATGTTTATACTCTCCATCCTGTACTCTGTATGCATGGGTCATCATGAACGCACTGCTCTGCTGTTCATTAAATGCTTCGTAACTATCAAGCATCAGCCTAAAGTAGTTTTCAACTTATACGAACATAAAACAAAGTCTCTAAAACAATATTATCGGACCTTGTTATTTCTCAATAGAAAACGCGTCGGACATTTTTGGTAAGCTTAGCACTTCTTGATTGTGATGGCGAAGTTTATTTCTTTTAAATCAGAAGGAATCTGGTGCTATTACCTACGAGACGGATCTGGCCAAAATGCACAGTGTATAGCGTGAAAAATGATTTTGAAATGCGTCGGTGGGTCTACAAAAGGGCTGCATGTAAACCAGAAGGCGGTCCACGGAATCGAAACTTCGAAGAGAAAAGTTAAAGACGAAGTTGATACACAGACCCCTGCAAACAAGACCCCCAAGATATCAATTCTCGATAATTTTTCGTCTGTTTCCATCGATCGATCGACTGATGCTGTGCTAGCTAGAATGATAGCTCTCGACGGATTGCTATTCTCCGTTTTTGTCACATCTAAGGATCTACACAAGTGCTTCAATGCTCTTGGACATGAAATTCCTCTCTCCGCAGAGACCATTAAGATTAAAGTGTGTCGTTATGCGGACACATTTCGTGAGAAGGTCGTTCGAGAGCTTCAGATGGAGAAAGAAAAGAGGCAACTTTTCAGCCTTACGCTGGATGAATGGACGTCAATCAGAAGCAAGCGTTACCTGAACATTAATATTCATAGCCGTACCAAGGTGTGGAATCTTGGCTTGACTTGAATATCTGGAGTATTTTCCTCTGAACAATGCAAATATGTCATTTGTGCTAAGCTCTTGGAGTTTGGAATCGACTTCGAAACTGATATTGTGTGTGTAACAACTGATGGGTGCGCAATGATGGTAAAATTGGGTCACATTATTGGTCCACTGCAACAGCTCTGCTACGCGCATGGTCTCCATCTGGCTGTGATGGATGTACTTTATGATAAGAAAAAAGATAGGGTTGTTCCTGAATTCGTTTCCGCAACAGTAAATGAAGCAGAATCTGACCTTTCCGAGGATAACAATGAGGACACTTCTCCATTTAACGTTAGCCTAAAGGTAGCACATCCCTCATTCCCTGAAGCAATGTATCCACAATCCCTAGTATTTTCAAAGAAAAATATAAATGAAATGACGAAAAAAGCTCGTGTGGTTGTGACGTGTGGCCACGTCATTGGCACTATATAAAAGAAAAAATTAAAAGTATAACGAACGAAACGATATACCTCTTGGCGTAGAAAGACGAAAATGTTTTTCAATCCCGGGATTGAGAAAAAAGCAATCCCGAATCCCGGGATTGAAAATATGTACCGGGATTGGAAGCCCTAGATGTGTACGAGTGAAAATAAAAGCGGCGGAGGGGGGGGGGGACGATCTTCATGAATTTCGAACTTAATGTGATTAAATATGTAGCAAATGATTAGCGAATTTTATATGTATTACCTCTTCACTCAATATGATCGCTTCCCGCCGCTTTTATTTTCACTCATATAAATCTAATTTCTCAATAACAGAAGAGATAAAATATGTTTTCCTTTTTAGTGAATAAAAATAAGAGCTTTGGTGAGATTTCGTATATATTTTAACTTTTGAGTGAGAGATTCTAAGTTTTTAGTCATGAAATTACAAAACTTAAATCAAAAGTTAGAATATACACGAAATTTCACCAGAATATTTAATTATGCACAAGAATTATAAAAACCTAGTATTATAATCTACTTATAAAACCACACACACACGATGTTATTAGAATATATATGTAATTAATTCAGGCTCCTCAGGCCTTCAAAATATCTCTCTAACCATACGTGTAGTCAGTCAGATCGAAGTCTTCTTGTTTTTATTTACAATATGACTGTGGAAGTTCAAGATATTAATAATGTCAGTCAGATTTATTTCTAGGGATATTTTTAATTTATGCTATAGGTTGATATTTATAATTCATAGGAGAAGGGCCGTTTTATTTCTTTGTTATCAGAAAGCTGAACAGATGAAAAGGAGATGATCCACTTTTTGGTCTTCATTCTAGCAGTTGGAGTAAATCGATCCTCTTTCAAATTTCGTGGAGTATGCTTGTGTGTTTCTATGGCCAGTTAGGTGGTTTTTGAAGTGAACTCATGTTAGATTCTTGGAAACATGGAGATCAAAATTCTTGGCGTAAATCTTCTGAGATCACTGGTTTTATAATCGATAATGTATAGGTATATCGATAGATTATGTGTGATCTGAGTTATTTTATTGTGGGAAACGCTTTATGGAATAATTTTGAATGACAGTGAATAAGTTAGATGGTGAAGCGGGCTTAGTTCTTTGGTCTGTTAGTTTATTCTCCAGAATACCGCTGTGACCTTTACACAGCAGAGTTGAACATTGGATGTACAGTGAGGTGGACTGTATATGACAAAGAGTCAATTGAAAATATGAGGCAATTCGGCAGTTTACAGGAGGGAATTTCTGGCTAGCTTTAGTCACCTAAAGAACCAGAGTTTCTTCTTGGAATGTTGAATATTCGTGTAATCAGTAGAGACCAACCAGAGCTAGCGGATCTGTTCACAACGTGAACTAGTGGAGCTGTAGCGACAATACAAACACCATTCTGCATAATTTTTCTGACGCCACAGACCAACTGGCACGACAGAAACCGATGGAAAACTGTTTGGGATGAAACAAGCGACCACCAGGGTGAGAACATTTTTATGGGTCTTGGAAACGGTCCTGAACAATATTAGGAGTTGATTTATAAAATGGAAGAGGTCTAAGGCAACGACGTGGTCTTACTCCACTTGGCTTCGGGAAAGGCGAGGTCATGGCAACTGTCCCGGACATGGCAACGACGTACCATGCCTCTCAGTAAAAATGTAGGATGGAGCAACGTTGATCTAGGTGGAATGGTGCTATCGGATTCTCTGACGATTCCAGTTTAATAACGCAGAAAATTAAGAAAGAGCCTGACAGAAGTGGACAGAACCTGGCCGAGAGTTTCCAGTGGCTTAGCGTTGGTAACGTTGGTTGGAGGACGGGGCCCGAAGAATCACTCATCTCGGCACTCTTGGAAAACACAGCGGACACGACTTTGAGTTAAGTTAGCTAGCTAAAGCGCGGTACTCTTTGGCCTTCACCGCTCATTATTGGCTCGACTAGTGATTTCTTGTAAAAATATGAAGATTAAAACACGCCTAGCAAGGTACAGCATATAGTCTGCTAATAAAGGTAAATGTATTTTGATACGCTACTGTAGCACATCAGACTATCACTATATCTTTGTAGACACAGAGAGATACTCGAATGTGTGCACTCTTAGAACTACATTTACAGAATAAATAAATATTTTACAAAATTATAATTGACATGGTGAACGCGAACTTTTAAAATATATTATTAAATGTATTGTGAGAGTTTCCAATGGCAAATTCAAATAAATCCTTCTCCATTTTCTCTATTTCCATCTTTTTGAAATTCAAAACGTTAGTAAATCAAGAACTTATTGATTCTACTGATATAGATAGATGTGTGATAGTCATTTGATTGATTCATTGGTGGAATACACTGCTAGCATCTTCCTGAAGTAACTTTCACCATAGCACGAATGTCTTTATAATGTTAAAGCGGCACAAGAGAGAATGTCTCATTCTCTATGGAAAAAACAATCGAACTTTAGATTTCAAACATCTACGGTCCAACCTGGTGGGAATTGCCGAATGTCTTTAAATTCTGATGGTTCTTGGGAACTTCCTGCTACATCGGATGTGATTCCATTCTTTCAGACTTCGTTGAACATTGACAACTTGATCATCATCACTGATAAAGATGGCGATTGAGCATGTTCAAGATTCAGCTTGCATTTCCTCTTTGCATATCTCCTGGTGACTGTAATCAAATATCACAGCGTTGCATATTCCCAGTGGCTTGCATTGAAGGCTACAGCTTCCGTTGCGTTCATTGAAGGTCTCAGCTTCTGTTGCACATATTCCTACTGGTGGTAAAGAAGGTGTCCCAGCTTTAGATGCATATCTCTAAGTAGCTGGCCAACAATGAAATCGGTCATATTTTACTCCATGACTACAACAAATAACGCCAAGTTGCCAAGCTTTCTAACTTAAAGGCGAATTTTTTGGGGTAGCACCTTTTCTTTATAACATCAATTTATGAAATTCCATGTGATAAAATGCCAGAAACATCATTTGTTTGTTGTTTCCCGATGGCCTTTGGTTAGCAGCCCCGTAAATAAAGATATTCCCTCCTTTCCCGATGGCCGGCTCAAATCGTTTGTACATTATGTAAATATTTTTTTTTCATTTTTTTTATTCTTACGCCTTAAGCCAGGCAGTACTTTTATCAAATATATATATATTCCACATATTATATATTCCATAAGCTCAATTAAAGCTATTTCTAATCTTCATATTTTTATTATTATACTTTCAAGATTTTAACCACGATTGCCTTGACATAGCATACTCCTCAAGATGATCAAAAATCAACAGAAATTATATATATATATATATATATATATATATATATATATATATATATATATATATATATATATATATACAGGGTGTACCAGGTAAATTGGGACTAACTTTGACAGTCCATAAAACAAAAACTACTTGAGATTAAAAACTTGTTTTTTTTTTCATTACGTAGCCATATTCATGTAAAATGCAACAGTACATGTGTGCGCAGTGTAGTGATGAACAGTAACCGAGAATTTGAAAATCGAGCTGCCATCATCGTTGCTCTGCGCGCCGGAAGGAGCCCCAAAGAGATAGTGGATTTTCTTAAGTTGCCCAAAACCACTATTTATCGTGTCAAGAAGCAGTTTGATGAGGCCGACAGTAACAAAGAGGGGATAGCTACAAGGAAAAAGCACTCGCGTCGATCGGACAGGGTAAGAGGCGAAGAATTTGTCAAAAATGTCAAGGAGAAGATTGATGGAAACCCTGGGAAGAGCATGAGGGCCATAGCCAAGGAAATGGACGTTGGCTCTATGACAATTGTCAGAACTATCCATGAGGACCTTGGTCTCAAGTCTTATGCCCTTCGGAAAGGTCAGTTGCTGACTGAGAATATGAAGAATAACAGAAAAGGAAAGGCTGCTGCCCTCCTCAACAACCTGAAACACGACTCTTTTGGCATGCTAAGGTTCTTCTCTGACGAAAAGAACTTTGACGTGGACCAAAAGGTAAATCCCAGGAATGATCGCTGGATCTGTAAAGACCCCTCAGAGATACCTGTCGTGATGCACACGAAATTTCCTGCCTCCGTAAGGGTCCTTGGCGTTATCAGCAGTGAAGGTGATGTCATGCCTCCCCATTTCTTTGAGAAGGGCCTTAGGATGAACGCTGACACCTACATCAATGTTCTGGAGACCGTTGTGAAGCCTTGGATGGACATGGTGGCCGCAGGAAGGAAGTATGTCTTCCAACAGGACTCAGCTCCAGCCCATAAGGCAAAAAAGAGACAATCGTGGCTGACACTTAACGTCCCTAGTCACTGGGGTCCTGATATTTGGCCCCCTAATTCTCCAGATTGCAATCCCCTCGACTACTATGTATGGGGCGTTGTTGAGAGAGATGTCAACAAAGCTCCTCATACCACCATCCAGTCTGTCAAGAAAGCAGTTCACACGGTGATGACCCAAATGGACAAGGTCATCGTCGCCAAGGCCTGTGCTTCATTCCGCACTCGCCTCGAGACTGTTGTAGCTAATAATGGAACTACATTGAATAAATAAAAACTATATCCTTTTATCTACTACTGTGTCAAATTTCATTCGGATATTTTAATTTTTACTTGCAAAAAATTTCAGTTAAAATACCATTGTTGAAATTCCCAATTTACCTGGTACACCCTGTATATATATAACATATATACAATGTCGTCATTGGTGGCGCCCACCGCGGGAAAGACTCCGCCATCGATGGACTGCGAGATAGAGAGAGAGAACTGAATACAGAATAGGCGCTTTTTAAAATATTACTTAATTTATTTTTATATATTCAATATATTTTCAAAAATATATAATAAAATTTAATATATTTTTAAAAATTCTGTTATAAAATAATTTCATAGAATGATTTTAATCATGTTTTCTTTAACGTTAATACATCAATCATTATGTTGTGTGCTCAAGGGACCTGGGTTATCTATCTTTAATTCAGTATCTGAAAAAAAAATAATATAAAGAATTTTAGCATAGAATATTGTTTTCAATCAAAAACTTATTTGATACTTTTAAAAAATGGAGAATACCAATAACCAAGATAATTCCGTTCAAGAGAAACCAGTTCACGAAGAACTAAACCCGAGACAAAATGATCCTGTTCCTAAAGAAGATGTGACAACCTCTGTCAATGAAAACAAAGATAATGAGGCTGACAATCCACGAATTAAAATTAAGAAATCAAACAATAAAAGACCGTACAAAAACGGTAAGAATAAACTAAACAAGTCAAATGACGTTAATGGCGAAAACACGGAGACAAATAAGTCAAGTGACAATAAAGTTAGTGAAGAAAATATTGATGGAAACAAGCCCAATGCCAATACTCCGGCGTCTCAAGCCTCGACTTCAAAGGATAATATGGAGAAACAGTCGAAAGAGGATAAAGAGATCGGTGAAGACGCTGAGACAAACAAGACAAATGACAATAAAATTAATGGTGAGGACACTGAGACAAACAATTCCAATATGCCGACGTCTCACGCCACGACTTCGAGGCCGACAAACAACAAAGTTATCATCGACCTCAGAAGTATTTATGTTGGAAACATACCCTACACGGCGACAATGGGACAACTCATCATGTTGTTCAAGGACTGCGGCCTCATTACTGATCTTAAAATCGTTATAGGACCTAATCAAAGGCCGAAGGGATACGCCTTTATTCAATTCGAATTTCCCCATGAAGCTACATTGGCCATTAACACCATGAATGGCAAAGAATTTGAAAAACGGTTCATTGTTGTCAGGCCTAAAATCCTCACAAGACAACCAAGATATAGGCCTTTTAGAAATGTTAGGTAAATCGATTATAATCTAGGTGAAAATTTCTTCCATTAGTCAATAAAGTTTCTAAATAAAAATGTGTTCGTTTTTATTATTTTTATTCAAAATACATTGTTATAACACGGTTATAACCCGTTCTACCTATAGTAAGTTATTCCTTAATAAAACTGAAAATAGAGTATGTATCAGACTTTATGTTTTACTCTCTCTAAGATATTTTTGACTCTTCCTATAGTATGAATGAATATAAAGAAAAATTATTATTATGATATGTTTCAGATAATAATATCTAAATACACATATGATGACATCTGTCTTCCTATACCCTCATTATACAGTAGAACTACCTCCCTGTAAAGGATAACACCTAATTGAAGAACCAAACTGTCCCTTAGGGAGAGGTGTCCTCTTACCGGAGAGTTGCTAAATAGTAAAAATTATAATTTTGCCAAAATGAATACACCTATCCCCCGATTTACACGGTACTTTTTTTACACGTTTTCGCTTTTACACGGTTTTCCAAATAAGTTTTTTTTGTTTTTATCGCACTATACTAAATGCTACTGTGATTGAACACATGCGCTGTGTACACATCTCACGAGGAATCCCGAGCTTATGTGCTGACTACATATTTTAACCTGTCAATGCATTTTATTTTTATTTCTGTGTACACCTATCCCCCGATTTACACGTTTTTCTCAGGAACGCTTCTACCGTGTAAATCGGGGGATAGGTGTACTGTCCTTTATAGAGAGGTGTCCGCTAAAGAGAGGTTCTACTATATATATATATAAGTTATGTAAAAATGTTTTTTTTTTTTAATTTACTAATTCAGAATTTTTTAACTTGCTCACTCACGATTACAATTTACTTATTTGGAACATTAGTTGTGTAGTATTTTTAATAATAGAACCACGGCCCATTCGATTAAAACATGAATAATTACTTGATGTAGATTATATTATTTTTTTAAACCATAAAAGTTGAAATTTCAAAGGCTGTAAAAAAAGATAAAATAAAAAATATAGATATATTTGTATTTTAAACATTTTAGATTATTTCTGTTTGTTTTCTGCTTAAATCCCTATGTACAAGATGTGTCCAATAAATGATATATATTTTTTAAGTCTATTAAAATAATAGAAAGCTTCAGCTACACTGCGGTATATCACATCACGTGATTGCGCGCGCAGTCGATAAATTGCAAGCTTGTAAAAAGAACGCCTTGCATAACAACTTCTAATTTGTAATGGATAGAAAATTCGAACAACGAATTTGTATTGAATTTTGCTACAAAATTGGGAAATTGGCTCCAGAAACTTTAGATTTGTTGAAATTGGCATTTGGAAATAAAAATGTAAATAAGCCCACCACATTTAGATGGTTTTCACGATTTAAAAATGGAATGGAATCGGTGAAAGATGAGAAGCGTGTTGGACGTCCAATTCTGCACAGGAACCCTGAAAGGTTGAGCCAAATTTCAAATTTGATAAAAGAAAATCCACGAATAGGGTTACGGGACATTGAGGAAGAAGCAGGGATATCAAAATCATTAATTGGATCGATAATTAAAGAAGACTTGCAGTTAAAGAAGACACCTTCAAAATTTGTCCCTAAAATGCTCACAATCCAACAAAAGGAGAATCGCGTTGAAGTTGCCAAAAAATGCTTGAAATGGTGGAAGAAAACCCTAATTGGAAGGAAAAAGTAATAATTGGAGACATGGGTTTACGGGTATGACCCGGAAACAAAACGCCAATCCATGGAGTGGAAAGGAAAATATGAACCAAGAACGAAGAAATCCCGACTTTGCAAGTCAAAAAACAAAGTCTTATTGGTCACGTTTTTTGACATAAAGGGAATTGTGCATTATGAAAATCTAGAGGAAGGTCAAACAATCAAAAAGGAGTCTTATTTAAACATTATGAGACGTGTACGTGAATCAATTCGTCTGAAAAGAAGTGAAATGTGGAGTTCCAAAAATTGGATTATCCATCATGATAATGCACCACCACACACCGCTACATCTGTACTGACTTATTTGGCTAAACACGGCATACAATTACTTCAACAACCTCCTTATTCCCCAGACCTAGCTCCAAATGATTTTTTTTCTCTTTCCAAAACTCAAAATGGCTCTAAAAGGAAGGAGATTTGACATAGAGAGTCCATCATAGCGGATTCGAAAAAGGTCTTGAAGAACATCCCGAAAGATGCCTTTTCTAAATGTTTTAAATCATGGGAGAAGAGAGGGAAATTATGTATAGATGCGGGAGGGGACTATTTTGACAAATACTAATAAAATATTTTTAATCATTCTATTTTTTCTTTATTTTTGACCAGTCTCATTATTTATTGGACACGCCTTGTAGGTTCAAGATTCCAAGTCATGAAATTACAAAACTTTATATCAAAAGTTAGAATATACACGAAATTTCCCCAGAATATTTAATTATGCACAACAATTATAAA
>CP092864.1:20910899-20974998 GCA_030710605.1 Cordylochernes scorpioides | reverse complement strand
AACCTAGTATTATAATCTACTTATAAAACCACACACACACGATGATATTAGAATATATATGTAATCAATCTAGGTTTCTTAGGCCTTCAAAAGATCTTTCTAACCACACGTGTTGTCAGTCAGACCGAAGTATTCTTGGTTATATTTACAATGACTGTAGAAGTCCAAGATATTAATAATGTCAAGCAGATTTAATTCTAGGGATATTTTACATTAATGCCAGGTTGAGATTTATAATTCATAGTAGAGTGTCCGTTTGATTTTATTGTTATCAGAAAGCTAAGCAGATGAAGAGGAGATGATCCACTATTTGGTCATCATTTTAGCAGTTGGGGTAAATCGATCCTATTTCAAATTTCGTGGAGTATACTTGTGTGTTTCCATGGCCAGTTAGGTGATTTTTGAAGTGAACTCATGTTAGATTCTTGGTAACATGGAGATCAAAATTCTTGGCGTAAATTTTCTGAGATTTTACTGGTTTTATAATTGATAATGTATAGGTATATCGATAGATTTTGTGTGATCTGAGATATTTTATTGTGGGAAACGCTTTATGGAATAATTTTGAAAGACACTGAATAAGTTAGATGGTGAAGCGGGCTTAGTTCTTTGGTCTGTTAGTTTATTTCCCAGAATACCGCTGTGATCTTTGACACAGCAGAGTTGAACATTGGGTGTAAAGTAGGGTGGACTGTATATGAGAAAGAGTCAATTGACAGTCTGAAGCAATTCGGAAGTTCACACGAGGGAAATTCTGGCTAGCTTTAGTCGCCTAAAGAACCAGAGTTTCTTCTTGGAATGTTGAATATTCGTGTAATTAGTAGAGACCGACCAGAGGTGGAGCTAGCGGATCTGTTCACAACGTGGAGCTGGGGCGACAACAAAATTATACAAAATAGTGTTTGCAATGCTAGTCGGTATAACAGAGAAATTATACAAACAATACAAACACCATTCTGCATAATTTTTCTGACGCCACAAACCGATGGAAAACTGTTTGGGACGAAACATGCGACCACCAGTTTTTTAGGTACCCGTTTTTTTTTTATGGGAACATGGGTCTTGGAAACGGTCCCGGACAATATGAGGTGTTGATTTATAAAATGGAAGAGGTCTAGGGCAACGACGTTGTCTTACTCCTCTTGGCTTCGGGAAAGGTGAGGTCATTGCAACTGTACCGGACATGGCCACGACGCCCCATGTCTCTCAGGAAAAACATAGGGATGGAGCAACGTTGATCTAGGTGGAACGGTGCTATCAGATCCTCTGACGATACCAGTTAAACTACGCAGAATGTAAACACAATCATTTCTCAATAACACAACAAGTAGCTAATTATTGATTCATTAAACTCTAACATGATTGAATTAAGTATTCAGTAAGGATGATTACTACTATTCCAAGCTTCATATACTCATGGAAAAAACTTAAGGAAGTTGTATCTTTTAACATATACATGCAATAATGTAAAATTTTATATAGTTTTGTCCATGAGTGTATTTCTGTACACAAATAGATAATTAATCGAGTTTAAACTTTACATTGTAGTAGATGTATTGAGTTATGTAGTGTTATAAAAAACATATAATAACGATATTTCTTAATATAATTCTTGATCATAATTGACAAAAAAATATCATCATAGATAAAAATCATTTATAATCTCTAGCTTTTTCGGGCATTAACGCCTTTCTAGAGGATGAGGAGTTCTAGAGGAGTAATAGAGCCTTTCGAAAAAGTCAAACATTATTTTGATTAATATCTATATACATTCATGGAGAGACAAAACATAAAGAATTTGCATAACATGCATTATCGTATTCAGATAACTCTGAAAGATATTTGATATTCAATGACCTTTATTGAAGACACACGAGATAACCAAGTGTGAACAAAATTGCCTGTGTCTCCGTAAAAAAAAAGCATAATAATGGCATATCAAAGACTTTCCACTTCCTTAATTTTGTCCATGAGTGTATTTGACCTAATTCAGATGAAACTATATTGCCACAATATAGAGTTAGGTCTGTAAGAAATCAATTTACAGCTCCAAATCTTAAATATGCAATTAATCCCAATTATTTTAAAGTTGGAAAATGAATTTAAAAAATATTTTTTATTAAACGGAATAATAATAACGGGTAAATATTATTGCGATTAATCGCACATTCTGGATTTGGAACTGTGAAAATGATTTCTACGAAACACCTATATTATGGCAAATTTTATCTGGATAGTTCAAATATATAGATATTTATTATTTTGTTCTCAACCTCTTCGAAAGGTTCTATCACTTTGAATATGAAATAACAGGTAAATTGTACATTATCAAGTTTTATTGTGCATTACAGCTTTTATTGTGCAAAACCTATTCCTAAATTTTGTCGGCGTATTATGGATTCATCTTGCATTAACATGGTGCTTTATATGGAAGATCAACCCCCCAAAGTGTATAATTTTAGAATCCTCAGTTTTAAAAAAATCATTATCTCTATTAATGATAAAATTAAAATTTTCAGTTATAAATATCCACGCTGCGCGCGTTTGTTTTTGTAAATATTTCTAGTAAGATGAAGTCGATATTTTATTAAGCCCGTTGAAAAGCGATTATCGCTTGAAAGCTAGCGTTTTTTAATAAAAAAAAAAGAAACTCATTATGAGAAACTATTTGTAATTTTAAAAAATATATATATTTGTAAAATAAAAGGCAATATTACTTCTGTATGTTGGAATAAAACAAATATTCGGGCGGATGATTCTATGTAAAATTATTTGAAAATCTTCATTGTAAGTGCTTTAAAAGAGCACACTAAAAATTTGATAAATGTCAAAATATTGATTCTGAAAATCCTGGAAGTTGACAGTGATAACAAGCATGACCTTCGAGAGATAGCTGTTTATTAAATGAGATTTCTAGTCATCGGTACCTTGATCCTCAATGTTCCCAGCGCTTCTGCCCTCGCTAGAATTTCAATAGAAATCTTGATCCAGCACTTAATGGCATCAATGCCTGAATCTTTAAATTCTTCGACACCTTCCATGGTGATGATATCTCCTTCACGCGTCACGACCACGAGCGACGGCAAGTAGTGGATGTTGTATCGGTGAATCAGAGTCCGAGCCTCCAGCCCTCTGAATGGTACAGACAACCAATCTGCGTGATATTCCTTCAAGAAACGGACCATTTCAGCTTGAGAAATATCTTCGGATACGTAGATAACTTCAATCGTCTTGCTTATCTCTCTTTGAATTATGGTATAGGCTTCACTTAGCCTTCCAGCGAACCAACGACATGGTGGAAGCCATGAAGCAGCAAAGAAAAACAGAATGGTTGATCGTGAGCCGAACAATTCTTCAGTTCGCTGTTCTTTAAACATCCCACGTCTTAAATACAAGCCTGTTCTCAATAGCTCGAGCCAATCCAAGTCAGTCTCCGCTTCTTGAGTGCATCCATGCTTCTTTGGCCAGATCAAACTGTCCTCGGGAAAATCCCGCTCGGAAAATGGATGGATAGGCATTAGGCTTTAAATAAGCTAAAATTACAAAGTGATTCTGCCTGTATATGCAAAATAGTTTAAAGGAACAAATCAATTTGCTCTTTACCCTCTTGGAAACTAAATGTATAATCACCATTGTTTCCTTTTTGATATATTCAATAGAAGACGTTTTTGTTGAGGAAACTTCTTAAATCGCGTCATCAAGAAAAAATTGTTTTTCTGAAGAGTAGATATCATTTGAGAAAAACTTATTAGAAGATATGATGATACAGTAGAATCTATCTATAAAGGGTAACACCTAGATATAGAGCCATGTCTAGAAAGATGTCCTCTTACTGGAGAACAACTAATTGATAAAGATAGTAATTTTGGTAATAAAACTGCATTTTGTATAGAGATGTATTTTACTGTAGTGCCCACTCAAGAGGACTTTAATACTCAAATTAAGAAAAGAGAATTTTTTATAAATTATTCTTAAAATATATTCTCTCTATAGAGATCCATCACCAGAAAATTTAAAAGAACAAAAGATGATCGAATTAATGAACAAGTTAATTCCAGACGACAGAGCAGAGTACATATCAAAGTAGAAGAAATAAAGAATTCAATCTCCAATCTCTAGAAATCCATTTATATTTAGAGAGAATATTTGCAATTATCTCATATCTAAAACTATAGAAATTTTCAGTTTCACACATGTTGTATGATAGAGTATACATTTATATATTAAATTTGAAAAATATTTTTCTAAGTTTATACACATGTGTATCCTTTCAATAAATGTCTAAATGAAAAAGGAAACACCTGAAAAAGAAGCCTTATTATAGATTAATATAGAGGTTACATTATTTTCTGTATGAACTTGAATATCATCACGTGGAAAATTAGGAAAGACAAACTTCAGGATGACACAGCAATTTATTTAAGGCGAAGGTACAAACTCTAAAATTTATAAAAGAGAAATATTTATAACCCAGATTCCTGGAGCGCAGAACGCCAACTACCCGGGAAGTCCAGCTCACTAGTATGGACTAGTGCTAAGCGCTTTTACTCGCGTCCTGTTTTGATTGCGCAGTTGACCAGGAAGTGCAATGCTGAGGTTGAGTCTGAGAGGCTGGCCATAGATGTAGGATTGAGGTGGGTCAATCCAAGGAAGAATTTTATAAAATACAATAAAAGCAATTAGGCAACTATATAGAGTAGCAAAATATATAAAAATCATAATTAATAATCTATTCATAAATAATAAAGTAATTACGCTAATATATAGTGTTGTTGTTGTCGTGTCCAATGAATAGTCCCAAATATCTCCATACATCTCTATCACAGCAGTCGCCTTTGTTCTTTATCTTGAGTGTGTAAAGTTTCTGTTCTGGGTCCATGTTAATTTTCTGTAGTTGTTGTGTCTAATGAAGAGCCTCAGATGTCTCCGTACATCTCTATCACAGCAATGTTCTCTATCTTGGGTGTGTAAAGCTGCTGTTCTGGGTCCATGCCAATTTTCTGCAAGGCTGCGGCCATTGCTGGGCATGAGAATATGTGAGTAGATGTTAATTCCACACCAGAACTGTTGTTGCATGTCCTATAGGTTCTTATGCTATCTGGTAATATTGTCATTCCTTTGTAGTGGCTCGTTCTGAGTCTTGTTATAGTTTTTGTAATTCTTATCTCGGAGTTTATTTCGCATATTTGATCTTTCCTTATCTTTTGTATAATATTAAATTGTATATAAATGTGTGAGAACCATACTCTTCAGAATTAAATCATAGGAATTGAGAGGTACCCTGTTCATACCCTGATTCCCTCTCCTTTGCCACATTTTGCTATCTTTGGCATGTAGATTTTGCATAAGTGCACACGGAAAAAGTTATTGTTTGTAATTAATTCATAATATAAAAAAATAACCGGTTACAATATTTATATGAAAAATAGACACTTCGGCCAGTTAAAGGTTTTTATTTTCTCAACGTTTCGACAAAAATCTTTTGTCTTCGTTAAACGTCTTGCTAAATGCTTTGTTTTTATTTACTTCTCCTGACGAAGACAAAATATTTTTGTGGAAACGTTGAGAAAATAAAAACCTTTGACTGGCCGAAGTGTCTATTTTTCATATAAATATGAATGCTGGCCAGTCAGCCTCTATCTTTACGGCTACAATATTGTGTTATTGTTTTCTTTTAAAAATAAAACACTAACATTCCACAAACACTAACAAACCAACTCCCAAAGCTAAGAAAAAAATTGTATGCTATACTTGGGTAACCAGTTCAAGTCGATTTGACTTGATCAAGTACAAGTAATTTGCCGTCTTAAAGGATGTCAATGTAACTATAGCATTTTAAAAATCAGAATTATTGAAAAATAGCAATCAAATTATATCCTGAAACTTTCTTCCAGATGAAAAATGATGAGGTTCAAAGTTTGCTAAGGTTGTGTTTGTTGGAAACTGAATGCTACGACTACAGCTAGCGCCACACTGGCCTTATCATCACCACTACAGTTTGTTTACTTCTTCTCACTTACCTATATACTGTTAATGTGTTCTCTATTATAACTTTCTTTTACTAAATGAATAATAAAAGTCACCCTGTTTACCATACCTTAATTGTAAATACTCTATCTCTCCCTTTTCTCTTGTGTTGAATATTGTCTGTAATTCCACGGCGAATCTGTACAGGCAAGAAGCCCTAATAAAGTTGTTTTGTTGTTGTTTGTTGTACTAAATGGATAAAAAAGGTTATTATCATATAATCATCAACGTTCTCATGCCTTCATACAAGCTGTAAGTCCCTAAACCTTACAACAGTGTTTGCCCTTTTAATACCATTTAAATAAATTAATCATATAAATTTCTATAAGCAAATTAAGATTTATATACAGGGTGATCCAAAAGTCCCGCACAACTTTAAAAATTAATAACTCCGCGAATATTTGCGCTAGAGCAATGCGGTAAACACCATTGTGTTCAGGATGCAATGGGATTTTTTATGGCAAATAATGAAAAATTCGAAATTGATTTTAGTTACAACTTTATTCGCTAGATGGCGCTCTACCAGAATCAGGTATTCAGCGGCCAAATTGTTTGATAAATTGAAAAATATAACTGAACGACACGTATTTTTCCTTTTTGAATACCAGGAAAGAACCCAAATAATATCAAATGATAAATATATAAAACACCATTTCGCCAAAAGTTAGAAGAAATGGTTAACGATTTTTAAATACAATCTGAGATATGTAAAATAGGTATATGCAAATTAAAACATGTAGCAACAAATATTTATACTTTAGATGGAGTTTTGTGAAATAGATTGAATGTTTGAAAATAACTACTGATATCAATACACGATTTTTGAAATGTTAATATAGAACCAAAAATCATGATGGCACTACTAATAGGATTTCGTGCTATAAGGAATGTATAGTTTCTTGACTAATTGGCGACACTTGACTATTTAACTGGATATTTGTCATGATCCAAAGATGAAATATTGAGGGGAGTGGAAAAATATATTTGTCGTACTTTATTCCAAATATCCTATGGGTTTGTCAAATGTTATCATTGTTTATTATACTGTACATAATTTTGAAAATGTATCCCCTCAAAAAAAAAACATTTTTAAATCGACCTTTTGCGTTGAAAAACGTGGTAGCAAAATCATTTTGTATTATTTTTTGCGCAAAATTTTTAAAGTTGGGGGGATACAGAGAATATTCCTTATGCTATTTCTTCTAATGAGCGAAGAGCGATAAACTAATCATAAGGGGTCAAATTGTGTATACCAGTGTTATTCGAGAAGGTATAACACTTTGGCCTGCACGACATAATATAAGATGTTGGAAAATGACAAACAAAAAAATTACTGTTCACAGAAAAAAAAAAAGAGTCAAGATGTGAGGACAGCATTTATTATTCCCATAACCCAAAACAAAGAGCTGCAAAATATAATACATGAGGTAACTGCCTTCTCTCTTGTATTAGGTCACAATCCTTGCTCAATGTGGCGCCCTTCATTCTCAAACACCGCCTGCAGAAGATAGATGACAGATTGGTCACAATTGAATAGTTGAAATTTATAAAACGTGCCATCTGATAGAAGCCTTCAACATGGCCAATGTGGAAGGCCGGCATCGATAAAAACGCGACTTAATGTACCCCCATAACCGAAATTGTAAGGCGTCAAGTCTGGTGATATTGGGGTCCATTGGTATATAAAGTGGCGACTTATCAACGAATTCCACCGAACGTTTCCTTCAGCAATTGTTTGGCACCGCGGGAGATATGAGGAGGTCCTCCATCTTGCATGAATGTTGTTTCGCTTAGTGCTTGTCTGTCCTGCAATATGGGAATAACCTTTTCTCTCAAAAGTTGAACATAACGTTCACCAGTTACAAAAACGGTTAAAAGTTCTTCCATTGATTTTTTCAAAGAAAACTGGCCCAAAAATAAAAGAAGAAGTGAACCCACACAAAACTGTAACTCTGTGCTGATGAAGTGGTATTTCTGTAAAAATCCTAGGGTTTTCTGTTGCCAAAATGAGGCAGTTTTGAATGTTAAATTCTCCCTTTATATAAAAGTTAGCATCATCTGTTCTTAGAACATTTGACAGCCAGTTTTCATCAATATCAATTTGCCGGAAAACCCATGCAGCGAATTCTTGACGCTTCTCAAAATCGCTGACTTTCAACTCGTGAAAACTTTGAATTTTGTTAGGGTATTTTTATAGAAAAATTCTGATTGTGTGTTCTCTCCAAACTGTCCCATACGAAATCCCCGTTTGTCGAGAAACTTGTCTAGCACTTACTTCTCCATACGCGGATAACGTTTCAATAGCTTCAGCATTCTGCAAAACCGTAACAGCCACTGACTTGCATGTCGATGGTCTTCCACTCCGAGGTTTTGTTTCCAGAGATCCAGTTTCCTCAAAACTTTTAATCAATCCCTTTAGAGAGTAGCAACTCATTGGTCCTTTATCGCTTCGAATACCTTTAAAGGAACGAAACGCTAGTAAAGCTTCAGTGGCAGATTCTGAATCACAATTAAAAGAATTCACCAAGAGTGATTTATCCTGTAGTGACGGCATTCCAGGGAAAAGGGAAGAAGTCCGACCACACCTCCCTGCGGTCGGGTTGTTTCCAAGATGATTAACGTTGCAACGGCACCCATTTTCAAATGAAGAGCAAAACTGATATCTCCAGTAATGCTACCGCGTCCGGGGTAACCGCCGCGTCAGGAGCTGCAGCTCGAGCTCATGATGAGAAATCTACTACGAGGACGCAATTCAATCTACTACAACTCAATATAAATGGTACCCAGAGGAAAATAAAGAGCTGACTTGTCTTCTCTGTGACAACAATGTACATATTACTTGTCCTCGGGAGACAAAATTGAATCAGAATCTGAGATTCAATATCAAAGATTATACAACACTACGAAAGGACAGACCGGAAAATTCGGAGGAGGACTTGCCGTTTTGATTAAAACTCTAGAAATCAAATTTAAGGAAATCTCCTATAATCAGAGTAAGCCTAGAGAAAGCACGACAGAAGCTCAGGCAATAGAAATCTATCTTACAGATAAAACAATTCCAATCATAAATGTTTATGACCACGATAATACTAGCATCAATACAGGCCTGATAGAGACATTAAGTGAAGCGTCTTCGGATATCGCAATCATACTTGGTGATTTCAACGCCGAAAGACCAACTTGGGGATCACCTTTCCAGGATAACAAAGGTCAGCAGGTTGAGGACATGCTAACCGACCTCGACCTTACACCGTTAAATAACGAAAAGAACACCTATCTATCGAAGTCCACAGGCACAGAATCCGCAATAGAGATCACAGCGATAAATTACAACATCGCACCCACAACACAATGGAATATTCTGAAAGTGCAATCAGTGACCACAGATCAATTTTAACAACCATAAAATTCAAAAATGAGAATTTCCAACTGAATAAAAGAACACTGGAAAAAAAATCACAGAAAAGCTTGAAGAACTGTGCAACGAAGAATTAAATCACAAAACGATTGACAAAAAATTGGAAAAATTCTATTCGAACATATCCAAAGCAGCAAAAGTATCGATACCTAGAGATAGACGTAAAGACCTGTGAAAACTTTACTTGAAGGACCACAATATCGAGGCAATGATTGCAGAGAGAGACAATATCAATCAACTTCTTAAAACAAATAAAACAGAAGAAATCATAAAGGAACTCATTGAAATTAGTCACAAAATAGAACAAGAAATTTGGATATTCAAACAAGAGAGAGAGAAAAATGGGCAGAATTCTGCGAAAAAAATGGATCCAAAAAAGGAAAGCCATCACTGGAATTTATTTAGTGTTATAAAACAATCAAAACCAACACTAATCCTCCAATACTCTAACCGATATGAATAGCGAGAACGAACAAACAGATGGCTGAAATAATTGCTGAATATCTTTCAAGCACTTCCAGACTCAGCTATACGAATGAAGGCAGGACTCTAAAAAATAATGTAAACAGGTTAGTTAAACAAGCAAGAAATTACCATCAACAAGATATTTACTCGAGAGACTTCACACTGAATGAGCTAAACTCATCAATAGGAAAGTTAAATCCAAGATGTCACCTGGAGATGCTCTAATCTTTGGTCAAATGATTAAACACTTTGGAGACAAAGCAAAAAATCAACTTCTACGAATACTGAATATTTCATGGCAAACTGGTAAATTACCAAAGAATTGGAAGATATCAATTATAGTGCCAATACTGAAACCAAACAAAGATGCCAAGGAATGCAAGAACTATCGGCCAATTGCTCTTACCAGCATACTTTGTAAAGTAACAGAATGAATTATCCACTCTAGGCTCATAGTCTGGCTCACTAACAATAATAAAATAAACTTCTATCAAACTGCCTAAAGATGCAGACACTGTACAACTGATAAACTGTTCTACTTCTGTCAATCAATAATAGATTTCTAGGGAAAACCGCCAAAGAAGACAACGGCCGTAGTCCTGGATATGACTTCAGCTTTTGATCGAGTGTAGAAATTAATTGAAAGGCTGCACAACATCGGAGTAAGAGGAAAAACCTTAATCTGGATTGCAAACTTCTTAAGGGGAAGAAGGATAAAGTTTCGGGTCAATAGAACATTTTTCAAGGACCGAAGAACATGGGCTGGTGTACCTCAGGGATCTGTGCTCAGTCCTCTACTCTTCTCGCTATATATTAACTGTTGTTTATGTAAATAGATGAATATTATTTGTATTATTTAAAGCCTCATTATGTAAAAATATATGCATATGTCATAATGTATGTTCTTCCAGGAATAATAATGTAAACCTACAGTCAACCAGAGAGAGACGTAGATAGAAGGTAGCTAAAGTACGGCCATTTTGGGCCACTGGCCACATTCCGGGGGGGCCTTTTCTTGGAACCTCAGGACTATTTTTGGACAGTTGGGGATTGTGGCGACACGAACGGTCGTTCAGCGGGGATATCCCCTCGCGCTCCCTCTCTCTCGCTGGTTGCCTGGAATTCCTCTTCCAAACTTGTGGTTTCCTTATTTCTCTCTCCCCACATTATTATCATATTGCCACATTGAAAGTCGACAGGATCATATCACAAAATAGTCGAAAGGATAATATCACAGGAGAGTCGACAGGATCTTATCACAGAAAAGTCGACAGGATCTTATCACATATATATAAATTGGACATTTGTTGTTGGCCATGGTCAAGTTTGAATTCTTGTACGTCTAATTACGACACAACAAAAGTGGCGACGAGGATGCGCGATCTACAGAGCCAGTAAAAAGCTGAGGAAAACGGCGTCTATGCAAGTATAACAACTACATCTTTTAAACTATCTGGATCAAGAAAACAAAGGAGTAGAAAAGATCAGCATGACAAGTTCAAAGTTAATAGTTCCTTTTAGATGCTATAGCCCAGTGGAGGACACTTCGATCTTTTTGTACAAAATTTTGAGGCTCTCTTTTTGGCATCTGAAGGAGGAGATTAAAGTGCTGATTTTTACCTCGCTGCCAGATTCTGAAACTTTGAAGCAGGGAAACGACATTTTCTTCCTGGTCTAATGAAAGATCAACCCTATGATACTATCATTCAAAGAATTAAGCTGCATTTGGATCCAAAGAAGAAAGTGATACCACAGTGATGCAGATTTTTAAAGAGAATTCAACATGAAGGAGAATCAATTTCAGATTATCTTAGATAATTGAAACATTTAGCAATAAATTGTAATTTCGACGATATGCTGGGAACCATGATGCGAGACCGTTTTGTGACTGGAATCAAGTTGGAAAGCCTGCAAAAGAAGCTACTACAAGAAAACGACGATGTCACCCTGGATAAAGTTTTGCAGTGGCGATCTCGTTCGAACTGGCGGAGATAAATACAAGAGAATTACAAGATAAATTAATGGCCAAAATATCCCCTGTGAATGGAAAAGATAAAAGGGTGAGTACAATAATAGTATGGTGCAGCATAGGCCTTTCAGGCAAAGGAGGGAAATAATGTGCTATAGATGTGGTGTAAGACATGGCCTCTGTTTGCCCTCATAGAACAAAGACTTGTTTTAAAATGTAAAAAACTGGGTCATTTAAGTAGGGTCTGCAAAGCTAGTAAAAAATGTGGGGATGTAAATTTGTACAAGAGGACTCTATATATTCTGTACAGGGCGAAACTGATGCCACAATAAATTTAACAGTAGATGATTATTCTTTGTGCTTTACAATAGATACAGGAAGTCCAGTTACGTTAATACCTAAAGATATTTATAAGATTTATTGGCAAGGTAAAAAATATTTCCAACAAATTTAAGATTAAAATCCTTTTGTGGTAAATCAATTGAGATTATAGGTCAAAAATGTTTTTGTAAAAGAAGCCAACCAATATTTACGATTAATAGTTGTAAATGAAAAATACAGGTGATTTTGTTAGAAAGAGAATGGCTTAAACAGTTAAAACTTGATTATTCTAGATTGTTTAGCATTAAAAATTTAAATAATGAATCTAATAGAAATAGTTTGATTGATAGGTATGCAGATTTGTCTAACAGAGATTTTGGCTATCTAAAGGATATTAAAATAAATTTTATTTTAAAAAAGGATGTGACTCCTGTGTTTTGTAAGGCCAGAAGTTTACCTTTCTCTCTAAAAAACAAAGTAGAGAATTAAATTGATCGTTTAGTGAATTCTTGCATTTTATAACCTATAGTTCATGCATATTGGACCGCTCTAATAGTACCAGTATTAAAAAAGGATTGTAGTGTATGGATATGTGGTGATTTTAGATGTACAGATAATAAATCAATAGAATTAGATAGGTATCCCCTTCCATCGATCGATGAGATCTTTTCAAAATTATCTACAAGCACCGTACTTTCGACTCTAGACCTATCACAGGCTTACTTACAAGTAATGTTAGCAGAAGAAGCCAAAGCTGTTATTGATATAAACACAACAAAGAGGTTGTTTTCTTATAAAAAAAAACTACCATATGACGTAGCGGTAGCACCAAATGAATTTCAGAGGATTATGGATGGACTATTTGCTGATTTGCCAGGTGTGGCCTGCTACATAGATGATACTTTGGTTGCAGGAAAAAACTTTGAAGATCATGAACAAAAGTTGGATCTAGTGTTTAGATGATTGCTAGAAAAAGGTTTAAAGTTAAACAGTATAAATGTAAATTTAAAAAGAAATCGGTGGAATATTTAGGGTTTAAAATGGTTAAATATGGACTGCATCCCTTAGAAAATAAAATTAAAGCTGTGATAGAGGCGCCTGAACCTAAAGAATGTTTCGCAATTAAGATTTTTCATAGGACTCTTAATTTATTATTATAGATTCATAAAGAATATAGCAAACATTTTAGCGCAATTCTATCAACTTTTGAATAAAAATTGTAGATGGAATTGGACGAAAGAATATCGAATGTTATTTTAAAAATGTAAATCATTATTAATGGACTATGGACTAGGCGTAATTCTGAGTCATAGAAATGATAGAAAGGAAGAATGCCCTATAGCTTTTGCTTCTAGAACATTAACTGAAGCGGAAAAACATTCTCTCAACTAGAAAAGAAAGCGTTGAGCATAACTTTTGGCATTGAGAAATTCAGACAATACTTACTGGGACGAAAATTTGAATTGGTCACAGACAACCGACCCTTAATTCATATATTTTCACCTCATAAACCAATTCCCATATGTGCATCATCCAGAATTAAAAGATGGTCCTTAAAATTAGCTGCATTTAATTATACTGTGGAATTTCGAAAAACTAGTGATAATTCCAATGTTGACGCATTGGCACGTCTTCCTTTAGAATCGAGTGTCAGGGAATCTCTTGATGAAGACCAGGTACTTCTTCTCAGGAGGTTGAATGAGGTACCGTTCTCTTTTATGGAGGTGGCATATGAGACGCCCCAAGATAAAATACTGTCTATAGTATTAAGGAATGTTAGAGAAGGCAACTGTGTGTGGAAATTCACAAGGGTACCGAGAGAAAACCCACTAGCTCCTCATTATAAAATCATTGAGAAATTAAGTTTGGAGTTTGGTTGTCTCAATGGCGTGAAAGAGTGGTAATTCCCCAAAAATTAAGATCTTTAAAATTAAATGACTTGCATGAAATACACATGGGGATTGTTAAAATGAATATGATGGCCAGACGGTATTTTCAGGTGGCCAGGCATAGACAGTAACATCGAGGAGTTACCTAGAGAATGTAGAGTATGCCAAGAATCTGCAAGCATGCCTCGGCTACCATCTCGGAATGGACTTGGCCCGAAAAACCGTTACATCGACTTCATCTTGATCTATCGGGTCCGTTCACGGGAAGAATGTTTTTGGTTCTCGTGGACGCATACTCAAAGTGGATACAATTTTTTATCATCAAAGATATTACCAGCAAAACGATTATAAATCATCTTAGAGAATTTTTTGCCAGATTTGGATTGCCCTAATTTTTGGTTACAGATAACGGAAGACAGTTTGACTCTCCGGTGAATTCGAGCAATTTACCAAAATGAATGGTATACGGCACACTAAGACCAGTCCGTATAATCCTAGTACAAATGGTTTAGCTGAGAGATATGTAAGAGAGTTTAAAAACCTTTTGAGAAAGAATGATGGGAAGGATGATTTAGAGACGAATCTACAAAGATTCCTATTTGCTCATAGAGCATTCCCCCCAAACTGTAATAAAAGAATTCCCTCGCGGAACTGCTAATGAAGAGAAGTTTAAGATCAAGATTCTCGAATTTAATACCAAGATGGGAAATCCGCGAGAGGTATTTCAAGGGGCCGTAAGAAGGCAGGAACAGTTTACTACAGGTTGCGAGGTTTATTTCCGCAACTATGCAACTGGACCTAAACGGTAAAAAGGTACCATTTTGAAATTATTGAGCTACCGTCACTACCTTATAAGTTGAGAGGGCGTCGTGTATAAGAGGCATATCAATCAATTGCGACCTATGAGAAAGAAACAAGTGGAGACAAGAAATTTGATACTTCCTCGAACATCAGGAGAGAATCCTGTAGGTGGAAGTCAGAAATAAAGTGAAGAGGAGGTTCCAGAGGTTACATCAGGAAACAAGGAGGAGACTGCTTCTGTGCACGTACCCTCTTGCACTCCTAGACCAGGGCCTGTTGCTGTGCACGTTGCCTCTTGCACTCCTAAACCGGAGCCTGCCGCTGTGCAAGTGCCCGTCCGTAGTCCTAGACCTCAGAGAGCCAGGAAACCCCCAGACCGACTGGAGTATTATTAAGGGTGGAGATGTGTTGTGTATGTAAATAGATGAAGATTATTTGAATTCTTTAAAGTCTCATTATGTAAGAATATATGTGTATATAAATTGGACATTTTTTGTTGGCCAAACGAAAAGAATATGAGCTAAAAAAGGAGTCATGGTCAAGTTTGAGTTGTTGTACATATAATTACGACACAACCTTAACAAGATCCATTCTTACCTCACTGAAGACACAAAAGTTGCCTGTTATGCAGATTATATAGCCATATTTCACACAAGTAGCAGTATAGAAATATCAGAAAAATACTGAACACATCAATGAGAAATGGGCAATGAAACTCAAAATGACAAAAAACCCAATAAACACAAACCTATAGGTCTCCTTCACTGACAGGAAAAAGAGCATGAATTTAACTCCAAAATAAGCATAAACAACCATATAATTGATAAAATTTGTTCTCCAAATTACCTAGGTGTGATACTTGATGAGGAATTGCGATTTACAGAACACATAATTAGCACCTCAAATAGAGCTACCAGAAACCTAAACATGAGAAGGCTATGTGGAACAAATTGGGGAGAAAAACCCAAAATTCTCAGAACAACATATATCACCTTAATAAGGCCAATAATGGAATATGCAACACCCGTCTGGGCTCCCTCAAGTTCATCACTGAAAAGAAGACTAGACAGTGTTCAAGCAAAAGCGGCCAAATTAATCACTGGTTCTGTTTCAAATACCAACAATTAGAAAATTCAAAGAGAATGTGGTCTAGACCTACTTGAAAGCAGAAGACAATTAAAAACAATAAAATTCACCAATAGCTTAAAAACTAAAGAAACCGAACACATATCCCATAGAACCTATTTAAACTGGATTCAAAAAGAAAGGCTCAAAATATCTTCAACACTTCAGTACGACAACAATATTAGAAAGAGCATAAATATGAAACATAATGAATTTCAAATTCGAGAATAACCAATATTTCCTACCCCATTGCCATCAAATGTAATCATCAATCTTAACCTGATTGAACCCTGCAATAAAAAAAGAGAACAAAAACATTCTTAAAAAGAAATGACTTGACACAATTGGTTTATGCGATCAGATAAATTATTTAACAGCATATACAGATGGATCATCAGACCTTACCATAAGTAATGGAGGGGCTGGAATTAACATAATACTGCAAGATGGAACATACATCAAAATCAAAGAAGGAGCAAGAAAGATTTCGTCAAACTTCACTTGTGAACTGACAGCTATCTGGAAAGCTCTTGATGTATGCCTTAACCAACCATCCCTGCATCAAACAGAAGGAATTATAATAAACCGTGCAACGACTTCATATCCGATCTAGAAGCAATTCAGAAGGGCAAAACTATAATCACACAGAAAATACCTTCGTTACTTACTCAACTGATATCATTGGAGAATAACTGCATTCTACAAAGGATTCCTGCCAGAAAGTTGAGCCAAAGGAAAGAACAAATGTCATTATTTGACGCTAATGCTTTTAAAAAATACAAGAAAATTAAACAAAAAATAAGAAAAGATCAAAATGTGAAATAAACTCCGAGAGAAAAATGACAAAACTATAACAAGATTTAGAACAAAACATTATAAAGGATGACAATACATCCAGATGTCACAAGAACCTATAAAACATGCAACAACTGTCCTGGTGTGGAACTAACACCTACCCACATATTCTCATGCCCGCAGCCTTACAGAAAATTGACATAGACCCAGAGCAGCTGCTTTACACACCCAATATAGTGAACAATGCTGATGCTGCTGTGATAGAGATGCATGGAGACATCTGAGACACTTTATTGGACACGACAAAAACAACAACGGCATTCCAGAGTAAAATAAATCATCAGAGATAGATAAATATTTTTCAAATGAATTAAAATAAATATAATCGATACTGAGAGAGAGTTGAATTAAAAAACTTATATATTTATTATTTTCGAAATATAAATAGCTGAGAGGATTCCAGCAAACCGCATCTAAAATATCAATTTCTTTTGCTACATGTTTTAATTTGCATATACCTATTTTACATATCTCAGATTGTATTTAAAAATCGTTAACCATTTCTTCTAACTTTTAGCGAAATGGTGTTTTATTAATTTATCATTTGATATTATTAGGGTTCTTTCCTGGTATTCAAAAAGGAAAAATACGTCTCGTTCAGTTATATTTTTCAATTTATAAAACAATTTGGCCGTTGAATCGCTGATTCTCGTAGAGCGCCATCTAGCGAATAAAGTTGTAACTAAAATCAATTTCGATTTTTTCATTATTTGCCATAAAAAATCCCATTGCATCCTGAACACAATGGTGTTTACCGCATTGCTCTAGCGCAAATATTCGCGGAGTTATTAATTTTTAAAGTTGTGCGGGACTTTTGGATCACCCTGTAGTTTGGTATCAGATTCTTTTCATTTTGAATTAGTAGAAACCATAAAAAAAAATATTAATTTTTTATTATTGTCAGATATATTATATTTTAGCATGTTCTCTTCTAAATAAATATTTATTTAAAAAAAAAACACAAAGTTTCTTAATTAAAGAGTTAAAAAATAATATTATTTAAAATGTCTAATTAAAAGTTGAAAATCTATATATATATATGTGGCGCTGAGTTTGTTGTTGACACACATTAATATGTTATAACACCTTGATAAAGGTTGGCGTTCAGCCAACTGAAATATTGGTGAAATAAATGATATTTTGATCCAATATATGCCTTTTTATTTAAAATATATTTATTATACCTTTCCACAGGCTCAATGTTTATTCAATTTAGAGGTATTTTGGATTATAAAGGTAAAAAGGAGATGTAATGATAATATATTTTCACATTCAGCTCATCTTGGAAGCCATCACTGTAGGTTTGGTGTTGGTTTTGAACTTCCCCGGGGTTTCCTCAGCTGATTCTCTATCAACCTTCGGTTCCAGAGCAGGCCTTGGATCTTCTCTTCTGCTTGGGTTCGCTAGCCCCCGGTTCCAGAGCAGGCCTTGGATCTTCTCTTCTGTTGGGGTTCGCTAGCCCCCGGCTCCAGAGGAACCCGTGGATTTTCTCCTCTGTTGGGGTTTGCTAGCCCCCGGTTCCAGAGCAGGCATTGGATCTTCTCCTCTGTTGGGGTTCGCTAGCCTCCGGCTCCAGAGGAACCCATGGATCTTCTCCTCTGTTGGGGTTCGCTAGCCCCCGGTTCCAGAGCAGGCATTGGATCTTCTCCTCTTTTGGGGTTCGCTAGCCCCCGGTTCCAGAGCAGGCCTTGGATCTTCTCTTCTGTTGGGGTTCGCTAGCCCCCGGCTCCAGAGGAACCCGTGGATTTTCTCCTCTGTTGGGGTTTGCTAGCCCCCGGTTCCAGAGCAGGCATTGGATCTTCTCCTCTGTTGGGGTTCGCTAGCCTCCGGCTCCAGAGGAACCCATGGATCTTCTCCTCTGTTGGGGTTCGCTAGCCCCCGGTTCCAGAGCAGGCCTTGGATCTTCTCCTCTGTTGGGGTTCGCTAGCCCCCAGCTCCAGAGGAACCCGTGGATCTTCTACTCTGTTGGGGTTCGCTAGCCCCCGGCTCCAGAAGAACCCGTGGATCTTCTCCTCTGTTGGGGTTCGCTAGCCCCCGGCTCCAGAGGAACCCTGTGGATCTTCTCCTCTGTTGAGTTCGCTAGCCCCCGGTTCCAGAGCAGGCCTTGGATCTCCTCCTCTGTTGGGGTTCGCTAGCCCCCGGCTCCAGAGGAACCCGTGGATCCTCTCCTCTGTTGGGGTTCGCTAGCCCCCAGTTCCAGAGCAGGACTTGGATCTTCTCCTCTGTTGGGGTTCGCTAGCCCCCGGTTCCAGAGCAGGCCTTGGATCTTCTCCTCTGTTGGGGTTCGCTAGCCCCCGGCTCCAGAGGAACTTCTCCTCTGTTGGGGTTCGCTAGCCCCCGGTTCCACAGCAAGCCTTGGATCTTCTCCTCTGTTGGGGTTCGCTAGCCCCCGGTTCCAGAGCAGGCCTTGGATCTTCTCCTCTGTTGGGGTTCGCTAGCCCCCGGTTCCAGAGCAGGCCTTGGATCTTCTCTTCTGTTGGGGTTCGCTAGCCCCCGGCTCCAGAGGAACCCGTGGATTTTCTCCTCTGTTGGGGTTCGCTAGCCCCCGGTTCCAGAGCAGGCATTGGATCTTCTCCTCTGTTGGGGTTCGCTCGCCCCAGGTTCCAGAGCAGGCCTTGGATCTTCTCCTCTGTTGGGGTTCGCTAGCCCCCGGCTCCAGAGGAACCCGTGAATCTTCTCCTCTGTTGGGGTTCGCTAGCCCCCGGCTCCAGAGGAACCCGTGGATCTTCTCATCTGTTGGGGTTCGCTAGCCCCCGGTTCCAGAGCAGGCCTTGGATCTTCTCCTCTGTTGGGGTTCGCTAGCCCCCGGCTCCAGAGCAGGCCTTTGATCTTCTCCTCTGTTGGGGTTCGCTAGCCCCCGGCTCCAGAGGAACCCGTGGATCTTCTCCTCTGTTGGGGTTCGCTAGCCCCCGGCTCCAGAGGAACCCGTGGATCTTCTCATCTGTTGGGGTTCGCTAGCCCCCGGTTCCAGAGCAGGCCTTGGATCTTCTCCTCTGTTGGGGTTCGCTAGCCCCCGGCTCCAGAGCAGGCCTTTGATCTTCTCCTCTGTTGGGGTTCGCTAGTCCCCGGCTCCAGAGGAACCCGTGGATCTCCTCCTCTGTTGGGGTTCGCTAGCCCCCGGCTCCAGAGGAACCCGTGGATCTTCTCCTCTGTTGGGGTTCGCTAGCCGCCGGTTCCAGAGCAGGCCTTGGATCTTCTCCTCTGTTGGGGTTCGCTAGCCCCCGGTTCCAGAGCAGGCCTTGGATCTTCTCCTCTGTTGGGGTTTGCTAGCCCCCGGCTCCAGAGGAACCCGTGGAACTTCTCCTCTGTTGGGGTTCGCTAGCCCCCGGTTCCAGAGCAGGCCTTGGATCTTCTCCTCTGTTGGGGTTCGCTAGCCCCCGGTTCCAGAGCAGGCCTTGGATCTTCTCCTCTGTTGGGGTTTGCTAGCCCCCGGCTCCAGAGGAACCCGTGGAACTTCTCCTCTGTTGGGGTTCGCTAGCCCCCGGTTCCAGAGCAGGCCTTGGATCTCCTCCTCTGTTGGGGTTCGCTAGCCCCCAGCTCCAGAGGAACCCGTGGATCTTCTCCTCTGTTGGGGTTCGCTAGCCCCCGGCTCCAGAAGAACCCGTGGATCTTCTCCTCTGTTGGGGTTCGCTAGCCCCCGGTTCCAGAGCAGGCCTTGGATCTTTTCCTCTGTTGGGGTTCGCTAGCCCCCGGCTCCAGAGGAGCCCGTGGATCTTCTCCTCTGTTGGGGTTTGCTAGCCCCCGGTTCCAGAGCTGTCCGTGGATCTCCTCCTCTGTTCGGTTCGCTAGCCCCCGTTCCAGTGCATCCCGTGGAGCTTTAACTCTGCTGGGGTTCACTAGCCCCCGGTCTCAAAGCAGTCTCAGGAGCATCTATTATCATATTCTCCTCTTCATAAAAATACATATTATATTATCAAGAAGTAATTAGATGAATTTAGAGGGTAGTTGCCAAATTTATTGCACTGGAAGAAGTTGCAACTGATGTTTCTGGAAGCAACGCCAAGTCATCAGGCTCCTCGCTGGATTCAAGTATCCTCAGTTCTATTTCTGATGACCGCCAGAGCTCTTCATGGCGCTCCCGTTTCTTGGCCTTTCTAGCTCTTTTGGCGCCCAACTCGCATATTATATCATTTTTGTGGCTCTCCAAGCGAACAGAAACTTCTTTCAGCAATTTTCTTACGCTGTAAGGTGGCCTGGTTTTTGAACGCTGAAAGAAATATCTTCTCGGCGTACCTGGAGGGCAGTGAGGAATAGATCTCTCTTTGACCTCTTTCAGGAAGAAAGCGTCCTCCGCCATGTTTTTCCATTCTTTTTTTGATAGCTCTTCTGGCTTCTCGGAGCTTTCAAATTCTTTGTAGAGGATTTCGCGGCCGAAGCTGACCCTTTTCGGCATATGGCTAGGCTCTTCATTTCTATCTTTACAGGAAAGAATTTCGACCTCTTGTTTGAAATATTTGTTTAATATTTCTTCATAATCATAATTTTCTTTTTTGTTTTGTTTGTTTCGGGAGGCTTTCTTGAATGGCCAGCACATCTTGGCGTTGGGTATAGATTTATTGGGGGATAATATAATTGTTTAATAAATAATGAGATCTTTTTACTCACATATCAACTAGAGATATTTTAAACTCGTAGCTTTATAATCAGAAAATGACAAACACACACAAAAAAGGCTAATTAAATCTTTATTACCACCAAATTCTTTTTCAGTATCAATTTTTTTTAAACTCAATATAAGGATGAAATATTTTTATCTGAGATTAAATTGTTAAGTTGAGATAACCATTAAGAAAGTTCCATAAATGTATTTTAAATTGAAAACTTACTAGTTATCTTTTTGGAAAGAAGTGTGAAATAATTACTAACAAATTCCTCTTATTAAATCAAATGATTAACCATTTAATTCCAAATACTTAACTGTTACATGATGTTTCAATTTGGGGTAAATTTGTCTTTCTTTTATAAATATTTCTCTTACAATATTTATTTTAAAATATTGAGGTAAGAAATACACCCTTTGAATTAATAAATACGCAAATGCAATAACTGTATTCTCTTTAAATTATTGAAAGAATTTTCCAGTTTATCTACCATTTGGGTATTCAGGTATAAATAGCAAAGTATCAGTATGTTGGTAGGAAATTAAAAGCTAATTTCTAGTAGGGTATGGGCATCATTGGTGATACACATTGGTTAAACGTATTATATTTTCTTAACTTTAACCACGAGACTAGAAAAAAAGACTGGAAACTTTAACTTGAAAAAAAAAAAAAGAATGTTATTAAGAGTGTACATGGAAGAAGGCTTGTATTATGTTTTAAAATACTTCTATTACATTTTCGGAAGAGAAATACTCACGCGAGACGCAAGTTATACGTATATTTGTAATTACTTTTTTTCTGTCTTTGAAGCTCATGTTATAGTTCATTTATAAAACTTTTTCCAATCGGAATAAAATGAAAACAGCCAAATGCTATACTACAGCGGTATTGTATATTACCAGGTCTATTAGTATGAAACGCGAAAATTTTCAGTGAATTCAAAAGTTCACCAATTCCATACAACAAAAGATTTTTCATTCAAAGTAACTGCCCTGATTAGCTATACACTCGGACCACTTTTCAGGCAATTTTCGAATTCCTTGTCTGAAAATTTCTATACTTTTGGGTCGAACCAGTCAACAAGTCATTTTCGAGGTATGTCTGAGTTCGAAAATTCCTGGTTTTTTAGGGCGTGTCCTAAAGATGTGAAAAGGTGGTAGTTCGACGGCGCTAAGTCTGGTGAGTACGGCGGGTGGAGTTAGAGTTCCCAGCCCAAGTCTTTTTTTTGTGTTTTTGACCACCGTAGCGTTGTGGGCTGGAGCGTTGTCATGCTGCAGTATCAGGTTGTTGTGCTTTTCACGCCATTCCGGTCTTTTTTCATTCAACGCCTCTCTCAAACTGTGCATTCGTTGTTCGTAGCGACTAGTATTGACCATTTTGCCAGGTTTCAGGAGCTCGAAATATACTACGCCGGTCTGGTCCCATCATATGCAAAGCATTGCCTTTTTTCCGAAGCGATTGGGCCTAGGCATCTGTTTTGGAAATTGGCCGGGCAGGCCCCATGACTTTTGGCGCGTAGGATTGCTGAAGTGGATCCATTTCTCATCAGAAGTTACGATTCGGTGCAAAAATGACTTTTTTCATGCCTGGCAAGCAGCCCTTCGCAGGTTACCAGACGCCGTTATTGCTGCCTTTCGCTCAACTCGTGGGGGACCCATCTGGAAAGCTTTTGGGTCATTCCGAGGCTGTTAATACGTAGAGAAACAGCACCTTGAGACACCTGGAGCTGTTTTGCGAGTTTCTCCTGCATTTAGGTACTGTCCTTATCCAACAAAGCTTGCAGATCAGCGTCCTCGAACTTTTGGGGCGGTTTTCCATGTGGTTCATTATCAAGTTCAAAATCGCCACTTTGGAATTTTTTACTCCAACTGTAACACTGCGATTTGTTCAGAGCGTGGTCGCTATAAACTTCCTCGAGCATTCGGTGGGCTTCAGCGGCACTTTTTTCCAGTTGAAGGCGAACAACAAAACTTCCCGCAAATGGGCACTTTTTGGCTCGGAAATCGCCATTTTCCACGGGCTCCAGAAATTTTTCACGATTTGAATTTTTCTAAAACTGCACGCATGCTGATGCCACTTGAGTCAAAGAACAAAACGCCTACAACAGCGCCACCGTCGGCTCAAATAAAGTTGCACAGCGGCCTCTGGCGCCCATTTTCGCGTTTCATACTAATAGACCTGGTAAACTGGTGAAGCCGATGAGAGTGTTAACCACTTATGAGTCTTATATTAATTTATCATAGTAAAGGCAGTAGAAATTCGTTTTATTTAAAAAGAAAACTACGTGTCAAAACAGTTTAAATTTCATATAATGTATGAAATACTTTCATTAAATTTACAGGAATTTTGAGAACCAAAAATAATACACTATTAAAATGAAATTTTATTCAGTAATCTTCGTAAAATCATATTTTGCATTCAAAAACATATGCCATATCGCTGTTTTTATCTGAGATAAATACAATTTAAAAAATAAACCTACTTAAGCAGCGCGCCTTGTTTTTCTTTTAAAATAATTTGGTATCAGACTATTTTATTTATTTTTTAAATTAGTAGATATTTTTTATATAAAATATATATTCTATCGATAGATGGCAGTTGAATTTATAATAGATTTGATATTAGATTTTATTAAACAACTAGCCGAATGACCCGGGCAACGCCCGGCTTTTGCCCGATTAAATGTTTTATTCAAATACTATTCGTTACAATTATAAATTGGAGCCGTGGATGTCACTCTTGTGAAACGTCCCGCTCCAAACTTTACATGTACATTAGGTCAGCTGGTATAATCCCTCATTTTCACCGCTAGAGGCGCGAGCGAAAGAGCAAATTTGCAAATAACACGACGGATATTCGGGATAGAGATCTGAAATTTTCACTAAGAGTTTTTCCAGATTCTACTTTATATACTGTTAAAATATGTTGTGTATATGTTAAATAAGCTGAAATAGCTCAGTTAGGAGAGCGTTAGACTGAATATCTAAAGGTCCCTGGTTCGATCCCGGGTTTCGGCATCTTTTCTTAATTTTTAAATTTCTACTTACCGTAACTTGACACGTGACTTAACGTGACAGAATTGTGTATGACGCTGATAACTGTATTAAATATAATCCAAATTGTGCCTTATCACACACTATTTATTTATTTGGATTAGGTCTTATTACCTTGTGTTTATAATCTATAATCCAAATTGTGCCTTATCACACACTATTTTTTTATTTGGCCTTATTACCTTGTGTTTATAATCTATGACGTAATGCCCCCCCCCCCTGCCGGCGGCGCGCGCCCGTTGGCTGCCGGCGAGCACGTGACCTCCTTGTGCGCGCGCATCCGTGACAGAGGCGGCCGATGAGGAAAGACGGTCGTGACTATATATATTAATAATCCAAATTGTGCCTTATCACACACTATGATCCAATACAATATTAGAGCTCTGAGAAGCGGTCTGGTGGATTATATTGGCGAAACCGCTGGGAGGGTTCACCACTGATGAGCCAAGCCCTCCCAATATATTTTTTCATCGCAGTAAGGACAGTAGAAGTTCGTTTTATGTATAAAAGAAACATTCGCGCTTTTAAATCCTTTTATTTTATATGTATAGATGGCGCGTTATTGCTTTGTGTTAATTTATTACCTTGTGTTTATAATCTATGACATAATGCCGGCGGCGCGCGCCCGTTGGCTGCCGGCGAGCACGTGACCTCCCTGTGCGCGCGCATCCGTGACAGAGGCGGCCGATGAGGAAAGACGGTCGTGACTATATATATTAATACTAGCGGACGTACCCGGCTTCGCCCGGGTTTTACCCGAGTAAAAGTTTGTCTAACGAATCTCTCGATAAAGTGAACATTTTTTTCCCGGTCCCTTGAAAAATACTCGATAAGTTGATTAAATCAATATTAATTGGTTCCCTCGGTAATTGGAAGTTAAAGGAATAGTATCTTGCCTTGGAATTGTATCATTATTCTTGTATGGATGTACCCGGCTTCGCCCGGGTTTTACCCGAGTAAAGGTTTGTTTAACGAATCTCTCGATAAAGTGAACATTTTTTCCCGGTCCCTTGAAAAATACTCGATAAGTTGAATAAAATCAATATTAATTGGTTCCCTCGGTAATTTGAAGTTAAAGGAATAGTATCTTGCCTTGGAATTGTATCATTATTCTTGTATGGATGTACCCGGCTTCGCCCGGGTTTTACCCCCGAGTAAAGGTTTGTTTAACGAATCTCTCGATAAAGTGAACATTTTTTCCCGGTCCCTTGAAAAATACTCGATAAGTTGAATAAAATCAATATTAATTAGTTCCCTCGGTAATTGGAAGTTAAAGGAATAGTATCTTGCCTTTGAATTGTATCATTATTCTTGTCTCAAATAAATTGCCGTGTCATCCTGAATTTTGTCTTTCCTAATTTTCTACATTACAAAATCATCGTATCATCATGATAATATTTAGAGCAGATTGTTGAATTATAACAGATAAATTAGAATATTTATCTTGATTATTTCTAGGCGAATAGTTATTTCAAAAATTTTATTTGCTAGAAACTTTCCCAGTACTATACTAAATAACTTCCCAAAGTTTCATGGCGATCCAATGAGTGGTTTGGTCAGGCATAAAGGACAAACAAACAAACAGACACACATACATTCATTTTTATATATTAATTAATATTATATATTTTAGTGTGATTAATAGGCGTATTGTCATTAAATTTAATCAAATTTGTAGAATATCTACAAAGATATAATAAAAAAAAATAATATGCCACCGATTGTAATTAAATCTACGATCGGACCAACCGGCGAGAAACTATGCATAATCGAAGCCTCCTTAATAACGAAGATCCTAGACAAATGTGGAATCGAGTATAAGCTTGAGGAAACGGTTCAATCAAAGAAGAGAACTCGCGGCTCCCAATCGGATGACTCAAGATCGCCAACTAGGAGCGAGCGTAATCTGAAGACGCCTAGAATGGACATCGATGAACAAAGTCCCGCCACTGGAATTTCTCAACAAATGAACACAGCTCACCCACCTCAAGACGATGAAGAAAATAACGACAACGATGGCCCATGGACCACAGTCACTAACGTGAAAAAACCGAGAATTCCTCCTGTTATTGCAGAAAATGTAGCAGATTGGAAGCTTCTTTGCCAAGAACTAAAAGGCTTGTGCACGAAACCATTCCAAGTCACGATTTCTGGCAAAAAGCACATAATTAAATCGAAAAACATAGGCGACTTCAAAAAAATCAGGGAGTATGTACAAAAAAATAATGGAGGATATTCCTACAGACTACAGGAGGAAAAACCACTGAAAGTGGTATTGAAGGGGGTAACAACAGCCTTCAAAGAAGAAGACGTCGTAACTGAACTGGTCTCAATGGGCTTCACTGAGGTCATTGTCAAAAGACTCCATAGACAATCGACCAAAATACCGATGAATATAGTCCTAGTAGAGCTACCGAAAAATGAACAAAATAAACGAATCTATGGAATAACCGAAATACTTTACCAAAAAATAGTCGTGGAATCATTCAGGACTACAAAACGAGTGACCCAATGCTTTAACTGCCAGGGCTTTGGGCATGGCCAGCTAAACTGTTTTTTGAAGCCCAAATGCGTCAAGTGTGCTGAAGAACACCATTCGAAGGATTGTCCAAGAAAGTCGAAACAGCTCCCACCAAAGTGCGCTAACTGTGGAGAGGCGCACACAGCCAATTACCGCGGATGCCCAAATTTTCCGAAGCCACAACAACAGCAGCTAAAGCCTCCCAGACAAAACTCCCCTAACACCATACCTCAAGCAAGCTCCACTAAAACAGAAGAAGCAACTGTTGAAAAACAAAAGGCAAGTTACGCTGAAACTGCAAAAAAGAAAACTACTCGTTCTGACACCAGGGAACTGTGCGAAAAGTTATTAGAAATTATCAAAACTTACTTACAATGGAAGGCAAATTACCTTTAAAAATCGTTTTCTGGAATTGCAACGGAATCAAACTCAAAAAAGAAGAATTTCTACATTTTTTAGAAGAAAACTCAATAGACATGGCACTGCTCAGTGAAACACACTTAAAACCATCTGTCGACCTCAAACTCAGAAACTATCAGACAATAAGAGACGATAGAATCGTTGGAAGGGGCGGTGGAACGGCAATAATTCTAAAAAACTATCTTAAATATAAAAAAGTGCTGATTCAAACATCTAACATGGAAAACACCACAATTCTAATGAAACCAGATGGAAGGGCAGTAGTGCAGATATCGTCAATCTATAAGAAACCCGATCTACCACTCCTGGAGGAAGATCTGAATCTCTTGTTAGAGAATAATCAATCAGTAATCGCTGCAGGAGACTGGAACTCCAAGCACCCTCTTTGGGGCTCAAGAACCTCCAATAATAGTGGAACCGTGCTTCATAATTTTTCCGAAAAAGAAAACCTGGAGATTGTCGCACCTTCTTCACCCACGCACTACAGTCCTTTGGGTAATCCAGACTTTCTAGACATCGCAATTCTTAGAAACATCCCCTGGACTTCGAGGATTAAGACCCTGGATGCCTTATCTTCAGATCACCTCCCAGTAATCCTAGAGCTGACCTGCCCGAAGGATGAATTCACGACTAGGGCTTGCCGACTCACTAACTGGGTACACTTCCAACAAGACTTAATTTCCAGTACGCCCCCTAGAGTACCCTTGAAAACGGAAGCCAATATTGACTCAGCAGTGACCATACTAAATGATAAAATCTACAACAGCTACTCGAAAAACACAGTTATATCATCCTCTTCATCAAAACAGAACCCCTCGACCAAGGCCTTGATAAAAGAAAAGAATAAAGCTCGTAAGAGATGGCAAGCAACCTGGGATCCAGCCCATAGAGCCATTTATTTAAACCTACAGGGAAAAGTTAACAAAGCCCTCAAATCCGACTCCACCGAGAACTGGAATCAATTCATACACAAGATTGAATCAAGCCCAAAGGACTTCTGGAGAAAAACAAAACCCATCAGGAAAAAAACGGAAAGGATCTCAAGCTTAGTAACGAACGGCAAAACCTTATTGACCGACAAAGAAATCGGAAATGAACTTGCAGAACACTTCTCCAACCAGTTCTCCAAGGAAAAAGAAGACCAACCAAATATAACTTATAATCACCAACAAGAAAAAATGCTCACAATGACGACACCAAATGAAGTCAAAGAAGTGATTAAATACTTAGCTAACCACAAAGCTCCTGGCCATGACAATATCACTCCGCAAATGGCCAAGAATCTTCCCATCAAATGGATTGTATTTCTAGCTGGAGTATTCAACGCCGCACTGCACTTGTGTTACTACCCCAAAGTCTGGAAACATGCTATCATAATTCCAATTCCAAAAAAATCCGCTAAATCCCCTGAAGATCTAAGACCTATCAGCCTCCTCCCCACCATCGGCAAAATTTACGAAAGAATTATTTTACGTAGACTTCAGATGTACTTGGACAACTCTAACTTCATCATCCCGCAGCAATTCGGATTTAGAAGGGGGCATTCAACAACTCACCAACTCATTGCAGTTCTGGACTACCTCCAGATAAGAAGATCCCACAAGGAAGTGGTAGGTGCTGTCTTTCTAGATTTTGCGAAAGCATTTGATAAAGTTTGGCATAATGGCCTTATAAAGAAACTCACAAAACACCAGTTTCCAAGTGACATTATCAATTTTATGCAGAATTATCTACAGGGCAGGACTTTTTCAGTCAAGCAAGGAAATTTTATAACTGAACCAAAGCCAATCCAGACTGGAGTACCTCAAGGCTCTATCCTCGGACCCTACCTTTTCAATATTTACATTAATGACATCCCACTGCACTCTAAATGTAAACTTAAGCTCTTCGCAGATGACACAGCAATTTTATTTAACTCTAAATCAGTCAACCTATTGGTTACTCAGCTTCAGAATTACCTAAATGACATAATCAAATGGTGCGATGAGTGGAAACTAGACATTAACCCAACTAAGACTCAAGCAATACTTTTTCCCCCAAGAGATAACAAAAAATTCAAGCCACAAACCAACTTGACAGTAAACTCAAGCACTATTAGTTGGGCCGACCATGCCAAGTATCTTGGTGTCACTTTGGATTCGAAATTAAAATTTAACCTACATGTCCAAAACACCATAAGAAAGGCAAAGATAGCCAAAATATCTCTATCAAGCCTGCTCAATTTTAAAAGTAATTTAACAACAAAGCATAAATTCACGTTGTATAAAACCTGTATTCTACCCATCATCACGTACGCACTACCAGTCTGGGGCAAATATATCACACCTACGGATAAAAAAAGAATAGATGCCTTCATGAGGATTTGCTTACAAACCACTATAGGAGCCCCATTCAATCTTTCAAACAAAATTCTCAAAGAAGATCTCAACCAGCCTAATCTACAAGAGATTTATCAAGACTCTGCGACAAGACTATTCTCGCAATTTCAAAAATCATCAAATCCAACTATACAAGAAATTGTTCAAAATCAAGGTGACCTCAGCCACCGAATCCGACGACCTGGACCCAATGGCTAGCTGACAGCCAAACACCCAACAACTGCCCTCCTGTAAGGTTCCGGGGGCCACTCCAGCATTACAACTCGCCATGTGTAAATAATCTGGACAAGGTGACTCACGAGCTGTGCTCGAATGTAACACCTGCAAATTGAGATGAAATAAATAAATAAATAAATTTTAGTGTGTATATTCTTCTGAAAATATTTATTTAAAAAAAAATCCGAAATTTCTAAATTAAAATTTAAAATATTAATATAAAATTTCTAATTGAAAGTCTCTATATAAATATATGTATCAATGAAAAAAATATTAGTAAATGTATTAATTATTTAAGCCATTATGCGATTGAGTATTTTGTCTTTATTATTTACCTTAAGGAACCTGTGTTATTCAAAAAAATAATTTATTATTCCATATAATTTACAAAGTAAAAGAAATTCTTAATAATTAGGAAAAGAATGCCTCTAGTATCTTGTGAACTGGTTGAAGAGAAGTGTGTTTGTTCAGAAGATGTAAAGAAATTGATTGAAGCTAAAGATGATGTGAACAAGGTGAATGACAATTCAGAAACGCCTTTACATTTGGCAGCTAGAAATAATTGCATATTTCACGGGACACTATTAATTAAGAAGAAAGCTAAGGTTGATACTACAGATAAAAAAGGAGATTCTCCTTTGCATAGATGCGCAAGGAATGGATATAAAGAATTTAGTGAATTACTAATACGGTCTGGTGCTGGAGTAAATCTAAAGAATATCTCCGGATCAACACCATTGCATATTGCTGCAAGGAAGAGAAATGTGGAAATTTTGCAACTTTTGATAGATGCAGGTGCTGAAATCGATGCTCTAGATGATTTTGGAGCCACTCCTTTATATCGTGCTGTTTTAACAAAAAACGCTGAAATTATTAATATTTTGTGCAAAAATGGTGCAGATATTAATACTAAAAGTACAGGATTCACGCCTCTGAATATAGTACTTAGTGAATCTTGTTCTAAAGTGGCAAATCATTTAATACAACTAGGAGCAGATGTAAATGCTAAGGACCGTACAAATTCAACTCCACTGATGTACGCCGTAGGAAAAGGGTGTGATGATGCTATCAGAGTCTTGATAAAATGCGGGGCAGATATAAATGCTAAAAATAATGAAGGCAGTTCAGCAATATTTTATGTGCAAAATTTCAAAGATTATAAAATCCTTTTAGAAGCTGGAGCGGATATAAATGTGACAAATGAAAACGGGGAAACACTTTTAATGAGAGCAGCCAGCTTGGGACATTTAGATATAGCAAAGGATTTGAAAAAAAAGGGGGCAAACATCAATGCAAAAGATAGGAAATATTCAACAGCTTTGTTCTATGCCCTTGAAAATGTGAGATATAAATGTTTGAAACTTCTAATAGATATGGGGGCAAATGTAAATATTCAGAATATTGAGGGAGATACACCTATTCACCTCGCAGCTTTATTGAATTCTCGTAAGGCCTTCCGAGCTCTCGTAGATGCTGGGGCCGATTTAGACATCAAGAACAATTCAGGAGAAATTCCATCAACCACTCTAGCACAAGTATTGTATTACAACCTATTTCCTGAAGAAGATAGCGAAGATAGAGAATCAAACAACCAAGATAATCAGACAGACGACGAGGATAGTATATCAAACAACCAAGATAATCAGACAGACGACGAGGATAGTATATCAAACAACCAAGATAATCATTCAGACGATGTTGATAGAGAATCAAACAACCATGATGATCATTCAGACGATGTGGATAGAGAATCAAACAACCATGATGATCATGCAGACGACGTTGATAGAGAATCAAACAACCATGATGATCATGCAGACGACGTTGATAGAGAATCAAACAACCATGATAATCATACAGACGACGTTGATAGAGAATCAAACAACCATGATAATCATACAGACGACGTTGATAGAGAATCAAACAACCATGATAATCATTCAGACGACGAGGATAGCGATTCCAATAATGATTATGATGATGAATCATATGTTTATGAAAGTGATCAAGACGATGATGATGATGGAACAGGAACAAATGACGGTCCTTATTATAGGAATCTGTATGAAAGAAATTCTTTGCCAATTCTACTAGAAAGAACAAAAAATATTGAATTGATTGATCTTGATTTAATACAAATAATGAATCCAATTATAGGATATTTCGTCTTACAAAATCCATCTGCATCAAAACCTTACTACGTTGAAGAAAAACCAAAGATTTCCAGATGGTGGGATAGGTGCCAAGATGAGGTTAAGAAGATGCAAACTCACAAATTTGGTGAATCTCGAATCAATTTTCATGAGTATTTAACTGAGACTTACTTGAATAAAAGAGCTTTTATTTTCTATAAAACTTATGGAATAGGTGAAAAAATGGAAGAAATAGAAGAATGGTGCAAAACAGAGTTTCCTATTTATTCTAATGTGATCAAAAAACGCTTCAAACACGATGAGAAAAGGTTAAAAGCTTTATTTTCCTGGAATTATAAGTCTAGATTTGACCCATTATCTCAACTATGTAATGTGATTAGAGTAAAATTAGGCGAGATGTTGACAAATAAAATGTTGCTTAATTATAAAGCTGAAAATTTCAAACCAAAAACTTCAAAAGGCGCATAAATATATACAGTCAGATTTAAATTTATTTATATTCTAGTAAATATTTGTAAATTTGTTAAATATTTCACTTAGATAAAATTAAAACATATGTATATATATTAAATGCTTAAACAAAATATAAACCCGAATAAATCATTATTTAGGTAAATATTTCTTATAATTTTTTTGATTAATTCAATTAATAATAATTGTTTACATTTAACACATTAATACAGAATATTTTTATTATATATACATTTATAATATAATTTAATCTATCTTAATTCACTTATTATCGTTCCAGGAACCTGGGTTATAATTATCTCTCACTTATTAATAGTATTTAATGAAGGACTGTATTATATATTCGCAAGACCATTCGACCAGATCCCTCAGGAGAATTGCTTCCACTCCAAGCCATCTCCTCAAATTTCTACCAAAAATCCGTCATGGAGAGGCCCCCACAACCGGGGCCAAGGCCATGTACTGGCAAACATTACACATGTGCATCCCGAAACAGACCCTACCTGCATCCACTGTTCAGAAGAGCCACATACAGACAATCATCTTCTCTTCAGCTGCCCAGCATTCCAGATATATAGAATGCAAATAGCTATCCTACTCGGACTGACCTACCTCAATCCTAGATCTATGGCCAGCCTTCCAGACTCAACCTCAGCATGGAAATTTCTGGTCAACTGGTTCAACTCAGCAATCAAAACAAGACGAGGGTGACTATTATTATGTCTTCTACATGCATGCCGGGATTCATTTTAAGATAATAACAGGACGAGAGTAAAAGCGCTCAACACTAGTCCATACTAGTGAGCTGGACTCTCCAGGTAGTTGGCGTTCTGCGCTCAAGGAACCTGGTTATTAATATATCTCTCTTGTATATATACAATTGAACCTGTCTATACGCCCCTTTTAAGACTTACCAAAATAGGATGCTATAGAGAGGGGGTGATATAGACAGGTCACTTTTAATGTAAATCGCATCGTACTACGTATTTAAAATCAGGCGCTATAGAGAGGAAGGCGTTATTTAGAGGGGGCGCTATAGACAGGTTTAACTGTATATGGAAATCGAACTTCATTATTGCTATATATATATCATATATTGCATATAGTAGAAGGAGGGGGGATGTTGATTGACAACATGTGCACACACTTTCTAGAAATATGTATATATTTATATATATAAATATGAAAAAAAAAAAAGATAAGTGGGTCAGGTGTTGATATATATATTAAAAATAAAAAATAAATAAATAAATAAAAAATGCCATCTAAAAAGCACATGTGCTCGTGGTCAGGAGATGATTTTTAATATATAAATATATTAAAAATAAAAAAGGCAAATACTGACCAGGAGCACATGTGCTTTGCAGAAGGCAGAGCGCCATCTGTAGGAACAGAAATCAACTAATCATTGTGTTATGTTTGTTGAATTAATGACAAAGGCCAGTTTAAAGGTTATACGGTGAAGAAGGAAACATAGTTTATTTACTTTTAAAATATACGCGTGGTCTCATGCCACCACTCGAGATAGGCTTTCTTCCTCCACCCCCGCGCATGTGCGGTGGCTACGTCACGTCGGGTGACGTCACGACATCACATCTTCCCCCTTTCCTGTAACACTTGGACCGTAGTCGCGAAGCGATGGGAGAACTGTCAGGAGGTGGGGTAGACTCCTCCTGGCTGGCGGGGTCATCCAAATGTAGGGCAGGATGTATTCCCAGTTCATGTCGGGTGTCAGGACGGCTGTAGGTCCCGGCACACTTCTGGTACAGTCTCAGTCTGCGGGCATTCCACACTTTGCCGTCGGATAGCACAAATGTAAATGGTCACAGTTGTTTGGTTATGGTGAACGGGCCCCTCAACTTGGAACGTCCTTTCATGACGGGATCACCCGCTTGGACTTTTACCTGATCTCCAACTTGTAGTTTAGGACTACAGCTTTTACTTTCACTGTCGCTCTTGACTTCCTGACGGCAAGCTTTCTCGGGTGGTTTTGTTTTAACTTCCTTATCGAACACGTGCACCAAAGTTCTTCCATGGAGCACTGCTGAAGGTGTTTGCTTCGTAACGGTGTGCGGTGTAGATCTGTATTCTCTCAAGAACAGTTGTATCGTTCTTTTAACTTCTGTATGCTGTAGATGTGCTGTCAGGACCGTTGACTTTAGAGTTTTATTGAAGTTTTCCACTTCTCCGTTGTAAGCTGGGTGGTAGTTAGCAATCCGTATATGCTTAATGCCATTGCTCCCCAGGAAGTCTTCAAACTCCTCGGAGATAAAGGGTGTTCCATTGTCGGTGACAATCTCACGTGGAAATCCCTCTCTTATCTATAATTATCACTTTAGAGGTAGTCTTGTTCGTACAGAAAACTTCGGGCCATTTAGATGTGTAGTCAATTAGAGTTATAGCAAACCTGAATCCAATCTCGGTGTCAATGTCGTGGTTCTTACATACCCAGCAATTGGTTACCAAGTCTTCCACGTCTTTATCCATCCCGGGCCACCAATAGCTTTCTCTTAACCTTTGCTTAGTTCTGACCATTCCTTGATGAGCTTTATGAGCAAAGGATAGCAATTTATTTCGGAGAGATACTGGCACTAGAATTTTTCCTTTTTCATTCAAGATCAGGTCCTCCTGAACTGAAAGATCCTTTCTTAATCTGAAGTACTTATTTAATTGTGAAGATTCATTATTACTCCATGGTTTCATCAGTTGCTCTTTTAAGGCAATAATTTCAGGGCACAGTGAACATTCTCTCAGGAATTCCTCTTCACTGATAGCCAACATGTCCTGATTGATCGATGCAATTAGTTCAACTTCACCATCATAGTCCTCATGGGATGATAGCGATGATCTGGAGAGATAATCAGGTAATACGTTATCTCTTCCCTTTTTGTATTCGATGTTGTAATCAAAGTTCATGAGCCTTGCAGACCATCTTGCAATTCTCAGTCCTGCTCTATCGTTGCCTTTAGTTGTAAGCAATGTCGTTAGAGAGGATTGATCCGTTCTCAAAGTGAACTTCAGACCCCAGACCCATCTTCTAAACTTTTCACAAGCCCACACACAAGCGAGGGCTTCTTTTTCAACGATTGAGTATTTCCTCTCAGCATCAGAAAGTGTTCTTGAGGCACACGCCACAATGCGCTCCTCTCCCTTTTCTGACAGCTGACTACGCATCTTATGCCGCAATGAGATGCATCAGTTGTAATGACCGTAGGCAATTTTGGACAAATCACACATCACACATTGATTTAGCCTGTTCCCTGATATTTGCCCAACCCAATTTCTTGATAAATCAAGAAAAGCCATATTTCTAGAAAGTGTGTGCACATGTTGTCAATCAACATCCCCTTCCCTTCTACCTCATCATTTATAAAATATTTTTATATTTTTTAAATGGTTTGATTTGTTTTAATATATATGGAATAGAACATAATCCCAATTTACATATGTGCTGAAAAAAATATGAATGTAAAGTGTCCTTTAGGGAAAGGTATTCTCCTACTGTGAGGATTTAATATATAGTAATAATTAAGAAATAAACATTTTAAAAAACTTTTATTAGAATGCACTAAAAATGAATATTTTAGCTCCTACCATTGAACAATTATCGTGAATTACGAATTTGATTTAATATTAAGCAACTGATTAACAAGTTTTTTATGTTTACAAAATTTTTACATCTTCACTCAATATATGATTGTCTCTTGCCGCTTTTATTTTTGCTCATATAAATCTAATTATTCAATGGCAGAAGATAAAATATTTATTAATTATATATAAATTTATTAATTATTTATTTAATTTATAGTCATGATTTCTCAATTTATCATAGCCAAATTATTATATTAATGATATATTAAATTTACAAACATCACACAGATTGGTGTATAATATAAAAAGATTGTCGTGTTGTATAATATACACCTCTGTAAATAATTAATACGCATGATTGACATGTGTCATTACATCATCATATGTAATGTACTCTGTACAAACTGATGATAAATAAATAAAACTCTGTAATATATTGAGTTGAGCTAAAGCAAAAATCGATATGTAAAAGTCCCACAATGTCTAAGAAAGAGGCCTAAAAGATGTCAGGGCGTTGCCAGAGTGTACAATGACATATTTCCGATCCACGCCCTTATTGCATCCGCTGAAACCCATTACTTCCTCTCGGCAAAGTATATAAAGCTGTCAATTCGCGAAAATATACAGTCACTTCACCATCAGCGGGAGCCCTCGTCACTTCATCTTTTAATGCTCGACCATGTAGACCAGTAAGAACTTTTCTTAAATATCCGTTTTTCGCTCCTAGCTCGACTCTATCTGTTCGCTGAACTTTCCTAGTACAACTGTGTCCCTTCATCCTTCGTTTGTACAATTCCAAGTCTTCCACTCGACCACGACTGCCTGTACTCTGTGAGAACTGTTAAAGGTCTTCCAAAAAGCAGAGAGGTACTGGAAAACTCTCGAAACCCTGACTGTCCTCTCGGTTACTACATAAAGCGAAAGACGCTCAGGATATCATATACATTATATATATATATATATATATATACCAGACCTCATCCTTCGAAATTCGCTCATGCAATGTTTCCAGATCAACCCGACTTTACATCGTGGGAGGTCACAAGAGCCATACAGCGCTGTGGTAGAAGGAAAGCTCCAGGACCAGATGGCGTCCGTTCCCTTTGCATAGATCTTGGAGGCTCTGATCTACACTCCCTGCTAGCTGGTATATTCACCAAATGTCTCAGAATGGGTCACTTCCCTTGCCCATGAAAGAAGGCCGGCTCATATTCCTGCCAAAGGCGTCCAACTCTGCTGGCAGTCAGTTGGCGAGGTATAGACCAATCACTCTTCTGGGCACCCTGGCCAAGGATTTTGAACAATATGTCCTGGGCAGACCGCAATGGCTCGCCGATCGCCATGGATGGCTCTCCAACAACCAATTTGGATTTTTTCACGGAAGGTCAGCAGAAGGAGCACTTGCCAAAATTACCCAGTTTATCGATGAAAGGCAGTCCCACTGGGGAAAAACGTTGACCATCAGCTTAGACATTAACAAAGCATTTGACACTGTCTGGAGACCGGCCATCATACAAGTATCGAACGCCTGGCTTGCTCCCATTCACTGATTTATCTCATGCAAAGTTTTCTGGAAGATAGAAAGGCGTTTTTCTCCGCGTGGACAGCTACCACCTTCACATTCTCTCAGCTTGGCACCCCCCAAGGTTCTGTACTAAGCCCATTCCTGTGGAATATCATCGCCCGGTTTCTCTTCATCATACCTCCCTTTAAAGAAAGTTTACTAGTAGCTTATGCACACGAGTTCACCCTGTTGACTCAAGTTTGGGCCGTTTGTCGACCAAAGCTATTAATACATTTCTAGGTCAAATCGTTTCATGGAGCACCGAGAGTGGACTCGAGCTGAACCCCAGAAAGACACAAGCCTGTATCTTCCAGTGGCATAGAGTCCGCCCCAACCCTGGTCTCATAATCCTTGGCCAGCCAGCCCATCCCTATTATAAAGACTATAACCATCTTGGGGGAGGAATTCGACCAGACACAAGAGTTCGTCTCTCACCTTACCAAAATCATTCGCAGGTGTCAAGCAATTGTTCCAAGATTGACGAACTCAATCCATAAGAAATACGGTATTTCCTATGCTGCTGGCATCAAAATCCGTCAGTCGGTGGTCATCCTGGTCCTTCTATATGGAGGTACAGCTTGCAACACGCTGATGGCAGCCAACAGCCCAAAACACATTTGTGGTTAGCTTTTCTTGATTAATCAAGAATGGAATAATTACAAATCAATGAATAATTGATATTTATTCAGAACAGATGGCGACTTTTGCAGCAGTTTCTGAATCTGGGTGTCCTGCAGCCAAGGAGACAATGACTGCATTTCTCGTGTAAGAGTAGGTTCTGCCATGTCTACTTGCAACAGAAAACAACTATGTTACTATAACACACATGAAAGTGTGGCACTATCTATATTGTGTTTTCTCAAAAAGCTGCTGCACCCTGCATATAAATCAATATATTGGTGTTGGAAACCATTTACTCAGTTAAAACCCATTTCATTCATATAATATATAGAGTTAAACCTGTCTATAGCACCCCCTCTTGGGACTCACCAAAATAGGGTGCTATAGACAAGTCACTTTTAATGTAAAATTTTTACATTTTAATGTTTAAAATCGAGCGCTATAGAGAGGAAGGCGCTATTTAGAGGGGGCGCTATAGACAGGTTTAACTGTATATATAATAAATAAAGATTAACAAAAAAAAATATTTTAAGTATTCAAAAAAATTTAATAACATAAAGTTTACAATATTCAACAACAAGATATATATATATATGTGAAAAAATAGTACAAATGTAATATTGTACAGTTGCACGATAAGGAGATGCCTTTTTCCTAATATATATATATATATACACAACAAACTTAAAATGTGAAAAAGAATTCTATTTACAGTGTTTTGTTAGAATGGGGTCACAGACTAGCTTGTATATTCTATTGAAATTAGACTCTATTTACATATATAACATGGATTGATGATGATGATGATTTGGCACAATGTAGAGCTTTAGATATGTTGTACAAGTCCAGCTTGTATACAAGGTATATAGGACAGGATAATGACTCCAAAGACAAGGTAAATATACAGTGGAATATGCAAATATACAGTGGAATATGCAAATATACAGTGGAATATGTAAATAGACAGTTGAATATGTAAATATACAGTTGAATATGTAAATGGACAGTTGAATATGTAAATATACAGTGGAATATGTAAATATACAATGACATATATGTGAATATACAGTTGAATATGTGAATAGAAAGGAGATCATTGAGTAGAATCTTGGACAAATTCTTCTAAGTCCTTCATATCCAAATCCAGTTTGTAGAGACGAGAGATAATGTAGTTCTCGTACAGGTACTGGGTAATTTCTGTAAACACACCACTTGTGAGTCCTCTAACTTATTCCAAGTACATGTGGTCATGCTAATCATGATAGTAAGTTGTGCTTACAAACGTGCTAGAATTGAATTTAAAAAAAAAAAAAGCGAAACCACTGGGAGGGTTCACTACTGATGAGTCAGACCCTCCCATTAACTTTTCCATTGCAGTAAGGGCAGTAGAAATTGTTTAATTGCAAAAAGAATCTTACGCGTCTAAAATAGTTTCTAATTCTCATTGGTATGGTTAAACTTTTGAAAGAATCTGGAAGCCAATAAAGCATTTTTTTTTTAACTTCAGAAATTAGTGACCAATGCAGGATTCGATCATGACACTGTCTAAAATCAACAGTTGATAACATTCCATCATCAACCCCAATAATTGTGAGTTGTCTAAGATGAGAACTGTGTAATTATCTGAAAACCAAAGAAAACTGTATTAGCTGAAACATTCTGGTCAAGATTTCTTAAGTGATCTTCTCCCATCACCCAGTTAGTGTTCCTATCATTATTATTTTAGTCAAGGTTTGTTATATATTAGCAGTACAATAGAACCTCCATGAGAGGACACTTGCACTAGAGGACATCTCTCTACAAAGGACAATTTTCATTTGAAAAATTACCATTTTTACTATTTAGTAACTCTCTTGAAAGAGGACACTTCTCCCTAAAAGACACTTTAGCTCTGCAATTAGCTGTCCTTTACAGGGAGATTCTACTGTGTATTTAGAAAACTTTAAAATATAAAACTTAATTCTGTTGACGCGTTATGTGGCGCTGAGTTTGTTGTTGACACACATTAAATATGTTATAACACCTTGATAAAGGTTGGCGTTCAGCCAACTGAAATATTGGTAAAATAAAAGATTTTTTGATCCAATATATGTCTTTTTAATTAAAAAAAATATATATATATATGTTCCGCACACAATTAGGCACTTTGGATAATAGGAAAAAAGAAACCATTAAAAATTGCAATATATATATATTTTTTGTCCATGAATATCATTCTACAAAGAGAGAAAAAAATGACAAACCTTTTAACGTCTTCTTCTTGTAGCCAGGAACTTTCTGTTTGAAGGCACTCCATCGACAGGACAAGACGTAGGAGGAGGGAATACTGTAAACACAGGGACAAGTCAATTCCATGTCGCCGGGATATCGCGTTTTGTATGTTGAAATAAAATAAAAATTTCCATATTTCTAGAATTTATTTTCAGCTTTTTCACTGCTGATCATGCTATCAAAACCTTAATATTTATTTTTCTGGTTCGATGCTACTGCATTTTAACTGTTTATGATGGCATCAGAAGGGTAGGTAACTTGTAGAAATACAATAGAACCTCCATGAGAGGACACTCGTGCTAGTGGACACCTCTCTACAGAGGAAAATTTTCATTTGTGAAAATTACCATTTTTACTATTTGGTAACTCTCTGGTAATAGGACACCTCTCTACAAAGGAAAGTTTTCATTTGTGAAAATTAACATTTTTACTATTTAGTAACTCTCCGGTAAGAGGACACCTCTCCCTAAAGGACACTTTAGCTCCGCAATTAGATGTTCTTTACCCGGAGGGTCTACAGCATTGACTTTTCAAATAGAGTAGAACCTTTCTGTAAAGGACAATATCTAGATGAAGAACTAAAATTCCCTTTAGTGAAAGGTGTCCTCTTACCGAAGAGTTACTAATTAGTAAAAAATGGTAATTTTGATAATGAAAACTGTGTGTTCTTTTTTAGAAGTTCCTGCTGAAAAGATTCCCGTAGAGAGAGTGTATCCTCTCATGGAGGTTCTACTGTAATACAGTCTTTCAGTTAATGGATAAACTGTGTTAGAAAACAATGGGGAAGTCTACTAATACTCATTAAAAACATGTGAAAACACATGTCTGACAATGAAAGATAATATAGAGAGTTATAATACTTACTTGTCAAACTTTGGATAGATGGTCTTCCAGTCAATATCTTCTTGGGTTTCATAGCCTCTCTTATAGAGCCTGCCACAGAACACATGTTGAACAAAAATAAATAAATGATAAGGCACAATTTGGATTGTAGATTATAAACACAGGGTAATGAGACCAGATCCAAATAAATAAATAGTGTGTGATGTTTCGGTAACAACGTTACCATCTCCATTTAAACCATGCTGTGGTAAAATTTCTCATTCAGTACTTTTGTCTGAAGATGATAACAACACTGTTACATAAATGTCACACACTATTTATTTATTTTGATCTGGTCTTATTACCTTGAGTTTAAAAATAAATAAATAAACTTTTTTTTTAATTGGGATGAACCCAGAGTGAAATGTCAGCATTATAGGGCCGTATTTAAACCAGGGGGTAGAATTTCTAGTTGCTAAAATACCCAGGCTTCCAACTTAGATTAGAAACTAACTCAGTTTGCCCACCAGTGAGTGTAGGATGAGTGAAACCTAAGGCCAGATTATTCATTTTGAAAAAAAAAAAATGGTCTTAAATATTCTATTCTTTGAGTTTTTCAGAAGCCTCTGACCATCTTAGTAGGTCATTAAGGTAGAGCCTGTACAACAAGAGCCAACATTCCAAGCTACACATATGTGGTTGGCTTTTCTTGATTCACCAAGATACTAGGGGTTGGCCAATATTCTTGAAAAAAACCTAAAAATCAACATTTAGTTGATATTATTTGGATAGATGGCGCTACGCAATTATAAAATGCTCATTTGAAGGTTTGGATATTAGTCATTTTTACTATCTAATAGGGGAATACACGGTGGAAGGCTGGTTAAACCGTTTGGTTTTCGACCACTACAACCCGGGCTCGATTCCCGCATTGGACACTTTTTTCTGTTTAAAAAAAAAAAAATGCTCCAATGGACCCCGATTCTTGCAAAAGTCCAACCCCACTAGCGAGTGTAAGTAACCAAACGAGGATCTGGCAAATTTGTAAGTGCAAAGTCAAACTGCTTTTCATATGTGCAGACATGTGGTGCGCTTACAGTAAAAGCAGTCGCTAACTACCCACCATGATTATCATGGCTTTGAGATAAGAAAGAAGAAGACTATCTAATTGCTATTTCTAAAGTCTACTCAGTTGGATCTGATTGGTTCACCTGGACCAAATGAGAGAGAGTTCTCTCAAGGAAGTGTGTATTATGTAAAAAGGTACAATTTGGATTGGAAAATATTAGAAACATAAAGTCTTCTTCTTTCTTATCTCTACTCAATCATATTAGGTTATCAAGCCTGTAGAGCTTGTTGATGGTGTCTGCTGGGGATGAGTAGAGTTCGTCAATGGATGAGTCAATAATATGGTTTGGGATTGCAGGTTGAGAAGATTGGTGTAAGGTAATAAGAACAAATCCAAATAAATAAATAGTGTGTGAAGTTTTGGTAACATTGATGTTTATTTAGAATTGTTTTTTTTTTTTGCTTATCCCTAGTACATGTGGTACAGGCCATGATAATCATGGTGGGTAGAAGGCGACTGCCTTTACTGTAAGTGCACCACATGTCTACACATGTGAAAAGCAGTTCGACTAGATAGATCTTTTTAGATTTGGTATCTACCACAGGTGTTTATAATAAATGAGACAACCAGTAGAATCGATGAAAGGTACTTACAGGTAAACCAGCTTCACCTTGTCTATTTCTGAGAAAGGCCTGCGCTTGGCATTGTTGTTGTTGAAGTTCCACTTGAGCTTCTTCTCCCTGCGCAGCAATAGATAGATGTTGCTTTCAACAACAATAAACACTTTTATTCAGGTGAAATAGAAAAAAATCTTCCATTTAACACACATACAAGGGACTCTTTCACTGAGATTGGGGGGGATCCCAGGTATGGGCAGCTATCCTATCTTGGAAACTGTGGTTCTAATTGGATCTCTGAATCTAAAAGATGGAGTTCTTACATTGAACTGCAAGTGATGTTTCCATCTTTTAAGTTGAAAATTTTTTAAAATTTAGTTTAAGGTAGGTCAAAAAATTAAGAGAGTCTTGTCATTATATTTTTCATATTCTCATCATTAATCTATTTGTAGCATATAAATCTGGCTTATATATGGAAAATATACGAGGTGTTGAATGGATTGCCTGAGATTTTAGGAAGCTACATCATATTGTTGTCTCTTATCTCCTTTATCATGTTGTTTCTTATCCCCTTGTGCAAAGATTACACTAATTCCATGAGTCTATTCTCCTCGAACTGTTTGATGATAAGCAGTGGCCTCTTCTAAAGGTCCTGTTTAGTGCATCTAATGCAAGCCTACAAGGTGCTATATCATGCTAGTATTATGCTGTGTTGTTGCATGGTCAGGTGAACCAGAACTACATCTTTGGTGAGATTATTAGTGAAAATGTAATTCTGATACAACACTAAATATTGGCACAACCCTGGCATGATGTATATGGAGATATACCTTTTAGTAATCCCTTCTTCTCCATGTGTATTCTCCATTTGCAACTCAAAGCTTGTTATAACATCTCTTGGCACCAAGATTTTTACCTTGTTATAACCAGACTGTTGTTATAAAGAAGGGGGCAGTTATAATGAGGTTTTTTTCTATTGTATAAACTATACAGTAAAACCTGTTTTGAGAATCTCCATTTGAGATTACAAGATAAATTACACTCATTAGCCAGGTTGAATAAAACTGTTACAATAATTCTAAAACTATTCTTTTATAATACAAATTTAATGATGTTCATAATATAGAATATCCAATACATTTAGCCTTTAGGGTTTTTTAAATATTTAAAAGTGAACAAAAGTTAGACAAAGTCAGATGTCTAATAAAAGTAAACAAGTGTCCACTAAAAATCAACTCCTAGGATAGGAAAACTCACAAAACAGATCTTACTGTATAATGTTATGAATAGATTAATGCTGAGAATGTAAAGAAGAAACCCCAATGATAAGAAGCTCTTGCTAGAGGACACCTCTCTACAAAGAACAGTTTTCATCCCTATCTCTAAAGGATACTGGTTCTGCAAGTAGGAGCTGTCCTTTACAGAGAGTTAGTCTACTGTAATTGACATGTCTATTATATATAGAAAAGATAAGAGGTTGCCTGGCCGGCATTCTTATTTATATAAAAAATATAGACACTTCGGCCAGTTGGAGTTTTTTTATTTTTTCAACGTTTCGACAAAAATCTTTTGTCTTCGTCAGGAGAAGTAAATAAAAATAATGCCAAATGCTTTATTTTTATTTACTTCTCCTGACGAAGACAAAAGATTTTTGTCGAAACGTTGAGAAAATAAAAAACTCCAACTGACCGAAGTGTCTATTATATAGTAATTGAGTATACAGTTAAACCTGTCTATAGCACCCCCTCTAAATAGCGCCCGATTTTAAATATGTAATACGATGCGATTTACATTAAAAGTGACCTGTTTTTAGCACCCTCTCTCTATAACACCCTATTTTGGTGAGTCCCAAGAGGGGGCGCTATAGACAGGTTTAACTGTATTTATAAATAAATAAAATAACCCTATAAGTGTAGAGACATGAACATACTCACCAGTGAATGCGGCACTGGCAGGCATTGCGACCAGGAACCTTGCGAGCCACCCTGGCCCAGGAGATGTTAGTGCCAACCTCTGTGATATTGTCCTGCTCCGCCACCAGCTTGATGGCATCAGTGAGCTGCTGGTCTTCCTCGGGACTCCAGGGACCTTTGTCTGTACCACACCACGGCTATGATCTTATAACACTCCTCCTGGCCAGCTGAGTAAATTCAACCCTGAGCTACCAACTTTGTGAGACTTATAAAAAGTAACCTAACAAAATATATCCTCTAATGAGAGACCAGGACGTTTATAATAAGTCTCTTGGTTATACTATAGTTTTTAACCTATCCCAAGTACACATGGTACAGGCTATGATAATCATGGTGTGTAGTTAACAACTATTTTTACTGTAAGTGTACTACATATCAATGCATGTAGAAAACGCAGTTCGACTTTTAAACCTACAAAATGTTGGAGGGCCCCCATTTGGTTACTCACTGCTGAGGGGTTGGGATTTTATAAGAATTCAGGGTCATTGAAATACAATTTTTCTCTTTTCTTCAGAAAAAAAAAAAGAGTATCCAATGCATGGTTTAATCTCAAGTCGGTCAAAAATCAACAGCCTAAACCAGCCTTAACAACTATTTTTACTATAAGTGTACTAAATATCAATGCATGTAGAAAACGCAGTTCGAGTTTTACACCTACAAAATGGAGGGCCCCCATTTGGTTATTCAAACTCACTGGTAGGGGTTTGGGATTTTGCAAGAATTCAGGGTCATTTAAAACACAATTTTTCTCTTTTCTTCAGAAAAAAAAGTATCCAATGCATGGTTTAATCTCAAGTCGTAGCTGTCAAAAATCAACAGCCTAAACCACTCCTCTATCAACCCCCAGTTGTACTGTATTCAGGTGAGAAGTATTCATTTTCAAACCCTACACCAAGATATTCCCTTCTAGAGATACCTCTTCTTCTTTCTTATCTCCACTCAATCACACTAAGGTATCAAGCTTGTAAAGCTTGAGATTTTTGATGGTGTCTGCCGGGGAAGAGTAGAGCTCATCAATGGATGAGTCAATACAGCCAATAATATGTCTTGGGGTTGCGGGCTGAGAATTGCACTTAGTACATAGTGGGAAAACCTTGCAACCTAGAGATACCTGAGTTACAGAAGCTAAATATAATAATGGAGGCCAAACTGTTCACAAGTGATGCGAGCTAGGCAGTCCTATTTGCAGAGAATTTAAGGTTACTAGAAAATTGTTCAATAAGGTATAAAATAAAAACTAAAAATATAAAATATTGATGGAATATGATAAGAATCTTAATGGTACTTGGTGTGTGAAACCGGCTCTATAAACAGATCTAGAACTGAAAACATTAGAAATATATTTTATGCGCTAATTTTTTAAAATATATATATACAGTTAAACCTGTCTATAGCGCCCCTTCTAAATAGCGCCTCCCTCTCTATAGCACCCGATTTTAAATACAATACATACTACGATGCGATTTACATTAAAAGTGACCGGTCTATAGCACCCTATTTTGGTGAGTCCCATGAGGAGGCGCTATAGACAGGTTTAACTGTATATATTTACACTGGAACACTTTACACTGGGTCGGTGGAAGGCTGGTTAAACCGTTTGGTTTACAACCACTACGACCCGGGTTCGATCCCCGCATTGGACACTTTTTTCTGTTTAAAAAAAAAATGCTCCAATGGCCCCCCGATTCTTGCAAAAGTCCAACCCCACCAGCGAGTGCAAGTAACCAAACGGGGCTCTGGCACATTTGTAAGTGCAAAGTCGAACTGCTTTCACATGTGTAGACATGTGGTGCGCTTACAGTAAAAAGCAGTCGCTAACTGCCCACCATGATTATCATGGCCTGTACCACGTGTACTAGGGATAAGCAAAAAAAAAAAAAAACACTGCAATGATTAAAATTTGAAAAAAGGAAGGCATGGCTCATCAGTGGTAAACCCTCCCAGCGGTTTAGCAATTTAGCCAATGTAAAAATAGATTTATATTTTTAAGGGATTTTCCTTTCCCGGTTGTAAGACTACTCGCACAAGTTAGAATACTTTCAAGTTTTTTTTAGAGAAAACCACACCAAGATGCTCTGCGGTGAGGACCCGATTTGTACCTTCTGTAATTCAAGACTAAAAAATGAAATCACTCACTATATTTTTGATTTGCTCTGCTCTGAAAGAAGAACCCTTATGCTCAAAACTGGGCAACTCTGTGCTTCACTTCCATCAATAATTGACAATATGACCCAGAATAAGTATATTGCTACGGCGTTTTATGGTTTCCACAAGTCCATATCTCAGAAGAAGGCCAAGTGACACTCACTCCTCACTTTCTTACTGCTACTCTTTTTGTGTTGTTTTTCTTGCTTCCCTCTTTCTCTTTCTTGTTTTTTTTTTTGTTTCTTTTTTTTCTTTTTCTTCTGTCTATATCGTTGTTTCCTTTGTCTCACTGCTTTGTTCCTATGCATACCTCTGGTGAATCCTGTATAGGGACAGTGACCCTAAATAAAGACTTTTTGTTGTTGTTGTTGTTGTTGTAAATAAATTTATGTAAGTTTATTCTAAGCCCTTTTCTTTCTTTTTCCCCCTTATTAGATACACTGTAAATATTGTTGCTGATTACTAGTACTATTACTGCTGTATGTACCCTATATTTCTGTGCTTGGAGAATCTGTATAAGACTAAAAGATCTTAATAAAGCTTCTTGTTGTTGTTGTATTGAAGCAGGTCTACTGTAAGTATGCACAAATTATGAATGTGTGTTTACAAAGTGCCTTGTTCGGTTTCTCACAACACTCAGTGGAACTTACTTGTTGCATCTTTATGAGCAGCAAAGACTGCTCTGGCTGTAACAGGTGATACCCCAGCGTCGAGGGCGGCCATCTTGTGGTTGCTGTAGCCAACTTCCTCATAGCTCTCCAGGATCTTTCTCCTCTGATCTTCACTCAGTCTGCACACATCCTCTCTCCCTCACTCTACAAGCTCTCTTCCAGACATGGCTGGCTGGTATACATGGCACCTTCTTCTCTATGGGAAACTTGTTTGTGTTTTTTTTATTATTCGATGCAACTCCGCCTTTGCCGGTCCCAAGCCCGGATGAAAAAGGAGGAGGGGGAGCAGTAACAAGCTCACTAAAAAACCTGGGCTCAGCTGGCCCTGTAAGGGCTCCTAATCCAGTGATACAGGATGAGCAGCGTTTGTACTCCATGTTAGGAGCGGCTGCACATGGCGTCTGTTCCTCATGTCAAAGGCGGCCATTTATTTCGGAGCTAAGTCGGCCTGCCACTGAGTAGTGCTCCCAATCTTAATGACAAAGGCAGACGCCTTTTACTTTACCCAATCATGATGGTTTTCAAATACTGTATTGACTCATCCATTGATGAGCTCTACTCTTCCCCGGCAGACACCATCAAAAATCTCAAGCTTTACAAGCTTGATACCTTAGTGTGATTGAGTGGAGATAAGAAAGAAGAAGAAGAAGATGATTCGATCCCTCTCTCTCTCTCTTTGGCAGAGTCTTTCCCGCGGTGGGCGCCACCAATGATGCCTTGTATATATATTTATCAATCATTATAAAATATTATTTATTTATATTTATATTCTATCTGTATTTAACCTTATATTTTACTTCTATTTGACAGAAGATGTTTTTATCAGAAAAGTTGGTCTTATAGCATTATATTTTTTTAAGAGAGAAATAGTGTTAGAATTTCTACTGCATGTAAAAATATATGAAAAAACAATAGAAAGAAATAAAAGATAAGTGGGTCAGGTGTTGATTTTAAAAATAAAGAAGGCATCTCCTGACCACGAGTACATGTGCTTTTTCAGATGGCAGAGCGCCATCTAGTGGAGCAAAAATAAACTAAACGTTTATTTAGCTTGCTTCGTGATATTTGGCCAACCCAATTTCTTGATAAATCGTTCGTGGCTGGCTTTTCTTGATTTATCAAGAAATTGGGTTGGCCAAATATCACGGAGCAAGCTAAATAAACGTTTAGTTTATTTTTGCTCCACTCTGCCATCTAAAAAGCACATGTGCTCGTGGTCAGGAGATGCCTTCTTTATTTTTAGTAAAAATATATAGAAAGCCTTTTTTAAACATCTAATCTGTGGCTTTACATTCCATAAATAATAAGAGGTTATCAGTGATAATATAGTAAAATCTCCATGAGAGGACACCTTTCTACAAAGGAGAGTTTTAATTGTCAAAATTATCATTTTTACTATTTAACAACTCTCCGGTAAGAGGACACCTCTCCATAAAGAACACTTTTGCCTCTGCAACTAGGTTGTCTTTTACAGGGAGGTTCTACTGTATTTACATATTATATACACCTATCCCCCGATTTACACGGTAGATACGTTCCTGAGAAAAACGTGTAAATCATGGGATAGGTGTACACAGAAATAAAAATAAAATGCATTGACAGGTTAAAATATGTAGTCAGCACATAAGCTCGGGATTCCTCGTGAGATGTGTACACAGCGCATGTGTTCAATCACAGTAGCATTTAGTATAGTGCGATAAAAACAACAAAAAAAAACTTATTTGGAAAACCGTGTAAAACAAGTACCGTGTAAATCGGGGGATAGGTGTATAGTGAAATAGATTCTCATTATAAAACCAATTTGTCCATACACCTGAAATGTGTAGCATATTCACACTATAAGCTATCTTTCACCCTCAGTGATTGCCCGCACATAGACAACAGCACAAGAAATAACATGAAAAGATATGGATTTGGACTTATTACAGGAGGTAATGTGGGTCTACATTGGTTTACAGACTGACACTTGATGTTAGTTGAAAACTTCCAAGTGAGAGATACTGGAAGACACAGAATAGGGAGATCTGGACTACTTACTGTTCTGAATGTTTGTGAGGATGGAAGAGAGTTCGAGCCTTGGAGTAGATAGCAAAGAGAGTCCGGTTATTGAGGTCCCGTCCTGAACACATCCAATCTTCCTTTAGTTACAGTAGATGTCTGTCAGATAGGAGAATGCTGAAGATATTTCATCAATATATATCAAAATTGAAGGTTAAAATAATAATAAAGAGAACAAAAGTAAAATTATAGCAGTTTGACAAATATTTCAACATTTGATTATTATGGTACGGTAGAAATACCCTCTAAAGGCCAACAACACCTAGTTGTAGAGCCAGAGTATCCTTTGTACAGAGATGTCCTCTTACCAGAAAGCTGCTAATTTGTGAAAATTGTAATTTTGGCGATGAAAACTGAGGTATAGTATAGGTAACTAGCAGGAGTGTCTTACTTTTATGTGTGCGTTGTGTATTTCCACATTACTCAGATTAAGTTAAAATTTGATTAAACATATAATTTTTGAAAGTTAGCTTACACTTATTTTTCCTTATTTGAATTTGCAAATAATAGAGAAAATTTTATAGCAAACACTTTACTGCTGTTGTATATAGTCACAGTGTAGAAAATACTATACTATACCTACTAACTTATAGGTTTCTCTCTGTATTCTTAGTTCTCTTCTCTTCAATTACTCTGTAAACTGGCCACTCCCCAACATTTACTAAATTGCATTGGAAAGAACAAAAGATCCCTGTACAGAGAACCAAGAAGAGTTCTTGAGCTTCTTTACGAGCACAACCTCCAAGATCTTGTCTAATTTAGACTAAAAGGATAAGTTAAAAAAAAAAAAACTCTGTAAACTGGCGAATCCTTTATAGGACGAGAGGTCCTTAATAAAGGCTTTTGTTGTTATTTATAGCACTTTCCATAGCAAAAACAAAAATTGAATATTACAGTCCAGAAGAAAGAAGGTCTAAAAGGACAACTCACTTTAAAGAATAGTTTGGCTCTGCAACTAGATGTAGTCTCTTAGAGAGAGGTTCAACTGTAATTGTATTGTTGCTCCAAGGAGAATTTCACATTTAGGTGGCTTCCAGAGAAGTAAGACAATTCAAGCAGATGTACTCTCTCTCTCTCCATACTGAAGAAGACCAAGTATGATCTGTACTCACCCAGTCGAAGGTAGAAGTTGGTTTCCTTTACAAACTTCATGGCACTTCCAGGCTGATCCTTCCCGTAGCTCCGGGATTGAAACATCTTCTCATACGTGGCTGATGGGAATTCCTATGCAAAACAACATGTAAATATGTATGTTCTATTCTTTATGGGAATGTGAGAGCTGGACTCTCAGAAAAAGAATTGAAATTCTTGAAATGTGGATATTAAGAAAGCTACTCAAAGGATAGACAGAAATATTGAATTGTTGTTGTATAAAAGAAACTCTTCCCTCTCAGTTGTTGTTGTTTATCCCCTTGTGTAAACACAAATTCCATGAGTTCATGCTTCTTGAGTGGATTGTCTTTTATTTATTACTAGACGGGTGACCCGGGCTTCACCCCGGGATTGACCCGTGTGCATATCTACCCGAGTGATATATATTTAGATAAGATTTTTTTGTTATGATTGTTTGTTATTAGCATTATATATTTGTTTGCATCAGCATAATTTAATCTAATCTTTGATAGAGGGCGCTGTCCGTGAGCTAAGTAGAATAATTTGAATATATAGTTTTAATAATTGATTTATATATTTTTTAAAAATAGCCTATCGTCTTCCCCGTATTTTTTTACCTATGTATGGAAATTTTGGTTTGAATTAGTGAACTACTGCGAATTTGTATACCAGACATACAAACATTGATTTATATATATATATAGATATCATTTAGCATTTGTTAAAACAATACTTGTTGGACAAACCATCACTGCCGGGCAAAGCTAGGTTATCCATCTAGTGAGTAGATATGCCAAAAATAAAATAGATATGGAAATACAGCCCTTATACTGCAATGATTTAAAATTGAAAAGAGGGAAGGAATGGTTCATCAGTTTTTAACCCTTCCATCAGTTTAGACATTAATAAGGGGGTCGGTGGAAGGATAGTCTAAACCATTGGTTTTCGACCACTACGACCCGGGTTCGATTCTCGCATTGGGCACTTTTTTTCTGATTTAAAAAAAAAATGCTCCAATGACCCTCGATTCTTGCAAAAGTCCAATCCCACCAGCGAGTACAAGTAACCAAACGGGGCTCTGGCATATTTGTAAGTGTAAAATCGAACTGCTTTTCACATGTTTAGACTTTCGATGCACTTACAGTAAAAGCATTCGCCAACTTACCCACCATGATTATCATGGCCTGTACCACATGTACTAGGGATAAGTAAATATATATATATATATTAAAGTGGGAATATCAGGTTTCCAGGGATACGTTTCTTTTTGAAACCATTTCATAAGTCTTAAGCTTTCGGGCACCAAATGCCTTCTACAGGAGAGAAATACTCTAAAACATCTAACTAGAATGAGACTCAATATTCAAAGGGCTTAGCTCATCAGTGGTGAAAGGTAAAAGCAGTTGCCAACTTCTACCCACCATGATTATCATGGCCTGTACCACGTGTACTAGGGATAAGCAAAAGACATTCCAGAAGCCACAGGAACAAAGATACACCCTTACAGGACAACCAACAAAAATCACGTTAATTGACCACAAAATATAACAAGACATTCCTGAAGCCACAGGAATAAGGCTAAATCCGTGCAGGACCACAAATAATACCACGTTAATACAAGACACAAACATACACCAAGAGATTGCTGAAGCCACAGGAATAAGGCTAAATCCGTGCAGGACCACAAACAAAAGCCATGTAAATACAAGACCACAAACAGATAATACGACATTTCCGAAGCCCCAGGAACAAAGATACACCCGTGAAGGACCACAAACAAAAGCTACATTGATACACGACAACAAAAATACAACAAGACATTCTATATAATGCCAAAATCCGTCGCCTACCTCTACCCACCATGATTATCATGGCCTGTACCATGTGTACTAGGGATAAGCAAAAAAAAAAAGACATTAACAGAAGCTCTTCTCGCTGACTTGTGTTTCTTCTATTAACAGCTAGGGAAAGAGAGGAGAGTTCCTACCGACAGGTATTTCTGCCAGTTTCTTTGAAGGATTTTCAGCTCGGCAGGACTCCATCTTCCTGCCTTGACTTCAATCCCTGGAGACACTCACAGTTAGATCTCAACAACCACAACCATCCGCACCAACCATCTTGTTTTAAGTTGTCCAGCTGTTCCTTGGTGAACTTCTTGAGGTTGTTGGGCTCGTGGAGTATGCAGGGCTCAAAATCCAGAATGTCCGTGTACTCCTGGTGTTCTGCTTGATCCTGGTGACACAACAAAGGTACTTGTACCTAACTTGTATAAAGTAGAATGGTAGATGGTTTGGTCATTGCTGGGGACTGGAACTTTCAGCTGAATCAGATTCTATATTGGTACAGTAGAACCTTCATGTAAAGGATACTTAATTGCAAGGCCAAAGTGTCCTTTAGGAAGAAATGTCATCCTACAGGAGGGCCTATTATATATAGTTATCAGCGTCATAATCAATTCTTTCTTAATCAATTCTGTCACCGTTTGCTTTGTGAATGGAATAAATACCCAAATATGGCCATTTCTCATAACCATCGGTGGTTCAGTGGTAGAATGCTCGCCTGCCATGCGGGCGGCCCAAGTTCGATTCCCGGCCGATGCATTTTTTTTTTTTTTACAATTTTTAAAACTCATTTATATATTATACAAGAATGACATCCACGGCGCCAATTTATAATTGTAACAAATAGTATTTGAATAAAAGCATTTAATCGGGTAAAACCCGGGCGTTGCCCGGGTCATTCGGCTAGTAATATATACTCTCAATGAATTTTAACCCATCACAGTTTTCAACAGTCAAGGGTCATTTTTCCACCAGTTTTACCTGGTTCCCAGAAAATGACATTTCTGGTAAAGCATCAATTAAAATAGGGCAATTTTACTAGCCTTCCATTAATGCACACTAATTAGAGGAATAGAAATCCAACTTACATTGAATGCCAGCTCCCGTAGGAACTCATCCATGTCCCTCTGGACTGTTTCTGACACTGCGATGGACTGTGAGCTGGCGTAGCCATCCGATAAGACGGAGTCCTGTCAAACAAAAGATTAGAATGTTACAGTTCTATAAAATTTAAAAGAATGACACAACCAGATATACAAAATAAAAGGATTCAAAAGCGTGAATGCCTCTTTTATAATAACACAAACTTCCACTGTCCCCACTGCAATAAAAAAACATATTGGGAGGGCCCGGCCCCTCAGTGGCGAACCCTCCCAGCGGCCTCGCCAATCCAATCCACCAGACCGCCCCTCAGAGCCCCAATACTGCATTGGACCATTCTGCTTTTATATGCTACACTGAAGGATGGAATCCTAGAAATGGTTTTCAAGCAAACTATGGACATAAGCTTATAAGACAGTAGAATTACATTTAAATATTTGCATCGAGCAACGCTCTTCCGCAAACTATAAAGACAAGGCCAGTCCATCGCAGTGTCAGAAACAGTCCAGAGGGACATGGATGAGTTCCTACGGGAGCTGGCATTCAATGTAAGTTGGATTTCTCTTCCTCTAATTAGTGTGCATTAATGGAAGGCTAGTAAAATTGTCCTATTTTAATTGATGCTTAACCAGATATCTTAAGAAAAAGACAATCTCCTTATCGTGCAACTGAAAGTTACTGATTTTTAATTATTCCAGAATTGGCCAAATACCCATTCTTGATTAATCAAGAAAATCTAACCACGTATGGCTAATCAAGAATAGGTATTTGGCCAATTCTGGAATAATTAAAAATCAATCAGACAGATGGCCTAAGCCCTTAGCAACTTTCAGTTACACGATAAGGAGATGTCTTTTTCTTAATTTATCCACCTTATCCCAGTACAATTTCATTTTTGTACTTTTTTTTACAATCAGATATGTTTGTTCAACCCATGTTGTGTACAGTAGAATGTCATTGAAAAGAACACTTCTCTACAGAAGACAGGTTTCATTCATTTTTTTTTTTTACCAATTAATTCTCTCTGGTAAGATGACATCTCTTCTCTAAGGGACACTTTGGCTCTGCAATTGGGGGTTGGCCTTTAGAGAGAGGGGATTCTACTGTATATAGAAATGAAATACAGTAGAACCTCCCTGTAAAGGACACCTAATTGCAGAGTCAATTATTCTTACTGGAGAGTTGCAAAACAGTAAAAATGGTCATTTTACAAATTAAAAGTGTCCTTTATAGAAAGGTGTCCTCACATGGAGGTTCTACTGTACTGAATGGGGGTCGGTGGAAGGCTGGTTAAACCGTTTGGTTTTCGACCACTACGACCCGTGTTCGATTCCCGCATTGGACACTTTTTTCTGTTTAAAAAAAAATGCTCCAATGGCCCCTGATTCTTGCAAAAGTCCAACCCCACCAGCGAGTGCAAGTAACCAAACGGGGCTCTGGCACATTTGTAAGTGCAAAGTCGAACTGCTTTTCACATGTGTAGACATGTGGTGCGCTTACAGTAAAAAGCAGTCGCTAACTACCCACCATGATTATCATGGTCTGTACCACGTGTACTAGGGATAAGCAAAAAAAAAAACTGTACTAAATCAATGTTTATTACTCTTCTTTACTAAAATTACAGAATTAATTAATAAAATTAGCATGTAGGTAGCTGTAAAAAATATATTTTTTAACATATTTGTTATTAAAAAAAAAAAACTTCAAAAATTTCACCGATAATTATTATCACTCTTCAAGATATTTTCACCATCAATCTCCAACCATAGAGATTTATGGGGTGAATTAGTGGGAGAATTGGAACTTCCAAAATGATTCTACTTCCATACCGATTTCAATATTGGATTTAATCAGGATAGGTCTCAAATGTAGAGATACAGTAAAACTACCTCCCTGTAAAGGACAACACCTAATTGCAGAGCTAAAGTGTCCTTTAGGGAGAGTTGTCCTCTTACCGGAGAGTTTCTAAATTGTAAAAATGGTAATTTTGCAGATAAAAACTGTCCTTTGTGGAGAGGAGTCCGTTAAAGGGAGGTTCTACTGTATTAATTATTTTCAAACATTCTTCACTCTGTCACATTAAATATCCCAAAACTGCAGAATGTTCAATTGAATAGGTTTCTTTTATCTTTATGTGTAAGACTCATGGACAAAACTTAGGGAAGTGGAAAGTTTTGATGTTGCTGATTGTCTATATCTTTTAAAGAGACAGAGGTAATTTTGTTCACACACTTGGTTATCTTGTGTGTTTTTAGACAAACAGACAGGACACAGTACCATTGTGTAAGCCATTTGTGAAGCAGTCATGGTAGTTGTGTGGTAAGAAGGCCCACAGGATCCAGACTCAGAAACCCATGAAGTATAGATTGAGAGGAAAGACAAGGTCCGAGGACCAATATGCGCATCATGACCTACACTACATGTAAATGGAAATTTTTACAGAAGAATAATGATCTAGGTAAAAAGGTCGCCTATCCCCTCAAAATGGATGCCCAAAACTATGCCCAAAGAAGTGTTTAGCTGGAAAATATATAAACTAAAATATAGGTGGAAATTTTTCCATGAAAAAATAACCTATTAAAATAAAGGTCACTTCTCCCATCAAAATATATGCCAAAAAATGGTTGTTGTTGTTTCTTATCCCCTTGTGTAAAGATTACACGAATTCCATGAGTTCATACTCCTCGAGCAAATGGTACCTAGTTTTAGCTATATTTTGGTGGGAGAGGCAACCTTACTAGGTGTGTTCTTGAATCCCACAATATTGGGAGTTAGATCAAAGTTGATGAGTTCGTGGGTTGTTCCAAAAGTCCTGTAGTCCTGTAAGTCCAAAAGTACCTGAGTAGAATCCCCTGGATTCTGTTGCTTCTTTTTCTTCTTCTTTTTGTTTTGAGTATCACTGTCGGAGGAGGAAGGCTAGGAAACAAACAAACACAAGAATTGTTAAAAAACCATGAGAGTCACTTTAAATTTGGTGCGGGGGGTCGGTGGAAGGATGATCTAAAACCGTTGGTTTTTGACCGCTACGACCCGGGTTCGATTCCCGCATTGAGCACTTTTTTCTGATTAAAAAAAAAAATGCTCCAATGGCCCCCAATTCTTGCAAAAGTCCAACCCCACCAGCGAGTGCAAGTAACCAAACGGGGCTCTGGCACATTTGTAAGTGCGAAGTTGAACTGCTTTTCACATGTATAGACATGTGGTGCACTTACAGTAAAAGCAGTCGCCTACTTCTACCCACCATGATTATCATGGCCTGTACCACGTGTACTAGGGATAAGCAAAAAAAAAATTGGTGCAAATCAATAGAGATATATGTATTGCATCATTCATTAATAGATTAGAGTGGATTGCATGGCATTTATTCTTCATTTCAACTTAGAGCACTATGTCCCCCTAGGGACACTTGCACTTGCACTACAAGTAAATAAAAGTACTGATAATGCACAATTTGGATTATAGATTATAAACACAAGGTAATAAAACCAAATCTAAAATAAATAAATAGTGTGTGATCTTTCAGTAACAGCGTTGATACCATCTTCATTCTCCATTCAGTACTTTTGTATGAAGATGGTAACAACGCAATTACCGAAACGTCACACACTATTTATTTGGATTTGATCTTATTACCTTGTGTTAAATAAAAGTACCTAAAGATAACCTTAACTACCACTCCTCTAAGAAACAAAGAGAGGGAAAAATAGAATAAAAGTAAAATTGTTTAGGAATCAGGTGGATAAAGGAATCTCCTGATTGTGCAATTGCATTATTAGTTTACTCCAAGGAGGGACTGGAGAATAAGCCATACCATGTTAATAAAACCAAATCCAAATAAATAAATAGTGTGTGACGTTTCGGTAACAGCATTGTTACCATCTTCAGACAAAAGTACTGAATGGAGAATGAAGATAGTAACAACGCTGTTACTGAAACATCACACACTATATATTTATTTGGTCTTATTACCTTGTGTTTATAATCTATAATCCAAATTGTGCCTTATCAAGCCATACCATATTTGCATCTGAAAAAAAGTTCTTCTTTCTTTGAACTCCTCTGTTGAAAACAGATCTATTCTGAACCAACAAGCCATACACTGAAATGATATTAAAGAATTGATATTTATTATAAAGTAGAACCTCCATGAGAGGACACTCACGCTAAAGGACACCTCTCTACAAAGGATGGTTTTCATTTTCAAAATTACCATTTTTACTATTTAGAAACTCTCTGGAAAGAAGACACCTCTTCCTAAGGAAAACTTTGGCTTTGCAATTAGGTGTCCTTTGCAGGGAGGTTTTACTGTATATAGCTACAATTTCAACAGGGGTCGGTGGACAAGTGGTTTAACCCGTTGGTTTTTGACAGCTACAACCCAAGATCAGGTTGAGTTTGACTTTTGGTAACTGTATGAACAAAGTCTCCACATATTGTGATCTGTTGGTGGCCATCACTCCCTCCCTACTTATCTACCTTAGTGCTCCCAGCTTTAATGACAAAGGCAGACGCATTCTACTTCACCCAGTACCCTAATATGATTGAGTAGAGATAAGAAAGAAGAAGAGACTTATCTACCTTTTAATCTAACTGATTTTAATTCAGTTTAAAATTATGATCCCTTGGAGTGTTGAATTAAAGTTGGAGTGTAACCACTCACTGATCAAGATTGCCAATTTTAGAGAATTCAGTATAACTGCCATTCTTTAAAGGACAACACCTAGCTACAGAGGCAAAGTATCCTTTAGAGAGAGGTGTTCTCTTACTGGAGAAGTTGCTAATTAGTAAAATTGGTCATTATTGGCAATGAAAATTGTCCATTGTAAAGAGATTATATAATATATACAGTAGAACCTCCCTTTAGCAGACACCTCTCTACAAAGGACAGTTTTCATTTGCAAAATTAAGATTTTTATAATTTAGTAACTCTCCAGTAAGAGGACACCTCTCTCTCTAAAGGACACTTTGGCTCTGTAATTAGGTGTCCTTTACAGGAAGGTTCTACTGTATATATAAACATTGTAAAGATCTAAAGCAGCCTATTAATTGGAAATATCTCCGTGAATAAAAAAGGTTGCTAATTATTAGTGGTCCCAATGAAGACAAGTTCTATAGTACAAATGTATAAGATTATATGTATTTTAAATAAACTCAGTGTAAAAACATTCCTAGAAAATTAGCACAGAAATAGTGTCATGACTTACCACAGTATCTTCAGAACAATATTTCTTCTTCTTTTTTGGTGGAGGTTTTTCCCCATCAGAAACTGTTCCATTCTGAAACAAATAATTATGATAAATGTGGCAAATATAACAGAATTTTGTTAAACTTATTAAAGTGTAAATATGTAAAAATACCACCTACACCTCTATAAATATTGAAGGAATTTGTCAAACAATTGGCCTGATGATGAGCTAACACTTGAAAGCTTGCCATTTTTATTGAATAAAGAAACTTTTTGCAATTATTTCGATTGATATATTGTTTTAAATGTCAAAGGTGATTGTATAAGATTAAGGTCAGAGGACAAAACATCATTTATATTTACACTCATGGACAAAATTTAAGAAAGTGTAAAGTATTTAAAGAGACAGAGGCAATTTGACAGAGTTGATTATCTCGTGTCTTCAATAAAAGTTACTGTGTATCAATTAACTTTCAAAGTTATTGTCTGAATCACTATATACATTCTCTTGTGCCATATTTCAGAATAAATATCAACTAATTGGTGATTTTTAATTATTCCTGAATTGACCAACAGCCTGAAATGTGTAGATGGTTATAGGGTTTCTTGATTAATCAAGAAATGGTATTGGGTCAAATTTCTAACTAACTACAAATCAACTATTAATGGTAAGACACAATTTGGATTATAGATTATAAACACAAGGTAATAAGACCAAATCCAAATAAATAAATAGATAGTGTGTGATGTTTCGGTAACAGCTTGATACACTTGATAACAGTAACTATTTAAACCATGCTGTGGTAAAATTTCTCATTCAGTACTTTTATCTGAAGATGGTAACAACGCTGTTACCGAAAAGTCACACACTATTTATTTATTTGGATTTGGCCTTATAACCTTGTGTTTATAACTATTAATGGTATTTATTCTGACAGAGGGTGCAAGTCATCACTAACTTTTATTTGCATAATCAGGAGATTCCTTTTTCTTAATTCATCTACCTGATCCCAGTTCAATTTAATTTGGGGGTCGGTGGAAGGATGGTCTAAATGGTTAGTTTTCGACGGCTATGACCCGGGTTCGATTCCCGCATTAGGCACTTTTTTTTTTTTAAATGCTCCATTGGTCCCCGATTCTTGCAAAAGTCCAACCCACCAGCGAGTTCAAGTAACCAAACAGGGCTCTGGCACATTTGTAAGTGCAAAGTAGAACTGCTTTTCACATGTGAAGACATGTGGTGCACTTACAGTAAAGAAGTCGCCTACTTCTACCCACCATTCTGTACCACGTGTACTAGAGATAAGCAAAAAAAAACAATTTAACTTTTGTACTATTTTTTTAAATAAGAAATGTTTGTCACATGAAATAATAGTAATTTACCTGTTGTGTTGAGAAATCTTCAAGTTGACTTTCCTCGGCATCTCGTTTCCTCCTCTTCTTTTTCTTTGTGGAAAGAAGGTTTTCTTCATCTTGAGATGGTGAAGTTAGAACTTCTTCAGGTTGGCTTTCCCGATATTTTTTCTTCTTTTTCTTCACAATGGGAGTGTTTTCATCACAATTATCCTGTAAAAACACATGGAGGGTGAGAAATCAAACTTTAAAGTAAGAAGAGATCTAGCTATTTCAACTGACTTCAGACATCAACAACACTAAACATATTAATTTTACTGAAAGTAGAAAATTCACTTGATTTAAATATAGATTAAAATAATAGGTTTCTGGAGATGAGTTTCTTTTTTATATATTAATGTAAATTCATTTTTACAAAACAAAAATAAACAACAACAACAACAAAAAGCCTTTATTTAAGGTCACTGACCCTATACAGGATTCACCAGAGGTATGCATAAGAACAAAGCAGTGAGACAAAGGAAACAACGATATAGACAGAAGGAAAAAAAAAAAAACAAGAAAGAGAAAGAGGGAAGCAAGAAAAATAACACAAAAAGAGTAGCGAACAAAAATAAACAAGAACTGGGGAATCCCACCTAAGCACAGCTGGTACAGTGGAGTAGACCAGGGAGAAGTTCTGAACCTCAGACAGCACCAAACAACACTAACAAGATTTAGAACAGGCCATCTCAAGCCATTGAAGATAGAAAATAACAACAAAATCTACCCCACTTGCTCAAAATGTAGCTTGGCACCTGCAGCTCCAGAACACATTTTGGTTTGCATTAGATGTACTAAACAGGACCTTTGGGAGAAGCCGCTGCTTATCATAAAATAGCTTGAGGAGCATGAACTCATGTAATCTTTATAAAAGGGGATAAGAAACAACAACAGAGTTGCAAGATAAAGTGTACACATAAGGGGGGGGGGGCTTTTTAGTTCGCTAGAGAATCTCTCTTATTAACAGCTTGATATGTTAGAGGTCATTTTTGTCATTATTCGTCAAATGGATTGCTTATGGGAGGTTTCGCTGTTTGATTTTTAAATTATTGCTGTTGAGTGAAAACCTGAATATTTGTTGTTGTCGTGTCCAATGGAGAACCTCAGATATCTCCAAGTATCTCTATCACAGTAGTTGCAATATCCTCTATTTTAGGTGTGTAAAGCTTGTTCTTCATTGTAAAATGGGTATCATTGCTACGTTGGTCACCTTGGAACGAACCAGAATTTGGTCAAATATTCCAAGGATCCAGCAGGGACCACAAGGAGGTGTGGTTAGACATCTCTACCCGACTATTTAACAATAGCATTAGGCTTCTGATAGTTGCTGAAATTAGCTCACAATTAGCCGTTGATGACTTACCAGCTGTTGTGACTCTGGTGGATTCATGAATTCAGAAGACCTTGCCTCTTGGACATCACATTCCTCAGTGTTCTTTGGTTCTTCCATCTAAACATCACATATGGGTCAAATTCATCTTGAAAGAAATCCACAAAGGCCTGAAACCATGTTCTCCAGGTGGGTATTCTGAATTCAACAAAAACTGACGTTGTGGCTTCATCACTGAATCCATAATCTGCCATTTTACAATGATGATCAACAGCAGAAAAGGCATATTAGTTTTTAATAAAATCAATATAACATAAACTTAGGCTTCTGGAGGCTTAATTGATTTTTTTTAGAATTTAAGTCAGGGGAAGAATGTTTATATTTGATTTTGTCTTTCTATTTTGATGGGAGATATATCTTTTTTTTCAAAAATCTAATTCATCACAAGAAATATTTACATCTAAATTATAACATTTGACCATTTTTAACAGTGAATTTTTGTGGTTAACCAAATAAATATGTGATGGTCAGGCCATCTCACTTTTCATGATAACAACAAAGATGATAAAGCACAATTTGGATTATAGATTATAAATACAAGGTAATAAGACCAAATCTAAATAAATAAATAGTGTGTGACGTTTCAGCATTGTTACCATCTTCAGACAAAAGTACTGAATGAGAAATTTTACCACAGCTTGTTTTAAATATTTACTGTTATCAAGTGTGTAAACAAGATAACAGATAAGAAGAAGATAGTTATCTGAGAAACACAGAATATTATTCTTAAAATTAAAAGTGGGGGGAAAAAAAATTGGGTTTTTTCCACTTTTAATCCTAACAATAATATTCTGTGTTTCTCAGATAAATATCTTCTTCTTATCTGTTATCTTGTTTACACACTTGATAACAGTAACTATTTAAAACATGCTGTGGTAAAATTTGGCTAGCTGACAGCCAAACACCCAACAACTGCCCTCCTGTAAGGTTCGGGGGGCCACTCCAGCATTACAACTCGCCATGTGTAAATAATCTGGACAAGGTGACTCACAAGCTGTGCTCGAATGTAACACCTGCAAATTGAGATGAAATTGAAATTGAGAATTTCTCATTCAGTACTTTTGTCTGAAGAAGGTAACAACGCTGTTACAGAAACGTCACACACAATTTATTCATTTGGATTTGGTCTTATTACCTTGTGTTTATAACAACAAAGAGATTGCAGATTCTGAGCCAACAAGAAATTAATAAAAAAGCCTCTCCTGATCATGCAACTGTAAGTTGCTGATGGCTTGTGCCATCTGTCAAAAAAAGCATTGTTGATTTTTAATTATTGCAGAATTGGCAACAAAAATCCTTTCTTGATTATTTAAATAGGAAATGATAAGGCATAATTTGGATTATAGATTATAAACACAAGGTAATGAGACCAAATCCAAACAAGCACTGAACAAAAGTACTGAATGGTAACAATTCTGTTACCGAAACGTCACACACTATTTATTTGGATTTGGTTTTATTACCTTGAAATAAGAAATGTTTATCCCATGAGATAATAGTAATTTACCTGTTGTGTTGGAATATCTTCAAGTTGACTTTCCTCGGCATCTCGCTTCCTTTTCTTCTTCTTCTTTGTGGAAAGGTTTTCTTCATCTTGAGATGGTGAAATTGGAACTTCCTCAGGTTGACTTTCCCGATGTTTTTTCTTCTTTTTCTTCACAACAGGAGTGTTTTCCTCACAATTATCCTGTAAAACACACTTGGAAATGAGGAGGGTTGGAGGAAATTATTGTGAAAATAAAAATATCAAATTAATAAGGTGTGTAGGACATTTCAGTAAGACTGCTGTTACCAAAGGCTATGGAATTTTGCCACAAACACCTTATTAACTCGGATTTGGCTTTATTATCTTGTGTTATAACCTTATTATATGATTCAGGACATTACAATCACAGGCAAAGTTAGATTTTCACCAGAGTATGGCTCGATCATGGTACCATGATCAACAAAAGCTGCACCCCTACACCCCCTGCCATGAGATCAGAGCTT
>CP092864.1:20873544-20910799 GCA_030710605.1 Cordylochernes scorpioides | reverse complement strand
ATAAACATTTCTTATTTCAAGGTAATAAAACCAAATCCAAATAAATAGTGTGTGACGTTTCGGTAACAGAATTGTTACCATTCAGTACTTTTGTTCAGTGCTTGTTTGGATTTGGTCTCATTACCTTGTGTTTATAATCTATAATCCAAATTATGCCTTATCATTTCCTATTTAAATAATCAAGAAAGGAATTTTGTTGCCAATTCTGCAATAATTAAAAATCAATGATGCTTTTTTTGACAGATGGCACAAGCCATCAGCAACTTACAGTTGCATGATCAGGAGAGGCTTTTTTCTTAATTTCTTGTTGGCTCAGAATCTGCAATCTCTTTGTTGTTATAAACACAAGGTAATAAGACCAAATCCAAATGAATAAATTGTGTGTGACGTTTCTGTAACAGTGTTGTTACCTTCTTCAGACAAAAGTACTGAATGAGAAATTCTCAATTTCAATTTCATCTCAATTTGCAGGTGTTACATTCGAGCACAGCTTGCGAGTCACCTTGTCCAGATTATTTACACATGGCGAGTTGTAATGCTGGAGTGGCCCCCCGAACCTTACAGGAGGGCAGTTGTTGGGTGTTTGGCTGTCAGCTAGCCAAATTTTACCACAGCATGTTTAAATAGTTACTGTTATCAAGTGTGTAAACAAGATAACAGATAAGAAGATATTTATCTGAGAAACACAGAATATTATTGTTAGAATTAAAAGTGGAAAAAAACCCAATTTTTTTTTCCCCACTTTTAATTCTAAGAATAATATTCTGTGTTTCTCAGATAACTATCTTCTTTTTATCTGTTATCTTGTTTACACACTTGATAACAGTAACTATTTAAAACATGCTGTGGTAAAATTTCTCATTCAGTACTTTTGTCTGAAGATGGTAACAATGCTGAAACATCACACACTATTTATTTATTTAGATTTGGTCTTATTACCTTGTATTTATAATCAATAATCCAAATTGTGCTTTATCATCTTTGTTGTTATCATGAAAAGTGAGATGGCCTGGCCATCACATATTTATTTGGTTAACCACTAAAAAATTCACTGTTAAAAAATGGTCAAATGTTATAATTTAGATGTAAATATTTCTTGTGATGAATTAGATTTTTGAAAAAAAGATATATCTCCCATCAAAATAGAGAGACAAAATCAAATATAAACATTCTTCTCCTGACTTGAATTTTAAAAAAATCGATAAAGCCTCCAGAAGGCTAAGTTTATGTTTTATTGATTTTATTAAAAACTAATATGCCTTTTCTGCTGTTGATCATCATTGTAAAATGGCAGATTATGGCCACATCACTGAAGCCATAATACTAGTTTTTGTTAAATTCAGAATACCCACCTGGAGAACATGGTTTCAGGCCTTTGTGGATTTCTTTCAAGATGAATTTAACCCATATGTGATGTTTAGATGGAAGAACCAAAGAAAACTGAGGAATGTGATGTCCAAGAGGCAAGGTCTTCTAAATTCATGAATCCACCAGAGTCACAACAGCTGGTAAGTCATCAATGGCTAATCGTGAGCTAATTTCAGCAACTATCAGAAGCCTAATGCTATCGTTAAATAATCGGGTGGAGATGTCTAACCACACCTCCTTGTGGTCCCCGCTGGATCCTTGGAATATTTGACCAAATTCTAGTTCGTTCCAAGGTGACTAACACAGCAATGGCACCCATTTTCCAATGAAGAGCAAGCTTTACACACCTAAAATAGAGGATATTGCAACTACTGTGATAGAGATACTTGGAGATGTCTGAGGTTCTTCATTGGACACAACAACAACAGTCAGGTTTTCACTCAACAGCAATAATTTAAAAATCGAACAACAAAACCTCCCATAAGCAATCCATTTGATAAGTAAAGACAAAAATGACCTCTAACATATCAAGCTGTTAATAAGAGAGATTTACCAGCAAATTAACCCCCCCCCCCCTTATGTGTACTCTTTATCTTGCAACTCTGTTGTTGTTTCTTATCCCCTTTTATAAAGATTGCATAAGGCCATGCTCCTCGAGCTATTTTATGATAAGCAGCGACCTCTCCCAAAGGTCCTGTTTAGTGCATCTAATGCAAACCAAAATGTGTTCTGGAGCTGCAGGTGGCAATCTACATTTTGAGCAATTGAGATAGATTTTGTTGTTATTTTCTATCTTCATTGAATTCTTTGTTCTTATGCATACCTCTGGTGAATCCTTTATAGGGTCAGTGACCCTAAATAAAGGCTTTTTGTTGTTGTTGTTGTTGTTTATTTTTGTTTTGGAAAAATGAATTTACATTAATATATAAAAATGAAACTCATATCCAGAAACCTGTTGTATTATTTTAATCTATATTTAAATCAAGTGAATTTTCTACTTTCAGTGAAATTAATATGAAGTGTGGGGGTCGGTGGAAGGCTGGTTAAACCGTTTGGTTTCGACCACTACAACCCGGGTTCGATTCCCACATTGGACACTTTTTATGTTAAAAAAAAAAAAAAAATGCTCCAATGGCCCCCCGATTCTTGCAAAAGTCCAACCCCACCAGCGAGTGCAAGTAACCAAACGGGGCTCTGGCACATTTGTAAGTGCAAAGTCGAACTGCCTTCACATGTGTAGACATGTGGTGCACTTACAGTAAAAAGCAGTTGCTAACTACCCACCATTGTTATCATGGTCTGTACCACGTGTACTATGGGATAAGCAAAAAAAAAAAAGAAGTGTTGTTGATGTCTGAAGTCAGTTGAAATAGCTAGATCTCTTCTTACTTTAAAGTTTGATTTCTCACCCTCCATGTGTTTTTACAGGATAATTGTGATGAAAACACTCCCGTTATGAAGAAAAAGAAGAAAAAACATAGGGAAAGCCAACCTGAAGAAGTTCTAACTTCACCATCTCAAGATGAAGAAAACCTTCTTTCCACAAAGAAGAAAAAGAAGAGGAAACAAGATGTTGAGGAAAGTCAACTTGAAGATATCTCAACACAACAGGTAAATTACTACTATCTCATGTGGCAAATATTTCTTATTTAAAAAAATAGTACAAAAGTTAAATTGTTTTTTTTTTTTTTTTTGCTTATCTCTAGTACACGTGGTACAGTCCATGATAATTATGGTAGAAGTAGGCGACTGCTTTTACTGTAAGTGCACCACATGTCTTCACATGTGAAAAGCAGTTCGACTTTGCACTTACAAATGTGCCAGAGCCCCGTTTGGTTACTTGCACTCGCTGGTGGGTTGGACTTTTGCAAGAATCTGGGACCATTGGAGCATTTTAAAAAAAAAGTGCCCAATGCGGGAATCGAACCCGGGTCATAGCCGTCGAAAACTAACGATTTAGAGCATCCTTCCACCGACCCCCAAGTTAAATTGTACTCGGATCAGGTAGATGAATTAAGAACAAAGGAATCTCCTGATTATGCAAATAAAAGTTGGTGATGGCTTGCACCATCTGTCAGAATTAATAGTTATAAACACAAGGTAATAAGACCAAATAAATAAATAGTGTGTGACTTTTCAGTAACAGCGTGAGTAACTGAATGAGAAATTTTACCACAGCATGGTTTAAATTTTTTTTTTTTGCTTATCCCTAGTACACGTGGTACAGGCCATGATAATCATGGTTAGCGACTGCTTTTTACTGTAAGCGCACCACATGTCTACACATGCATGGTTTAAATAGTTACTGTTATCAAGTGTATTAAGCTATTACCGAAACATCACACATTATCTATTTATTTATTTGGATTTGGTCTTATTACCTTTTTTTTTTTTTTTGCTTATCCTTAGTACACGTGGTACAGGCCATGATAATCATGGTGGGTAGTTAGCGACTGCTTTTTACTGTAAGCGCACCACATGTCTACCCATGTGAAAGCAGTTCGACTTTGCGCTTGCAAATGTGCCAGAGCCTCGTTTGGTTACTTGCACTCGCTGGTGGGGTTGGACTTTTGCAAGAATCGGGGGCCATTGGAGCATTTTTTTTTTAAAACAGAAAAAAGTGTCCAATGCGGGAATCGAACCCGGGTCGTAGTGGTCGAAAACCAAACGGTTTAACCAGCCTTCCACCGACCCCCGGTCTTATTACCTTGTGTTTATAATCCAAATTGTGCCTTACCATTAATAGTTGATTTGTAGTTAGTTACAAATTTGACCCAATACCATTTCTTGATTAATCAAGAAACGCTATAACCATCTACACATTTCAGGCTGTTGGTCAATTCAGGAATAATTTAAAATCAACAATTAGTTGATTTTTATTCTGAAATATGGCACAAGAGAATGTATATAGTGATTCAGACAATAACTTTGAAAGTTAATTGATACACAGTGACTTTTATTGAAGACACGAGATAATCAACTCTGTCAAATTGCCTCTGTCTCTTTAAATACTTTACACTTTCTTAAATTTTGTCCATGAGTGTAAATATAAATGATGTTTTGTCCTCTGACCTTAATCTTATACAATCACCTTTGACATTTAAAACAATATATCAATCGAAATAATTACAAAAAGTTTCTTTATTCAATAAAAAAGGCAAGCTTTCAAGTGTTAGCTCATCATCAGGCCAATTGTTTCACAAATTCCTTCAATATTTATAGAGGTGTAGGTGGTATTTTTACATATTTACACTTTAATAAGTTTAACAAAATTCTGTTATATTTGCCACATTTATCACAATTATTTGTTTCAGAATGGAACAGTTTCTGTTGGGGAACAACCCCCACCAAAAAAGAAGAAGAAATATTGTTCTGAAGATACTGTGGTAAGTCATGACACTATTGCTGTGCTAATTTTCTTGGAATGTTTTTACACTGAATCTATTTAAAAAAAAAAAAAAAAACATATAATCTTATACATTTGTATAAAACTACAGAACTTGTGTTCATTGGGACCAATAATAATTAGTAACCTTTTTTATTCACGGTGATATTTCCAATTAATAGGCTGCTTTAGATCTTTACAATGTTTATATATACAGTAGAACCTTACTGACTGCTTTTCACATGTGTAGACATGTGGTACACTTACAGTAAAAGCAGTCGTCTACTTCTACCCACCATGATTATCATGGCCTGTACCACGTGTACTAGGGATAAGCAAAAAAAAAAACCTTCCTGTAAAGGACACCTAATTACAGAGTTAAAGTGTCCTTTAGGGAGAGGTGTCTTCTTACCGGAGAGTTACTAAATTATAAAAATCTTAATTTTGCAAATGAAAACTGTCCTTTTTAGAGAGGTGTCTACTAAAGGGAGGTTTCTACTGTATATTATATATAATCTCTCTACAATGGACAGTTGCCAATAATGATCAATTTTACTAATTAGCAACTTCTCCAGTAAGAGAACACCTCCCTCTAAAAGACACTTTAACTCTGTAGCTAGGTGTTATCCTTTATTAAAAGGTAGTTCTATTGTATTCTCTAAAATTGGCAATCTTGATCAGTGAGTGGTTACACTCCAACTTTAATTCAACACTTCAAGGGATCATAATTTTAAACTCAGAGGCGGCCATTTCTTTTGGAGCTAAGTCGGCCTGCCACTGAGTAGTGCTCCCAGTCTTAATGACAAAGGCAGACGTATTCTACTTCACACAGTCATAATGGTTGTCAAACAAGCTTGATACCCTAATATGATTGAGTGGAGATAAGGAAGAAGAAGATAATTTTAAACTGAATTAAAGTCAGTTAGATTAAAAGGTAGATAAGTCTCTTCTTTCTTATCTCTACTCAATCATATTAGGGTACTGGTTGAAGTAGAATGCGTCTGCCTTTGTCATTAAAGCTGGGAGCACTAAGGTAGATAAGTAGGGAGTGATGGTCACCAACAGATCACAATATGTGGAGACTATTTGTTCATACAGTTACCAAAAGTCAAACTCAACCTGATCTTGGGTTGTAGCGGTCAAAAACCAACGAGTTAAACCACTTGTCTACCGGCTCCTGTTGAAATTGTAGCTATATACAGTAGAACCTCTCTGTAAAGGACACCTAATTGCAAAGCTAAAGTTTTCTTTAGGGAGAGGTGTCTTCTTTCCAGAGAGTTTCTAAATAGTAAAAATGATAATTTTGAAAATGAAAACTGTCCTTTGTAGAGAGGTGTCCTCTCATGGAGGTTCTACTTTATAATTAATATCAATTCTTTAATATATATATCATTTGAGTGTATGGCTTGTTAGTTCAGAATGGATCTGTTGTCAAAAGAGGAGTTTAAAGAAAGAAGATCTTATTTTCAGATGCAAATATGATATGGCTTGATAAGGCACAATTTGGATTATAGATTATAAACACAAGGTAATAAGACCAAATAAATATATAGTGTGTGATGTTTCAGTAACAGCGTTGTTACTATCTTCATTCTCCATTCAGTACTTTTGTCTGAAGATGGTAACAATGCTGTTACCAAAACATCACACACTATTTATTTATTTGGATTTGGTCTTATTAACATGGTATGGCTTATTCTCCAGTCCCTCCTAGGAGTAAACTAATAATGCAATTGCACAATCAGGAGATGCCTTTATCCACCTGATTCCAAAACAATTTTACTTTTGTTTTATTCTCCCCTCTCTTTGTTTCTTAGAGGACATAAGGTAGTTAAGGTTATCTTTTTAGGTACTTTAACACAAGTTAATAAGACCAAAATAAATAAATAGTGTGTGACGTTTCGGTAATTGCGTTGTTACCATCTTCATACAAAAGTACTGAATGGAGAATGAAGATGGTATCAACGCTGTTACTGAAAGATCACACACTATTTATTTATTTTAGATTTGGTTTTATTACCTTGTGTTTATAATCTATAATCCAAATTGTGCATTATCAGTACTTTTATTTACTTGTAGTGCAAGTGCAAGTGTCCCTAGGGGGACATAGCGCTCTAAGGCGAAATCTATATATATAATTGCCTTATTCTGTCTGAAGCTCACGGATAGAATGCGCGCCCATTGGCTGCCGGCGAACACGTGTCCTCCCTGCCCCCCTCTAGACAACCCTGTTATCAGCTGTGTGATACATACACCTGTCTATAGCGGCCATTCTAGACAACCCTGTTATCAGCAGTGTGTTACATCCACCTGTCTATACAGACCACCCTGTCTATAGCGACCACTGACCACCCTGCCTATAGCGACCACTCTAGACAACCCTGTTATCAGCTGTGTGATACATCCACCTGTCTTTACAGACCACCCTGTATATAGCGGCCATTCTAGATAACCCTGTTATCAGCTGTGTGATACATACACCTGTCTATAGCGGCCACTCTAGACAACCCTGTTATCAGCTGTGTGATACATCCACCTGTCTATACAGTCCACCCTGTCTATAGCGGTCACTTTAGGCAACCCTGTTATCATCAGTGTGTTTACATTCACCTGTCTATACAGACCACCCTGTCTATAGCGGTCACCTTAGGCAACCCTGTTATCAGCAGTGTGATACATACACCTGTCTATACAGACCACCCTGTCTATAGCGGCCACTCTAGACAACCCTGTTATCAGCTGTGTAATACATACACCTGTCTATACAGACCACCCTGTCTATAGCGACCACCCAAGACAACGTTTTTAAAATATATTCGCACTCGGGTAAAACCCGGGCGTTGCCCGGGCCATTTGTCTAGTGAAGAATAAATGCCATGTAAGCCACTCTAATCTACTAATGAATGATATGATACATTTATCTCTATTGATTTGCACCAAATTTTTTTTTTGCTTATCCCTAGTACACGTGGTACAGGCCATGAAAATCATGGTGGGTAGAAGTAGGCGACTGCTTTTACTGTAAGTGCATCACATGTCTACACATGTGAAAAGCAGTTCAACTTTGCACTTACAAATGTGCCAAAGCCCCGTTTGGTTACTTGCACTCGCTGGTGGGGTTGGACTTTTGCAAGAATTGGGGGCCATTGGAGCATTTTTTTTTTATCAGAAAAAAGTTCTCAATGCGGGAATCGAACCCGGGTCGTAGCGGTCGAAAACCAACGGTTTAGATCTTCCTTCCACCGACCCCCCGCACCAAATTTAAAGTGACTCTCGTGGTTTTTTAACAATTCTTGTGTTTGTTTGTTTCCCAGCCTTCCTCCTCTGACAGTGATACTCAAAACAAAAAGAAGAAGAAAAAGAAGCAACAGAATCCAGAAAATTCTACTCAGGTACTGTGTCTGTCTGTCTAAAAACACACAAGATAACTAAGTGTGAACAAAATTACCTCTGTCTCTTTAAAAGATATAGACAATCAGCAACATACAAATTTTCCACTTCCCTAAGTTTTGTCCATGAGTCTTACACATAAAGATAAAAGAAACCTATTCAATTGAACATTCTGCAGGTTTGGGATATTTAATGTGACAGAGTGAAGAATGTTTGAAAATGATTAATACAGTAGAACCTCCCTTTAGAGGACTACCTCTACACAAAGGACAGTTTTCATCTAAAAAATTACCATTTTTACAAATTAGAAACTCTCCGGTAAGAGGACAACTCTCCCTAAAGGACACTTTAGCTCTGCAATTAGGTGTTGTCCTTTACAGGGAGGTAGTTTTACTGTATCTCTACATTTGAGACCTATCCTGATTAAATCCAATATTGAAATCAGTATGGAAGGAGAATCATTTTGGAAGTTCCAATTTCATCACTAATTCACCCCATAAATCTCTATGGTTGGAGATTGATGGTGAAAATATCTTGAAGAGTGATAATAATTATCGGTGAAATTTTTGAAGGTTTTTTTTTTTTTTAATAACAAATATGTTAAAAAATATATCTTTTACAGCTACCTTCATGCTAATTTTCTTACTTAATTCAGTAATTTTAGTAAAGAAGAGTAATAAACATTGATTTAATATAGTAGAACCTCCATGAGAGAACACCTCTCTATAAAGGACACTTTTCATTTGTAAAATGACCATTTTTACTGTTTTGCAACTCTCCATTAAGAGTAATTGACTCTGCAATTAAGTGTCCTTTACAGGGAGGTTCTACTGTATTTCATTTCTATATACAGTAGAACCACCTCTCTCTAAAGGCCAACACCCAGTTGTAGAGCCAAAGTGTCCCTTAGAGAAGATATCTCATCTTACCAGAGAGAATTAATCGGTAAAAAAAAAATGTAATGAAACCTGTCTTCTGTTGAGAAGTGTTCTTTTCAATGACATTCTACTGTACTCAACATGTGTTGAAAAAACATATCTGATTGTGAAAAAAAGTACAAAAATGAAATTGTACTGGGATAAGGTGAATAAATTAAGAAAAAGGTATCTCCTTATCGTGCAACTGAAAGTTGCTAAGGGCTTAGGCCATCTATCTGATTGATTTTTAAATATTCCTGAATTGGCCAAATACCTATTCTTGATTAGCCATATGTGGTTAGATTTTACTTGATTAATCAAGAATGGGTATTTGGCCAATTCTGGAATAATTAAAAATCAACAGAAATGTTGATATTTATTCTGACAGATGGCACAAGCCATCAGTACTATCAGTTGTACGATAAGGAGATTGTCTTTTTCTTAAGATATCTGGTTAAGCATCAATTAAAATAGGACAATTTTACTAGCCTTCCATTAATGCACACTAATTAGAGGAAGAGAAATCCAACTTACATTGAATGCCAGCTCCCGTAGGAACTCATCCATGTCCCTCTGGACTGTTTCTGACACTGCGATGGACTGGCCTTGTCTTTATAGTTTGCGGAAGAGCGTTGCTCGATGCAGATATTTAAATGTAATTCTACTGTCCTATAAGCTTATGTCCATAGTTTGCTTGAAAACCATTTCTAGGATTCCATCCTTCAGTGTAGCATATAAAAGCAGAATGGTCCAATGCAGTATTGGGGCTCTGAGGGGCGGTCTGGTGGATTGGATTGGCAAGGCCGCTGGGAGGGTTCGCCACTGAGGGGCCGGGCCCTCCCAATATGTTTTTTCATTGCAGTGGGGACAGTGGAAGTTTGTGTTATTATAAAAGAAGCATTCGCGCTTTTGAATCATTTTATTTTGTATATCTGGTTGTGTCATTCTTTTAAATTTTATAGAACTGTAATATTCTAATCTTTTGTTTGACAGGACTCCATCTTATCGGATGGCTACGCCAGCTCACAGTCCATCGCAGTGTCAGAAACAGTCCAGAGGGACATGGATGAGTTCCTACGGGAGCTAGCATTCAATGTAAGTTGGATTTCTCTTCCTGTAATTGAGGTGCGTTGATGGAAGGCTAGTAAAATTGCCCTATTTTAATTGATGCTTTACCAGAAGTGTCATTTTCTGGGAACCAGGTAAAACTGGTGGAAAAATGGCCCTTGACTGTTGAAAACTGTGATGGGTTAAAATTCATTGAGAGTATATTCTACTAGCCGAATGACCCGGGCAACGCCCAGGTTTTACCCGATTAAATGCTTTTATTCAAATACTATTCGTTACAATTATAAATTGGCGCCGTGGATGTCATTCTTGTATAATATATAAATGAGTTTTAAAAATTGTAAAAAAAAAAATGCATCGGCCGGGAATCGAACTTGGGCCGCCCGCATGGCAGGCGAGCATTCTACCACTGAACCACCGATGGTTATGAGAAATGGCCATATTAGGGTATTTATTCCATTCACAAAGCAAACGGTGACAGAATTGATTAAGAAAGAATTGATTATGACGCTGATAACTGTATATATAATAGGCCCTCCTGTAGGATGACATCTCTCCCTAAAGGACACTTTGGCCTTGCAATTAAGTGTCCTTTACATGAAGGTTCTACTGTACCAATAAAGAATCTGATTCAGCTGAAAGTTCCCAGCAATGACCATCCAACCATCTACCATGCTACTATATACAAGTTAGGTACAAGTACATTTGTTGTGTCACCAGGATCAAGCAGAACACCAGGAGTACACAGACATTCTGGATTTTGAGCCCTGCATACTCCACGAGCCCAACAACCTCAAGAAGTTCACAAAGGAACAGCTGGACAACTTAAAACAAGATGGTTGGTGCGGATGGTTGTGGTTGTTGAGATCTAACTGTGAGTGTCTCCAGGGATTGAAGTCAAGGCAGGAAGATGGAGTCCTGCCGAGCTGAAAATCCTTCAAAGGAACTGGCAGAAATACCTGACGGTAGGAACTTCCCTAGCTGTTGATAGAAGAAATACAAGTCTGGGAGAAGAGCTTCTGTTAATGTCTTTTTTTTTTTGCTTATCCCTAGTACACATGGTACAGGCCATGATAATCATGGTGGGTAGAGGTAGGCGACGGATTTTGGCATTATATAGAATGTCTTGTTGTATTTTTGTTGTCGTGTATCAATGTGGCTTTTGTTTGTGGTCCTTCACGGGTGTATCTTTGTTCCTGGGGCTTCGGAAATGTCGTATTATCTGTTTGTGGTCTTGTATTTACGTGGCTTTTGTTTGTGGTCCTGCACGGATTTAGCCTTATTCCTGTGGCTTCAGCAATCTCTTGGTGTATGTTTGTGTCTTGTATTAACGTGGTATTATTTGTGGTCCTGCACGGATTTAGCCTTATTCCTGTGGCTTCAGGAATGTCTTGTTATATTTTGTGGTCAATTAACGTGATTTTTGTTGGTTGTCCTGTAAGGGTGTATCTTTGTTCCTGTGGCTTCTGGAATGTCTTTTGCTTATCCCTAGTACACGTGGTACAGGCCATGATAATCATGGTGGGTAGAAGTTGGCAACTGCTTTTACCTTTCACCACTGATGAGCTAAGCCCTTTGAATATTGAGTCTCATTCTAATTAGATGTTTTAGAGTATTTCTCTCCCGTAGAAGGCATTTGGTGCCCGAAAGCTTAAGACTTATGAAATGGTTTTAAAAAGAAACGTATCCCCGGAAACCTGAAATTCCCACTTTAATATATATATTTGCTTATTCCTAGTACACGTGGTACAGGCCATGATAATCATGGTGGGTAGAAGTTGGCAACTGCTTTTACTGTAAGTGCATATATACACATGTGAAAAGCAGTTCGACTTTACACTTACAAATATGCCACAGCCCCGTTTGGTTACTTGCACTCGCTGGTGGGATTGGACTTTTGCAAGAATTGAGGGTCATTGGAGCATTTTTTTAAATCAGAAAAAAAGTGCCCAATGCGAGAATCGAACCCGGGTCGTAGCGGTCGAAAACCAATGGTTTAGACCATCCTTCTACCGACCCCCTTATTAATGTCTAAACTGATGGAAGGGTTAAAAACTAATGAACCATTCCTTCCCTCTTTTCAATTTTAAATCATTGCAGTATAAGGGCTGCATTTCCATATCTATTTTATTTTTGGCATATCTACTAACTAGATGGATAATCTAGCTTTGCCCGGCAGTGATGGTTTGCCCAACAAATATTGTTTTAACAAATGCCAAATGATAGATAGAATCTGTTAATGTCTAAACCACTGATGAGCCATGCCCTCCCTCTTTTCAAATCATTGCAGTATAAGGGCTGTATTTCCCTATTTGTTTTTTTTTATGGCACATCTACTCACTAGATGGCTGACCTAGCTTTGCCTGGCAGTGATGGTTTGCCCAACAAGTATTATTTTAACAAATGCTAAATGATATCTATATATATAAAAATCAATGTTTGTTTGTTTGCATATGTCCGGTATACAAATTCGCAGTAGTTCACTAATTCAAACCAAAATTTCCATACATAGGTAAAAAAATACGGGGAAGACGATAGGCTATTTTAAAAATATATATATAAATCAATTATTAAAACTATATATTCAAATTATTCTACTTAGCTCACGAACAGCGCCCTCTATCAAAGATTAGATTAAATTATGCTGATGCAAACAAATAGATAATGCTAATAACAAACAATTATAAAAAAAAATCTTATCTAAATATATATCACTCGGGTAGATATGCACACGGGTCAATCCCGGGGCAAAGCCCGGGTCACCCGTCCAGTTATAAATAAAAGACAATCCACTCAAGAAGCATGAACTCATGGAATTTGTGTTTACACAAGGGGATAAAAAACAACAACTGAGAGGGAAGAGTTTCTTTTATACAACAACAATACAAGATTTCTGTTCATCTTTTGAGTAGCTTTCTTCATGTCCACATTTCAAGAGCTTCAATTCTTTTTCTGAGAGTCCAGCTGTCACATCCCCATAAAGAATAGAACATAAAAATTTATATGTTGTTTGCATAGGAATTCCCATCAGCCACGTATGAGAAGATGTTTCAATCCCGGAGCTACGGGAAGGATCAGCCTGGAAGTGCCATGAAGTTTGTAAAGGAAACCAACTTCTACCTTCGACTGGGTGAGTACAGATCATACTTGTTCTTCTTCAGTATGGAGAGAGAGAGTACATCTGCTTCAATTGTTTTACATCTCTGGAAGCCACCTAAATGTGAAATTCTCCTTGGAGCAACAATACAAATACAGTTGAACCTCTCAAAGAGACTACATCTAGTTGCAGAGCCAACGTATTCTTTAAAGTGAGGTGTCCTTTTAGACCTTCTTCCTTCTGGACTGTAATATTCAATTTTTGTTTGTGCTATGGAAAGTGCTATAAACAACAACAACAACAAAAGCCTTTATTAAGGACCTCTCGTCCTATAAAGGATTCGCCAGTTTACAGATTTTTTTTTTTTAACTTATCCTTTTAATCTAAATTAGACAAGATCTTGGAGGTCGTGCTCGTAAAGAAGCTCAAGAACTCTTCTTTGTTCTCTGTACAGGGATCTTTTGTCCTTTCCAATGCAATTTAGTAAATGTTGGGGAGTGGCCAGTTTACAGAGTAATTGAAGAGAAGAGAACTAAGAATACAGAGATAAACCTATAAGTTAGTAGGTATAGTATAGTATTTTCTACACTGTGACTATATACAACAGCAGTAAAGTGTTTGCTATAAAATTTTCTCTATCATTTGCAAATTCAAATAAGGAAAAATAAGTATAAGCTATAACTTCAAAAATTATATGTTCAACCAAATTTTAACTTAATCCGAGTAATGTGGAAATACACAACACACATACAAAGTAAGACACTCCCACTAGTTACCTATACTATACCTCAATTTTCATCGCCAAAATTACAATTTTCACCAGTTAGTAGCTTTCTGGTAAGTGGACACCTCTGTACAAAGGATACTCTATCTCTACAATTAGGTGTTTGGCACCTGCAGCTCCAGAACACATTTTGGCTTGCATTAGATGCACTAAACAGGACCTTTGGGAGAGGCCGCTGCTCATCATAAAACAGCTCGAGGAGCATGACCTCATGGAATTTGTGTAATCTTTACACAAGGGGATAAGAAACAACAACAACAACACAATTAGGTGTTGTTGGCCTTTAGAGGGCATTTCTACCATGCCATAATAATCAAATGTTGAAATATTTGTCAAAATGCTATAATTTTACTTTTGTTCACTTTATCATTATTTTAACCTTAATTTTGATATATATTGATGAAATATCTTCAGCATTCCCCTATCTGACAGACATTTAAGAATCTACTGTAACTAAAGGAAGATTGGATGTGTTCAGGACGGGACCTCAATAACCGGACTCTTTTTGCTATCTACTCCAAGGCTCGGACTCTCTTCCATCCTCACAAACATTCAGAACAGTAAGTAGTCCAGACCTCCCTATTCTGTGTCTTCCAGTATCTTTCACTTGGAAGTTTTCAACTAACATAAAGTGTCAGCCTGTAAACCAATGTATCCCCCATTACCTCCTGTAATAAGTCCAAATCCATATCTTTTCATGTTGTTTCTTGTGCTGTTGTCTATGTGCGGGCAATCACTGAGGGTAAAAGATAGCCTATAGTGTAAGTATGCTACCACATTTCAGGTGTATGGACAAATTGGTTTTATTGTCGCGATGAAAAATAATTAATTAGGCCTTCGAATTACTTTAAATATTTATTTAATTAGTTATATGCGAGAATTCAAATATAAAATAAGAGTTACTATTTACATGAGCCAAATCGACCCAGCTGTTAGAGCCAGAGGGGAGAACTGAGAGCTTTCCTCCTTTTTCTGTTTACCCCGACCGGTCGGTCCAGATAAGAGGGAATACCAGGAAACTGTCCTCCTGACATTATAATGAGAATCTATTTCACTATATATACTATGTAAATACAGTAGAACCTCCCTGTAAAAGACAACCTAGTTGCAGAGCAAAAGTGTTCTTTATGGAGAGGTGTCCTCTTACCAGAGAGTTGTTAAATAGTAAAAATGGTAATTTTGACAATGAAAACTCTCCTTTGTAGAAAGGTGTCCTCTCATGGAGGTTTTACTCTATTATCATTCATTACTTCCTATTATTTATGGAATGTATAGCCACAGATTAGATGTTTAAAAAAGGCTTTCCATATTTTTACTAAAAATAAAGAAGGCATCTCCTGACCACGAGCACATGTGCTTTTTAGATGGCAGAGCGCCATCTAGTGGAGCAAAAATAAACTAAACGTTTATTTAGCTTGCTCCGTGATATTTGGCCAACCCAATTTCTTGATAAATCAAGAAAAGCCATCCACGAACGATTTATCAAGAAATTGGGTTGGCCAAATATCACGGAGCAAGCTAAATAAACGTTTAGTTTATTTTTGCTCCACTAGATGGCGCTCTGCCATCTAAAAAAGCACATGTGCTCGTGGTCAGGAGATGCCTTCTTTATTTTTAATATCAACACCTGACCCACTTATCTTTTATTTTTTTCTATTGTTTTTTCATATATTTTTACATGCAGTAGAAATTCTAACACTATTTCTCTCTTAATAAAATATAATGCAATAAGACCAATTTTTCTGATAAAAACATCTTCTGTCAAAATAGAAGTGAAATATAAGGTTAAATACAGATAGAATATAAATATGAATAAATAATAGTTTATAATGATTGATAAATATATATACAAGGCATCATTGGTGGCGCCCACCGCGGGAAAGACTCTGCCAAAGAGAGAGAGAGAGAGGGATCGAATAATCTTCTTCTTTCTTATCTCCACTCAATCACACTAAGGTATCAAGCTTGTAAAGCTTGAGATTTTTAATGGTGTCTGCCGGGGAAGAGTAGAGCTCATCAATGGATGAGTCAATACAGTATTTGAAAACCATCATGATTGGGTAAAGTAAAAGGCGTCTGCCTTTGTCATTAAGACTGGGAGCACTACTCAGTGGCAGGCCGACTTAGCTCCAAAAGAAATGGCCGCCTCTGACATGAGGAACAGACGCCATGTGCAGCCACTCCTAACATGGAGTACAAACGCTGCTCATTCTGTATCCCTGGATCAGGAGCCCTTACAGGGTATTATCAGCCGGGCCAGCTGAGCCCAGGTTTTTTAGCGAGCTTGTTACTGCTCCCCCTCCTCCTTTTTCATCTGGGCTTGGGACCGGCAAAGGCGGAGTTGGATCGAATAATAAAAAAACACAAGCAAGTTTCCCATAGAGAAGAAGGTGCCATGTATACCAGCCAGCCATGTCTGGAAGAGAGCTTGTAGAGTGAGGATGTGTGCAGACTGAGTGAAGATCAGAGGAGAAAGATCCTGGAGAGCTATGAGGAAGTCGGCTACAGCAACCACAAGATGGCCGCCCTCGACGCTGGGGTATCACCTGTTACAGCCAGAGCAGTCTTTGCTGCTCATAAAGATGCAACAAGTAAGTTCCACTGAGTGTTGTAAGAAACCGAACAAGGCACTTTGTAAACACACAATCATAATTTGTGCATACTTACAGTAGACCTGTTGCAATACAACAACAACAAGAAGATTTATTAAGATGTTTTAGTCTTATACAGATTCTCCAAGCACAGAAATATAGGGTACATACAGCAGTAATAGTACTAGTAATCAGCAACAATATTTACAGTGTATCAAATAAGGGGAAAAAAGAAAGAAAAGGGCTTAGAATAAACTTACATAAATCTATTTTTACATTGGCTAAATTGCTAAACCGCTGGGAGGGTTTACCACTGATGAGCCATGCCTTCCTTTTTTAAATTTTTAATCATTGCAGTGTAAATATATACAGTTAAACCTGTCTATAGCGCCTCCCCTTGGGACTCACCAAAATAGGGTGCTATAGACCGGTCACTTTTAATGTAAATCGCATCATAGTACATATTGTATTTAAAATCGGGCGCTATAGAAAGGAAGGCGCTATTTAGAAGGGGCGCTATAGACAGGTTTAACTGTATATATGTGATATATGGGAAAAGGATCCTGAGAATCTTATCGACTCTCTATAATATAAAAAAAATGCTTGTCGACTTCACTGTGATAAAGTGCTTTGTCCTGAGAATCCTCGGGAGTGGATGGGGTTTTGTATGTTTGGGCAGTCGTTATCGATGGCGGTGGATGAAAAATCGGCACACTATATCGATTAATGAATCACAAAACACCTCGGAATATTAATCATTGGCGGCTCGGGAGAGGAGATGGAAGGATTTTCGCGATTAAATTGGATTGAGATGACTCACATCTTGGACCTCGAGGCACTACTTTTAGAAGATGCACACACACGTCTTGACACACACGTTACACCGATCGAACTGCGGTTGCCCCACCCCCCGGCTTGGGTCATGTGGGACCCTGCTTGACCTTTGATTGGTCCCTGTCTCTGTCGGCCATGATGGTGAATTTGGTCGGGAAGGAGCTTTGCCTAACATCCCAATCTCTCAGGACATTCAACTCTGGAATATGAGGGCCTCTTTGTTCTAAGTGACCTAGATACACGACTTGGATCTGTCGTTCTTTTCTCTTCTACTTCTTCCATCTCCACGTCCTTTGACTGCCATCTTTATTTGAATCCATACAGAATACATTATATCCAACATGGTACATAATTATTTATTAGACAATATTCTTTATAATATTACATATATATATTTTAAAAAATTAGCACATAAAATATATTTCTAATGTTCAGTTCTAGATCTGTTTATAGAGCAGGTTTCAGACATCAAGTACCATTATGATTCTTATCATATTTCATCAATATTTCATATTTTTAGTTTTTATTTTATACCTTATTGAACAATTTTCTATTATCCTTAAATTCTCTGCAAATAGGACTGCCTAGCTCACATCACTTGTGAACAGCTTGGCCTCTATTATTATATTTAGCTTCTGTAACTCAGGTATCTCTAGGTTGCAAGGTTTTCCCACTATGTACTAAGTGCAATTCTCAGCCTGCAACCCCAAGACATATTATTGACTGTATTGACTCATCCATTGATGAGCTCTACTCTTCCCCGGCAGACACCATCAAAAATCTCAAGCTTTACAAGCTTGATACTTTAGTGTGATTGAGTGGAGATAAGAAAGAAGAAGAAGAAGAGGTATCTCTAGAAGGGAATATCTTGGTGTAAGGTTTGAAAATGAACACATCTCTCCTGAATACAGTACAACTGGGGGTTGATAGAGGAGTGGTTTAGGCTGTTGATTTTTGACCGACTTGAGATTAAACCATGCATTGGATACTTTTTTTTCTGAAGAAAAGAGAAAAATTGTGTTTCAATGACCCCAAATTCTTGCAAAATCCCAACCCCCCCGTGAGTTCGAGTAACCAAATGGAGGCCCTCCAATATTTTGTAGGTGCAAAAGTCTAACTGCGTTTTCTACATGCATTGAAATGTAGTACACTTACAGTAAAAACAGTTGTTAACTACACACCATGATTATCATAGCCTGTACCATGTGTACTTGGGATAGGTTAAAAACTATAGTATAACCAACCTTTCATAAGAGACTTATTATAAACGTCCTGGTGTCTCATTAAAGGATAGGTTTTGTTAGGTTGCTTTTTATAAGTGTCACAAAGTTGGTAGCTCAGGGTTGAATTTACTCAGCTGGCCAAGAGGAGTGTTATAAGATCATAGAATCAGCTGTGGTGTGGTCCAGACAAAGGTCCCTGGAGTCCTGAGGAAGACCAGCAGCTCACTGATGCCATCAAGCTGGTGGCGGAGCAGGACAATATCACAGAGGTTGGCACCAACATCTCCTGGGCCAAGGTGGCTCGCAAGGTTCCTGGTCGCAATGCCTGCCAGTGCCGCATTCACTGGTGAGTGTGTTCATGTCTCTACACTGTTATTGGGTTATTTCATTTATTTATAAATACAGTTAAACCTGTCTATAGCGTCTCCTCTTGAGACTCACCAAAATAGGGTGTTATAGAGAGAGGGTGCTATAGACAGGTCACTTTTAATGTAAATCGCATCGTACTACGTATTTAAAATCTAGCGCTATTTAGAGGGGGTGCTATAGACAGGTTTAACTGTATACTCAATTACTATATAATAGACACTTCGGTCAGTTGGAGTTTTTTATTTTCTCAACGTTTCGACAAAAATCTTTTGTCTTCGTCAGGAGAAGTAAATAAAAATAAAGCATTTGGCATTATTTTTATTTACTTCTCCTGACGAAGACAAAAGATTTTTGTCGAAACGTTGAAAAAATAAAAAACTCCAACTGGCCGAAGTGTCTATATTTTTTATATAAATATGAATGCCGGCCAGGCAACCTCTATCTTTTCGATATATAATAGACGTGTCAATTACAGTAGACTAACTCTCTGTAAAGGACAGCTCCTACTTGCAGAACCAGTATCCTTTAGAGAGAGAGAGAGAGAGAGAGGTATCCTCTCACAAGAGAGTTAATGATTAGTAAAAAAATGTTTTTTTTTTTTTGTAGGGATGAAAACTCTCCTTTGTAGAGAGGTGTCCTCTAGCAAGAATTTCTTATCATGGAAGGTTTCTACTGTATATTCTTTACATTCTCAGCATTAATCTATTCATAACATTATACATTAAGACCTGTTTTGTGAGTTTTCCTATCCTAGGAGTTGATTTTTAGTGGACACTTGTTTAGTTTTATTAGACATCTGACTCTGTCTAAAACTTTTGTTCACTTTTAAATATTTAAAAAATCCTAAAGGCTAAATGTATTGGATATTCTATATTATGAACATCATTGATGAGGCACAATTTGGATTGTAGATTATAAACACAAGGTAATAAGACCAAATCCAAATAAATAAATAGTGTGTGACGTTTCGGTAACAGCGTTGTTACCATCTTCAGACAAAAGTACTGAATGTACATAAACACAAGGTAATAAGACCAAATCCAAATTTTGTCTGAAGATGGTAACAACGCTGTTACCGAAACGTCACACACTATTTATTTATTTGGATTTGGTCTTATTACCTTGTGTTTATGAACATCATTAAATTTGTATTATAAAAGAATAGTTTTAGGATTATTGTAACTAGTTTTATTCAACCTGGCTAATGAGTGTAATTTATCTTGGAACCAAATGGAGACTCCCAAGACAGGTTTTACTGTATAGTTTATACAATAGAAAAACTCATTATAACTGCCCCCTTCTTTATAACAACAGTCTGGTTATAACAAGGTAAATATCTTGGTCCCAAGAGATGTTTTAACAAGCTTTGACTGCAAATGGAGAATACACATGGAGACAAAGGGATTACTAAAGGGTATATCACCATATATATATCATGCCAGGGTTGTGCCAATATTGAGTGTTGTATCAGAATTACATTTTCACTAATAATCTCATCAAAGATGTAGCTCTGATTCACCTGACCATGAAACAACACAGCATAATACTAGCATGATATGTATCACCTTGTAGGCTTGCATTAGATGCACTAAACAGAACCTTTAGGAGAGGCCACTGCTTATCATCAAACAGCTCGAGGAGAATAGACTCATGGAATTAGTGTAATCTTTGCACAAGGGGATAAGAAACAACATGATAAAGGAGATATGATGTAGCTTCCTAAAATCTCAGGCAATCCATTCAACACCTCGTATATTTTCCATATATAAGCCAGATTTATATGCTACAAATAGATTAATGATGAGAATATGAAAAATATAATGACAAGACTCTCTTAATTTTTTGACCTACCTTAAACTAAATAAAAAAAAAAAAATTCAACTTAAAAGATGGAAACATCACTTGCAGTTCAATGTAAGAACTCCATCCTTTAGATTCAGAGATCCAATTAGAACCACAGATATAGAATAGCTGCCCATACCATGTTTCATACCTTCAATCCTAGTATGTAAATAGAAATAATCAGGAGAGAGGTACAGCTGGGATCCACCTCTTAATCTCAGCACAGAGTATGTGTGTTAAATGGAAGATTTGTTTCTATTTCACCTGAATAAAAGTGTTTATTGTTGTTGAAAGAGCAACATCTATCTATTGCTGCGCAGGGAGAAGAAGCTCAAGTGGAACTTCAACAACAACAATGCCAAGCGCAGGCCTTTCTCAGAAATAGACAAGGTGAAGCTGGTTTACCTGTAAGTACCTTTCATCAATTCTATTGGCTGTCTCATTTATTATAAACACCTGTGGAAGATACCAAATCTAAAAAGATCTATCTAGTCTAACTGCTTTTCACATGTGTAGACATGTGGTGCACTTACAGTAAAAGCAGTCGCCTACTTCTACCCACCATGATTATCATGGTGGGTCGGTGGAAGGCTGGTTAAACCGTTTGGTTTACGACCACTACGACCCGGGTTCGATCCCCGCATTGGACACTTTTTTCTGTTTAAAAAAAAAAAAAATGCTCCAATGGCCCCCCGATTCTTGCAAAAGTCCAACCCCACCAGCGAGTGCAAGTAACCAAACGGGGCTCTGGCACATTTGTAAGTGCAAAGTCGAACTGCTTTCACATGTGTAGACATGTGGTGCGCTTACAGTAAAAAGCAGTCGCTAACTACCCACCATGATTATCATGGCCTGTACCACGTGTACTAGGGATAAACAAAAAAAAAAACAATTCTAAATAAACATCAATGTTACCAAAACTTCACACACTATTAATTTATTTGGATTTGTTCTTATTACCTTACACCAATCTTCTCAACCTGCAATCCCAAACCACATTATTGACTCATCCATTGACGAGCTCTACTCTTCTCCAGCAGACACCATCAACAAGCTCTACCTCTAGCTTGATAACCTAATATGATTGAGTAGAGATAAGAAAGAAGAAGACCTATTTCTAATATTTTCCAATCCGAATTGTACCTTTTTACATAATACACACTTCCTTGAGAGAACTCTCTCTCATTTGGTCCAGGTGAACCAATCAGATCCAACTGAGTAGACTTTAGAAATAGCAATTAGATAGTCTTCTTCTTTCTTATCTCAAAGCCATGATAATCATGGTGGGTAGTTAGCGACTGCTTTTACTGTAAGCGCACCACATGTCTGCACATATGAAAAGCAGTTCGACTTTTCACTTACAAATTTGCCAGATCCTCGTTTGGTTACTTACACTCGCTAGTGGGGTTGGACTTTTGCAAGAATCGGGGGCCATTGGAGCATTTTTTTTTTAAACAGAAAAAAGTGTCCAATGCGGAAATCGAGCCCGGGTTGTAGTGGTCGAAAACCAAACGGTTTAACCAGCCTTCCACCGTGTATTCCCCTATTAGATAGTAAAAATGACTAATATCCAAACCTCCAAACGAGCATTTTATAATTGCGTAGCGCCATCTATCCAAATAATATCAACTAAATGTTGATTTTTAGGTTTTTTTCAAGAATATTGGCCAACCCCTAGTATCTTGGTGAATCAAGAAAAGCCAACCACATATGTGTAGCTTGGAATGTTGGCTCTTGTTGTACAGGCTCTATCTACATCAATGACCTACTAAGATGGTCAGAGGCTTCTGAAAAACTCAAAGAATAGAATATTTAAGGCCATTTTTTTTTTCAAAATGAATAATCTTGCCTTAGGTTTCACTCAGCCTACACTCACTGGTGGGCAAACTAAGTTAGTTTCTAATCTAAGTTGGAAGCCTGGGTATTTTAGCAACTAGAAATTCTACCCCCGGTTTAAATACGGCCCTATAATGCTGACATTTCACTCTGGGTTCATCCCAATTAAAAAAAAGTTTATTTATTTATTTTTAAACACAAGGTCTTCTTCTTCTTTCTTATCTCCACACTGGGTGAAGTAGAATGCGTCTGCCTTTAGCAGGCCGACTTAGCTCCAAAATAAATAGCCGCCTCTGACATGAGGAACAGACGCCATGTGCAGCCGCTCCTAACATGGAGTACAAACGCTGCTCATCCTGTATCCCTGGATTAGGAGCCCTAACAGGGTACTATCAGCCGGGCCATCTGAGCCCAGGTTTTTTAGTGAGCTTGTTACTGCTCCCCCTCCTCCTTTTTCATCCGGGCTTGGGACCGGCAAGGGCGGAGTTAGGTAATAAGACTAGATCCAAATAAATAAATAGTGTGTGACGTTTCGGTAACAGTGTTGTTACCATCTTCAGACAAAAGTACTGAATGAGAAATTTTACCACAGCATGGTTTAAATGAAGATGGTAACAACACTATTACCGTAAATGTCACACACTATTTATTTATTTGGATCTGGTCTCATTACCCTGTGTTTATAATCTATAATCCAAATTGTGCCTTATCATTTATTTATTTTTGTTCAACATGTGTTCTGTGGCAGGCTCTATAAGAGAGGCTATGAAACCCAAGAAGATATTGACTGGAAGACCATCTATCCCAAGTTTGACAAGTAAGTATTATAACTCTCTATATTATCTTTCATTGTCAGACATCTGTTTTCACATGTTATTAGCCAGTGATAGTAGACTTCCCCATGTATCAACATTGTTTTCTAACACAGTTTATTAGTGTGTGACGTTTCGCCAACAACATTGTCACCATCATCAGACAAAAGAATAAAAAAAAAAAAAAAATGGAAAAAAAAAAATTTTTTTTTGGCTTGTTGTTGCCGAAACGTCACACACTAATAAATTATTTGGATTAGGTCTTATTTTCTTTTATAATAATCTATAATCCAAATTGTGCTTTATCATTTTTTGATAGACTTCAATGGACCTAAGAAGTTATTCTTCCTTTGAGCTGAAGAAAATGAATTCCTAGCACAGTTTATCCAATAACTGAAAGACTATTTTACAGTAGAACCTCCATGAGTAGTAGTAACATAAAGGTAACCCAGGTTTTTGGAGCGTATCCATAGATCGGCAATTACCTGGACTTCAGTGAGAGGACACTCTCTCTTTAGAAGAACCAAACAAGGCTCTGGCACATTTGAAAGTGCAAAGTCAAACTGCTTTTCACATGTTGTAGACATGTGGTGTGCTTACAGTAAAAGCAGTCGCTAACTACCCACCATGATTATCATGGCCTGTACCACGTGTACTAGGAATAAGCAAAAAAAAAAAAGGAATCTTTTCAACAGGAACTTTTAAAAATAACACACCGTTTTTATTGTTATCAAAATTACCATTTTTTACTAATTAGTAACTCTCCGGTAAGAGGACACCTTTCCCTAAAGGGCATTTGATCTCTTTATCTAGATGTTGTCCTTTACAGAGAGGTTCTACTCTATTTGAAAAATCAATGCTGTAGAACCTCCGGGTAAAGGACAACACCTAATTGCAGAGCCAAAGTGTCCTTTAGGGAGAGGTGTCCTCTTACCGGAGAGTTACTAAATAGTAAAAATGGTAATTTTTGCAAATGAAAACTTTCCTTTGTAGAGAGGTGTCCACTAGCACGACTGTCCTCTCATGGAGGTTCTACTGTATTGTGTTATTCTATAAGTTAACTACCCTCCTGATGCCATCAAATACAGTTAAAATGCATCGAACCAGGAAAATAAATATTGAGGTTTTGATAGCATGATCAGCAGCGAAAAAGCTGAAAAAACCATCTAGAACTATGGAATTGACTTGTCCCTGTGTTTACAGTATTCCCTCCTCCTACGTCTTGTCCTGTCGATGGAGTGCCTTCAAACAGAAAGTTCCTGGCTACAAGAAGAAGACGTTAAAAGGTTTGTCATTATTCTCTCTTTGTAGAATGATATTCATGGGCAAAAAAATATATATATTGTAATTTTTAATGGTTTCTTTTTTCCTATTATCCAAAGTGCCTAATTGTGAGCAGAACATATATATATATTTTTAATTAAAAAGACATATATTGGATCAAAAAATCTTTTATTTTACCAATATTTCAGTTTGGCTGAACCTTTATCAAGGTGTTATAACATATTTAGTGTGTGTCAACAACAAACTCAGCGCCACATAACATCAACAGAATTAAGTTTTAAAAATATTTTGTTATATAAATATTATAAAATATTAAGTTTTAAAAATATTTATATTTTAAAGTTTTCTAAATACAGTAGAATCTCCCTGTAAAGGACAGCTAATTGCAGAGCTAAAGTGTCCTTTAGGAAGATGTGTCCTTTTACCAGAGAGTTGCAAGATAGTAAAAATGGTAATTTTTCAAATGAAAATTGTCTTTTGTAGAGAGATGTCCTCTAGTGCAAGTGTCCTCTCATGGAGGTTCTATTGTATTGCTAATATATAATAAACCTTGATTAAAATATAAATAATGATAGGCACACTAACTCTGTGATGGGAGGAGATCACTTAAGAAATCTTGACCAGAATGTTTCAGCTAATACACCAGTTTTCTTTGGTTTTCAGATAAATACACAGTTCTCATCTTAGACAACTCACAATTATTGGGGTTGATGATGGAATGGTGTTAGTTGTTGATTTTAGACAGTGTCATGATCGAATCCTGCATTGGTCACTAATTTCTGAAGTTAAAAAAAAATTGCTTTATTGGCTTCCAGATTCTTTCAAAAGTTTAACCATACCAATGAGAATTAGAAACTATTTTAGACGTGTATGATTCTTTTTGAAATTAAACAATTTCTACTGCCCATACTGCAATGGAAAAGTTAATGGGAGGGTCTGACTCATCAGTGGTGAACCCTCCCAGTGGTTTCGCTTTTTTTTTTTTTTAATTTAATTCTAGCACGTTTGTAAGCACAACTTACTATCATGATTAGCATGACCACATGAACTTGGAATAAGTTAGAGGACTCACAAGTGGTTTGTTTACAGAAATTACCCAGTACCTGTATGAGAACTACATTGTGTCTCGTCTCTACAAACTGGATTTGGATATGAAGGACTTAGAAGAATTTGTTCAAGATTCTACCCAATGATCTCCTTTCTATTCACATATTCAACTGTATATACATATGCCATTGTATATTTGCATATTCAACTGTCCATTTACATATTCAACTGTATATTTACATATTCAACTGTCTATTTACATATTCAACTGTATATTTGCATATTCCACTGCATATTTGCATATTCCACTGTATATTTGCATATTCCACTGTATATTTACCTTGTCTTTGGAGTCATTATCCTGTCCTATATACCTTGTATACAAGCTGGACTTGTACAACATATCTAAAGCTCTACATTGTGCCAAATCATCATCATCATCAATCCATGTTATATATGTAAATAGAGTCTAATTTCAATAGAATATACAAGCTAGTCTGTGACCCCATTCTAACAAAACACTGTAAATAGAATTCTTTTTCACATTTTAAGTTTGTTGTGTATATATATATATATTAGGAAAAAGGCATCTCCTTATCGTGCAACTGTACAATATTAGATTTGTACTATTTTTTCACATATATATATCTTGTTGTTGAATATTGTAAACTTTATGTTATTAAATTTTTTTGAATACTTAAAATATTTTTTTTTGTTAATCTTTATTTATTATATATACCTGTATATAGCGCCCCCTCTAAATAGCGCCTTCCTCTCTATAGCGCTCGATTTTAAACATTAAAATGTAAACATTTTACATTAAAAGTGACTTGTCTATAGCACCCTATTTTGGTGAGTCCCAAGAGGGGGTGCTATAGAAAGGTTTAACTCTATATTATATGAATGAAATGGGTTTTAACTGAGTAAATGGTTTCCAACACCAATATATTGATTTATATGCAGGGTGCAGCAGCTTTTTGAGAAAACACAAAATAGATAGTGCCACACTTTCATGTGTGTTATAGTAACATAGTTTTTTTATTGTTGTTGCAGGTAGACATGGCAGAACCTACTCTTACACGAGAAATACAGTTATTGTCTCCTTGGCTGCAGGACACCCAGATTCAGAAACTGCTGCAAAAGTCACCATCTGTCGGAATAAATATCAATTATTCATTGATTTGTAATTATTCCAGAATTGGCCAAATTCTTGATTAATCAAGAAAAGCTAACCACAAATGTGTTTTGGGCTGTTGGCTGCCATCAGCGTGTTGCAAGCTGTACCTCCATATAGAAGGGCCAGGATGACCACCGACTGATGGATTTTGATGCCAGCAGCATAGGAAATACCGTATTTCTTATGGATTGAGTTCGTCAATCTTGGAACAATTGCTCGACACCTGCGAATGATTTTGGTAAGGTGAGAGACGAACTCTTGTGTCTGGTCGAATTCCACCCCCAAGATGGTTATAGTCTTTATAATAGGGATGGGCTGGCTGGCCAAGGATTATGAGACCAGGGTTGGGGCGGACTCTATGCCACTGGAAGATACAGGCTTGTGTCTTTCTGGGGTTCAGCTCGAGTTCGCTCTCGGTGCTCCATGAAACGATTTGACCTAGAAATGTATTAATAGCTTTGGTCGGCAAACGGCCCCAAACTTGAGTCAACAGGGTGAACTCGTGTGCATAAGCTACTAGTAAACTTTCTTTAAAGGGAGGTATGATGAAGAGAAACCGGGCGATGATATTCCACAGGAATGGGCTTAGTACAGAACCTTGGGGGGTGCCAAGCTGAGAGAATGTGAAGGTGGTAGCTGTCCATGCTGAGAAAAACGCCTTTCTTCCAGAAAACTTTGCATGAGATAAATCAGTGAATGGGAGCAAGCCAGGCGCTCGATACTTGTATGATGGCCGGTCTCCAGACAGTGTCAAATGCTTTGTTAATGTCTAAGCTGATGGTCAACGTTTTTCCCCAGTGGGACTGCCTTCCATCGATAAACTGGGTAATTTTGGCAAGTGCTCCTTCTGCTGACCTTCTGTGAAAAAATCCAAATTGGTTGTCGGAGAGCCATCCATTGCAATCGGCGAGCCATTGCGGTCTGCCCAGGATATATTGTTCAAAATCCTTGGCCAGGGTGTTTAGAAGAGTGATTGGTCTATACCTCGCCAACTGACTGCCAGCAGAGTTGGACGCCTTTGGCAGGAGTATGAGGCGGCCTTCTTTCATGGGCAAGAGAAGTTACCCATTCTGAGACATTTTGTGAATGTACCAGCTAGCAGGGAGTGTAGATCAGAGCCTCCAAGATATAGGCAAAGGGAACCGAGGCATCTGGTTCTGGAGCTTTCCATCTACCACAGCGCTCTATGGCTCTTGTGGCCTCCCACGATGTAAAGTCGGGTTGATCTGGAAACATGAAATGAGCGAATTTCGGAGGATGAGGTCTGGTGTCCTGAGACTAAATATATGTATATGAAAAAACAATAGAAAAAAATAAAAGATAAGTGGGTCAGGTGTTGATATTAAAAAAAAAGAAGGCATCTCCTGACCACGAGCACTTGTGCTTTTTAGATGGCGCTAAAAAGCACATGTGCTCATGGTCAGGAGATGCCTTCTTTATTTTTAAATATATTTATATATGGGATATCCTGAGGGTCTCTTGCTTTACTATGGTAACCGAGAGGGTCAAAACTGTAGTAACCAAGAGGGGCAGTCAGGGTGTGGAGAGTTTTCCAGTACCTCTCTGCACTTTGGAAGAACTTTAACAGTTCTCATAGAGTACAGGCAGTCAAGGCAGAGTGGAAGACTTGGGATTTCCACACAAAAAACGAAGGGACACAGTTGTACTAGGAAAGTTCCATGAACAGATAAAAGTCGAGCTAGGAGCGAAAAATGGAGATTTAAGAAAAGTTCTTACTCGTCTACATGGTCGAGCATTAAAAGATGAAGTGACGAGGGCTCCCGCTGATGGTGAAGTGACTATATTTTCGCGAATTTACAGCTTTATATACTTTGCCGAGAGGAAGTACTGGGTTTCAGCGGATGCAATAAGGGCGTGGATCGGAAAAGATGTCATTGTACACTCTGGCAACGCCCTGACATCTTTTAGGCCTCGTTCTTAGACGTTGTGGGACTTCTACATCTCTATCTTTGCTTTAACACAGCTCTTAATCTATTACAGATTTTTATTTATTTATCATCAGTTTGTACAGAGTACATTACATATGATGATGTAATGACACATGTCAATCATGCGTATAATTATCTACAGAGGTGTATTTTATACGACACGACAATCTTGTTATATTATACACCAATATGGGGTTGTTGGTTTAAATTACCTCATATATGTCATAATATATGCTCTTCCAGGAATAATAAAGAAAACCTACAGTCAACCAGAGAGAGACGTAGAGAGGAGGATGTAAAGTCCGGTCACTTGAGACAGCACATTCCAAGGGGCCCATTTTCGTAGAACCTCAGGACTAATTAACACAGTTGGGTGATTGTATTCGACACAAACGGCCGGCCGCCTGGCGGTGCGGGTCCGTCGCCCGTCTCTCTCGCTGGTTGCCTGGAATTCCTCTTCTAAACTTGTGGTTTCCTTATTTCTCTATCCCCACATTATTATCATATTGCCACATTGAAAGTCGACAGGATCTTATCACATTGAAAGTCGACATGATCTTATCTCAGAAGAGTCGACAGGATAAGACCTGGCCGGGAAGCAAATCCCTCATATACCAGAGTATGAAGAAACAAGAAGCCAAGCCACGATAATCGGCCAAACCCAACTCAACTGTAACCACTCCTCTTCGAGCCCTCAATCCCTTCTTCGCCAACTTTTGAACCGTTACCCTGAAGAAGTGATCGCCTAAGACGGAGATGAAGCTTCCGCACTCTTCTCCCAGCACTAGATCTGCCCAAGAACGATCGCCGTGCCAGAGCAGGACACCTCCCACCATCATGGAGAAGACTCCGCCATATCCCTGCCGCTACTGTGATGTACGACACTGGTACGCACAGTGTCACAGACAGAACTCTCCCGAAGCTCAATGAACTTACCTGCTCTCTAAACCAACATAACCTGTAAGTGTAATTGTTTCCACCCCTACCATTCATTCTTCAAAAAAGTCATTTCTTGTAAACTCTGATGCCAATATTTTCTATAATTAGTTTAGTTCAATTTATTCTCTCCACGCCTATTAACAATGATTTTATTCTCTCAATACTATTTATCTATATATTTGTAACCCATTAAATTTGTACCTTACCAATCGAATTAATAATAGACATTTTAAAATGAAATATTTTTATCTTAAAGTCATTCCTTAAAATTGGCATTCTATCTATGCATACTTTACGATTTTTAATAATAACAACAATCAATTTCATAATAGTGCTCAATCACAATAGGGCTCCAGTACCTAAACATCTTTGCCCTTTTGTATATGACCTTCTCTTCTAATTGTAAGCACGGCTCACGAAAAATAATTTCTTTCCCTAACCGACCCAAAATTCACTCTGTAATTTAGGCGTCGAAGAATTCCAACCACCACGTGAGCCTTACTTACAACCAACCCTTGGTGACTCTTATCTATCTTCCCCTGAATGCCCCTCTCATTCTTACAACTTTGTTAACCTTATATACCAGCTCAGGACCTTTTATAGAATTATTGATTAATCAATTATCGAACTTCTATATTGTCATTTCAAAATCCTAATCTTCGCCCTTCATTTATGATAATATATTTCGTAGTTCATCTCTAGCATATCCACCGACCCACACCATCTAGCCAATGGTGTGTTCGTCACAGGATGCAGATTGACTAACTGCTAGATGTTTATCAACTCCTTTTTGTTAGCACTTAAACAATCTGCATCGAGCGGCACAGTTCGCTCCTTCTTCTCGCGCCACACGGACCCTGTCTGCAAATCTATGTTTGTCCCTTGTCCAAACCAGTACGATATAACCTACTTCCGATATTTCCCACGGAAGTACGTTAAACATCGTCGCTGATTTTGTCCGGTCCGTCATTATTTCGCGCAGACATGGGTTTTACGTTCAACCCACCGCGAAATCATCGCCTCGCACAAGCTCCCACGACGGTTCAAACACCTCGTGTCCGAGCAGCTTGTCACTTGTAAAGGACAACGCCGTCCTCGTCCCAATTTTTGGCACTGTGCGCGCATACTTTCCTCCAATTAACTATAAGTCCATGCGACTTCCTCACCTACACACAGGATTTTCCCCTCGAACTCGCTACACGAGTAACTGCATAGATAAGGTAGAATGGCCCAAAGCAAGTTTCCCCTCGCTCTGTTCGCCAAAATTCTAACATTGTATGTAGTTCTATATTTACCTCAGTCCTGAGCTCACGCAATTTCCAACCTCAACCTCATTTCTCGTACTCTACACCTATAGCCTAGAAAGCCCATGCCAAGTTTCCTCTTGCCATGTCCGCCTGAAAAATATCTTAAAGTGTAGAGTTCCCCAGTCTTAATGATCTTCCGAATTTCATCATATGTATGTGACTCTTCTTCTCCTTGTTCACACTCCTCAATAACATTTCCCTTATAATACATTAGATGTTATTGTATATAGCCTTTTGTAGCTTTGATATTATCCAAAATTCCCTTAAATATCAAACTCTCCGGTGTTGTAAAACTGCTTGTAAATAATATTTACTTGTGTACTATACAATATTTTATTTACATAAAACTATGTCACCATAACCTTAATTAATTTCAACTGTAAAATTATTTTCTCTATTCCTGGCTTCACCAGCTTTAAGTATACTCAAACCATGTTCAGCCTTCTTCAACGGGGGCCATATGTCATAATATATGCTCTTCCAGGAATAATAAAGTAAACCTACAGTCAACCAGAGAGAGACGTAGAGAGGAGGATGTAAAGTCCGGTCACTTGAGACAGCACATTCCAAGGGGCCCATTTTCGTAGAACCTCAGGACTAATTAACACAGTTGGGTGATTGTATTCGACACAAACGGCCGGCCGCCTGGCGGTGCGGGTCCGTCGCCCGTCTTTCTCGCTGGTTGCCTGGAATTACTCTTCTAAACTTGTGGTTTCCTTATTTCTCTATCCCCACATTATTATCATATTGCCACATTGAAAGTCGACAGGATCTTATCTCATATATATATTGTAAATTTTAATTCTGTGTGATGTTTGTAAATTTAGTATATTAATTTGGCTATGATAAATTGAGAATTCATGACTATAAATAATTAATAAATATAAATTTAAAAAAATATTTTTTTTAAATATGCACTAAAAAGGAAAAATAAATATTTTATCTTCTGCCATTGAATAATTAGATTTATATGAGCAAAAATGAAAGCGGCGGGGGACAATCATATATTGAGTGAAGATGTAAAAATTTTGTAAACATAAAAACTTGTTAATCAGTTGCTTAATATTAAATCAAATTCGTAATTCACGATAATTATTCAATGGCAGGAGCTAAAATATTCATTTTTAGTGCATTCTAATAAAATCTTTATTATTTCTTAATTATTACTATTATTAACTCCTCACAGTAAGATAACACCTTTCCCTAAAGGACACTTTACATTCATATTTTTTTCAGCACATATGTAAATTGGGATTATGTTCTATTCGATATATATTAAAACAAATCAAACCATTTAAAAAATATAAAAATATTTTATAAATGATGAGGTAGAAGGGAAGGGGATGTTGATTGACAACATGTGCACACACTTTCTAGAAATATGGCTTTTCTTGATTTATCAAGAAATTGGGTTGGGCAAATATCAGGGAACAGGCTAAATCAATGTGTGATGTGTGATTTGTCCAAAATTGCCTACGGTCATTACAACTGATGCATCTCATTGCGGCATAAGATGCGTAGTCAGCTGTCAGAAAAGGGAGAGGAGCGCATTGTGGCGTGTGCCTCAAGAACACTTTCTGATGCTGAGAGGAAATACTCAATCGTTGAAAAAGAAGCCCTCGCTTGTGTGTGGGCTTGTGAAAAGTTTAGAAGATGGGTCTGGGGTCTGAAGTTCACTTTGAGAACGGATCAATCCTCTCTAACGACATTGCTTACAACTAAAGGCAACGATAGAGCAGGACTGAGAATTGCAAGATGGTTTGCAAGGCTCATGAACTTTGATTACAACATCGAATACAAAAAGGGAAGAGATAACGTATTACCTGATTATCTCTCCAGATCATCGCTATCATCCCATGAGGACTATGATGGTGAAGTTGAACTAATTGCATCGATCAATCAGGACATGTTGGCTATCAGTGAAGAGGAATTCCTGAGAAAATGTTCACTGTGCCCTGAAATTATTGCCTTAAAAGAGCAACTGATGAAACCATGGAGTAATAATGAATCTTCACAATTAAATAAGTACTTCAGATTAAGAAAGGATCTTTCAGTTCAGGAGGACCTGATCTTGAATGAAAAAGGAAAAATTCTAGTGCCAGTATCTCTCCGAAATAAATTGCTATCCTTTGCTCATAAAGCTCATCAAGGAATGGTCAGAACTAAGCAAAGGTTAAGAGAAAGCTATTGGTGGCCCGGGATGGATAAAGACGTGGAAGACTTGGTAACCAATTGCTGGGTATGTAAGAACCACGACAAGAGACTAAAGTCTATTCGAGTCCCCATAACTCCTGTTGAAAGGCCAGCAAATCCCTGGACTAAACTTGGCCTGGATATAGTTGGACCCTTCATTGACACCGAGATTGGATTCAGGTTTGCTATAACTCTAATTGACTACACATCTAAATGGCCCGAAGTTTTCTGTACGAACAAGACTGCCTCTAAAGTGATAATTATAGATAAGAGAGGGATTTCCACGTGAGATTGTCACCGACAATGGAACACCCTTTATCTCCGAGGAGTTTGAAGACTTCCTGGGGAGCAATGGCATTAAGCATATACGGACTGCTAACTACCACCCAGCTTACAACGGAGAAGTGGAAAACTTCAATAAAACTCTAAAGTCAACGGTCCTGACAGCACACCTACAGCATACAGAAGTTAAAAGAACGATACAACTGTTCTTGAGAGAATACAGATCTACACCGCACACCGTTACGAAGCAAACACCTTCAGCAGTGCTCCATGGAAGAACTTTGAGAACTTTGGTGCACGTGTTCGATAAGGAAGTTAAAACAAAACCACCTGAGAAAGCTTGCCGTCAGGAAGACAAGAGCGACAGTGAAAGTAAAAGCTATAGTCCTAAACTACAAGTTGGAGATCAGGTAAAAGTCCAAGCGGGTGATCCCGTCATGAAAGGACGTTCCAAGTTGAGGGGCCCGTTCACCATAACCAAACAACTGCGACCATTTACATTTGTGCTATCCGACGGTAAAGTGTGGAATGCCCGCAGACTGAGACTGTACCAGAAGTGTGACGGGACCTACAGCCGTCCTGACACCCGACATGAACTGGGAATACATCCTGCCCTACATTTGGATGACCCCGCCAGCCAGGAGGAGTCTACCCCACCTCCTGACAGTTCTCCCATCGCTTCGCGACTACGGTCCAAGTGTTACAGGAAAGGGGGAAGATGTGATGTCGTGACGTCACCCGACGTGATGTAGCCGCCGCGCATGCGCGGGGGTGGAGGAAGAAAGCCTATCTCGAGTGGTGGCATGAGACCACGCGTATATTTTAAAAGTAAATAAACTATGTTTCCTTCTTCACCGTATAACCTTTAAACTGGCCTTTGTCATTAATTCAACAAACATAACACAATGATTAGTTGATTTCTGTTCCTACAGATGGCGCTCTGCCTTCTGCAAAGCACATGTGCTCCTGGTCAGTATTTGCCTTTTTTTATTTTTAATATATTTATATAATAAAAATAAAAAATCATCTCCTGACCACGAGCACATGTGCTTTTTAGATGGCATTTTTTATTTATTTATTTTTAATATCAACACCTGACCCACTTATCTTTTTTTTTCTATTGTTTTTTCATATTTATATCTATATATATAATTGCCTTATTCTGTCTGAAGCTCACGGATAGAATGCGCGCCCATTGGCTGCCGGCGAACACGTGTCCTCCCTGCCCCCTCTAGACAACCCTGTTATCAGCTGTGTGATACATACACCTGTCTATAACGGCCATTCTAGACAACCCTGTTATCGGCAGTGTGTTACATCCACCTGTCTATACAGACCACCCTGTCTATAGCGACCACTGACCACCCTGCCTATAGCGACCACTCTAGACAACCCTGTTATCAGCTGTGTGATACATCCACCTGTCTTTACAGACCACCCTGTATATAGCGGCCATTCTAGATAACCCTGTTATCAGCTGTGTGATACATACACCTGTCTATAGCGGCCACTCGAGACAACCCTGTTATCAGCTGTGTGATACATCCACCTGCCTATACAGTCCACCCTGTCTATAGCGGTCACTTTAGGCAACCCTGTTATCATCAGTGTGTTACATTCACCTGTCTACACAGACCACCCTGTCTATAGCGGTCACTTTAGGCAACCCTGTTATCAGCAGTGTGATACATACACCTGTCTATACAGACCACCCTGTCTATAGCGGCCACTCTAGACAGCCCTGTTATCAGCTGTGTGATACATACACCTGTCTATACAGACCACCCTGTCTATAGCGACCACCCAAGACAACGTTTTTAAAATATATTCGCACTCGGGTAAAACCCGGGCGTTGCCCGGGCCATTCGTCTAGTATATAAATATATACATATTTCTAGAAAGTGCGTGCACATGTTGTCAATCAACATCCCCCCTCCTTCTACTATATGCAATATATGATATATATATATATATAGCAATAATGAAGTTCGATTTCCATATACAGTTAAACCTGTCTATAGCGCCCCCTCTAAATAACGCCTTCCTCTCTATAGCGCCTGATTTTAAATACGTAGTACGATGCGATTTACATTAAAAGTGACCTGTCTATATCACCCCCTCTCTATAGCATCCTATTTTGGTGAGTCCCAAAAGGGGCGTATAGACAGGTTCAATTGTATATATACAAGAGAGATATATTAATAACCAGGTTCCTTGAGCGCAGAACGCCAACTACCTGAAGAGTCCAGCTCACTAGTATGGACTAGTGTTGAGCGCTTTTACTCTCGTCCTGTTCTTATCTTAAAATGAATCCCGGCATGCATGTAGAAGACATAATAATAGTCACCCTCGTCTTGTTTTGATTGCTGAGTTGAAACAGTTGACCAGAAATTTCCATGCTGAGGTTGAGTCTGGAAGGATGGCCATAGATCTAGGATTGAGGTAGGTCAGTCCGAGTAGGATAGCTGTTTGCATCCTATATCTCTGGAATGCTGGACAGCTGAAGAGAAGATGATTGTCTGTCTGTGGCTCTTCTGAACAGTGGATGCAGGTAGGGTCTCTTTCGGGATGCACACGTGTAATGTCTGCTAGTACATGGCCTTGGCCCCGGTTGTGGGGGCCTCTCCATGACGGATTTTTGGTAGAAATTCGAGGAGATGGCTTGGAGTGGAAGCAATTCTCCTGAGGGATCTGGTCGAATGGTCTTGCGAATATATAATACAGTCCTTGATTAAATACTATTAATAAGTGAGAGATAATTATAACCCAGGTTCCTGGAACGATAATAAGTGAATTAAGATAGGTTAAATTATATTATAAATGTATATATAATAAAAATATTCTGTATTAATGTGTTAAATGTAAACATTTATTATTAATTGAATTAATCAAAAAAATTTATAAGAAATATTTACCTAAATAATGATTTATTTGGGTTTTATATTTTGTTTAAGCATTTAATATATATACATATGTTTTAATTTTATCTAAGTGAAATATGAACACAAATTTACAAATATTTATTAGAATATAAATAAATTTAAATCTGACTGTATATATTTATGTGCCTTTTGAAGTTTTTGGTTTGAAATTTTCAGCTTTATAATTAAGCAACATTTTATTTGTCAACATCTCGCCTAATTTTACTCTTATCACATTACATAGTTGAGATAATGGGTCAAATCTAGACTTATAATTCCAGGAAAATAAAGCTTTTAACCTTTTCTCATCGTGTTTGAAGCGTTTTTTGATCACATTAGAATAAATAGGAAACTTTGTTTTGCACCATTCTTCTATTTCTTCCATTTTTTCACCTATATCATAAGTTTTATAGAAAATAAAAGCTCTTTTATTCAAGTCAGTCTCAGTTAAATACTCATGGAAATTGATTCGAGATTCACCAAATTTGTGAGTTTGCATCTTCTTAACCTCATCTTGGCACCTATCCCACCATCTGGAAATCTTTGGTTTTTCTTCAACGTAGTAAGGTTTTGATGCAGATGGATTTTGTAAGACAAAATAGCCTATAATTGGATTCATTATTTGTATTAAATCATGATC
>CP092864.1:20849877-20873444 GCA_030710605.1 Cordylochernes scorpioides | reverse complement strand
AAAGAATGTCTAGCTGTTGTGTGGTCAATGTCCAAGTTACGACCCTACCTATATGGAAGGCACTTCAAAATCGTAACTGATCATCATGCACTATGCTGGCTTAAGAATCTGAAAGATCCGACCGGCCGATTAGCACGATAGGCACTGAAGATACAGGAATATAATTTCGAAATTATATACAAATCGGGTAAAAAACATCTGGACGCTGATGGTCTATCTAGAGGACCCTTACCGGAAGACGAATGGGACAAAGATTATGAAAGACTATTTCTGAATCAAATAATAGACGAAAAGGATGATTTTATTGAGAATATTAAGGAGACCCTTAGTGGAAACAAGCGTTCAATTACACAGAACTTTAAAGAAGAAAATAGGTGTCTCTACAAGAAAAATCCAAATCCTGAAGGTAGGGCATGGTTGCTGGTAGTGCCAAAGAAGAGAAGGAAGGAAATCATGAATGAATACCACAACCATATGCTGAATGGCCATCTGGGCGTCGCCAGAACCACTTACCGATTGAAGAATAAATACTATTGGCCTTCCATGCTGAAAGATGTTTCCGAATTTGTAAAGACGTGTCACCTTTGCCAAAGTAGGAAAAGCTCAAACTAATTACCATCTGGACTACTACAGCCCATTCCTCCAGCCAACTTTCCTTTCGAAAGAATTGGAATTGACTTTGTTAGTCCATTGCCATCTACGAAAAACAGGAAAAAATAGATAATCGTGCTGACGGACTACTACACTAGATATGCAGAAACAAGAGCAGTCTCAGAAGCAACAGTGAAAGAAGTTTCTAAATTTCTAGTAGAGGATATTTTTCTCCGGCACGGAGCCTAACAATATCTTATTAGTGACAGGGTCTCTCAATTTACCAGTAATTTAATGAAAGAGGTGATGAAAATGTGCAAGATTAAACATTGCTTCACAGTGAGCTATCATCCCCAGACTAATGGATTGACAGAGCGGTTAAATAGAACATTGATCAATAAGCTCAGTATGTATGTGAACACTGATCAGAAGAATTGGGACGAAATACTCCCATTTATCACCCACGCTTACAATACTACAATTCAGGAAACCACTGGATATTCTCCCTTTTTCCTGATGTTTGGAAGAAAACCCACATCTCTTTTGGACAACAGGAATATCTCGGTGGACATTGACAAGGATGATTATGATGAATACATAAAACATCACTTAGACAAAATAGACTGAACAAGAAAATTAGTTATTAACAACACAATAAAGACTTAAGAAAGAATGAAAAAGAACTATGACAAGAAACACATGGAAAGAAGCTACGAACCAGGAGAATTAGTAGCAGTTTGGACACCAATTAGGAAAATAGGAAAGTGTGAGAAACTTCTGAGAAAATATTTTGGTCCATATAGAATATTAAAGATGTCTAGCGTCAATTACCTAATAGAACCGAAAAGATAATCCGGGCCAAGACCCTTTGATAGTTCATGTTTCAAGAATCAAGCCTTATTATGAAAGAATGGATGAGGTCATTCACGAGGACGTGACAACCTCTGGAGAGGGGGAAGTGTTACATCAATTTTAATGCGTCTTACATTTATTCAAAATATTCTATGATATTTAATATTTATTTAAAACAGAATATTTAGATTATCATCATTACTTTTTATAGTTTCATTCCTTTTGTAATATTTATTGTACATATATCTTGATTGGTTATTGGAGCGAGAGAGGACCTAGACGAAGACGGCGGATCACGACCTACCAGGAAGACCACGAATAAATAAACAACGTTGAAAGGTAATTTATTTATATTTACTTTTATTTATTTACTTCACTTTTATTTATTTGCTTTGAGTATGGAAACCCGCTCGGGAAACGTGTATAACACCAAGAAGGAAGAAACCAAGGTCGACGACCCTGCCAAGCTGCAACTTGGTGCAACAATATAAATTCAGAGAACTACCTAATATAAAAAATTGTGAAAATTATTATCAAACAACTATGTTTCTCATTTAATATATTTTTTCATATAATATAATAGATATATTTCAATATATAGCGGAATGACCCATTCAATGTACAGGTCTACAATAACAGCTCCAATCTCCTAAAGAATAAATATGTTCAAGAGAGATTATGTTTTACATATAAATTCAGAGAACTACCTAATATTAAAATTTGTGAAAATTATTATCAAACAACTATGTTTCTCATTTAATTCTTTATCTATTCTCTCGACCTATAAGATGAAACTTATTATCCTACACCCTCAATTTTATTTAAGCTCTATAAAAAAATTGTATATAAATTTATCGATTTGAGCATTTTTTTTTATTCCAAATTGCTCACTCGCGATGACAATAGAATTATTTGGAACTCCGTTTTTAATGGTTCATTTTGTTGCATCATGATTAATGCGCGTATTTTTAAAATTATTTATAATATTATTTCTAATATATTTAATTTATTTATACATAACTAAATTTATTATTAAAAGCATTTAATTGTATAAATTTTATGTTTTTAGCTTTTGATTCCACTCACGATAAAATTGCGTGTATTTTGAATACTTTTGGGTCATTTTAAAAATAACTTAATTTGATTAAAAAGATAGGCTTTTACATGATCTGAGTTCATTATAAAAAGTTAAATTTAGAAGATTTAAAATATATCTATATATCCACATATATAAAATAACATAAGAAAGAAGAAAAAAAAAAGGAATCTCCTTATCATGCAACTGAAAGTTGCAGATGACTTGCGTCATTTATCGGAATAAATATCAACTATTCATTGATTTTTAATTATTCCATAATTGGCCAAATACCTATTCTTGATTAATAAACTCTGGTGATAGAATTTGAAAGATCCACTCTTGGGATCGAAATTTTCGAAAGTTTGAAGTAAAACAGAATTTACTCTAACCTGACTTTTTATTATGGCGAGTGTTCTTGCTACGTAAATAATATTGTTCGAAGAAATCGCTGCTGTTGATTTTGGAAAGCGAGCATAAATCCTTGAATTGATTCGCAATCATTTGTTTTGCTTAAAGTGAACAAACAAACAGAAAACAAGGTAGAGAATTTGAAATTAGATTTTTAATCGATTAGAACGCGGCGCTTTGCTTAAGCTTTCTAGATGAAGAAAAAAGGTACCTTAAAGTTTTGAAATTATCCTCGTGGCCACTTGTTGTAAGTTGATAGAAATAATGAGTAGTTAATTTTTAATACATAGTGATTCTTTATTGAATCCAAAAGTAATTGAAGTTGAAGTGTCAAATGTTAATATTAAACTGTAAAATGTGTTTTCTCATTAAAGTGTAAAATGTCGTTATATTAAAGTGTAAAATGTTGTCATTACACTCTCCGAGAAGGGCAAGTTATAGGTGCAATATTTTTAAATATGATGCTTTAAGCAAGTTTTAAAAAATATTTATTATTTTAAAATATACACTAAAAATTTTAATAAAAAATATTTCGAAAAAAATAATTTTAACTCTATGAATAAAATGAATCATCAATTAAAAAGGAATGGTTTGTTTTTGTTTTTAAACGTGTTTTGTGTGCTTTATCTTTCTTGTGTAGAAGTTTGCTTTCCGTAAATTCATAACTTATATGCACCATTTATATTATATTAATTTTAGGCTGAAGTACCCAAGTAACACATAAAGTACGTTTATTTTCACCATTTAATCTTAATTTTCATGTTGATATTTCGACATTCATCAAAGATATAAAAATAAATTGCGCTATTATTTTCATCTAGGTTAAAAGTTTTCCGAAAAAGGGGTATGATACGTGCACTAATCATTAATGATAAAGAAGACACTAAATAAAAGTGGTTATGCTAGCCAAATAAAACTTAATATAGAAACAGCTTATTTAGTAAATTATTAACAATTCTTACAAAATATATGATATTTAATTATCATACTAGCAGTAATTAAAGTAAACATGATATTTTGCTGCAACATTGCTGTTATCATCAAACAAGGCTAGAGTAGAGATGGGGACAAGTAGTTTCAAATCCTTTGAATTTCTTTAACAACATATGATGAATTAAGAGAAAGGCATTGTCTGATTGTGTAACTTAGTTACTAAGGGGGGACAGTATGCTCTGGAAAGTAAAATATCTTTATTTATGGAGCTGTGTGCTAACCAAAAAGTTGGAAAGTAAGCTCTCAGTCTCAACTGTTTAATTCCTTTGATGATGATATCTTCCACCTTTGTTTATCTTCTGAATGCCTGATCATCATTATTCCCCTTCAAGTATACTTGGGAATGGGTTTAATATTTTGCCAAGGATGGGGATGTCTCAAAGCTTATTTTCTAGACCCATGATTGTGTGGTAATTTCGTTACACAATTACTGGCGTTCGGCCTCTCAGGCCGACTTTTAAAATCAATAATAAACCATATTAATTATGATATTAAAAAGAAATTAAAGGTATACACATAATTTCCAAAGAATAAATATTTTGTTTTTTTCGAATAAACAGAGCTCTAAACAAAATTAAATTAAAATTTAAAAGAAACTCTTTCTATCTAAATATTCTATATATATTCTAAAAATTTCTACTAAAATATTTTATTCAAGATTAGGTTCCCAATTCAAGCATATTTCAATAGAATGATCTTTGCAGATTGGTTCTTTGCATTTTTTGCATTGCATTTGAGTTCGACGAGTTTTTTTACATAGGTAGCATCTTTTGCGTTTTTTTGGGACAAGGACTGCTGCTTGTGGATTCCTAGAGAACACACATTATTGATATTTCGTTTGAATATCAAATAAATATTTGCCTACCTCAAGTGATGAAGTTCCAGCATGCTTCTAAATTAATAATGACAATTTTTTTTGGCTTGATTTCTTATATTCAAGGCATCTCTCATTAGTTGTAGAGCAAGCTGCTTTATAAAATCTTTTCGAGCCATTCCACCGTCTTGCTTGACAGCCTTATAAATTACTGCTGAATTTATTACAACCACATCCAAAAAGTAAAAAAATAAACACAGGGGCCATCTTTTGGTTCTTCTTCCAACTGAATACATGTCTGATCAACTACATCTACACCACCTTTGGTCATATTATAAAATGTGATTATCTTGGGCTTTTGTTGTTCAGCAGTTTCTTGATCAATTGTTGTGGTCGAATGCATTGTGGAGAGTAATGTAACAGATTTTCCAATTTTAGGGACATAGGATACCAAATTTTTGTTTTTTGAAAAACCAAAAGTGGAACCGAACTTCTATTATCACACACACACACACACACACAAGCCTTTTTATTGGGGCATCCAGCCCTATACATGATTCCCCTCTACAGGATTTAGCAAAGGAAGATATTTCGAAAGTAAAAACTAGAATACAGGAAGTAATAAGGAAAAAGAAAAGCGAGAAGAAAGAAAAAAAAAAACAAACAAAAATAAATATAACCATATATACAAAAAAAAATAAACATACAGAGCAAAAGGAACCATACATGATTAAATATTTAAATTAAAGTACCAATGTTTAAAATATGTCAAGGCTAGGATATCATTGAGAGGGCTAGTGTTGAATCAGCCGCATTCAATCTTCGTTTTCTTCCTCCAAGCAAACCACGACATTCGGCGCATCCATTGTTCTCCAACGGACATTGACTGCGGCCTTGTAGAATTTATATAAACCGAGGGAGAGACCCTGATCAACCATCAGTGTGTTCATCCAGCTGCAAATTTGTTGGCAGTCAGGTTGAGACCAGGGTAAGTCACCCAAAATTTCTTTCCTCTGTTTCTCTAAGCAAGAGCATCCAAATATTATATGCATAATTTCGTCTTGGATTCTGTTTTTACACAGATCGCAAGTTAGAGTCAAATCAGTTTTCCAGCGATTTGAACGATTTTCCGGGAAGATCGTCCAAAGGAGTCTCAGTTGTGCAAAAAATCTTTTAATTGCTAGAGGAATAGTTGTGAATAAATATCGTTCTGCTGTTATTGAATTTTTTAGGTATTTGAAGTGACTGTAATGTGAAGTATTTAGGATTTTCGCCATGTCGTTTTGGATGCTTTGTTCGGTTGCTATTCGAATAATACCAGGGATTTCAGTCATTATTGCAGCGTAATCCGGACAACCCTTCAGGAACGAAAAACCGTTTGAGTCTAAAATGGTTGACAGGTTTTCGACAAAGGTTAAACCAGCCCTTTGATTGCTGTGTAATGTCCAGAGGTGTGACAAACATGCCCGGGGCAACCTACTCTCTTCCATTTTCATAATCCTCACCCAAAATCTCAGGACCTGTTTAATTATGATAACTTCCTGTGATACTCGTCCACACTCCATTCTTAGCATAAAGCCCGGAGTATACTTTGGTAAATTTAGGTAGCGTCTTAAGAAAATATTCTGAACCTGATCAACTACCTTTACTTGGTTGAGTGCCCAGCAGGGTGCGGCGTATAGCATGTGAGGCAAGACCGTCGAATCAAGTAATCTCATTGCCGCATTTAGAGAGTTCATCTTGGATTTTGTCAGAACTTGCCACACAGCGCCAATTGCTGCCAGGGCTTTGCCCTTGTAGTGTGACGCTACCATGTTTAGTGAATTTCCACTTGTAAGCGGATATCCCAAGTATAGATATTTCGTAGTAACAGACAGTTGCCTCTCACCCCAAAACCATTTGTCATTTTGTGCTAATCGACCGCCGTTTCTGAAAACTACAATTTTTGACTTATTTTCATTCAGGGTTAATAAATTTGTTTCAAAATATTTTCTTAGCATATTGATTTTTATTTGAAGGTTATTTTTGGATTCTCCAATCAAGACAATATCATCTGCGTATAGTAGAATATGAACATATCCGTAATTTGGGAGGTATATTCCCGGTAAATCTGAATTATTGTAGAGACCGATTAAATCATTTAAAAAAAGTATAAATAAATAAGGTGACATCGGCTCCCCTTGTAAAACTCCCGAACGCACCTTTATTGGCGCAGTGAATGAATTATTCCATCGCACTACCGCTGTCATATTTGTGTAATAATCTTTAATTAAGTTAACAAAACGGTGGTTAAGACCTGCATCTACCAGTTTTCTCCATAATAATGAGTGGGGCACTGTGTCGAAGGCTTTTTTCAAATCCACGAAGAACATGTAGCATTTTCTTCTCTTTCGGCTTAGAGTCATTTGAATCAGGGATAATAGAGTGAATATATGGTCTTGATAAGAGTGGGCAGCCCTGAATCCCGCCTGATTCTCAGGAACTATATTTCTCCTTTCGATCCAACTGCCTAGACGAGATTTGAGTATTGATGTAAATAATTTTGCTATATTGCTTAAGAGCGCAATGCCTCGATAATTAGAGGGGTCGTCTGGATCACCATTCTTAAAAATTGGTTGAATAACTGATTTCAACCATGTTGTCGGAAATTCAGACGTTCTCAAAATTCTATTAAATATATCCTTTAAGGAAATTAAATAATCTTTTGGGAGGGCCTTTATTGCTTCATTCATTATGTCGTCAAAACCAGTCGCCTTGCCATGCCTTATTCGAGAAATTTCTTTGCTTATTTCATTAAGAGTTATGCATTTAGTTAGCTCATTATCTGTATTTAGGAAAGTCATAGTAACGGGTTCGTAATCTGGTAATGATTCTGTATCCATGAGTTTATTGTAAAATTGCTGCCAGTCTGATATTGAGATATTGCCCTGTGTATAGTTTCTTTTTCTGAAGCGAGCTATTGTTTTCCAGAATTCACTTGAATCGTATGTATTATTTAATTTTTCTTGTATTTCACAAAAATATTTTTTCTTTTTATTGTTCAAAATCGATGTATAATTGTTCCTTGTTTTAACATATTCCAAACGATCTAGATCCCTATTAGATTTGATATATTTTGTTAGAGTTGCTTTCATAATCTTTTTCGCTATGTAACACTCATGATCAAACCAAGGCTTCGACATTAAGTTATTCGCCTTTGTTTCAATTTGCATACCATTTTGTACCATTGCGCTTTTAATCTGATTAACCATGTTGTTCATTATATTCTCAATCGAGTTATTCCAAAATCCATAAGCTCCTCCTAAGTCCTCTACAAATAGCGTTGCTCTTTCGGGAAACCAAATATATTTTTTCTTAACCCGTGAAGTCGGGTTCGACACTTGTTTCGGTCCCCATCTCATATCCATTTTTATAATTAGAGGTAAGTGATCTGAGTGCGGTAAACCCTCGATGTATAGGTCATGCACGTAACCTAACAGCCCATGGGAGACAATACAGTAATCTACCACCGAGGATCCCCTTGCTGATATATATGTGTAGTTACCACTTCTGTCACCCCTTGTTCTGCCGTTCAATATTGTAAGAGTATTATTATCCAATCTATCTATGAATTGTTCTGAATGCGTAGATATTACAGGATCTTTAGAAATGCGTCTAGTAGTTAAGTAGCAAGGAAGATGTAATGTATTATGAAGAATTCCCATTGCACCCGTTCGTGTATTCAAGTCACCAGCCAGTAAAACTTCATATCCTTCAACTATTTTCCCTTCTATTTGGTCGAGTTAAATATTTGCAGTTGGTCAAATAGTGTTCGTTTGGTGGCAAGTAAGCAAAGATCAGACACACTCGCATTTCACCGTCCAACCTCAGACAGATCATAATCCATTGTTTTTCAATTTCAGTCCTTTCAATCTTGTCTTTTATAGCTTCTCGAATCCCAACAATAATTCCCCCCGATGATCTACCCTTCTTGTGGTCTCTCTGAGCAAGTGATTCATACAAATGAAATCCTGTTGGTTTAATCTTCAGGTGTTGATCCTTCCATGTTTCTGTGAGTGCAAAAATGCTGCACTTTTCTAAATGTGTGAATAGGTCGAATTGCAGCAACATCCTTTCCAAACCATTAACATTCCAACACAGCACTTGTGTGTCGTCTTTGAACGAAAAACAAGATTGTCTATTTACAGTAGTTTGCGCATAAGTATTTTTATTTACAGAGGATTGTGGATTTGTCAGTGGCTATAAAAACTTCTATTATATTATACAAAATTACAATCACAAAACACAATTTAGAATGCAGATAATTAAAGCAAGAGTAATAAAAAAACGAATGCTCAACTTATTTGGTACGCTTGAACGTCTATAAAACCAAAAGTAAAACGGCCAATAATAGGGACGCTAAAATTCCCAGTGACGTAATTACTGGCGCTCGGCTTTAAAGGCCGTTTGATTTAATAACTCGGGATATACAAAATAGATTTCTCTTAAAATGTAAAGTTATTCAAATAAATGCATTTTATTAAGCTACCTTAAATTTTGAAGAAAATTGATGCATTTTGAAATTTTCGCAAACATTTTTAATTTTCACACGGCCTTTCAGGCCGAACGCCAGTAATTAAGGGTTAACAATAATCCACATAAACATTTCTTGCAAAATCAAGTATTGTTTTATTGTTATCACTAAGGTTATACCTTGTTATTGTTATTATATTCAGACAACAACAATAAAAAGAATGAATCCAATTAAATAGAAAAAATATATATAAATTAGAGATAATAAAAATTTTGCATATTTGCAACAAACAAATATGAATATTTTTAAAAAGCAAATAAAATTTACATAAAATAGAAATACAAAACAATAATTTTTATATGTCCCCTACAATTGTTCTAAAAACTTTAAAAATCCATTTTAAGTCGTCTTCTTTCCAGTGTATTCCTCCTTCAGCAATGTCACCTACTGAGTTCCAGATAAGATGACCAAAGTTGCCGGTTCTTCTTATGAGTGGGCAATGGTCACTAAGATCCATTGGGATAAACACATGGTAATAAGACCAAATCCGAATAAATAAATAGTGTGTGACGTTTCGGTAACAGTGTTGTTACCATCTTCAGACAAAAGTACTGAATGAGAAATTTTCTCAACAAAATTTCTCATTCAGTACTTTTGTCTGAAGATGGTAACAACGCTGTTACGGAAACGTCACACACTATTTATTTATTTGGATTTGGTCTTATTACCTTGTGCTAAGAAGGCCAAGTGACACTCACTCCTCACTTTCTTACTGCTACTCTTTTTGTGTTGTTTTTCTTGCTTCCCTCTTTCTTGTTTTTTTTTTTCTTCTTTTTCTTCTGTCTATATCGTTGTTTCCTTTGTCTCACTGCTTTGTTCTTATGCATACCTCTGGTGAATCCTGTATTGGGTCAGTGACCCTAAATAAAGGCTTTTTGTTGTTGTTATTACCTTGTGCTTATAATCTATAATCCAAATTGTGCCTTATCAATCCATTGGGATAATTGAACCAGTTGTAGAGGATGTTGCTGCTGTAGCATGACATGTTATATAATCTTCCATAAAGGTGTACAGTGGACCCTCGGTTTACGAGCACCTTGGAGTACGAGCTTTTCGCAGTACGAGCAAAATTTTTTGAAAAATTTTACCTCGGATTACGAGTGAAATTTCGCATTACGAGCAACTCGTGATGGTTGCCCGTAATCGTGATGGATGAAAATTCACTGGGATCCCTCCCTTCAGATCAGATTCGGGAAATATGTAAAATGTGGGAAACTGTGCAATTGTTCGTAGCAAGAAGAATTGCCAGAGTTTCAATTATTAAAAATAAGAAATTAGTTTCGCACTACGAGCGTTTTGGAGTACGAGCATGGCTCTGGAACGGATTATGCTCGCAAACCGGGGGTCCACTGTATTCAGATTGAGGGACTAAAGATAACTGACTTTGTTATCTCTAACACTTACCACGTAAACTGTGGTCAACGTTCAAACACAATTCTACCCGTCATCTCTGTGTTGCCAATACAGTAGAACCTCCCTGTAAAAGACACCTAATTGCAGAGCCAAAGTGTTCTTTACGGATAGGTGTCTTATAACCGGAGAGTTGCTAAATTGTAAAAATGGTAATTTTGCAAATGAAAACTGTCCTTTGTGTAGAGGTATCCGCTAAAGGGAGGTTCTACTGTTTAACTAAAATAAATTAATTAACAAAAATAAAATAGAAGTAAATAAAGTAGAAGAATGGTTCCACCCCCCTTTCTGATCTCTAATACCTTTCTTCAACACCCATTCTATGATAGCACAGTTTCTTGAGGAAAACTGAAAGAAATCATGAAAAAAATGAAAGACTGTGAGGTCTAAACACAAGGTAATAAGACCAAATAAATAAATACACCTATCCCCCGATTTACACGGTAGATACGTTCCTGAGAAAAACGTGTAAATCGGGAGATAGGTGTACACAGAAATAAAAATAAAATGCATTGACAGGTTAAAATATGTAGTCAGCACATAAGCTCGGAATTCCTCGTGAGATGTGTACACAGCGCATGTGTTCAATCACGGTAGCATTTAGTATAGGGCGATAAAAAAAAAAAAAAACTTATTTGGAAAACCGTGTAAAAAAAGTACCATGTAAATGGGGGGATAGGTGTAATGTGTGATGTTTCCGTAACAACCCGGACTGAAACATCACACATTATTTATTTGGATTTGGTCTTATTACCTTGTGTTTATAATCTATAATTCAAATTGTACCTTATCACAATGAGGTCTATCAATGTGTTTTGTCATCGACTCTTGAGTCTGCAAGATAAAAGAGAGATCATTGAATGACAACTAGTTTTTAAGTCTATCTCTATAGGAGAAGTGCCTTTTTTTTTTTTTTTTTGATTTCCTCCCAGAAAAATTTCCAGTTATAAAAGAAATGATTTCAAGGAAGGATGACCATGGTTTAAAACTAAAAGAAAATATTTTGACTTGTAAATCAGTAAAAAAATATGGAAATATACCTGGGAAGCACAAAGTTACACTTGTTTTAACAGCCAGCCTCTTTTATAACAGCATCTTGGTTTTGGCATCATAAAGTCTCTAATTGTTGTTGTTGCTCATTCCTCAAGTCGTTTAAATGATCTCCATTAGATTCCATTGTCTCATCTTTTCTATTATAGTCCTGGGAGTTCCTAGTTTTAAGTTCCAATTGTTTGTAACCATGGTTATAACAACATAATTCTAAAGTCCCTAGTTTTAAGTTCCAATTGTTTATAACCATGGTTATAACAACATAATTCTAAAGTCCCTAGTTTTAAGTTCCAATTGTTTATAACCAAAGTACTTGTTTTAAGTTCCTATTGTGTTTGTGTGCATTGTAACCAGGGTTATAACAACAAATTCCCTAGTTTTGAGAGAGAGTTCCAATTGTTGAAACTTATGATTCCGAAACAGCTTCAAACTATATAATTAAGGTCTAATTTATGGATTCTACATGAGATTCATAACAATTCCCCTTATAAGTAATTTATACCTGATGGCAACAACACTGTGTCTCATAAAAATCAATTATTTAAATAGAGACTTGTGACACAACAAATAATTATTAAAACCAAATTATGTCAATTCTGTGTATAAGAAATGGAAGCATTATAAAGCACCAATGTTTCTTTTTTCAAACACTAAACAAACTTCTACTGTCCTTACTGCGATGAAAAAATATATTGGGAGGGCTTGGCTCATCAGTGGTGAACCCTCCCAGCGGTTTCGCCAATTTAATCTACCAGACCTCTTAGAGCTCCAATTCTGTAATGGACAATACATTCGTGTTTTATAACGTTTCCATTTCTTATACACAGAATTGACACAATTTGGTTTTAACAATGATAAAGCACAATTTGGATTATAGATTATAATAAAAGAAAATAAGACCTAATCCAAATAATTTATTAGTGTGTGACGTTTCGGCAACAACATTGTCACCATCATCAGACAAAAGAATAAATTGATTTATTCTTTTGTCTGATGATGGTGACAATGTTGTTGCCGAAACGTCACACACTAATAAATTATTTGGATTAGGTCTTATTTTCTTTTATTTGGTTTTAACAATTTATTTGTTTTGTGTCACAAGTCTTTATCTAAATAATTCATTTATATGAAACACAGTGTTGTTGCCATCAGGTATAAATTACTTATTAGGGGATTCACAAGCTAATAAGACCAAATAAATAAATAGTGTGTGACATTTCGGTAACAGCGTTGTTACCATCTTTAGACAAAAGTACTGAATGATAGTACTGTATAGTGAAAGTATTGAATAGACTCAGTACTTTTGTCTGAAGATGGTAACAACGCTGTTACAGAAACATCACAGACTATTTATTTATTTGGATTTTTTTGTCTTATTACCTTGTGTTTTTATAATCTACTAGACGTATGACCCGGCTTCGCCCGAGAATTCCCCCGATTGCAATTTCCTTCATACTGAAAGTACATCAATAATAAATATTAGAAGTGCCATAGAATAGCAATACAGAAGTAACACATAAACTACAGGAAAAAAGTGTGTGATGGCAAAAATTGTATTATATTAGTGTTTAGGTATTTGATTTAATTAATATAGTTGATACAATAATATATATTTATATTATATATAATATAAATGAATTTTAAAAATTGTAAAAAAAAAAAATGCATCGTCCGGGAATCGAACCCAGGCCGCCCGCGTGGCAGGCGAGCATTCTACCACTGAACCACTGATGCTTATAAAAAATGGCCATATTTGGGTATTCATTCCATTCCGGATTACTCCGCGTAAAAAAAAAGTTCTTCAAATGAAAAAAAGAAATAGCCAAAAATACTAATCAAAATGTAGCCGAAAATTTTCCTCAGGTTTATAAAAAGCGACATGCAAAATTTGGTACCAATTGGTTCGGTAGTTTTTGAGTTTATCGCGAAACAGACAGACATTGACTTTTATATATAGAGATAATCCAAATTGTGTCTTATCATTATTAGGGGATTTGTGGTCTTGTTATGAATCTCATGTAGAATTTCATATGTAGAGATGGCATGTGTTATCACCTTATATCAAAACTCTGTGTAAACACAAGGTAATAAGACCAAATCCAAATAAATAGTGTGTGACGTTTCGGTAACAGCGTTGTTACCATCTTCAGACAAAAATACTGAAGTTCAACAGTACAAAGATTCAGTACTTTTGTCTGAAGATGGTAACAACGCTGCTACCCAAATGTCACGCACTATTTATTTATTTGGATTTGGTCTTATTACCTTGTGTTTATAATCTATAATCCAAATTGTGCCTTATAAAACTCTCTGTGTTTTCAGGTGATGGATGCTGAAGATAAAGATTTTATCTGTCCCTCTCAGGTAACTATTTTTCTTTTTGATTTTATAAAAAATTGAAGAGGCTTTCACTCATTTTGATGATAATATGAATATGAAAATTCGAAACTATTATAGACACGTTTATCTCTATGTTTCCAAAGTTAAACTCCATATGTCTATGATAAGCCACAATTTGGATTATAGATTATAAACACAAGGTAATAAGACCAAATCCAAATAAATAAATAGTGTATGACGTTTCGGTAACAGCGTTGTTACCATCTTCAGACAAAAGTACTGAAAAAAAAAGTCCCTCGAGCCGGATTTGAACCAGCGACCTAAGGATCACCGTTAATACATCTACAGTCCTTAGTACTGTTGTCTGAATATGGTAACAACGCTATTACCGAAACATCACACACTATTTATTTATTTGGATTTGGTCTTATTACCTTGTGTATATATGTCTATTAAGTACATGTCCTTGTAGAAAGAGAACAAACTGTTGATAAGTCACAATTTGGATTATAAACACAAGGTAATAAGACCAAATAAATATATAGTGTGTGACATTTCGGTAACAGCGTTGTTACCATCTTTTACCAATTGGTCAACACTTTTATCTGAAGATGGTAACAACGCTGTTACTGAAACGTCACACACATAGATCACTTTTAAAATTAAACAATTTCTACTGCCATTTTAATTTTTAAAATAATCATACGCATCTATAATAGTTTCGAATTTTTATAACAGATGGCACGCTAATGTATCATATTGATCTTTTGTATGTGTTCTCTAAAGATCATTTTTTCCAACCTGTTTCTGTGAAAGAATTAAACTCTCTGTTAGCATGTTATTGTAGTGGGTTGATGGTAGAAGACAGATTTTTATACAGCTACAACCTGGGATTGAATCTTTTATTTTTTTGCTTATCCCTAGTACACATGGTAAAGACTATGATAATCATAGTAGGTAGAAGTAGGCAACTGCTTTTACTGTAAGTACACCACATGTCTACACATGTGAAAAGCAGTTCGACTTTGTACTTACAAATGTTCCAGAGCCTCGTTTGGTTACTTGCACTCGCTGGTGGGGTTGGACTTTTGCAAGAATCGGGGGCCATTGGAGCATTTTTTCAATCAGAAAAAAAGTGCCCAATGCAGGAATCAAACCCAGGTCGTAGAGGTCGAAAACCAACGGTTTAGACCATCCTTCCACCGACCCCCATGGGATTGAATCTTACATTAGGTAGTTACAATAGATATCTCGGGGGCTTTTGATAATGCCTGGTGGCCAGCGATCATCAAAAGAATAGACTCAGATAATTTACCGGAAAAATTGATCAAAATTCTACAATCATATTTAAATTCCAGGACCATTTCCTTCAGTTACGACAATTTAACAACTTCAAAGACAATTACCAAGGGGTGTCCTCAGGGCGGTCCGTTTTCTCCACTTCTATGGACAATTTTACTGAATGATTTGCTGATGAATTTTCAGGTGCCCAATTGTGAGTTGATTTGTTATGCGGATGATATATCGGTAATATGCTGGAATAAAGATCTAACATCACTAAAAATAGATATAGAGGAAGCATTAAATACTATCGAATTGTGGTGTATTAAGAACAAGTTAGAAATCAGTTCCGAAAAAACAAACATTTTATATTTGCATAATAAAGAGAAGATCCTAGTTAAATTTAAAAGTGGATTAATTTCACCAGTAAAAAAAATAAAAATTTTAGGAATAACAATTGCAAATCATAGAAGAAAAAATAAAATTGAATTTTGCTTTTCATATAGAGGAAATAGTGAGCAGAACTCAAAGAATAAAAAATTTTCTATTCTCTCTTTGCAGCAAATCATGGGGTCTGAGCTCCCATAAAAGAATTATATTGTATAAATCTTTATTCAGATCAACTTAACATATGGATCAGAAATATGGTTCAAATTTTTAAATAAAAAATCGATACAAAAATTAAACTCAATGCAATATCAGATACTAATATGGAGCATACAAGACAACTTCGTACAACTGTGTTCACAGTTTGACTAAAACTCCATTGATTGCAGATTACATTGAAGCAAAAAATATGAAATTTGACTTGAATAACTTATCATTCGAGGACAAGCAAAAATACAACATCGATATTCCCTTTATAATTAAATCCTATATAGACGAAAGAATGTTGCTCTTACTGAATAATACAAACGAGACATTTACAAGTTTTTTCAACCGGGGTATTCCAAATTATTTTCGCTCTAATTTCCACAACACACAATTTGTAACCAACCATGGTAATTTTGGGAGTTTTCTGGAAAGAATCCGCGCATCGGAGGATCCGGGCTGTTTTTGTGGATGCCGCATTCAAGATTCTACTCATCTTTTACTTAAGTGCCCAGCATTTCAAGACTACAGACTCAGTAACGGTATTCTCTGTACCGATCCAAGAGAACTGATATCCAGCAGGGATTCATACATTGTATTCAATAGATTTTGTAAATTTATATCAAAGTTTTTAAATAATCTCAAGTGTTAGGTATAATTGTAACTGTATGTGCTGTATATATGATTTTTTTTCTTTATTTTGAGGTGTGTTTAAATTAAATTACCTATGTATATAGTATGCTTGTTTGAAACCAATTTAAATAATATGGTAAATGCCTTTGTGCATATGTTTTTGGATATGTAAATAGATTCTCCCTCTCTCTCTCTCTCTTGTATTGCTTTCCTTTGGGCGCCAGTGTCCTTGGCGGGACATCGCGCTTTGTATTTATAGTTGAATGAAAAGGTAGAGAGTTTTTTTATGGAAAAAATATTTGTTTCAAATGCTCAACATTCTTGCAAAAATATAACTCTACCAGTAAGCACAAGTAACAAATGGAGAACATTTGTTAGTGCAAATGTTCAACTGCTTTCTAAATATCTACACCTGTGGTGCACTCATAGTTAAAAGTGGCCGCAAAATATCCACCATGACTATGATGGCCTATACCATGTGTTGTTGTTTGTTATCTCCTTGTGTAAAGATGACACAAATTCCATAATTCCAATACCATATGTTTACTTGGGATAAGTTAAAAATAAATTAATTTTCTGGAAATTATCAAAACAACCACACACACACACAAACAAAAATGTGTTATAATACCATATATTGCGGTTTATGATTGTAAAACGACATTTGAAAACTATCCGCATGTGTTTCTTTTTGAATGAAAAATCGAAATTCATTTCAAGGAAAAATAACGACTATTTCTAACCTTTAGGAATGAAGTATGAATTGTGAAGAGTACTATATTTCTCCTTGAAATGAATTTCGATTTTTCATTCAAAAAGAAACACATGCGGATAGTTTTCAAATATCGTTTTAAAAATGTATTATACTCCTCAAAATATATTGGAAATAATTATAAAATCCCAATAAAATTGATTTCTTTTTGCATTCAGGATCTCTTTCCAGATCTGGAGGTTTCTTCCAGAAGGCACAAACATCCGAAGAATGCCTTGGAAATTCATCCTGAAGAGGTAATTAGCTATTTCCCCCTCTTTCTCTCTCTCTTTTTTTTTTTGAAGCTAAAACCTATTCCAACTTGGTGTAACATTCCAGTAGCAACATTGCTGATCATCATCATCATAACTCTGATAGCAGCCATCTTGAAATGCCATTTCACCAGGCTAGTTCTGTTTTGGCATAACTATTACCTTGTCTCCAAAGATTTTTTTGCTTATCCCTTCTTCTTTCTTATTTCCACTCAATCATATCTTCTTCTTCTTTCTTATCTCCACACTGGGTGAAGTATAATGCGTCTTCCTTTGTCATTAAGACTGGGAGCACTACTCAGTGGCAGGCCGACTTAGCTCCAAAAGAAATGGCCACCTCTGACATGAGGAACATTTATTATCTATAATCCAAATTGTACCTTATCAATAATTTGGAGATTTATTTTTGTTGACCGTTTGAAACTAATATATAATGTGAAATTTGTACATTATCATTTTTAGTTCTAAATGTTGTTGTGAATGCTGCTCTGTCCAGAATGGTTTCTCAGATATGAAGGAGGGGGAGCACTACAAGAAGAAAAAGAAGAGACATTCAACTGTCCAGGATCTACCATCCCAAGTTGTGACAGAGCCTGAAGTAGATACCACTCTACAGGTAACAGCTTCAATATATCACTACTCCTTCAAAAGCAAAATTTGCCTCAATGGTCCCTCGATTTATGCAGAATTCCAACCCTCCACAAATGAGTGCAAGTAACCAAACAAGGGGATCTAACACATTTGTTAAGTGCAAAGGTTAAACTGCTTTCTATGTAGAAAGGTGTAGACATATGGTGTACTCACAGTAAAAACAGTTGCTAAATGCCTACCATGATTATCAAGGCTTATACCTGGGATAATTAAAAACTACTTGAATCTTTTTTATGACAGCTGATTCCACATTATGATATTGTGGCGAAGAAATATTTTATTATTTAATTTAATATTATTTAATGAAAATATATTCAACAGATTATAAAAATATATATTAATCTGTATTTGTGAAATCATCTCCCTGTCTGGTCTTCCTGTTCTGTTCCCCGGAGTGGGAGGTATTGGCACTCCCACCTCACCAGCAATACCCAGCATCTCCACCGGTTGTAGCGTAGAAATCAAGCCTTGAAATATCCTAAGATGTAAAAGTATTTATTGATGACGTCACGGCGACTAGTCTACAATTATTAACAACTCAAGCCAAACTATCTACAGCTAGAGAATCTTAAGCAAGCAAGCAAAGAAATATTTTAAAGATGATTTCACAAATACAGATTAATATATATTTTTATAATCTGTTGAATATATTTTCATTGAATAATATTAAATTAAATAATAAAATATTTCTTCGCCACAATATCAAAGAGTGGCATCAGGCCGTGTTTTATTCTTATATTTATGTTATCCTGTAGAGAGAAGAACAGAGATGCCTGAAAGCTTGAGACTGATTTAATAAAATAAAAAGAAAATCACATCTCCAGTAACCTTTATAATTATTTAATTAGAGAAATAAACACAAGGTAATAAGACCAAATCTAAATACATAGTGTGTTTATTTGGATTTGGTCTTATTACTTTGTGTTTATAATCTATAATTCAAATTGTGCCTTATCATAATTAGAGAAATTAAATTGTTAAAGCCAGAAATTAAACTCATCTGTGAGCTATGTAGGAAAATATCACCATCTACCAACCCTGGCTATAATCAGTTGTTGCTAATATACCCAGGCTTCAAGCATGTACCTAATTCAATACTCTTTATCCATGGTTGATATAGATTTCATTGTTTTTTTCTGAGGTTTTCTATCTTTGTCAGTGAAAACACCAGGTAATAAGACCAAATTCAAATAAATAAATAGTGTGTGATGTTTTGGTGTCAACACTGTTACCGAAACATCACACACAAATTATTTATTCAGATTTGGTCTTATTACCTGGTATTTCTAACATATAAACAACAAAAAATAACATCAAAATGTTGATGAAATCAAGATATCTGTCCATGTTATCTTTTATTCTAAAGAGTGTGCTGGCCAACCAATCTCTAGCTTCAAGAAATCCTCTTTGATTTTTGCCAAAGTGGTCACACATCAATTGGTTGTTGATGAAAGACTTTTTCCAGTAGTTGAAGCTGAGACATCTCTCTCTCTCTTTATTTCATGTCTCTTTTTAAATTTATTGATTGATCCCTGTGTGTGGTCTCCAGGAAAGTCACATTGAGGATGGCTATATAAAGAAGAAGAAAAAAAAGAAGAAGCACCAAATGGATGAAACATTGCCACCACCAGAAGATCCAGGCCTTCCAGAAATCCAGGTAAAACCCTCATCTATAACTTACCATCCTTTAACAAACACAAGGTAATAAGACCAAATCCAAAAACTTAATAATGTGTGAGGTTTTCGGTAACAGCATTGTTACCATCTTCAGACAAAAATACTGAATGAAATAGAGGAGAGCTTCAGATCCTGAATTCTTTAAAATAGAATCTTCAAGTGATGGTATCAACATTGTAATTCACTTTGGAATTCATTTTCTTCAGCTCATAGGAAGAATAACTTCTTGAGGGTACATTGAAGTCTATAAAAATAATAAGGCACAATTTGGATTATAGATTATAAACGCAAGATAATAAGATCAAATTAATAAATAGTGTGTGATCTTTCAGTAACAGTGTTTTTACAGAAACATCACACTATTTATTTATTTGGTCTTATTACCTTGCATTTATAATCTATATTCCAAATTGTGCCTTATTATCCTTTAACAAATAACATAAAATCTCTTTTTTTTTTGGTAGGCCTCCTTCAATATAGGTCACTTGAGCTGAAAGTGATGGTTACCAACAGATAAACTTGGGGAATATTTGTCCATATAGTCACCAGAAGTTGAACTAGACTTGATAGACACTAACAACATAAACCTTAAACATGAGAGAGAAAATGATTATTTTTCTCAAGAAAAAAGAGCCCAGATATACAATGGAACCTTTATGAGCAGACATCTCTATACCAATTACCAACATTCTGGTAAGAAGACTCTTTTCTCTAATGAAAACTTGCTGAAAGAAACATTTGTGCTAATGTAGTTTCAAATTTTATGTTCAGAAGGTGTGCTATGACATTATATTTATTTGTTATTATAATAATGGTTAAAACAATTTGACTTGAAACTTGTGAAACACAAGGTAATAAGAACAAATCCAAATAAATGGTGTGTGATACCAAAACATCACACACTTTTTACTAATTTGAATTTGGTCTTGAATTACCTTGAATCTATATATTAAATTGCATACCTTATCAAGACTTTTGTAGCATTTATACCTGGGATAAGTAGCAAAAAAAAAAAAAAACTGTTACTTATTTGGCCATGTTCCTCCTTAGTTCTCACCTACACTCATGGACAAAACTTAAGGAAGTAGAAAGCCTTGGATGTTTTAGTCACATATATATTTTTTTAAGGAGACAAAAATGAATTTTGTTCAAACTTGGTTATCTTGTGTGTCTTCAATAAAGTGTATCAAATATCTTTCAGAGTTATTGTCTGAATCCTGATATACAGTAGAACCTCCCTGTAAAGGACACCCAATTGCAGAGCCAAGGTGTCCTCTCATGGAGGTTCTACTGTACATGCTAAAAGGTACAACTTCCTAAGTTTTGTTTATAAGTGTATATGTTCCATTCCATCACATCTCTCAAACCCCACTGTGGTGTTCTTTAGATTGACCAGACAGAGGAGGACAACCACCTCCACAAGAAGAAAAAGAAGAAAAGACATTTAGTGGATGAAAGCCAACTGGATTTAACTCAACAGGTAAAAAACTCCACTTATATCTATAATAAATGTTGGCATGTGTGAGTTTTCAGTCCAGCTATGATGCTGTTAAGGCATCTCACCTAATTTACCTCTTTTTGTTATTTCATCTAAAATAATGTTCTTTTTGTTAAGGGCTCTTTATTAATGTTTCTTAAGGGCTCCTAATCCAGGGATACAGGATGAGCAGCGTTTGTACTCCATGTTAGGAGCTGCTGCACATGGTGTCTGTTCCTCATGTCAGAGGCGGCCATTTCTTTTGGAGCTAAGTCGGCCTGCCACTGAGTAGGGCTCCCAGTCTTAATGACAAAGGCAGATGCATTCTACTTCACCCAGTCATGATGGTTGTCAAGCTTTACAAGTTTGATACCCTAATATGATTGAGTGGAGATAAGAAAGAAGAATAAGATGGAATAATAATAATAAGGATTAGTTGATATTTTCCCAAAAGAAGAAGAAAAAGGTTTCTTGTTAATTGTGACTTGCTTTTACAAAGATCAGGAATTGGTCCTCATTAACACAAATGGGTATTTTGAATACTCTCACCTTATAGGCACCTAAAGCAATAACACTTTTGTTATTTGGAATTTACAGATAATTGGGACTGCTGATAATTGGGGACTACAAATAATTGGGATTGAAACAGTTAATTGAAACACCAATACAGTAGAACCTCCATGAGAGGACACCTCACTACAAACAACAGTTTCATTCCCAAATTTACCATTTTTACAAATTAGCAACTTTCTTGTAAGAAGACACCTCTCCCCGATGATGACTTTGGGCTTTGTAACTTTGTATCCTTTCTATAGAAGTTCTACTGTAATTGGGATTTCTTATAACTGGGATTATTTAAGCTCTTTTAAGTTAATGAGAGTGAACCATATGAACCAACTAAGAATAATTTTTTATAGCAAGTCAAATTGGTGAAGAATAAAATAAATGGACACACATAAGAAAGGTGTAGATTGTTGTTAAAAAATAATATAAGGTTGTCCCAAAAGTTTGTGTTTTTCTTATTACATGGCGAATAATATTATTATAACGAATGCATAATACAATTACTTTATACATAATGGCAAATAATATTGGTATGTCAATTTTTTTGCAAGTGTTTAAGAACTTTTGGGACAACCTTGTAATGGTTAGTCTTTCATTTAAGACAACACATTCTGGTCTATTTTACATCCAGACCAATATACAGTTAAACCTGTCTATAGCACCTCCTCTTGGGACTCACCAAAATAGGGTGCTATAGAGAGGAGGTGCTATAGACATGTCACTTTTAATGTAAATTGCCTCGTACTACGTATTTAAAATCGGTCGCTATAGAGAGGGAGGTGCTATTTAGAGGGGGTGCTATAGACAGGTTTAACTGTATGTGCTCTTATATCATCTCTTTGGCTAACTCTCTCACCTTTTGTTCAGATTGAATCCATGGATGAAACCATTCCTCTTAAAGAGAAGAAGAAGAAAAAGAAGCATCATGCTGAAGATAATCAGCAGGAAGACGTTCTAACACAGCAGGTAAACTCCCTTATAACTCTTATTGTTGTTTCTTATCACTTTGTGCAAAGATTACACAAATTCCATGAGTCCATGCTCTTCAAGCTCTAATCTCATGGCAGGGGGTGTAGGGGTGCAGCTTTTGTTGATCATGGTACCATGATCGAGCCATACTCTGGTGAAAGTCTAACTTTGCCTGTGATTGTAATGTCCTGAATCATATAATAAGGTTATAACACAAGATAATAAAGCCAAATCCGAGTTAATAAGGTGTTTGTGGCAAAATTCCATAGCCTTTGGTAACAGCAGTCTTACTGAAATGTCTTACATACCTTGTTAATTTGATCTTTTTATTTTTACAATAATTTCCTCCAACCCCCCCCCTCCTCATTTCCAAGTGTGTTTTACAGGATAATTGTGAGGAAAACACTCCTGTTGTGAAGAAAAAGAAGAAAAAACATCGGGAAAGCCAACCTGAAGAAGTTCCAATTTCACCATCTCAAGATGAAGAAAACCTTCTTTCCACAAAGAAGAAGAAGAAAAGGAAGAGAGATGCCGAGGAAAGTCAACTTGAAGATATCCCAACACAACAGGTAAATTACTATTATCTCATGGG
>CP092864.1:20759369-20849777 GCA_030710605.1 Cordylochernes scorpioides | reverse complement strand
GAAGAGCATGGACTCATGAAATTTGTGTAATCTTTGCACAAGAGAATAAGAAACAACAATAAGATTTATAAGGAAGTTTACCTGCTGTGTTAGAACGTCTTCCTGCTGATTATCTTCAGCATGATGCTTCTTTTTCTTCTTCTTCTCTTTAAGAGGAATGGTTTCATCCATGGATTCAATCTGAACAAAAGGTGAGAGAGTTAGCCAAGACATGATATAAGAAAAAAGCACATACAGTAAAACCTGTCTATAGCACCCCCTCTAAATAGCACCTCCCTCTCTATAGCGCCCGATTTTAAATACGTAGTACGAGGCAATTTACATTAAAAGTGACATGTCTATAGCACCTCCTCTCTATAGCACCCTATTTTGGTGAGTCCCAAGAGGGGGCGCTATAGAAAGGTTTAACTGTATATTGGTCTGGATGTAAAATAGATCTGAATGTTCTGTCTTAAATGAAAGACTAACCATTACAAGGTTGTCCCAAAAGTTCTTAAACACTTGCAAAAAATTGAAATACCAATATTATTTGCCGTTATGTATAATGTCTTTGTATTATGTATAAAGTAATTGTATTATGTCTTGAATCATGAAAATTTCTCTTATAGAACTGTAAAAAGATTATAAAAACGAAGAGAAAATTATTTATTTTTACTATACATGGGCTACGAGCTTTCGGGCAGCCTCGCCCTTCTACAGCCTCGCCCTTCAATAAATAATTTTCTCTTCGTTTTTATAATCTTTTTACAATTGTATTATGTATTCACACATTATAATAATATTATTCACCATGTAATAAGAAAAACATGAACTTTTAGGACAACCTTATATTATTTTTTAACAACAATCTACACCTACCTTTCTTATGTGTGTCCATTTATTTTATTCATCACCAATTTGACTTGCTATAAAAAATTCTTCTTAGTTGATTTATATGGTTCACTTACATTAACTTAAAAGAGCTTAAATAATCCCAATTATAAGAAATCCTAATTACAGAGTAGAACTTCTAAAGTAAGAACACCAAGTTACAGAGCCAAAGTCATCATCAGGGAGAGGTGTCTTCTCTTATAAGAAAGTTGCTAATTTGTAAAAATGGCAAATTTGGGAATGAAACTGTTGTTTGTAGTGAGGTGTCCTCTCATTGAGGTTCTGCTGTATCAGTGCTTCAATTAACTGTAATCCCAATTATTTGTAGTCCCAATTATCAGCAGTCCCAATTATCTGTAAATTCCAAATAACATATGTGTTGTTGCTTTAGGTGCCTATAATGTGAGAGTATTCAAAATACCCATTTGTGCTAATGAGGACCAATTCCTGATCTTTGTAAAAGCAAGTCACAATTAGCAAGAAACCTTCTTTCTTATCTCCACTCAATCATATTAGGGTATCAAACTTGTAAAGAGGGGGTCGGTGGATGTCGCTGGGTTCGATTCCCGCATTGGACACTTTTTTCTGTTTAAAAAAAAATGCTCCAATGGCCCCCGATTCTTGCAAAAGTCCAACCCCACCAGCGAGTGCAAGTAACCAAACGGGGCTCTGGCACATTTGTAAGTGCAAAGTCGAACTGCTTTTCACATGTGTAGACATGTGGTGCGCTTACAGTAAAAGCAGTCGCTAACTACCCACCATGATTATCATGGCCTGTACCACGTGTACTAGGGATAAGCAAAAAAAAAAAACTTGTAAAGCTTGACAACCATCATGACTGGGTGAATTAGAATGCATCTGCCTTTGTCATTAAGACTGGAAGCACTACTCAGTAGCAGGCCAACTTAGCTCCAAAAGAAATGGCCGCCTCTGACATGAGGAACAGGCGCCATGTGCAGCCGCTCCTAACATGGAGTACAAACGCTGCTCATCCTGTATCCCTGGATTAGGAGCCCTTAAGAAACCTTAATAAAGAGCCCTTAAACCTTAAGAGAAAAAGAACATTATTTTAGATGAAGTAACAAAAAGAGGTAAACTAGGTGAGATGCCTTAACAGCATCATAGCTGGACTGGAAGCTCATACATGCCAACATTTATTATAGAGATAAATGGAGTTTTTTTACCTGTTGAGTTAAATCCAGTTGGCTTTCATCCAATAAATGTCTTTTCTTCTTTTTCTTCTTGTGGAGGTGGTTGTCCTCCTCTGTCTGGTCAATCTAAAGAACACCACAGTGGGGTTTGAGAGATGTGATGGAATGGAACATATACACTTATAAACAAAACTTAGGAAGTTGTACCTTTTAGCATGTACAGTAGAACCTCCATGAGAGGACACCTCTCCCTAAAGGACACTTTGGCTCTGCAATTGGGTGTCCTTTACAGGGAGGTAGTTCTGTATATCAAGATTCAGACAATAACTCTGAAAGATATTTGATACACTTTATTGAAGACACACAAGATAACCAAGTTTGAACAAAATTCATTTTTGTCTCCTTAAAAAATATATATATGACCACAACATCCAAGACTTTCTACTTTCTTAAGTTTTGTCCATGAGTGTAGGTGAGAACTAAAGAGGAACATGGCCTTTTTTTTTGCTACTTATCCCAGGTATAAATGCTACAAAAGTCTTGATAAGGTATGCAATTTAATATATAGATTCAAGGTAATTCAAGACCAAATTCAAATTAGTAAAAAGTGTGTGATGTTTTGATAACAAAGCAATTATCAAACATCACACATCATTTATTTGGATTTGTTCTTATTACCTTGTGTTTCACAAGTTTAAAGTCAAATTGTTTTAACCATTATTATAATAACAAATAGATATAATGTCATAGCACACCTTCTGAACATAAAATTTGAAACTACATTAGCACAAATGTTTCTTTCAGCAAGTTTTCATTAGAGAGAAGAGTCTTCTTACCAGAATGTTGGTAATTGGTATAGAGATTTCTGCTCATAAAGGCTCCATTTTCCCTCTAATGTTGAAAGGTTTATGTTGTTAGTGTCCATCAAGTCTAGTTCAACTTCTGGCAACTATATGGACAAATATTCTCCAATTTTATCTGTAGGTAACCATCACTTTCAGCTTATCAAATGACCTATATTGAAGGAGACCCTACCAAAAATAAAGAAGATTTTATGTTATTTGTTAATGAATAATAAGGCACAATTTGGAATATAGATTATAAATGCGAGGTAATAATACCAAATAAATAAATAGTGTGATGTTTCTGTAAAAACAGTGTTACTGAAAGATCACACACTATTTATTAATTTGGTCTTATTATCTTGCGTTTATAATCTATAATCCAAATTGTGCCTTATTATTTTTATAGACTTCAATGTACCCTCAAGAAGTTATTCTCCCTATGAGCTGAAGAAAATAATTCCAAAGTGAATTACAATGTTGATACCATCACTTGAAGATTCTATTTTAAAGAATTCAGGATCTGAAGCTCTCCTCTATTTCATTCAGTATTTTTGTCTGAAGATGGTAACAATGCTGTTACCGGAAACCTCACACATTATTAAGTTTTTGGATTTGGTCTTATTACCATGTGTTTGTTAAAGGATGGTAAGTTGTAGATGAGGGTTTTACCTGGATTTCTGGAGCGTCTGGATCTTCTGGTGGTGGCAATGTTTCATCCATGAGATGCTTCTTCTTCTTTTTCTTCTTCTTTATGTAGCCATCCTCAATGTGACTTTCCTGGAGACCACGCAGGAATCAATCAATAAATTATTAAAAAAGAGACATGAAATAGAGAGAGAGGGTGTCTCAGCTTCAACTACTGGAAAAAGTCTTTCATCAACAACTATTTGATGAGTGACCACTTTGGCAAAAATCAAAGAGGATTTCTTGAAGCTAGAGATTGGTTGGTCAGCACACTCTTTAGAATAAAATATAACATTGCCAGATATCTTTATTTTATCAACATTTTGATGTTATTTTTTGTTGTTTATATGTTAGAAACACCAGTTAATAAGACTAAATCCAAATAAATAACTTGTGTGTGACATTTCGATAACAGTGTTGACACCAAAACGTCACACACAATTTATTTGAATTTGGGTATATTACCTGGTATTTTCACTGTACCAAGATCAAGAAAAACTAAGTAAAAACAATGAAATCTATATCAACCATGGAAAAAGAGTATTGAATTGGGTACATGCTTGAAACTTGGGTATATTAGCAACAACTGATTATAGCCAGGGTTGGTAGATGGTGATATTTTCCTACATAGCTCTCACAGCTGAGATTAATTTCTGGGGCTTCAACAATTTTATTTCTCTAATTAAATAATTGGAAAATTGCGCTTTACAATGATAAAATATCAAAAAACTATTAGAAAGGTTTCTGGAAACAAGTTTCTTTTTATTTTATTAACTAGCGGGTGTACCCGGCTCCGCCCGGGTTTTACCCGAGTGAAAGTTTGCCTAACGAATATTATATATTATGAAGTATAATAAACAATGTTAAAGATTAGTTTTAATTATTAATCAAGATTGTGTGTGAATATGTGAGAAAGATGTAATATCGTTGTTGTTTTCTTGGCCGACTGTTTTAGATATGGTGTTATCTTAAAATTGCTTGTTTTGAATATTTTTTTAGATTGAGTTGAATGAATTGCTGATTTTTTTTTTGTATTTATATATAAATAAAATTAACTCTGTTGATTTTTTTTTTGTATTTAATCGATAACAGCGAAGTTACGCATGTTAAAGTTAGGAAAAATATTTTGATGTTAAGCAAAACCTGCTCCATCTCGTTTTACATAAATGTTGAAAATTTGGTCGAAATTGATGCATTGTAACGAAAGTTTTTAGCGAACACCACTTATGAAATTTCCATTTTATTAATATAGATGTAGTCTCAAGCTTTCAGTCATCTCTGCTTTTCTCTTTTAAGGAGAACAGCGAGTGCAAGTAACCAAACGGGGCTCTGGCATTTGTAAGTGCAAAGTCGAACTGCTTTTCACATGTGTAGACATGTGGTGCACTTACAGTAAAAAAAAAGCAGTCGCTAACTACCCACCATGATTATCATGGCCTGTACCACGTGTACTAGGGATAAGCAAAAAAAAAAGGAGAACATATATACAGTAGAACCTCCCTATAAAGGACACCTAATTGCAGAGGCAAAGTGTTTTTTTTTTTTTTTGCTTATCCCTAGTACACGTGGTACAGATCATGATAATCATGGTGGGTAGAAGTAGGCGACTCCTTTTTACTGTAAGTGTACCACATGTCTACACATGTGAAAAGCAGTTCGACAGGCAAAGTGTTCTCTAGGGAAAGGTGTCCTCTTACCGGAGAGTTGCTAAATAGTAAAAATGGTAATTTTGCAAATGAAAACTGTCCTTTATAGAGAGGTGTATGCTAGAGAGGTTCTACTGTATAAGAATAAAACATCGCCTGATGCCAATCTTTATTTCTCTGGGTGATATCTTTGATATCATAATGTGGAATCAACTGTCATAAAAAAGATTCAAGTAGTTTTATTATCCCAGGTATAGGCTATGATAATCATGGTAGATAGTTAGCGAATGTTTTTACTGTGAGTACACCATATGTCTACACCTTGTTTGGTTACTTGCACTCATTGGTGGAGAGTTGGATTTCTGCATAAATCGAGGGGCCATTGAGGCAAATTTTGCTTTTGAAGAAGTAGTGATATAGGGAAGCTGTTACCTGTAGAGTGGTATCCACTTCAGGCTCTGTCACAACTTGGGATGGTAGATCTTGGACAGTTGAATGTTTCTTCTTTTTCTTCTTGTAGTGCTTCATATCTGAGAAACCATTCTGGACAGAGCAGCATTCACAACAACATTTAGAACTAAAAATGATAAGATACAAATTTCACATTATATATTAGTTTCAAACGGTCAACAAAAATAAATCTCCAAATTATTGATAAGGTACAATTTGGATTATAGATTAAAAATGTTCCTCATGTCAGAGGGCGGCCATTTCTTTTGGAGCTAAGTCGGCCTGCCACTGAGTAGTGCTCCCAGTCTTAATGACAAAAGCAGACGCATTCTACTTCACCCAGTGTGGAGATAAGAAAGAAGAAGATATGATTGAGTGGAAATAAGAAGGGATAAGCGAAAAAAAAATTTGGAGACAAGGTAATAGTTATGCCAAAACAGAACTAGCATGGTGAAATGGCATTTCAAGATGGCTGCTATCAGAGATATGATGATGATGATCAGCAATGTTGCTACTGGATGATACACCAAGTTGTGTCTTGGCTTCAAAAAAAAAAAAAGAGAGAGGGGGGGGGGGGGGGAAATAGCTAATTACCTCTTCAGGAGAAATTTCCAAGGCATTCTTCAGATGTCTGTGCCTTCTGGAAGAAACCTCCAGATCTGGAAAGAGATCCTGAATGCAAAAAGAAATCAATTTTATTGGGATTTTATAATTAATTCCAATATATTTTGAGGAGTATAATACATTTTTAAAACGATATTTGAAAACTATCCGCATGTGTTTCTTTTTGAAAGAAAAATCGAAATTCATTTCAAGGAGAAATAAAGTACTCTTGAGAAGTTCTCTTCACAATTCATACTTCATTCCTAAAGGTTAGAAATAGTTGTTATTTCTACTTGAAATGAATTTCGATTTTTCATTCAAAAAGAAACACATGCAGATAGTTTTCAAATGTCATTTTACAATCATAAACCGCAATATATGGTATTATAACACATTTTTGTTTGTGTGTGTGTGGTTGTTTTGATAATTTCCAGAAAATTAATTTCTTTTTAACTTATCCCAAGTAAACATATGGTATTGGAATTTGTGTCATCTTTACACAAGGAGATAACAAACAACAACATATGGTATAGGCCATCATAGTCATGGTGGATATTTTGCGGCCACTTTTAACTATGAGTGCACCACAGGTGTAGATATTTAGAAAGCAGTTGAACATTTGCACTAACAAATGTTCTCCATTTGTTACTTGTGCTTACTGGTGGGGTTATATTTTTGCAAGAATGTTGAGCATTTGAAACAAATATTTTTTCCATAAAAAAACTCTCTACCTTTTCATTCAACTATAAATACAAAGCGAGATGTCCCGCCAAGGACACTGGCGCCCAAAGGAAAGCAATACAAGAGAGAGAGAGGGAGAATCTATTTACATATCCAAAAACATATGCACAAAGGCATTTACCATATTATTTAAATTGGTTTCAAACAAGCATAATATATACATAGGTAATTTAATTTAAACACACCTCAAAATAAAGAAAAAAAAAATCATATATACAGCACATACAGTTACAATTATACCTAACACTTGAGATTATTTAAAAACTTTGATATAAATTTACAAAATCTATTGAATTCAATGTATGAAACCCTGCTGGATATCAGTTCTCTTGGATCGGTACAGAGAATACCGTTACTGAGTCTGTAGTCTCGAAATGCTGGGCACTTAAGTAAAAGATGAGTAGAATCTTGAATGCCGCATCCACAAAAACAGCCCGGATCCTCTGATGCGCGGATTCTTTCCAGAAAACTCCCAAAATTACCATTGTTGGTTACAAATTGTGTGTTGTGGAAATTAGAGCGAAAATAATTTGGAATACCCCGGTTGAAAAAACTTGTAAATGTCTCGTTTGTATTATTCAGTAAGAGCAACATTCTTTCGTCTATATAGGATTTAATTATAGAGGGAATATCGATGTTGTATTTTTGCTTGTCCTCGAACGATAAGTTATTCAAGTCAAATTTCATATTTTTTGCTTCAATGTAATCTGCAATCAATGGAGTTTTAGCCAAACTGTGAACACAGTTGTACGAAGTTGTCTTGTATGCTTGTATGCTCCATATTAGTATCTGATATTGCATTGAGTTTAATTTTTGTATCGATTTTTTATTTAAAAATTTGAACCATATTTCTGATCCATATGTTAAGTTGATCTGAATAAAGATTTATACAATGTAATTCTTTTATGGGAGCTCAGACTCCATGATTTGCTGCAAAGAGAGAATAGAAATTTTTTTATTCTTTGAGTTCTGCTCACTATTTCCTCTATATGAAAAGCAAAATTCAATTTTATTTTATCTTCTATGATTTGCAATTGTTATTCCTAAAATTTTTATTTTTTTTACTGGTGAAATTAATCCACTTTTAAATTTAACTGGGATCTTCTCTTTATTATGCAAATATAAAATGTTTGTTTTTTCGGAACTGATTTCTAACTTGTTCTAAATACACCACAATTCGATAGTATTTAATGCTTCCTCTATATCTATTTTTAGTGATGTTAGATCTTTATTCCAGCATATTACCGATATATCATCCGCATAACAAATCAACTCACAATTGGGCACCTGAAAATTCATCAGCAAATCATTCAGTAAAATTGTCCATAGAAGTGGAGAAAACGGACCGCCCTGAGGACACCCCTTGGTAATTGTCTTTGAAGTTGTTAAATTGTCGTAACTGAAGGAAATGGTCCTGGAATTTAAATATGATTGTAGAATTTTGATCAATTTTTCCGGTAAATTATCTGAGTCTATTCTTTTGATGATCGCTGGCCACCAGGCATTATCAAAAGCCCCCGAGATATCTATTGTAACTACCTAATGTAAGATTCAATCCCATGGGGGTCGGTGGAAGGATGGTCTAAACCGTTGGTTTTCGACCTCTACGACCTGGGTTCGATTCCTGCTTTGGGCACTTTTTTTCTGATTGAAAAAATGCTCCAATGGCCCCCGATTCTTGCAAAAGTCCAACCCCACCAGCGAGTGCAAGTAACCAAACAGGGTTCTGGAACATTTGTAAGTGCAAAGTCGAACTGCTTTTCACATGTGTAGACATGTGGTACACTTACAGTAAAAGCAGTCGCCAACTTCTACCCACCATGATTATCATGGCCTGTACTATGTGTACTAGGGATAAGCAAAAAAAAAAAAGATTCAATCCCAGGTCGTAGCTGTCTAAAAATCTGTCTTCTACCATCAACCCACTACAATAACATGCTAACAGAGAGTTTAAGTCTTTCACAGAAACGGGTTGGAAAAAAATTATCTTTAGAGAACACATACAAAAGATCAATATGATACATTAGCGAGCAATATATTATAAAAATTCGAAACTATTATAGATGTGTATGATTCTTTTAAAAATTTAAATGGCAGTAGAAATTGTTTAATTTTTAAAAGAAAGCGTCTATAATAGTTTAGAATTTTCATATTCATATTATCATCAAAATGAGTGAAATTTTGAAGAAAAGAAAAATAGTTACCTGAGAGGGACAGATAAAATCTTTATCTTCAGCATCCATCACCTGAAAACACAGAGAGTTTTATAAGGCACAATTTGGATTATAGATTATAAACACAAGGTAATAAGACCATATCCAAATAAATAAATAATGTGTGACATTTGAGTAACAGCTTTGTTACCATCTTCAGACAAAAGTACTGAATCTTTGTACTGTTGAACTTCAGTACTTTTGTCTGAAGATGGTAACAACGCTGTTACCGAAACGTCACACACTATTTATTTATTTGGTCTTATTACCTTGTGTTTACACAGAGTTTTGATATAAGGTGATATCATGCCATCTCTACATAAGAAATTCTACATGAGATTCATAACAAGACCAACAATCCCTTAATAATGATAAGGCACAATTTGGATTATAGATTATAAAAACAAGGTAATAATACCAAAATCCTAATAAATAAATAGTGTGTGACATTTCGGTAACAGCGCTGTTACCATCTTCAGAAAAAAGTACTGAATCTATTCAGTACTTTCACTATACAGTACTATCATTCAGTACTTTTGTCTGAAGATGGTAACAACGCTGTTACCGAAACGTCACACACTATTTATTTATTTGGATTTGGTCTTATTACCTTGTGTTTATAAATCCCCTAATAAGTAATTTATACCTGACGGCAACAACACACACACATTAATTACTTGGATAGAGATTTGTAACACAACAAATAAATAGTTAAAACCAAATTGTGTCAATTCTGCGTATAAGAAATGGAAGCATTGTGAAACACAAATGTATTGTCCATTACAGCATTGGAGCTCTAAGAGAAGCAGTCTGGTAGATTAAATTGGCGAAACCGCTGGGAGGGTTCACCACTGATGAGCCAAGCCCTCCCAATATATTTTTTCATCGCAGTAAGGACAGTAGACTAATAATTTTTTGTTGTGTCACAAGTCTCTATTTAAATAATTGATTTTTATGAGACACAGTGTTGTTGCCATCAGGTATAAATTACTTATTAGGGGAATTGTTATGAATCTCATGTAGAATCCATAAATTAGACCTTAATTATATAGTTTGAAGCTGTTTCGGAATCATAAGTTTCAACAATTGGAACTCTCTCTCTTAAAACTAGGGAATTTGTTGATATAACCCTGGTTACAATGCACACAAACACAATAGGAACTTAAAACTAGGGAATTTGTTGTTATAACCATGATTACAATGCACACAAACACAATAGGAACTTAAAACTAGGGAATTTGTTGTTATAACCCTGGTTACAATGCACACAAACACAATTGGAACTTAAAACTAGGGAATTTGTTGTTATAACCCTGGTTACAATGCACACAAACACAATAGGAACTTAAAACTAGGGAATTTGTTGTTATAACCCTGGTTACAATGCACACAAACACAATAGGAACTTAAAACTAGGGAATTTGTTGTTATAACCATGGTTACAATGCACACAAACACAATAGGAACTTAAAACTAGGGAATTTGTTGTTATAACCATGGTTACAATGCACACAAACACAATAGGAACTTAAAACTAGGGAATTTGTTGTTATAACCATGGTTACAATGCACACAAACACAATTGGAACTTAAAACTAGGGAATTTGTTGTTATAACCATGGTTACAATGCACACAAACACAATTGGAACTTAAAACTAGGGAATTTGTTGTTATAACCATGGTTACAATGCACACAAACACAATAGGAACTTAAAACTAGGGAATTTGTTGTTATAACCCTGGTTACAATGCACACAAACACAATAGGAACTTAAAACTAGGGAATTTGTTGTTATAACCCTGGTTACAATGCACACAAACACAATAGGAACTTAAAACTAGGGAATTTGTTGTTATAACCATGGTTACAATGCACACAAACACAATAGGAACTTAAAACTAGGGAATTTGTTGTTATAACCCTGGTTACAATGCACACAAACACAATAGGAACTTAAAACTAGGGAATTTGTTGTTATAACCCTGGTTACAATGCACACAAACACAATTGGAACTTAAAACTAGGGATTTTAGATTTATGTTGTTATAACCATGGTTACAATGCACACAAACACAATTGGAACTTAAAACTAGGGAATTTGTTGTTATAACCATGGTTACAATGCACACAAACACAATAGGAACTTAAAACTAGGGAATTTGTTGTTATAACCCTGGTTACAATGCACACAAACACAATAGGAACTTAAAACTAGGGAATTTGTTGTTATAACCCTGGTTACAATGCACACAAACACAATAGGAACTTAAAACTAGGGAATTTGTTGTTATAACCCTGGTTACAATGCACACAAACACAATAGGAACTTAAAACTAGGGAATTTGTTGTTATAACCCTGGTTACAATGCACACAAACACAATTGGAACTTAAAACTAGGGATTTTAGATTTATGTTGTTATAACCATGATTACAATGCACACAAACACAATAGGAACTTAAAACTAGGGAATTTGTTGTTATAACCCTGGTTACAATGCACACAAACACAATTGGAACTTAAAACAAGGGAATTTGTTGTTATAACCCTGGTTACAATGCACACAAACACAATTGGAACTTAAAACTAGGGAATTTGTTGTTATAACCCTGGTTACAATGCACACAAACACAATAGGAACTTAAAACTAGGGAATTTGTTGTTATAACCCTGGTTACAATGCACACAAACACAATAGGAACTTAAAACTAGGGAATTTGTTGTTATAACCATGGTTACAATGCACACAAACACAATAGGAACTTAAAACTAGGGAATTTGTTGTTATAACCATGGTTACAATGCACACAAACACAATTGGAATTTAAAACTAGGGAATTTGTTGTTATAACCATGGTTACAATGCACACAAACACAATAGGAACTTAAAACTAGGGAATTTGTTGTTATAACCATGGTTACAATGCACACAAACACAATTGGAACTTAAAACTAGGGAATTTGTTGTTATAACCATGGTTACAATGCACACAAACACAATTGGAACTTAAAACTAGGGAATTTGTTGTTATAACCATGGTTACAATGCACACAAACACAATTGGAACTTAAAACTAGGGAATTTGTTGTTATAACCATGGTTACAATGCACACAAACACAATAGGAACTTAAAACTAGGGAATTTGTTGTTATAACCCTGGTTACAATGCACACAAACACAATAGGAACTTAAAACTAGGGAATTTGTTGTTATAACCCTGGTTACAATGCACACAAACACAATAGGAACTTAAAACTAGGGAATTTGTTGTTATAACCATGGTTACAATGCACACAAACACAATAGGAACTTAAAACTAGGGAATTTGTTGTTATAACCCTGGTTACAATGCACACAAACACAATAGGAACTTAAAACTAGGGAATTTGTTGTTATAACCCTGGTTACAATGCACACAAACACAATTGGAACTTAAAACTAGGGATTTTAGATTTATGTTGTTATAACCATGGTTACAATGCACACAAACACAATTGGAACTTAAAACTAGGGAATTTGTTGTTATAACCATGGTTACAATGCACACAAACACAATAGGAACTTAAAACTAGGGAATTTGTTGTTATAACCCTGGTTACAATGCACACAAACACAATAGGAACTTAAAACTAGGGAATTTGTTGTTATAACCCTGGTTACAATGCACACAAACACAATAGGAACTTAAAACTAGGGAATTTGTTGTTATAACCCTGGTTACAATGCACACAAACACAATAGGAACTTAAAACTAGGGAATTTGTTGTTATAACCCTGGTTACAATGCACACAAACACAATTGGAACTTAAAACTAGGGAATTTGTTGTTATAACCATGGTTACAATGCACACAAACACAATTGGAACTTAAAACTAGGGAATTTGTTGTTATAACCATGGTTACAATGCACACAAACACAATTGGAACTTAAAACTAGGGAATTTGTTGTTATAACCATGGTTACAATGCACACAAACACAATAGGAACTTAAAACTAGGGAATTTGTTGTTATAACCCTGGTTACAATGCACACAAACACAATAGGAACTTAAAACTAGGGAATTTGTTGTTATAACCCTGGTTACAATGCACACAAACACAATAGGAACTTAAAACTAGGGAATTTGTTGTTATAACCATGGTTACAATGCACACAAACACAATAGGAACTTAAAACTAGGGAATTTGTTGTTATAACCCTGGTTACAATGCACACAAACACAATAGGAACTTAAAACTAGGGAATTTGTTGTTATAACCCTGGTTACAATGCACACAAACACAATTGGAACTTAAAACTAGGGATTTTAGATTTATGTTGTTATAACCATGGTTACAATGCACACAAACACAATTGGAACTTAAAACTAGGGAATTTGTTGTTATAACCATGGTTACAATGCACACAAACACAATAGGAACTTAAAACTAGGGAATTTGTTGTTATAACCCTGGTTACAATGCACACAAACACAATAGGAACTTAAAACTAGGGAATTTGTTGTTATAACCCTGGTTACAATGCACACAAACACAATAGGAACTTAAAACTAGGGAATTTGTTGTTATAACCCTGGTTACAATGCACACAAACACAATAGGAACTTAAAACTAGGGAATTTGTTGTTATAACCCTGGTTACAATGCACACAAACACAATTGGAACTTAAAACTAGGGATTTTAGATTTATGTTGTTATAACCATGATTACAATGCACACAAACACAATAGGAACTTAAAACTAGGGAATTTGTTGTTATAACCCTGGTTACAATGCACACAAACACAATTGGAACTTAAAACTAGGGAATTTGTTGTTTTAACCCTGGTTACAATGCACACAAACACAATAGGAACTTAAAACTAGGGAATTTGTTGTTATAACCCTGGTTACAATGCACACAAACACAATAGGAACTTAAAACTAGGGAATTTGTTGTTATAACCCTGGTTACAATGCACACAAACACAATTGGAACTTAAAACTAGGGATTTTAGATTTATGTTGTTATAACCATGATTACAATGCACACAAACACAATTGGAACTTAAAACTAGGGAATTTGTTGTTATAACCATGATTACAATGCACACAAACACAATTGGAACTTAAAACTAGGGAATTTGTTGTTATAACCATGATTACAATGCACACAAACACAATTGGAACTTAAAACTAGGGATTTTAGATTTATGTTGTTATAACCATGATTACAATGCACACAAACACAATTGGAACTTAAAACTAGGGAATTTGTTGTTATAACCCTGGTTACAATGCACACAAACACAATAGGAACTTAAAACTAGGGATTTTAGATTTATGTTGTTATAACCATGATTACAATGCACACAAACACAATTGGAACTTAAAACTAGGGAATTTGTTGTTATAACCCTGGTTACAATGCACACAAACACAATAGGAACTTAAAACTAGGGATTTTAGATTTATGTTGTTATAACCATGATTACAATGCACACAAACACAATTGGAACTTAAAACTAGGGAATTTGTTGTTATAACCCTGGTTACAATGCACACAAACACAATTGGAACTTAAAACTAGGGAATTTGTTGTTATAACCCTGGTTACAATGCACACAAACACAATTGGAACTTAAAACTAGGGATTTTAGATTTATGTTGTTATAACCATGATTACAATGCACACAAACACAATTGGAACTTAAAACTAGGGAATTTGTTGTTATAACCCTGGTTACAATGCACACAAACACAATTGGAACTTAAAACTAGGGATTTTAGATTTATGTTGTTATAACCATGATTACAATGCACACAAACACAATTGGAACTTAAAACTAGGGAATTTGTTGTTATAACCATGATTACAATGCACACAAACACAATTGGAACTTAAAACTAGGGAATTTGTTGTTATAACCATGATTACAATGCACACAAACACAATTGGAACTTAAAACTAGGGATTTTAGATTTATGTTGTTATAACCATGATTACAATGCACACAAACACAATTGGAACTTAAAACTAGGGAATTTGTTGTTATAACCCTGGTTACAATGCACACAAACACAATTGGAACTTAAAACTAGGGATTTTAGATTTATGTTGTTATAACCATGATTACAATGCACACAAACACAATAGGAACTTAAAACTAGGGAATTTGTTGTTATAACCCTGGTTACAATGCACACAAACACAATTGGAACTTAAAACTAGGGAATTTGTTGTTATAACCCTGGTTACAATGCACACAAACACAATTGGAACTTAAAACTAGGGATTTTAGATTTATGTTGTTATAACCATGATTACAATGCACACAAACACAATTGGAACTTAAAACTAGGGAATTTGTTGTTATAACCCTGGTTACAATGCACACAAACACAATTGGAACTTAAAACTAGGGATTTTAGATTTATGTTGTTATAACCATGATTACAATGCACACAAACACAATTGGAACTTAAAACTAGGGAATTTGTTGTTATAACCATGATTACAATGCACACAAACACAATTGGAACTTAAAACTAGGGAATTTGTTGTTATAACCATGATTACAATGCACACAAACACAATTGGAACTTAAAACTAGGGATTTTAGATTTATGTTGTTATAACCATGATTACAATGCACACAAACACAATTGGAACTTAAAACTAGGGAATTTGTTGTTATAACCCTGGTTACAATGCACACAAACACAATAGGAACTTAAAACTAGGGATTTTAGATTTATGTTGTTATAACCATGATTACAATGCACACAAACACAATTGGAACTTAAAACTAGGGAATTTGTTGTTATAACCCTGGTTACAATGCACACAAACACAATAGGAACTTAAAACTAGGGATTTTAGATTTATGTTGTTATAACCATGATTACAATGCACACAAACACAATTGGAACTTAAAACTAGGGAATTTGTTGTTATAACCCTGGTTACAATGCACACAAACACAATTGGAACTTAAAACTAGGGAATTTGTTGTTATAACCCTGGTTACAATGCACACAAACACAATAGGAACTTAAAACTAGGGATTTTAGATTTATGTTGTTATAACCATGATTACAATGCACACAAACACAATTGGAACTTAAAACTAGGGAATTTGTTGTTATAACCCTGGTTACAATGCACACAAACACAATAGGAACTTAAAACTAGGGATTTTAGATTTATGTTGTTATAACCATGATTACAATGCACACAAACACAATTGGAACTTAAAACTAGGGAATTTGTTGTTATAACCCTGGTTACAATGAACACAAACACAATAGGAACTTAAAACTAGGGATTTTAGATTTATGTTGTTATAACCATGATTACAATGCACACAAACACAATAGGAACTTAAAACTAGGGATTTTAGAATTATGTTGTTATAACCATGGTTACAAACAATTGGAACTTAAAACTAGGGACTTTAGAATTATGTTGTTATAACCATGGTTACAAACAATTGGAACTTAAAACTAGGGACTTTAGAATTATGTTGTTATAACCATGGTTACAATGCACACAAACACAATAGGAACTTAAAACTAGGGATTTTAGATTTATGTTGTTATAACCATGATTACAAACAATTGGAACTTAAAACTAGGAACTCCCAGGACTAAAATAGAAAAGATGAGACAATGGAATCTAATGGAGATCATTTAAACGACTTGAGGAATAAGCAACAACAACAATTGGAGACTTTATGATGCCAAAACCAAGATGCTGTTATAAAAGAGGCTGGCTGGTAAAACAAGTGTAACTTTGTGCTTCCCAGGTATATTTCCATATTTTTTTACTGATTTACAAGTCAAAATATTTTCTGTTAGTTTTAAACCATGGTCACCCTTCCTTGAAATCATTTCTTTTGTAGCTGGAAATTTTGCTGGGAGGAAATAAAAAAAAAAAAAGAAAAGGCACTTCTCCTATAGAGATAGACTTAAAAACTAGGTGCCATTCAATGATCTCTCTTCTATCTTGCAGACTCAAGAGTTGATGACAAAACACATTGATAGATCTCATTGTGATAAGGTACAATTTGAATTATAGATTATAAACACAAGGTAATAAGACCAAATCCAAATAAATAATGTGTGATGTTTCAGTCCGGGTTGTTACCGAAACATCACACATTACACCTATCCCCCCATTTACATGGTACTTTTTTTTTTTTATCGCACTATACTAAATGCTACCGTGATTGAACACATGCGCTGTGTACACATCTCACGAGGAATTCCGAGCTTATGTGCTGACTACATATTTTAACCTGTCAATGCATTTTATTTTTATTTCTGTGTACACCTATCTCCCGATTTACACGTTTTTCTCAGGAACGTATCTACCGTGTAAATCGGGGGATAGGTGTATTTATTTATTTGGTCTTATTACCTTGTGTTTAGACCTCACAGTCTTTCATTTTTTTCATGATTTCTTTCAGTTTCCCTCAAGAAACTGTGCTATCATAGAATGGGTGTTGAAGAAAGGTATTAGAGATCAGAAAGGGGGGTGGAACCATTCTTCTACTTTATTTACTTCTATTTTATTTTTGTTAATTCATTTATTTTAGTTATACAGTAGAACCTCCCTTTAGCGGATACCTCTCCACAAAGGACTGTTTTCATTTGTAAAATTACCATTTTTACAATTTAGCAACTCTCCGGTAAGAAGACACCTATCCGTAAAGAACACTTTGGCTCTGCAATTAGGTGTTGTCCTTTACAGGGAGGTTCTACTGTATCGGCAACACAGAGATGATGGGTAGAATTGTATTTGACTGTTGACCACAGTTTACGTGGCAATGTGTTAGAGATAACAAAGCCAGTTATCTTTAGTCCTTCGTTCAGAATACACCTTGATAGAAGATATATAACATGTCATGCTACAGCAGCAACATCCTCTACAACTGGTTCAATTATCCCAATGGATTGATAAGGCACAATTTGGATTATAGATTATAAGCACAAGGTAATAACAACAACAAAAAGCCTTTATTTAGGGTCACTGACCCAATACAGGATTCACCAGAGGTATGCATAAGAACAAAGCAGTGAGACAAAGGAAACAACGATATAGACAGAAGAAAAAAAAAAAAACAAGAAAGAGGGAAGCAAGAAAAACAACAGAAAAAGCTTATGTCCATAGTTCACTAAACACCATTTAGCTGCCTTCCATAGAAAATGCAGGGTATATAACAAAACCAGTCCAATACAATAGTAGAGCGGTCTAGAGATTAATTTGGCGAAACCGCTGAGAGGGTTCACTACTGATGAGCTAAGCCCTCTCATTCATTAAATCATATCATTGCAGTAAGGTCTGTAGAGATTTAAAAAAGAAACGCATTGCCAGTAAATTTATTTGTGTAAAATTTTAACAAAAAGAGTAGCAGTAAGAAAGTGAGGAGTGAGTGTCACTTGGCCTTCTTAGCACAAGGTAATAAGACCAAATCCAAATAAATAAATAGTGTCTGAAGATGGTAACAACACCGTTACCGAAATGTCACACACTATTTATTTATTCGGATTTGGTCTTATTACCATGTGTTTATCCCAATGGATCTTAGTGACCATTGCCCACTCATAAGAAGAACCGGCAACTTTGGTCATCTTATCTGGAACTCAGTAGGTGACATTGCTGAAGGAGGAATACACTGGAAAGAAGACGACTTAAAATGGATTTTTAAAGTTTTTAGAACAATTGTAGGGGACATGTAAAAATTATTGTTTTGTATTTCTATTTTATGTAAATTTTATTTGCTTTTTAAAAATATTCATATTTGTTTGTTGCAAATATGCAAAATTTTTATTATCTCTAATTTATATATATTTTTTTCTATTTAATTGGATTCATTCTTTTTATTGTTGTTGTCTGAATATAATAACAATAACAAGGTATAACCTTAGTGATAACAAAACAAAACTTGATTTTGCAAGAAATGTTTATGTGGATTATTGTTAATTAACCACCACACAATCATGGGTCTAGAAAATAAGCTCTGAGACATCCCCATCCTTGGCAAAATATTAAACCCATTCCCAAGTATACTTGAAGGGGAATAATGATGATCAGGAATTCAGAAGATAAACAAAGGTGGAAGATATCATCATCAAAGGAATTAAACAGTTGAGACTGAGAGCTTACTTTCCAACTTTTTGGTTAGCAGCTCCATAAATAAAGATATTTTACTTTCCAGAGCATACTGTCCCCCCTTAGTAACTAAGTTACACAATCAGACAATGCCTTTCTCTTAATTCATCATATGTTGTTAAAGAAATTCAAAGGATTTGAAACTACTTGTCCCCATCTCTACTCTAGCCTTGTTTGATGATAACAGCAATGTTGCAGCAAAATATCATGTTTACTTTAATTACTGCTAGTATGATAATTAAATATCATATATTTTGTAAGAATTGTTAATAATTTACTAAATAAGCTGTTTCTATATTAAGTTTTTATTTGGCTAGCATATCCACTTTTATTTAGTGTCTTCTTTATCATTGATGATTAGTGCACGTATCATACCCCTTTTTCGGAAAACTTTTAACCTAGATGAAAATAATAGCGCAATTTATTTTTATATCTTTGATGAATGTCGAAATATCAACATGAAAATTAAGATAAAATGGTGAAAATAAACGTACTTTATGTGTTACTTGGAAACTTCAGCCTAAAATTAATATAAATGGTGTATATAAATGGTGTATATAAGTTATGAATTTACGGAAAACAAACTTCTACACAAGTTGAAAGATAAAGCACACAAAACACGTTTAAAAACAAAAACAAACCATTCCTTTTTAATTGATGATTCATTTTATTCATAGAGTTAAAATTATTTTTTTCGAAATATTTTTTATTAAAATTTTTAGTGTATATTTTAAAATAATAAATATTTTTTAAAACTTGCTTAAAACATCATATTTAAAAATATTGCACCTATAACTTGTCCTTCTCGGAGAGTGTATATTTAACTTTAGCTGTATATGAGTTTTGCAATTTTAAGACAATATTTTACACTTTAATGAGACAACACATTTTACAGTTTAATATTAACATTTGACACTTCAACTTCAATTACTTTTGAATTCAATAAAGAATCACTATGTATTAAAAATTAACTACTCATTATTTCTATCAACTTACAACAAGTGGCCACGAGGATAATTTCAAAACTTTAAGGAACCTTTTTTCTTCATCTAGAAAGCTTAAGCAAAGCGCCGCGTTCTAATCGATTAAAAATCTAATTTCAAATTCTCTACCTTGTTTTTTGTTTGTTTGTTCACTTTAAGCAAAACAAATGATTGCGAATCAATTCAAGGATTTATGCTCGCTTTCCAAAATCAACAGCTGCGATTTCTTCGAACAATATTATTTACGTGGCAAGAACACTCGCCATAATAAAAAGTCAGGTTAGAGTAAATTCTGTTTTACTTCAAACTTTCGAAAATTTCTATCCAAAGAGTGGATCTTTCAAATTCTATCACCAGAGTTGATTAATCAAGAATAGGTATTTGGCCAATTATGGAATAATTAAAAATCAATGAATAGTTGATATTTATTCCGATAAATGACGCAAGTCATCTGCAACTTTCAGTTGCATGATAAGGAGATTCCTTTTTTTTCTTCTTTCTTATGTTATTTTATATATGTGGATATATAGATATATTTTAAATCTTCTAAATTTAACTTTTTTATAATGAACTCAGATCATGTAAAAGCCTATCTTTTTAATCAAATTAAGTTATTTTTAAAATGACCCAAAAGTATTCAAAATACACGCAATTTTAACGTAAGTGGAATCAAAAGCTAAAAACATAAAATTTATACAATTAAATGCCTTTAATAATAAATTTAGTTATGTATATATAAATTAAATATATTAAAAATAATATTATAAATAATTTTAAAAATACGCGCATTAATCATGATGCAACAATATGAACCATTAAAAACGGAGTTCCAAATAATTCTATTGTCATCGCGAGTGAGCAATTTGGAATAAATGCTCAAATCGATAAATTTATATACAATTTTTTTATAGAGCTTAAATAAAATTGAGGGTGTAGGATAATAATTTTCATCTTATAGGTCGAGAGAATAGATAAAGAATTAAATGAGAAACATAGTTGTTTGATAATAATTTTCACAATTTTTAATATCACAGGTCTACAAAACTCAAAAAGGTTGTACCTTATAGCATATATATATCGGGATTCAGAAAAAAAACTCTGAGAGATATATATATGCTATAAGGTACAACTACTTTGAGTTTTGTAGACCTGTGTATTAGGTAGTTCTCTGAATTTATATGTAAAACATAATCTCTCTTGAACATATTTATTCTTTAGGGGATTGGAGGTGTTATTGTAGACCTGTACATTGAATGGGTCATTCCGCTATATATTGAAATATATATATTATATTATATGAAAAATATATTAAATGAGAAACATAGTTGTTTGATAATAATTTTCACAATTTTTTATATTAGGTAGTTCTCTGAATTTATATTGTTGCACCAAGTTGCAGCTTTGCAGGGTCGTCGACCTTGGTTTCTTCCTTCTTGGTGTTATACACGTTTCCCGAGCGGGTTTCGATATTCAAAGCAAATAAATAAAAGTAGAAGTAAATAAATAAAAGTAAATAAAAATAAATTACCTTTCAACGTTATTGTGTTTATTTATTCGTGTTCTTCCTCGTAGGTCGTGATCCGCAGTCTTCGTCTAGGTCCTCTCTCGCTCCAATAACCAATCAAGATATATGTACAATAAATATTACAAAAGGAATGAAACTATAAAAAGTAATGATGATAATCTAAATATTCTGTTTTAAATAAATATTGAATATCATAGAATATTTTGAATAAATGTAAGACGCATTAAAATTGATGTAACACTTCCCCCTCTCCAGAGGTTGTCACGTCCTCGTGAATGACCTCATCCATTCTTTCATAATAAGGCTTGATTCTTGAAACATGAACTATCAGAGGGTCTTGGCCCGGATTATCTTTCGGTTCTATTAGGTAATTGACGCTAGACATCTTCTTTAATATTCTATTTGGACCAAAATATTTTCTCAGAAGTTTCTCACACTTTCCTATTTTCCTAATTGGTGTCCAAACTGCTACTAATTCTCCTGGTTCGTAGCTTCTTTCCATGTGTTTCTTGTCATAGTTCTTTTTCATTCTTTCTTGAGTCTTTATTGTGTTGTTAATGACTAATTTTCTTGTTTAGTCTATTTTGTCTAAGTGATGTTTTATGTATTCATCATAATCATCCTTGTCAATGTCCACCGAGATATTCCTGTCGTCCAAAAGAGATGTGGGTTCTCTTCCAAACATCAGGAAAAAGGGAGAATATCCTGTGGTTTCCTGAATTGTAGTATTGTAAGCGTGGGTGATAAATGAGAGTATTTCGTCCCAATTCTTCTGATCAGTGTTCACATACATGCTGAGCATATTGATCAATGTTCTATTTAACCGCTCTGTCAATCCATTAGTCTGGGGATGATAGCTCGTTGTGAAGCAATGTTTAATTTTGCACATTTTCATCACCTCTTTCATTAAATTACTGGTAAATTGAGAGCCCCTGTCACTAATAAGATATTGTGGGGCTCCGTGCCAGAGAAAAATATCCTCTACTAGAAATTTAGAAACTTCTTTCACTGTTGCTTCCGAGACTGCTCTTGTTTCTGCATATCTAGTGTAGTAGTCCGTCAGCACGATTATCCATTTTTTCCTGTTTTTCGTAGATGGCAATGGACCAACAAAGTCAATTTCAATTCTTTCGAAAGGAAAGTTGGCTGGGGGAATGGGCTGTAGTAGTCCAGATGGTAATTAGTTTGAGCTTTTCCTACTTTGGCAAAGGTGACACGTCTTTACAAATTCGGAAATATCTTTCAGCATGAAAGGCCAATAGTATTTATTCTTCAATCGGTAAGTGGTTCTGGCGACGCCCAGATGGCCAGTCAGCATATGGTTGTGGTATTCATTCATGATTTCCTTCCTTCTCTTCTTTGGCACTACCAGCAACCATGCCCTACCTTCAGGATTTGGATTTTTCTTGTAGAGACACCTATTTTCTTCTTTAAAGTTCTGTGTAATTGAACGCTTGTTTCCACTAAGGGTCTCCTTAATATTCTCAATAAAATCATCCTTTTCGACTATTATTTGATTCCGAAATAGTTTTTCATAATCTTCGTCCCATTCGTCTTCCGGTAAGGGTCCTCTAGATAGACCATCAGCGTCCAGATGTTTTTACCCGATTTGTATATAATTTCGAAATTATATTCCTGAATCTTCAGTGCCCATCGTGCTAATCGGCCGGTCGGATCTTTCAGATTCTTAAGCCAGCATAGTGCATGATGATCAGTTACGATTTTGAAGTGCCTTCCATATAGGTAGGGTCGTAACTTGGACATTGACCACACAACAGCTAGACATTCTTTTTCGGTAGTCGAATAATTTTGTTCAGGTTTGCTCAGTGTTCGACTTAAATATGATATCACCTTTTCTTCATCGCCGAACTTTTGGGCTAATGTTGCACCCAAGCCGATGTTAGATGCGTCAGTATGAATGTAAGTAGTTGCATTCGGATCAAAGTGCCATAATATTGGGGGATTTATCAAGGCTACTTTAAGGGTTTGAAATGCTTTTTCTTGATTTTATGTCCAGGTAAAAGGTACATTCTTTTTTATAAGACTGGTTAATGGATCGGCAATTTTCTAAAAACCTTTGATAAATTTTCTATAATATGAACACATTCCTAAAAATAATTGAACTTCTTTTTATCTTTTTGGGTAGAGGAAAATCTCCAATAGCCTTGATATTATGCTCCGCTGGTTTTATACCATGTTGATTAGTTATATGGCCAAGAATCTCCAGTTCTTCGAAAGCAAATTGGCATTTTTTGTTGTTCAATTTTAAATTAGCCTCGCGAAAACATCTTAGATCAGCTTCTATTCTTTTGAGATGTGTTGAAAAATCCGAGCTATAAATGATTACGTCATCTAGATAACATAAGCAAATTTGCCATCTAAGATTACCAAGCATATTTTCCATGTTCCTCTCAAATGTAACAGGGGCATTGCATAGTCCAAAGGGCATTACGTTGAACTCATATAGGCCATTAGCTGTAGTGAAGGCTGTCTTTTCTTTATCTTTCTCCTCAACCTCTACTTGCCAATATCCTGATTTAAGGTCAATTGCTGAAAAGTATTTGGATCCTTGAAGTGTGTCCAATACTTCATCAATTCTGGGAATTGGGTAAACATCCTTCACTGTTACCTCATTCAATTTTCTGTAGTCAACGCAGAATCTGTACTTACCATCTCGCTTCTTGACCAATATTACGGGGAAGGACCATGGACTCGAGGATGGTCTGATTGTGCCGTCTCTGAGCATTTCATCAATTTTCTCTTTTATGATTTATCGCTCTTTCGCGCTCACCCTATAAGGCTTGTGTTTGATCGGTTTCGCGCCTTCTGTATCAATCCAATGTTTCGCTAAGTTGGATCTTCCTAATCCCGACGAAAACAAATCCGCGTACTTTTCCAAAACTTGTTTCAATTGCTCTTTTTCCTTATATGACAAATTTTCGTTTATCTGAAATTGAGGTTCTTCATGCTCCTTTTCTTTACTTTCTTCCATAAGATTCACTTCGGCTGGCTGGCTTCCAAAGCACAATGTTTGGTTTTTTAATATTTTTAATGGTCGAGGGTAAGGGTTTGTTATCCAGATATATGTTTCCTTATTCGCTACATTTATTAATCTTCTCGCTAGTCGAAGTCCATTTGTTTGAAACATTTTATGGTTCTCCTCGCTGATGTATTCACCATCCTCTGCTTCTACAAATGCCTTAATCAATTTAATAGAAAGTTCTGGTATAATGGCATTCTTTGAACTTTTTATTTTCTTCTGTTGGTATTTGATTACGTCACGATTTCCTGTCAAGTAATATTTGATTATTTCACGCTGACAATCAATTTTTGCGTTCATTTTCTTAAGAAAATCTCGTCCAAGTATAAATATTCCCAAATGTGTTCTCATTATCACAAATTGATGTGCAATCGTTTTGTCATCAAATTTTATATTTAAAACAATATTTCTTACGATATTTAATTCTTTGCCATCGGATCGGGAGCACATTTTATCAGGATTTATTATTTCAAGACCTGTGTTAAGAGCTGTACTAAGGTCGACCACTGAAAGATCGGCGCCTGTATCAATCAAAGCTTCGCAGATACCGATTCTATCCACGTTAATGTTCATTTTATATTTGGGGTCCAACTTTTTAATTCCATTTATGGTCGACTTGCTTTGATTGACGGACTCAGGCGCGATGCTTAGTTTAAATCTTCCAATGCGGCATATCTATTCCTTGTAGGAATACTTGAGTACGTGTTATTACTTACGTCAGCGTAGAACAGAGGTCTCGACTTCTCAGTTCCATTATCCATTCGGATTTCTTCTTCGACCTTGTCTTGGGTAGCTGTTGGAACTCTTCTAGGATTCTTATAAACTTAACCCTACAATAACGGGCCACGTGCCCTGGCTTGTTACACTTAAAGCAGATTGGTCTTCCATCTTCCGTCCTATTTTTGCTCACTTCTTGGCTTTTATTGTAGGCGTTTCTCTGAAGGTTTGGTTTCGGCACAAAGTTTGGATTATAAGGACGTCTAGGGGAAAGTTGTTTCGATACTTCCTGGGAGTAGGAGGGGAGTCGTTCTTGTAATTATTGGAAACAGGGGCTTGGGGCCTGGAAGTGGTCTGGTAGTTTCGTGTGGCAGTCGGCGGCACGTACCTATATTGTTGTTGGGGGGTCTAGAATTGCGTGGACCGTTATATAGGTTTCTGGATTTCTCCCCACGTTCCCGATACTTCTTTTCAAAATAATTCATTTTCTTGCACGCGACAAGAAGTTCATCGGTCGTTTTAGGAGGGTTCAGGTAGAGCGCGAATGAGGACTCTTTTTTCATTCCTACAATATTTCGGAATTTCTATATTGGGGTTCAAAGCAACTGGTTCGAAACCAGCATCTCTACCAATTGTTGCACCAAGTTGCAGCTTTTCAGGGTCGTCGACCTTGGTTTCTTCCTTCTTGGTGTTATACACGTTTCCCGAGCGGGTTTCCATATTCAAAGCAAATAAATAAAAGTAAAAGTAAATAAATAAAAGTAAAAGTAAATAAATAAAAGTAAATAAAAATAAATTACCTTCCAACGTTATTGTGTTTATTTATTCGTGGTCTTCCTCGTAGGTCGTTATCCGCCGTCTTCGTCTAGGTCCTCTCTCGCTCCAATAACCAATCAAGATATATGTACAACTAGCGGACCCGCCCGGCTTCGCCCGGGTTTTACCCGAGTAAAAGTTTGTCTAACGAATCTCTCGATAAAGTGAACATTTTTTTCCCGGTCCCTTGAAAATACTCGATAAGTTGAATAAAATCAATATTAATTGGTTCCCTCGGTAATTGGAAGTTAAAGGAATAGTATCTTGCCTTGGAATTGTATCATTATTCTTGTATGGATGTACCCGGCTTCGCCCGGGTTTTACCCGAGTAAAGGTTTGTTTAACGAATATCTCGATAAAGTGAACATTTTTTCCCTGTCCCTTGAAAAATACTCGATAAGTTGAATAAAATCAATATTAATTGGTTCCCTCGGTAATTGGAAGTTAAAGGAATAGTATCTTGCCTTTGAATTGTATCATTATTCTTGTCTCAAATAAATTGCCGTGTCATCCTGAATTTTGTCTTTCCTAATTTTCTACATTACAAAATCATCGTATCATCATGATAATATTTAGAGCAGATTGTTGAATTATAACAGATAAATTAGAATATTTATCTTGATTATTTCTAGGCGAAAAGTTATTTCAAAAATTTTATTTGCTAGAAACCTTCCCAGTACTATACTAAATAACTTCCCAAAGTTTCATGGCGATCCAATGAGTGGTTTGGTCAGGCATAAAGGACAAACAAACAGACATACATTCATTTTTATATATATAGATAAATAAATATTACAAAAGGAATGAAACTATAAAAAGTGTTGTATATATATATATATATTAATTAATTGTTCCACAGAGTGTGTGTAAGCTCACGGGTAAATAGGCGCTAACCGAAACAAAAAAAAAGTTCCTTTGTTCAATATTAGTTTCCCTTTTATATTTTTGTTCTCTCTCTTGTAAATAAATAAATATAATGTTTAATTAATAATTATTGGAATCAGTTTCATTAATAATTCTAAGCAAAGTCAACAAAAAGTAATGATGATAATATAAATATTCTGTTTTAAATAAATATTAAATATCATAGAATATTTTGAATAAATGTAAGACGCATTAAAATTGATGTAACAATATGTAAAACATAATCTCTCTTGAACATATTTATTCTTTAGGGGATTGGAGGTGTTATTGTAGACCTGTATATTGAATGGGTCATTCCGCTATATATTGAAAGTAGTAATTGTTCTGAACTAAAATTCCATGTCATTCTGAAAGATTTTTATTTTCTCATAGAAATCTAGAGAAAAATCCTTAAATATAATGGTGAAGAGGCACGAAAAGATGTTAACACAGGAATATGGAGAGAGAAGCGAGAAAAAAATGTGGAGAAGAAAGAGTTTCGAGATTGTCCCATAAAAGACATGTCGAGAAAATGAACATGGAAAACAAAGAATTGTGCAAGATTGCAACAAAATCAGAGGCACAAAGATTGCGAATTTGTTTTGAGGCAGAAAACCAATACCTTCAGAATTGCAGTATAATTTATGAATAGTTTATTTTTTAACTTTTTTTTCCGTTACATTATAGGGATATGACACTTGGTGGTAGTTAGATATTTACGTTGACATATTTTTAGGTTTAATTATCCTTATAATTTTCCTTCGCTAATGCGATGTGTTTATTATTTAGTTTGATTATTTAACCCGAGATAAAACTAATATTCTAAGAATTAGCTGTCGTTCTTGACACGTTCGTAGAACTGGATAATATTCTAGTACGATATATATACAGCAAAACCTCCATGAAAGGACACTCTAGCTTAAGAGGACACCTCTCTATAAAGGACACTTTCTGCAACTAGGTGCCCTTTACAGAGAGGTTTTACTGTATATGAAAAAATTGTACAAATGTGAATTTGTACTGGGATAAGGTGAATAAATTCAAGAAAAAGGCATCTCCTTTATCTACCTTGCACCTGATGATATTATATATAGTTGCAGGAAGGATGATATTGTCACTTATAAAATTAGGAAAGACAAACTTCAGGATGATACAGAATTTAAATCAAGAACAAATCAACGTTATTTTTTTAGTTACTTCAGGTTACTGGATAGAGCGTGCATACAGAAGTTGCAAACTACCTGGCCAAATCAACATTTTATCAAAATACCAGAGAGGCAATGAGGAAGTTTACTGAGTTGTAAACTATACATATTAAAATTAATAATATCTCTCTCTCTCTTTCTGTGTGTTCATAAATCAATAAATAATTTGCTACAATATTCATGTTCTAAAAGTGGCACCTCTCCCTTTTAAAATGTATAAAACAATGTATTCAGGGTTAACACCTCCCACTATAAAACGTAAAGTTGGTCATAAAAATTATCCATAATACCAGTTTAGTCAAAAATCCGACAAAAGCTAAACCTGTACACTGTGGTTTCGGCCCTCATTAATACAAGTGCGGCTTCGATTTCATAACACTCAACATCGAGCATGCTCGCGACTGCCATTCCATTACTCGCAAGGGATTGTCCGAACTCAGGGTGGCTCTAAGCTCCTGATAAAATCCAGACGTACCTTCGGTGAGGGCTTCGCCTGATGTAAATAATAAATGTAAATATTTATTTATTATTATATTTTTATCATAATTTTTACTTGCTCGCGTATAACTCTTTGTGAGTGTAAACATTGACGAGATGTCAATAAAGTTGTTTAATTGTCAATTGTCTCAACAAAGAGAATCATGGAATCGATTGAATTGGCCAAAAAGTATTAAATAGCTGGTGAAATGCTAAGGCTGATTTTCAGGCTAGAATACAAAATTAAGTTGCAGGAAATTGATATTTATGTACCAAAAGTGGCACTTCTCCCCCCAACCATCCACTCGCGACTACAAAAAAAAAGTGTATCGTGACAAGAAGCAGCTTAATGAGGTTGACAGTGACAAAGAGAGAACGCCTGCAATAAAAATAAAAAAAAAAAACTCAATCACGCCTGTTGGACATAGAAAAGACGAAGAATTTGTCAAAAATGTCAAGGAGAAGATTGATGGAGACCCTGAATAGAACATGAAGGCCATAGTCAAGGAGATGGGCGTTTACAATATGATATTTGTCAGAACTGTCCCTGAGAACCTTGGTCTCAAGTTCTATGCCCTTCGGAAAGGCCAATTATTGACCGAGGCTATGAAGGAAAACATAAAAGGTTCTTTCTGACATTAAAATATTTTGATTTTAAAAATTGAAAAATGCAAAATTGTAATACTGGAAGAAGTATTTAGGATCAAATTCTCATGATATTCTCGATGTTTTCTCTTCGATGGAAATAGAGAAAGATAACCCAGGTTCCTGGAGCGCAGAACGCCAACTACCCGGGCTATCCAGTTTACTAGTACAAGATAGTGGCAAGCACAGAGTCCTGAGCAGAACTAGTTGACCAGAAAGTTCCATGTTCAGGTCACGTCTGGAAGTCTGGACATAGATGTAGGGCAGAGTTGGGTCAGTCCAATGTCTCAGGAAAGCCGCACAGCTGAAAAGGAGTTGATCAAATGTCTGTGGTTCTTCCAGACAGAGAGGGACGATTGGGTCTGTTTGGAGATGCCCAAGGGCAAAGTCTGCCAGGGCATGGCCCGTAAAGATGGTAGTGATGGCCTCTCTCCATGGCGGAATTTAGGAAACATTTTCAATAGACGACTTGGAACGCTTCACGATTTTGCGTGTCATCCTTGCGCAGGGGCAATGCGACTTGGAGGATAAGCAATTCTTCTGAGGGATCTGGTCGAATACTCCTTTGAATATATATTTGTCCAGGACGTAAAGCAGTCATACGCGCTCGGGTTTGAACATAAGTTCGAGGCAAGGTAAAGTATGCTCTAAAATTCTTTTTTTTTTAAACCTTAATGGTGATGTATATTTTCTATCAAACGGATATTTATTCGCAATGATATTAAAAATTAAAATAATCTTCAGAGAGAGAGAGAGAGATTGAGATTGAAACTACTTTATTACATCGCTCATATAAGGTTATATAAGGTTAAATACTTAAATATGAGTAAATAAGATTATGCAATGATAAATATATATATGAATAAATAAATGTAAATACATATAATAATTGACAAATATACATATATACAAGAATATATACAAGTTCTTTATTGGTGTCGCCAACTGCGGGAACGACTCCGCCAACGGTGGACTGCGAGAGTTCTTTCCCACAGAGTGGGCAGGTCTAGGTGTTGGCTGGCGTTGCCCACCTCAAGACCAAGATGGTATTTGTAGATGGTAGCCTTCTCCACACTTGTGATCTTCATCCCCTCGGGATGGAAGCCGACGCCGAAGAGCCAGGCCTGTAGATCCAGGGGCATTTCGCAGGAGGAGAACACCTCCCGGAGCACGGGTCGCACGGCACGGCAACTCCAATATCTGTGGGTCAGCGACCCGTCGCTGGACCCACAGGCGGCACAGTTGGCACGCCTCGAGGCAGGATGGTCAGGATGTGGCAGCGCGTGGAGGGCCAATCGTAGAGCGACATCTGCGTCGTCCCCGAGAAGCAATTGCGACGCAGGTCAGCCCAGGAGATGGAGCGGGGCACATCTACGGTAGGATCCCACCGCGCAGCCAGCTCTGCAGCAGGATGGGCCTGGAGCCGTGCCGCGTCCAGTGCCCGGCGCGCGCTCTGGCTGTTTAGACGGGTAATGGGCGTTGTTGAGCCTCTCAGAACGATGGTCTCCGCCTCGTACTCCGCATGATATCTGGAGCTGGCATTTTCCTGCAGGAGTCGCTGGCAGAAGATCCCGAGGTGCTGTGCGTCCAGAAGCGCAGCCCGCGTTGAGCGTACAAGAGCAGGGACGCCATCTGAGAAGTCCCCGACAGTCTTCTGAAGCCAGCGGTCGGGAGCCAGCAGGTCTGGCGGCCACAGGAACCTGTTGTCGCCTCGAAGACGCAGCAGAGACCTCAGGCTGGCAGGATGGACAATTCGGTGGTTCAGCTCAAGATTGCTGGACACGGATTCCCAAAGACTCAGCAGCCTCCTTCTCCTCCTCGGTGAGAGCCAGACGTCATCAGCCGGCGATGTCATCCACGTCCGGCTACGGACCAGCCAAGAGTAGCCGTTGGCGGCGCCGCGCAGAGAAGCCTGAAGGCCCTTCAGGCAGGCAAGCTGAAGCTGGCCCGCGTTGTCAAGCAGGCCGACGCCACCCTCGGAGGCTGGGCGAGCCAGAATGCCCCCAGGGAGCCACGAGACTCGGCTCTTACCCCACACGAAGCGCGCAAGCCGCGCCTGCAACCGGCCGATGGTGGTTTCAGGTGGAACGTAGCCGTGGAGGTGGTGCAAGATGGTACCCAGGACCAAGCAGTTGGCCGCGCGGGTACGACCCACCAGAGACAGTTCGCGAACGAAGGGAGACCCCTCGCGATGGCTCGCTCTAGCAGCCCCATCAGGTGGGAGGCCTGGGAGGCAACGGTGTTCCCGGCGGTGATCGTGCAGCCCAGGATATTTAGTGATTCGGACGTCCAGGAGATCCCCAGAGGAGAATCCGTCCGGTGCCTCCAGGAACCGCACCAGAGCCCACAGCTCTTGCTGAAGTTTACAGCCACCCCAGAGGCCACGCGGAACTCTTCGAAGATCAGGGGAACGAGCTCAAACTGAGCGTCGTTCCTGATGAAGAATACGATGTCATCCGCATAGGCGACCACGCTGCCACGACCCAAGATTCTCTCAAGGCGGCGTAGTAGAGGCCCTACTTAGATGCTGAAGAGAGCGGCGCTGAGACGGCAGCCCTGCCTCACCCCGTTAAGAAGCGGGAAGGCTCTGGTGTATGCATCTCCGATCCGGATGGAGGCGTCTGCTTCCCCGAAGAGGACAGTAATCCACCCGAGGAAGGCAGATGGTAGGTCTAGTTTCTCCAGAAGGGCGAATAGGTAGCTCCTGCTCAGGGTGTCGAAGGCCGACTTTAGGTCTAGGGAGATGACGGCCAGCGGTGTGTCATGTCTCGCTGCCCAGACGAGGCTGTCTGCTACTTGCGGAATGTTCCAGGAGGATGACCGTCCTGGAACGGCGTAGGTCTGACAGTCGGGCACGAGGTTCGGCAGATGACGTCGTAGACTGCCCATGAGCACGCCGATGAGGACCCTGTAGTCGGTCGTTAGTAGGCTGATTGGTCGGAATGCCTGTAGACCCGGACCACCGTGCGATTTCTGCAGCAGGATGACCTTGCTGCGCCTTGAAGATGAAGGCAGGGCCCCGCGGAGTCGAGAAGCCTCGAAGACTTGCCAAAGGACTTGGCGAAGAAATCCTCAAAGGCCTTGGCAAACTCGCAAGGTAATCCATCCCATCCAGAGGCACAGCCGTTTGGCAGGCTGTGAATGGATGCCGCTATCTGGTCGCGGTAGATGTCGGCGAGAAAGAGCTAGTCCCACTCGTCGAACTCCAAGGGGGTCACTTCAGCGAGGAAGTCGGCGATGGATTCTGCCGAGCTTGGAGCCTGGGCGAAGCGACTGCTCAAACGTCCCAAAAGGAAACCTCTAAGCTGGCCCCCGGAGATGGCGTTGCCGTCGTCGTCGGTGAAGGTGGAGGGAGAGCGACGTCTGGCTCGGAGGGAACACCCGAGGTCCGACAAGGAAGGATAGTCGGAGCGAGCAGTGTCGTCCTCCAGTCTCCGCCTCAGGAAGAGGCTTGCTCTCTCGATGTATCCACCGCCGGACTCGGCGACGGCAGGCGCGAGTGATCGTATCTCCGCGACTAGTTCTGCCTTTATCCTGTTCCAGTGTTCCCATAACATCGAGGGTGAAGTATTTGCTAGGTCTTCCGATATTTCATTGATGAACGTTGCCATTCGATCGGAAAATAGGTCTGACCATAGCAGCTTGCCGATGCAGGGAAGTCTTGTAGGAGCTGGGTGTCCTACTTGGATCAGGACGGCACGGTGGTCCGAGTAGGCGTAGTCGATGGTTTGATAGTGGGTGACGCGGTCGCAGAAGCCTGATGGAAGTAGGATTCTGTCCAGACGACGCGCGTCAACCCGGCTTCCGATAGTAGCAACCCTGGTGTGCTCCAGTGCAGCATCGAAGAAGGTGGCGACGTCGACGAGGTCGGCTTGGTCCAGAAGCTCCGCGAGGGCTTCTGCTGAACCCCCTTCGCCGACTCCTCGGAGATGTTTAGGTCACTGAGGATCCACGTATCTTCTTTATTCGCCAAAGCTGCGATGATCTGGAGCTGGCGGCAACGCTCTTCAGGAGCATGAGAGACGTGGGTGTTGACACACGTCATGGAGACTCCCCGAACGGTAAGGTCGATGACAGCCATCTTGCCAGGGCATAGGATCTGCTGCCTGTGAACAACGACGCCGGCCGCGAAGACGCAGGCGAGGCCTGATCCCACGGTGGTCGTTGAAGGCACAACGACGGCGCTGTAGCCGTGGCAGAGGTCTCTTTCTTCGTCCAGGGATTTGACGTTGGTCTATTGCAGGAAGCAGATGTCGATCTCGTGCTCCTTGAGAAAACAGCAGAGCTGGATTCTCCGGCGAAGAGCGGCGATGTCGCGCGTGTTCAGGGTTGCAACACGGAAGCTCATTTCGGCTGCCGAGCAGAGTTTCTGGCGCGTGACAGCTTCTTGTACAGGGTGTCACTGGTGTTCCCTGTCAGAGCCATGAGCGCCGTGGCCAAGTTGTCGATGGCCTGTCTCTGCTGGGCGTTGGATTTTACTAAAAGCTTGTCCATTAGTCCGTTGTTGGTAAAGGCTTGGAGAAGTTGTGTTCTCTCCAAGCCCAGCTGCTGGACGCTGTCGATGGCCGCTGAAGCCTTGTCGTTCTTCACAATATCGTCCATTTGCCTCTGAGCTAAGCTCCGCTTCTCTTGTAATGGAGGAAGCTTCTGGGATTCGTTTGTTGTGTCTTGATCCACAGTCGCCTGATCATTTGAGTTGCTGAGAGGAGGATCTGCAACAGCGGTGGAGGAAGGGATATTAGCTGCTGGTTTTGGCGCAGCTGTTGGGGAGACTTGAGGGGAGGAGGCAAGTGACTTACTCAAGGCCTTGGGGCGCGCAACAGGCGGCCGTTCAGGGAAGAGCAATTTATCTTCTGAGCCAGTCCTCTGTGGGCAGTTTGCACGCTTATGCCCCTGCCTGTGACAAAGGGAACAACGGATCCCATAAGTCACGTAGACGGGCGTGGTTACTCCCTTAGTCTTGATATCCAGCCGGGCAGGAATCTGGATATCTTCACTCCATCATGCAGAGTAATGAAGGCTTCCCGACGTGCGTCAGCCCAGCAGGAATTGGCCAACTCCATCATTTGCTGGACGATGGAGGTAATCCGACCGAAGGGCTTGAGCGCCGCGATAAGGTCGGCGTCCGTTACAAAGAACGGCACGTTACCCACGGCGATCCGCTCAGCCTTCTTCCTCAAGGGAAAGGCTCGCAGAGTGGCCTCTTCAATGTCCAGGCCCTCCTCGATGAGCCTCTCTGCGAGCTACACGCTGAAGAAGGCCGACTAGGATGTGCCCCTCCATCTTGCTCAGCTGGTACACGCAACCTTTTCCCAGATTCGCCTCCAGCGCCATGAAGTACTGCGCCTGGCTGAATTCTGGGGAGAATTCCAGGTAGACACATTGGTCTACCTGACCGGCCGCCGACTTTGCTCTGAAGTCCGCCTGTTTGTGCAGAGTTTTTGTGCACCTCTGCACTTGGGGCTTGTTCGCAGGGGGTGGAACAGTAGGCTTGGTAGCAGCAGGCTGGACGCGGCCTCTTTTGCTCTGCCGTTCTGCCGCCGTTTCAGCTGACCTCTTGCGCTCATGGTTGACGAGAATGAAGCCTTCATCTTGCTCCTCCATCGGGAGTTGTTTGCCTTGCTCGACGAGGTCAGCCCAGCTCGTCGAAGGCTTGCCTGTGGCGTGGTCAGAGTCATGCGGCCTCTTCTTGGAGCCGCCCACTTTGGTGAAGCCCAGATCTTGTCTCTCGATAAGCTGGTCTTCTTGTTCCGGGCAATCAGCCCAATTGCGGCAAGAATTTGCATGTCCGCCGTCCGTCACCGGCTTAGTATTTGCAGGCTTGTCATTTTTTGAATCTGAATGACTTTCAGGCATTTCAGATTCAATTGGTGATTCCTCGGCGGAGACTTGGCCGATTTTTGACGAGGTTGGCATAAGCTTGCATCCCATTCTCTTGACTTTCAGCCAGTACCTCAAAGTGGTTATTTAATTCCATATTCTCCATCTCAGACCCAAAGAAACGCGGAGCTCGCGCGCCGCGTGGTCGCACGGCCGAGAGAGAGAGAGAGTACTTGGGAATTGTGAATATCGAGCTATAAGGATTTTTGAAGCCTATACAGTAGAAATAACTCTCGGTAAAGGACAAAACCTAGTTGCAGAGAAAAAGTGTCCTTTAGAGAGAGGTGTCCTCTTACCAGAGAGTTTCTAATTAATAAAAATGATCATTTTGGCGATGAAAACTGTCCTGAGAGGTATCCTCTAGAGAGAATGTTCTCTCATGGAGGTTCTACTGTATTAGGGGAAAAAACCACGTCACATAATCGAATGACTCCATCCGAAAAGTTCATAATAACATTGAACATCTGATTACTTAAATGATACAAAGAGAACAACCTCGTCTTGACTGACGGAACATTTTAAGCCCAGTAGTTGTGGGCATTTATATATATCTATAGAAAGAAAAAAATATTAATGCATAATTTTTTTTTTTGGCTAATGAAGTTAGTACCGATTTTTCTGCTACACCCCCTGTATAGTACCTGCCATATAAACCGAACCATCTAAAACAAACGGCTTGGAGTTTTAACTGACAAAACTTCTTATGGGTTCCTCCCTGATGAACCAGCCATCCTTATAATCACTACTGTTGATATATTAATTTGTTAATATTATAATCTGTAGTGTATTTCATATTGAATTATGGATATGCAAATATCCTGTTTTGCATAATGCTTTTCATATAATTTTGTATATAAATAGCGACAGTTTTTAGCTACCAGTAGTCAGTCAATTTATGGAATAAAAGAGATTGCTGGAGTCCGTTTTGCCTCAGCCCCGACACTTCACTCTTGGCTACCTCCCAACCTATAAGGATAGAACATATCCATCTTAGGTAATTATAAATAAAAGAAAATTCGCTGAGACCACCATTGAACCGTACATAAGGCCCTCATTTACAATATATATTGCCACATGAAAAATTAGGGAAGACAAACTTCAGGATGATACAGCAATTTATTTAAGGCAAAGGTACAAACTATGAATGATGAAAAAAGAAAAGATAATCAATAAGGGAAGTTTACAGAGCAAAAAATAAACATAAAAAATAATACTTTGCTAATAAAATAAATAATTTGTTACAATATATTGTTTATATAATGAGTTCAATCATTTATGTTATCATAGAGCTAAATACCACAGAGAGAATATTCAACCAGAGATGTTCCAATCCGGAAACTCTGCTATAACAATAGAATGATACTTGACACACAAATCGGTTACCACATTGACGAAAATATAAACAACTTTATGTATTCACCTGATCTTAGTACAATTTCACTTTTTTTCTTCAAATAAAAGACACTTCGGCCAGTAAATCTTTTTATTATCTCGACGTTTCGACAAAAATCTTTTGTCCTCGTCAGGAGCAAACAAAAATTAAAACATTTGGCAAAGCGTTAATTTTTTTACGCTCCTGACGAGGACAAAAGATTTTTGTCGAAACGTCGAGATAATAAACAGATTTACTGGCCAAAGTGTCTTTTATTTGAAGAAATATGAATGCCGGCCAGGCAGCCTCTTTCTTAACGAATTTCACTTTTGTAATATTTTTTACGCCTACCTTTATAATACCCATTTCTTGATTTCTCAGGAAGCCTCTAAGACCAAATATTTGGTGGTAGAGATACAATCTACACCACGCTGACAAGACTAACAGTCCGAAACGCGTTCGTGGTTGACTTTTCTTGATTTATCAAGGAATTGGGTTGGCCAAATATCACGGAACAATTTAAATAAACGTTTAGTTTATTTTTGTTCCACTAGATGGCGCTCTGCTGTCTAGAGATGCTCATGTGAGCATGGTCAGGATATGCATTTTTTATTTTTTAATACCTTTATAAATGTTATGTGGTAGCTCCTTAATTTCTTGAGGACTGTATTTTGTTCCTTAATAAGGCTCCACTCTGCTGCTGCCTACCTCGTGTATTCCTATCAATCCAACACACCAACACTGAGACACACACACACTTTATTTAAACAACAAAACCATTTTATACACCTTGGCCCGTGGTCAAAAGAATTAAAACAGAATAACTTATTTTACAAACAGAATTTATGCAAAACAGGCAGTAGTAACAATTGATCCAGCCACAGAATAAAACGATTAATAACAAATATCAAATCACAGATATATACATTTAATTCTCAACATTATGGATTAAAGAAAGAGAAGAATTCAATATAAATAATAACTTTATAAAATAAATAAAGCTTCCAGGGCTAAGTTTCTAGTACATATATCCTAACTAAGCTGCGAACACTATTTATCACACACAATATTAAATCACAGATGCTCCAATCTGGCAACTCTGGTAAAAGAAGGGGGCAGAGGGCCTCATTAACCAGGGCCCCTCATTACCATGGCACGTGACCTTCGCTAACAAGGGGGGAGGGGAGATAACATCTTACCACACCGCCCTGGGGAGCGATGATGATAAATTGGAGGCATACTCACTGAATAATACGTTTGACCAATTGACCAGATATCTAATCGGCTGCTATGGGTTCATTTTAAATTTGTGAATTAGATTTTTTGGATATAATTATTGTTAATTTTCTCGAAATAAACTCATATAAAGGGAAATTAAGAAAGTTGTACCTTTTAGCATGTATATCGGGATTCAGACAATAACTCTGAAATATATTTGATACACAGTGAGCTTTATTGAAGTCATACGTAATATTCAAGTATGAACAAAATTGCCTCTGTTTCCTTATCTCCATTGTTAAAATTTCGGTTTCTCTACTGCAATCAGATAATTAATGAGTAGTTGTGGTTCATCAATAGTGAATTCTCTAAGTGACTTTGATGGTTTAATATTCCAGGCCGCTATTGTTTTTATTTATTTTACGAATTCTAACCATGTAGTGTCATCTTCAATACGTATTGTTAGCTACAATGGAAGGCCACTTCAGCCTGTTCTGTGTACTTTTTTTAGACCACTCTACTTAGATTATTCAATCAATCCATCCCATGTCTATCTCTTCCTTTGTTCTTCAGAGTGTATTCCTCCAGCATGGTCCATTGACGATCTCCTGATGATCCTAGAAGCAACGTATTCTGAAAGCTTCCACATTACATTTTGATTACTTTATTTAAATGGATATAGTAAACCCCATTAAATCTTCTTTTGAAACCTATCTATTTGTTAATCGCTATTTGACCTTGAGAATTCTTCTTATGTAAACCAAATTTCATTATACTTTATATCAGTGGAAGGCTGGTCTAAACCATTGGTTTTCGACCGCTACGACCCAGGATCAAATCCCGCATTGGACACTTTTTTTTTATAGTAAAACAACACTTGAGAGAGAAGTTACACCGCATGAGTTTCTTTTCAAGGAAAAATCAAAATTATTTCAAGGTGAAATATCGACTATTTCTAACCTTTTTGGATGAGGTATGAAAGGGTGAATTATGAAGAGTAATGATGAACGGAAAAATAAAAGTGTCCAGGGATGGGAATATAATAATAATAAAAAAAAGCTCCAATGGTCCCCGAATCGTGCAAAAGTCCATCCCCACCACCGAGTGCAAGTAACCAAACGGGGCTATGGTACATTTGTGAGTGCAAAGTAGAACTGCTTTTCACATGTGTAGACATGTGGTGCACTTACAGTTAAAGCAGTCGCCAAATTCTACCTACCATGAATATCATGGCCTGTATCAAGTGTACTTTTCTTCGAGATAAGAAAGAAGATTATAATTTATAGTTCTTTAGTCATTGTCCAAGAGCTCACACATAAGGATATCATACAGCTCTCATTCTTATAGAAAACTAACAAAATGAAGAATTTAAGCATTATTTGCTCCACAATAGAATAAACATGAATCTCCTGGAAATTTAAAAATAATACAACAGGTTTCTGGAGATGAGTTTCTTTTAATTTTATTATTGAATTCTCAATCTTTCGGGCATTACTTCCCTTCTACAGGAGTACAGGACCACGCCATCACCATCTCCTCAACAGCGAAGTACGCGATCTACGTATTCTTCGTAGATCGCGAAATGCGTGGTGTCGCTGGAGACCCACTGGCGATTCTCCACCAAACTCTGCAGCGCTGGCAGAGGCGCCATATACATTGTACATAGTTAATATAATATATATTTTTAATAGTACAGACTGTGCACTTTGTATGTATTGACAAGATGTCAATATAATTATTTTAATTTTCAATTGTCTACAGGAGTACAAAATGAACAATAATGGACGTCGTTAGATACTAACCAAATTTATCTTTTAATCCATTTCCTGGGTTTAAATATAATTTTATAAACTGACAATTTATTCAAAATTTATATACACCTATCCCCAGATTTACACGGTAAATACGTTCCTGAGAAAAAAACGTGTAAATCGAGGGATAGGTGTATATTAAACTGTCAAATCTGAATAGGTGTTCGCCCCCTCATGAATCAGAGCCTCCCAATATTCTTTTCAACATAGGTAGTATAGAGTAGAATATCGCATTTAGTATAGTGCGATAAAAACAAACAAAAAAAACTTATTTGGAAAACCGTGTAAAAGCGAAAACGTGTAAAACAAGTACCGTGTAAATCGGGGGATAGGTGTATTTATTGTTAGCTCATTTTATTTAGATATGTTAATTAACCCATATTTTGGGGATTTTTAGAGTTTGTTTCAGGAAAATTTTGTTCAATGAAGGATTGAAAAGATATATTATACAGTATACTCAGAATCCTCTAAATATATATCAATACAAATACCAAATGTAGAGGAAATCCCAGGTATGAATCCCTTCGTGTATAATCGCACATCTAGGATCTCCGAAATCATATTTCAATGGGAATTCCTGAAGCAGGACATAGGGAAAGGCTGAGTATCTAAGAATTCATATATATTCTATTTTCCAATGTGTAGAAAATCAGAGCCAAGTATAACAAGTCGTTGAATACAGACTGTAGCTTCCAATGGACACTCAGAATTAATCATTGGATAGAGACTGTGTCCTCCAATGAACACTTAGAAATGTATCATTGGATACAGACAGAATTCTCCAATGGAGGCATTAAGAAATGAGATGAGTCATTGGATACAGCCAATGGGGACACTCAGAATTGGATAGAGACAATATATACTCCAATAAACACTTAGAAATAAGTCATTGGATTCAGACAGAATTCTCCAATGGAGACACTCAGAAATAAGTCATTGGATACAGCCAATGAGGACACTCAGAAATAAGTCATTGGATTCGGACAGAATCCTCCAATGGGGACACTCAAAAATAAGATAAGTCATTGGATACAGACTGTGTTTTCTAATGGACACTCAGAAGTGAATGAACCCGGATACGATATTATCCAATTGGCAATCAGAAGCAGGATAAATCTCTGGATGCGACCGGTATCCTTTAACAGACACTCATATGAAGGATCTAGATACGATATCTTCCACTGTAGGAGCAAGATACATCAATGACACTGACGATATCTTCCAATGGACACTGAGAAGTCCCTGCCAGCATCAGGAAGGTCGGAGGCGACTTCCTTATCAGCCGATACCGCGGACAATGGAGATCTAATGAACTGGTCAGGCGTGACGGGGTCATTATCTGGACGTCAGGGTGGGCACGCCCCCCGCTGACCACTCGGCCGGACAGCCCCGCACCGGAGACTGACAATGGAGTCTTTGGTTTCATTATCCAGGCCCACTTTAGCAATAGACGATTCCAGGTTTGACTAATGTTGTAAACCCGACCCCAGGATTTTGGCTAATGTTGTAAACCCGACCCCAGGATTCTGGCTAATGTTGTAAACCCGACCCCAGGATTTTGGCTAATGTTGTAAACACGACCCCAGGATTTTGGCTAATGTTGTAAACACGACCCCAGGATTTTGGCTAATGTTTTAAACACGACCCCAGGATTTTGGCTAATGTTGTAAACACGAAACCAGGATTTTGGCTAATGTTGTAAACACGATCCCAGGATTTTGGCTAATGTTGTAAACACGACTCCAGGATTTTGGCTAATGTTGTAAACCCGACCCCAGGATTTTGGCTAATGTTGTAAACTCGAACCTATGGTTGACCCAAGTGTTTTGGCTAATGCTGTAAAGTCGATACTAGAAATTTATTCATTGTTGTAAATTTAAAATGAGGATTTTGATCATTTTATGGGGACTTAATCTAAGAAAATTTTGGCTGAAGTTTTCAAATTGATTCCAAAAGATTTTGATCATTGTTATTATTTTAATCTTCGGATTTTAATTTTATTAGAAACCCAAGTCATTGTGTTATTGGTATAAACAAAACATAACATAAAACATAACAAAACAGAAAACATAACTTATGTTTTACATTCAATCCCAGGATTTGGTCGTTGTTATAAGCTAGATCCTAGAATATATTCATTGTTGTAAACTCAATCATAGGATTTGGTGATTGTTGTAAACTCAATCCTGGGATTTAGTCAATGCTTTAACACAATCCCAGGATTTGATCATTGTTATAAACTAAATCCCAGATTTTGGTCATTGTTTTGATCTCAATTCTAGAATTTAGTTATTGTTTTAAACTCAATCCCAGGATTTGTTCATTGTTGTAAACTCAATCCTAGAATTTGACCATTGTTATAAACTAAATTCCAGCATTTGTTCATTGTTGCAAACTCAATCCTAGAATTTGGCCATTGTTATAAACTAAATTCCAGCATTTGTTCATTGTTGTAAACTCAATCCTAGAATTTGACCATTGTTATAAACTAAATTCCAGCATTTGTTCATTGTTGTAAACTCAATCCTAGAATTTGACCATTGTTATAAACTAAATTCCAGCATTTTTTCATTGTTGCAAGCTCAATCCTAGAATTCGACCATTGTTATAAACTAAATTCCAGCATTTGTTAATTGTTGTAAACTCAATCCTAGAATTTGACCCTTGTTATAAACTAAATGCCAGGATTTGGCCATTGTTGTAAGCTTAATATCAAAATTTGGCCATTGTTGTAATATCAATCCCAGGATTTGGTGTTATTGATATAAACTTAATCTCAGAATTTGGGCATTGTTGCAAACCCATTGTTAAAAATAATGGCCTCCGATTTTTGAAAAAGGCCAATCCCACCAGTGCACGTAACCAGAAAGGGGCTCTGGCCCATTTGTAAGTACAAGAGTGAAACTGAGACATGTACTTTCAGTAAAAGCAGTGTTCCCTTTCATGATGATCATGGCGTGCTTGGGATACGTACTACCGCTAATATTTCAATTGTTACAATAATATGAAACTTAGTAATAATAAAAGGTTTGAAAATTCGAAACTATTATAGACGCGTAAGATTCTTTTTAAAAATCAATTAATTTCTACTGCCTTTACTGCAATGGAAAAATTAATGGGAGGGCCTGGCTCATCAGTGGTTAACCTTCACAGCGGTTTCGCCAGTTTAATCTACCATACCGCTGTTATATTTCATTTTTCGATCTTCCTTTTATAGTGATACTGATGCTAGACTCTTGGAATGGGTATTTTAGATTAACTATAGACATACGGGTTTGTTCAAAGAGTATCGCGACTTTTGTGTTTTTACAAAAATTATTTATTTATTCATAAATACCTATTTTGTCCCCTTCAAAGTAATCCCCATGAGATATTATACACTTGTGCCAACGGTTTTTCCAATCTTCGAAGCACTTCAAAAAAGCATTTAAAAAAAATATTTTTCAGCTCCTCCTTCGATGCCGTCTTTATCTCGTCAAGCGTAGCGTGACGTCGTCCTTTCATGGGCCTCTTCAGTTTAGGGAACAAGAAAAGTCACAGGGGGCCAGATCTGGGGAATACGGTGGCTGTGACATCATTAGTGTGTTGTTTTTGGCCAAAAAGTCGCGCACAAGCAACGATGTGTGAGCAGGGGCGTTATCGTGGTGCAAAAGCCAATTTTTGTTCTTCCACAAATCCGGGCGTTTCTGGCGGATTGCTTCGCGCAAATTGCGCATAACTTGCAGGTAATATTCCTTATTGACCGTTCTACCCTGTGGCAAGAACTCATGATGCACCACGCCCCTGCAATCGAAGAAAACTGTCAGCAAAACTCTCACATTCGACCGAACTTGGCGCGCTTTTTTCGGTCTTGGTTCGTGCGGCAGCTTCCATTGAGATGATTGAGCTTTGGTTTCCACGTCATAACCATAAACCCACGCTTCGTCACCAGTTATGACCCTCTGGAGCAAATTTGGGTCGTCGCGGACAGAGTCCAACATCTCATTAGCAATGTTCATGCGATGCTGTTTTTGGTCGCAATTGAGCAATTTTGGTACGAATTTCGCGGCGACCCGTCTCATGCCCAAATCATTGATAAAAATCGAATGGCACGAGCCAATCGATATGTTTAGGTCCTCAGCAACTTCTCTAACGGTGATTCGACGATTGGCCAATATCATTTTCTCCACTTCATTAATTTTTTCGTCTGTTGTTGAAGTGCTCGGGCGTCCGGCACGCTCTTCGTCGTTCACATCTTCTCGGCCTTCTGAGAACATTTTGTACCACCGATAAACGTTGCTTCGGTCCAAGGTAGCTTCTGTGTAAGCTACAGTCAACATTCGGAATGCATCCGCGCACTTAATTTCGTTTTTCACACAAAATTTGATACAGGTTCTTTGATCCATTTTTTTTTAATAGGTAAAAATCGAAGACGATCCAAAACACCTGCAAGCAAAGCAGCTGTCAACAATTAAGTGAACATTCAAAATGGCCGAGCTTGTCGGCATAAGTGAGAGACATGAGTACCAACATAAAGCCACAAAAAGATCGAAATTCGAATATACGTAACCCGCGAAAATTCAAAAGTCGCGATACTTTTTGAACACACCGCGTAAGCTTTGAGGACAGTAGAATTACATACAATTATAAATATATGCATCATAATAAAAGGTCAATCGCTTTTCCATTCCTGAAAGTTCGTGACTTTTATCGGTCCGGTGGGGAATGGTCTCATTCGGTCAGAATCTTCGCCAGTCAGCCAGTTTCAGAGTTCTGTGTAGAATTTCACAATTACCGTAGCGGCATTACATGGTGCAATTCTTCCTAAATACAGCCGTGATACTGGAAGAATGGATATCTCACTGACTATTCAATAAATTAATAAAACTCGGAATATACACTCATAGGAGCAAAACTTAAGAAAATTTACCTTTCAGCATGTATATCGGGATTCAAACAATAACTCTGAAAGATATTTGATATACAGTGACCTTTATTGAAGACATACGATATAACCAAGTGTGAACAAAATTTCCTCCGTCTCAAAAAAAAAAAAAAAAAAGACAACGGTGACATCAAAATATGTAACTTCCTTAAGTTTTTGTCCGTGAGTGCAAATTAATTTAATAAATGCATTACCTTCCAGAAAGATATTTACAAAAAATTGTTACGTACACACACTTACCATTGACAGATAAAAATTCATATTACACCTGCGTTCTTATTGCAATATAGGATTTTTAAAATTTTTATTTATTATATATTTTTAGAATATTTTGGCAAGCTTTCGAAGGTTTTCTCAATTATCTTTTTTGAATCTAAAAAAAAAAAAAAAAAGAATCAAAGAGGTACTTTAGCTCTAATTGGAATTTTATATTAAATATAAACAAATACCAATTAGCTAAAGTTCGTTTTAGTTAATTTTGGGTTGTATTTGGTCTCTGAAGAAGTGTTAAGAGCTTTTTAAGATTAAGTAAATAAAGAATTCTATTACTGGAAACTATATTAGTATTTTTCTTATAAATAACTACAATTTAATTCATTTTTCACGAATATATTGACTTGTTCTACTTCTATAATCACACATACAGCTTTATTAAGACTACAGGTCTTATACAGATTCACCACAGGAAGGTAGCATAGATGGAGCTCCTATACTCCAGGCAGAGTAGAACCCAACAGCCTCCAGGTTCGACGTATGTCCAGTGGCCACAGAATCCGCTGTGCATAGGTTAGAGCAGGGATCGGCAAACTTTTGAGTCGGTAGAATCAAAAATTACAATTTAAAAAATTTCAAAGTTTCTAAAGAGCTGTAGGAGACATGTAAAAATTACTGTTTTGTATTTCTATTTTATGTAAATTTTATTTGCTTTTAAAAATTCATATTTTTTGTTGCAAATATGCAAATTTTATTATCTAATTTATATAAATATTTTTTCTATTTAATTGAATTCATTCTTCTTCTTCTCATTCTTTTGGTTGTCTGAATATAATAGCATTAGCGAGGTGTAGCCATAGTGATTGCAATAAAAAGGCTTGATTTTATAAGGTAAATGTTTATGTGGATTGTCGTTAAATAATCACCACAGAGCCACAAATGTTTTCTTGCCAACAATAAATAGTACTCGCATGAATAATATTTACGTATGGAACTATATAAAGGTCCATAGCTTCACATCCAAAGAGCCGCAGTTTACCGACCCTGGGTTAGCGTATCAATGAAAAGACGAGTGTGGAATCAGCCACGTTTTAGTCTTCGCTTTCCTCATCCAAATGGACCACGACATTCGGCGATTCTAATAATCTCCTCCGAACATCTTGTAGAATTTATATAAACCAAAGAGAATCTACTTCTAAAATCAACATTGTAAGTTTATCCTTGGTATTTATTATGATTTTATTATTGTGGTATGGTGATTTTATGGTAGTTATTATAGTTTTTTGATGGATTAGCGCGCCATCTGTTATGAAAATTCGAAACTATTATAGACGCGTATGATTTTTCCCTTTCAGTAAGGGCAGTAGAAATTGTTTAATTTTTAAAAGAATCATACGCGTCTATAAGAGTTTTAAACTTTCATTAATAGTTTTTATTTAATATGGTTATATATCCTTGTATTTGGCCTTGGGGTGTCGAAACAACATCCTTGGTATCTAAGAAAACAAAGGTGAGAAGAATTCTCTAACTATAGAAAAGGGCGTTCAAACGGTATTTAACGCGGGGTCTTTCCAAACTTGCAGCCATTGATCCAAGCCACCAATTAATGAGAGAGTCTGTAAAGTGAAAATCTAGCCTGACAACCTGCTCCCTCGGGGGACTCCACTAATTGGCTCCCGCCCGTGAATACTCCCCTATCCGTCCTCGGACCGATAGTATCTCCCAGGACCTTTGTTGGGACCTTCTCCTTTGTCAGAGGCTATGTGGGCGCTTCCATACCTCAGATTTACCATCAAAAGATGCTAAAATTTCGTTTATAAATCTTTTAGATTATAAAGTACACGTCTAAGGATGAGTATCTTTTATATAATCGGTTTTCAAGCTTTCGGAATAACGCCTTTCTACAGGAAAAATTTGATACAAAATGAAACTTAACTATGCTATGGAAAGTTATATGCACATTATACATGTAAAAGGTTGGTTATTTTACTGAATTCTGTAAAAGATTTTGTTGTGGCAAAATTGGTTTATACGAATTTGTGATTTTTGCAGAAAGATTTTTAAAAATGCATTTTTTATGCTAATTAAAATCGTATAAACAAGGTTATGTAGATAGATTATATTCCATTACCTTGTGTTTATACTTTATTAGTTAGATAAAGAAGGGCTTTCTGAAAGAGAGAGAGAGAGCTTCCTTTAACTAAGTCAATATTAAAGAGTTGAGGGCTTCTTATGCTTTATCTAGTAGGATGTTATTTATTTAGAGTTTTGGTCTCATTACCCTGTGTTTTAACATGTTGTTTTTAAAGTGTCTCTTTTAAAATATTTTGGAAATGTACAAATAACTCTGTACAGTTGAGCCTTTTATGAAAACGGTCTTAATACTTGGTTACTGCTGGCCATTCTTAGAGATAGACTCTCATGATCTTTTCAGCATTGGCATGGGAGAGAATTAGAATAGAAGAGTTATCTAAAGAGAGGTTGAATCAACTCTTAATATACAAGTATCAATACAAATATCTTATATCAATACAGAGCAATAACGCGCCATCTATATATAAGTGATTTATTTGTGAAAAGAAACATTCGCGTCTTAAAAAAAAAGTCTTCATTCGTCTTATTATATCGTTCATATAAAATTATATAGTGCTTAAAATATATATAAAGAAATAAAAATTAAAAAATAAATAAATATGAAAAATAAGGATGATTATACAAGTGTACTTGTACATAAAGAAATCTATACAAGGTTTCATTGGTGGCGCCAACCGCGAGAAAGACTCCGCCACCGATGGACTGCAAGAGTTCTTTTCCACAGAATGGGTAGGTCGATGTTATGGCTGACGTTGCCCAACTCAAGACCAAGATGGTACTTGTAGATGGTAGCCTTCGCCACACTTGTCAGTTTCATTGCCTCGGGATGGAGGCCGACGCCGAAGAGCCAGGCCTGCAGATCTAGGGGCAAACCAAAGAGAGAGTTCGTGTATCAATTCGACGTTTTCCACTGAAATACGATGATTTAATCTTAGAGAAGATTCGTTTACCTTTTATCCGGACTAGTAACTTCAAAAAAAAAAAAAAGAACTTTCATACACCCATGGACAAACAATATCGGGATTCGGATAATAAGTCTGAAATATATTTGATACACAGTGACCTTTATTGAAGATACACGCGATAACCAAGTGTGAACAAAATTACCTATGTATCCTTCAAAAATTCAGATGTCCGACGGTATTAAAGACTTTCACACTTAAGTTTTGTCCATGAGTGTAGGTGCCTGTCTAGGTTCCAGGAAGGATGATCTTTGTCATGGTCCAGTAGTTTCAACTAACGATGGTGCAGATCAATGTCTGGTGGAGAGGACACTTGGAGCTACTCTGGGGGTCAGGGGTTAATTGGAACGGGATCGCACTGATTGGTCCGTACTTGAATTCTAGACGTCTCCATGTCTATCCTGTAGTAGCAATCAGTACAGGTCCGCTGTATATATTTATATATCTTCGTACTTAGCCTGTAAGAGTCATGGATCCCGCTTAGACCTCTTCATTATTATGTTTATCCTGTAATAGCAATCACTTCAATTCCCCGTGTTAACATTTCCAGACCCCTTGTAGACGTTTCCATGGTTATCCTGCTCTAGCAACCAATTCCAGGTTCCATGAGACATTTCCATGGTTTTCCTGTAATAGTAACCAATTCCAAATCCCATGTAGACGTCTCCATCGTTATCCTGTCGTAACAACCAATTCCAGGTTCCATGTAGACGTTTCCATGGTTATCCTGTCATGGTTAGATTTCTCTATTTGTTCTTTTGTGCAAATAAGATATGATAATACGATGTATAAGCTTGATTTTTCCGCTCTAAAATTTTTTATAGGTAGGTCGCCGACTAATAACGGTTTGAAACCACTACAGCCCAAAGGCACACAAACTTCGTATTTTACGTGTGTTTTTTATAACTTTCCTAATTGCTACAGGATGACGTTAGCCGCATGTAATTGCCCTCCGGCCATTTATTTTGTTGGTATATATTCATAAATTACTTTCTTACACCCATCTTTTCCTTGATGTTGGGGAAACTATCAAATTTGTCACCTTTTAACTGGCCTCCTTCATTAACTTTATTTTTTAATACAACACACTGAGAGAATATAAAAGAATATATACAGTAGAACTACCTCTCTGTAAAGGACAACACCTAATTGCAAAGCCAAAGTGTCCTTTAGGGAGAAGTCTCCTCTTACTGGAGAGTTTCTAAATAGTAATAATGATAATTTTGCAAATGAAAACTGTTCTTTAAAGAGAGTTATCCTCTAGCGGGAGTGTCCTCTCATGGAGGTTCTACTGTATTATCATTTTCAATGAGATCGCCTATAATACGAATATTCTTGGTCTTTCTTGGAGATGGTCTCTTATTGAAGATTGAGTTGTCATACGAGATGTGGCTATAAAATAACGTGACTCATGCTTCTGCAGAAGAACTAAGCATGAGACACAAAGTCCTACGACTAACAAAGTGGTCTTGTCTTTTGATTGCTGACCCTCCAGTATCTGTCGATATAATAGTCTAGCCATGGTCTTCGTTTGTATATGACCTTTTTTTTTTTGCAGAAATTGATACCTTTCTTAATCGATAATTGATATTTTTGACAATTAAAAAATGCTCCTCAAATTGAAGATACTTCGGCAAGTAAATATTTTTTTATTATCTCGACGTTTCGACAAAAATCTTTTGTCCTGTGTCAGGAGCAAACAAAAATGAAAACATTTGGCAAAGCGTTAAAAATTATTCTCTTTTTAACGCTTTGCCAAATCTTTTAATTTTTGTTTGCTTCTGACGAAGACAAAATATTTTTGTCGAAACGTCGAGGTAATAAAAATATTTATTGGTCGAAGTATCTTCAATTTGAGGAGCTATGAATGCCGGCCAGGAAGACTCAATATTTACGATAATTAAAAAAAAAATGATTTCTTGACATCTTGGCAATTACATAGATACTCAGCACCCACAATCAATAAAGAGGATTAAACTGGTGAAATCGCGCTAGGGAGGATTTACCACTAATGAGCCAGGCCCTCCAATTAATTTACCATTGCAATAAGGGCAGTAGAAAATTATTTACTTTTATTTATTTATGCTTATGAGGTGATACAGCAACATCTTTACAATTAGAGAGGAGACAAATGTAGCTGCTGTATTGTCCGTGAGGTCAAGAGACGTACGGACCTCTATGGTGTTGATCTCTTGGCGGAACGACTTGGAAGTCGGACTCGGGCCTCCCCACTACGGCAAAGTGGATCAACTTCGGGGGGGATTTACTTTTTAAAAGAATCATACGCTATAGTTTTAGTATACAATATATACTATAAAGCTTGAGAATACAATAATAAAATACAAAGAAACATCTCCTGAAACCTGTTGCATTATTTAATTATCTCTCTCTCATCATATATTAGTATCATCATTACTATTATCTTCAGATTGAATGACAAACAGAGGGATGTCAACAATATTATAACTCTATATTCCAGTAGAAGTGTTTTGGTATTTATTAGAGGTTTTATAGTTTTTTAGATAAATTTAGTCAGTATCTAACGGCGCCCATTATTGTTCATTTTGTACTCCTGTAGACAATTAACAACTCGATATATTTTATTAAGACTTTTAGTCAATTGTTACAAAACTCAAAGGGAAATTCAACAAAGATAAATGTGATTATTTACAATTTGGTGATCAAAAATATTTTTAAAACTGTTCTCAGGGAGGGAGACTCCTGTAGAAAGGTGGAAATGTCCGAAAGCTTAAGAATACAATAATAAAATACAAAGAAACTCACATCTTCAGAAACCTGTTGGATTATTTAATTATTATCATATATTAATATTCCATTATTACTATTGTCTTCAGATTGACTGACAAACAGAGGGATGTCAACAATATTATCATTTTATATTTAAGTAGAGGTTTGTTTTTTTAAGTTTCATATGGAATTTCCTGACAATGCGTTTTAATTTCTTATAACAGATGGTACAATAATGCACCATATTATAGAGGATATTGTGAAAATTATGATGATATGTAAAATTAACATATAAATTCTCTATGTACAAGATACCATCGTGTATGAAGAAATAGCGTCAACGGGACTCGAGACAACACCGTATGTTTTAATATACGAGGGGTGTCCCATAAGTCCGTGGCCCGACCATGAGAACGAAATATTAGAAACTAATAAATTTTACCATATATACCTTAAAGCCTTGTATAAAGATATGTAAATTTGTAAGTTTCTACAACTAACCGTGTTTTTTTTTTTTTTGTTATAGGTTCTGAAAGAAGACAAGAAACAGGAATCAACAACAACAACAATAGCCTTTATTGGGCACACGTGCCATACAGGATTCTCCCTGTAGAACAAAATAAATAAATAACAAATTAGCATCGTAGTTATATACAAATATTGGGTATTGACCTCGACCAATTATCGAGTTGGATCCGGTGTCTGTGCTAAATATTTTGATTGAGCTGATTTCCAGTATTTATAAAAAGCGAATGCAAAGGGTCTGGATTTTACGACTTTTGCCATTAAAACATAAGGCGAATTGCTATTATAGCCGGTCTCTTGACGAAGAATTTCTCTTTCTTCTTCCATTGCCGTACAGTAGAACATGTAGTGTGGAAATTCGAGACTAAATTCATCGTTGCATAAGGTGCATTTTATGGTCTTAGTTTTCAATAGTGAAACATGATTAATTCTCTGTACTACAAAAAGGCTTCTTACTTGTACAATGATTCTCTTTAAGGTTAGGGGGATATTGTCATTCAGATAGCATTCCATTGTAGGTGATGAATGAAAGCATTTATAGTGAGAGTAGAGTATTGATTTTCTTATTCTTACATAATCCAGCTGCAAGGACTGATCGGTTGCCGTTCTAATAATTAGGGGGATGTATCTTTGTAGAATATTGAAGTCTGTACATCCAACGAGCCATGAGAAGCCGGTGTTATTAAGTAGCTCTGTTATACTTTTTACCAGTCCGATATTCTGTTTTGAAGAAATTGAAATGTCCCACAAATGTGCCAAACAAATTGAAGGTAGCCTGCTGCCGTCCATTTTCAGAATTCTAGTCCAGAATTTTAAAGTTAGTTTTTTCACTGTGATATAAAGAGAGTTTCTTCCTGTTTCGGCCCTCAAAATATAGCTCGGAGTAAAGCATGGAAGGCACAGAAAACGTCTGAGAAAGGTATCCTGGATTCTATCTAAGATTAAGGCTTGATCATGTGCCCAGATTGGAGCCGCATAGAGTAGGACTGTCAAGATCATAGAATCCAACAATCTCATACTTGCATGGAAGGATTTGAGCTTGGACTTCAAAATAATCTCCCCTATAGCACCCATCGCGGCCATGGTCCTGCCTCTAGAAACAGGAATCATCTAAAATGGAGACAAACGGATTCGTGCTGTAATAAAATATCTTTGTAAGAAAGGAATGTCGCCGAAGGAAATCTATGAAGATATGGTGGATACATTAAGGGAAGATGCTCCTTCCTATAGCACAGTAAAAAAATGGGTGGCTGCGTTTAAATTAGAAACGAAGAAACTCGTAGAAACGCATTGTCCTGAAATTCCATATGAAACTTGAAAAAAAAAAAAAACTCTTACTGAAATATAGAATTATAATATTGTTGACATCTCTCTGTTTGTCATTTAATATGAAGACAATAGTAATGATGATACTAATATATGATGAGATAATTGAATAATGCAACAGGTTTCTGGAGATGCAGTTTATTATTGTTTTCTCAAGTTTTATAGCAAATATTGTTTATATACATGCATATAGAACGACGTTTAACAAGTTTCACCGCAAATGTTTCTTTTTACAGAACGAAAAATCGTAATTTTCTTTATTTAAGGAGAAATAACGACTATTCCTAACTTTAGGGATGAAGTATGAATGGATGTATTGTGAAGAGTGATGATGAACGGAAAAAAAGGTGTCCAGTTCTTGTCTGCTCTTGTCCTGTAACCAATATTGCCATAATTTAGTTAGAATTATGATGGTCGTTCTGCAATGACAGCATTTTCCGCACTGAAGGATGTATTTTGCACCTATCTTCTAGGTTGCACTTACCCAATCGTTTTTTTTTTTTTTTTGGAGATAGTCACTAATCAATAGATTTTCTAACTTGAAAAACTGACTTTATTAAAAGATCTTATGGAGAGCGTTAACTTTATTTAGACTCTTCTAAATTATTTTATCTTCAAGAGGCGATAAATAGCATTTTAATGGCTAACATTGTTTGGAGGTTTGAAAGGTAAGGTAACCTCTTAAAATTAATAAGATTGGAACAGCGTTAAAAGGTCGATTAAAGAAATAAATTCAAATTTCTCGAGCGTATCAGGTTTTTAAGGCAATATTGTACCATATTCAACACGCAAGCCTTGGAAGATGTCAATAACAAGGCTGCGACCAATGGACTGTGTCCACCATTGTGGCGCCTGTCTAACGACGTCTCCAACACGCGACTGCTCACCGCGGTCTTCTCTCTGTCACGGGGCAGATGACCCGGAACGCACCTTCGCTGATTGCTGCTGGCTCTACCTGCCTACGTAGATTAGCATCTGTAGATCATCAAAATCATTTCCGTAGATCGTCTTATATCAGAGAAAAATTACCCTTCGTATATAAACCTATATCAGAGATCGCCATCCCTAGAAGAAAGAAGAGGTTGCCATTTGTATATTCAGTCCATAGTAAATATTACCATTCGTAGATAAACCTATATTAGAGATCGCCAACCTAGTAGATGAAACCATCGTAGATATTACCATTCGTATATAAATCCAGCGTGAAGATGACCATCCTTATATAACGCTATATTAGAGATCGCCAAACTAGATGAGGCCAAGGTAGAGATTACCATTTGTATATTCAGTTCAGAGTAAATATTACCATTCGAAGATGATCCTATATTAGATATCGCCTACCTAGATGAAACCATCGTAGATGTTACCATTCGTATATTCAGTCCAGAGTAAATATTACCATTCGTAGATAAACCTATATTAGAGATTGCCAACCTAGATGAAACCATCGTAGATGTTACCATTTGTATATTCAGTCCATCGTATAAATTACCATTCGTAGATAAACCTATATTAGAGTTCGCCAACCTAGATGAAACCATCGTAGATGTTACCATTCGTATATTCAGTCCAGAGTAAATATTACCATTCGTAGATAAACCTATATTAGAGATCGCCAACCTAGATGAAACCATCGTAGATGTTACCATTCGTATATTCAGTCCAGAGTAAATATTACCATTCGTAGATAAACCTATATTAGAGATCGCCAACCTAGATGAAACCATCGTAGATGTTACCATTTGTATATTCAGTCCAGAGTAATATTACCATTCGTAGATAAACCTATATTAGAGATCGCCAACCTAGATGAAACCATCGTAGATGTTACCATTCGTATATTCAGTCCAGAGTAAATATTACCATTCGTAGATAAACCTATATTAGAGATCGCCAACCTAGATGAAACCATCGTAGATGTTACCATTCGTATATTCAGTCCAGAGTAAATATTACCATTCGTAGAAAAACCTATATTAGAGATCGCCAACCTAGATGAAACCATCGTAGATGTTACCATTCGTATATTCAGTCCAGAGTAAATATTACCATTCGTAGATAAACCTATATTAGAGATCGCCAACCTAGATGAAACCATCGTAGATGTTACCATTTGTATATTCAGTCCAGAGTAAATATTACCATTCGTAGATAAACCTATATTAGAGATCGCCAACCTAGATGAAACCATCGTAGATGTTACCATTCGTATATTCAGTCCAGAGTAAATATTACCATTCGTAGATAAACCTATATTAGAGATCGCCAACCTAGATGAAACCATCGTAGATGTTACCATTTGTATATTCAGTCCAGAGTAAATATTACCATTCGTAGATAAACCTATATTAGAGATCGCCAACCTAGATGAAACCATCGTAGATGTTACCATTTGTATATTCAGTCCAGAGTAAATATTACCATTCGTAGATAAACCTATATTAGAGTTCGCCAACCTAGATGAAACCATCGTAGATGTTACCATTTGTATATTCAGTCCATCGTATAAATTACCATTCGTAGATAAACCTATATTAGAGATCACCAACCTAGATGAAACCATCGTAGATGTTACCATTTGTATATTCAGTCCAGAGTAAATATTACCATTCGTAGATAAACCTATATTAGAGATCGCCAACCTAGATGAAACCATCGTAGATGTTACCATTTGTATATTCAGTCCAGAGTAAATATTACCATTCGTAGATAAACCTATATTAGAGATCGCCAACCTAGATGAAACCATCGTAGATGTTACCATTTGTATATTCAGTCCAGAGTAAATATTACCATTCGTAGATAAACCTATATTAGAGATCGCCAACCTAGATGAAACCATCGTAGATGTTACCATTCGTATATTCAGTCCAGAGTAAATATTACCATTCGTAGATAAACCTATATTAGAGATCGCCAACCTAGATGAAACCATCGTAGATGTTACCATTCGTATATTCAGTCCAGAGTAAATATTACCATTCGTAGATAAACCTATATTAGAGATCGCCAACCTAGATGAAACCATCGTAGATGTTACCATTTGTATATTCAGTCCAGAGTAAATATTACCATTCGTAGATAAACCTATATTAGAGATCGCCAACCTAGATGAAACCAACGTAGATGTTACCATTTGTATATTCAGTCCAGAGTAATATTACCATTCGTAGATAAACCTATATTAGATATCGCCAACCTAGATGAGACCATCGTAGATGTTACCATTCGTATATTCAGTCCAGAGTAAATATTACCATTCGTAGATAAACCTATATTAGAGATCGCCAACCTAGATGAAACCATCGTAGATGTTACCATTTGTATATTCAGTCCATCGTAAAAATTACCTTTCGTAGATAAGAGAGAAAGTCAATCATATAGATTACAATATCAGTAAACCAATCCATTGACAAAATATCGATCCGTAGAGATCATTCTATTGAAGGTATTACCATCATATATATTAAAAATTGCTATCCATAAATCTGGTAGTTGAATCGCCAAGAAAATATATTCAAAATGGTCAAAATTAACCTTTATATTAAGTAAATTTGTTGAATATTTCGATAAAGCGCAAGGTGTGTATCTGCATTCTTTGAAATTACAAAATTAGAGGAAACATTAATATAATTATTAATCTGATAAATACTTCTTTTCAAAAATTCTAAAAATATATTAAATCTCAAGAACAAGGTCTCGTTCAAATTTGCTTCAATGAAGATAGTGAAGCAAAAATATTCTAATAATCTTATTTTTATGGATTCAAATTTTCCTCAGATACAATCCTAAAACACTTCAGCAAATTCTAACAACTCTCAAAAAATCCTACCAACCTTTATCTAAAAAAAAAAGCAGATGAACATTTTAGAAAGTCCATATATGCATATAACGAATCTACATATTTAATAGGGTGTGTCAATATAAAAAATATATAGAAAAATATCACAGAGCAAGCTAAATAAACGTTTAGTTTATTTTTGCTCCACTAGATGGCGCTCTGCCATCTAAAAAGCACATGTGCTCGTGGTCAGGAGATGCCTTCTTTATTTTTAAGAAAAATCTTTAAATAATGAAAAAAGCATATATTGGATTGAATAAAAAGATTTATTTTCCAATATTTCCGTTGTGGTTGAACGCCAAACTTTATCAAAGCATTACATTTGGTATAAACAAACTCAGCGCCGTATAGCGTCATTATATTACATTAAAAACAGAAAAATATACAAATATAAACAACATGAATTGAATTAAATCTCCTGGACATTAATTAAATAAATTAAAAAAGGTTTCCAGAGATGAGTTTCTTTTTATTTTAAATACCATCTCAAGCTTTCAGGAATCTTTGCCCTTCCACACGAGAACATTTACAATGACTAAAACGCATGATGCTGCAGGCAGCGTTTTATAGATTGTACACTTCGTTCTCTTTTTATGCGGTTTTTTTTTAATGCGGTTTTGGAGTTATGCGGTGCAAGAAAAAAAAATGTATTCGAATTTCGAAAATTTTTTTTTTTGGTGATTCACTTTTTCTGAAAACGAATAAGAATAACAACTACAACTCTACTATTACGCAATCAATACAAAGAAAGAATTTTGTAACGTCCTGGTTGTATGTTAAGTTATCCAACAAACAGTAGAGGGGAAGTTCCAATGTCTTTTATTCCGCGCCTGCCGGTGTCTTACACAACTCGTGCAAAACCGAAATCAAAACTGAAAACCCGCCGGCGTGCCAGCTGCCGTTACAAATTTCATTTTTCTTTATTGACATGTTTTCTCTTGATTTGTTCTTAAAAACAAAAGAGACAAAAACAAAAATACCTCGTTAAAATTGCGTGTTTTTATGCTGCATTTTGTTTTTGTATTAAACTAATTAAAAAAGTCTGCATATTGGAAAGCATTAGAAAATAAAACTTTGTGAAAGAAGGTTACTACCGAAAACCGGAAGATAAATTTACTCAAGTGAATTGTAAGTTTTTTTGAATAATTTTAGTGCGTAATTGTACATTAAGTTTTTTCTATAATTTTTAGTCCTCTCAAAGAAAATGTGTGACAATAATAAAAAACAAAAAAGAAGTGCAATTTCGCTAGAAACCAAAATTATAATTCTCGATTGCTTGGCGAAAGGAGAAAGATCAACAGCAATAGGTAAACGTTATAATTTAGGCGAATCTACTATAAGAGCAATAAAAAAAATGAAGCGGCAATAAGAAGATCAGTCAGATCTGGTACAAATTTGAGTTCTAAAATTTCATCATATTCAAGAGGCACTTTAATAGAAAAAAAACAGAAAAGGCTCTCGTAATTTGGATTGAAGATTTAACTCAAAAAAGAATTCCGTTAGATGGACATTTAATCAAGATGAAAGCCCTTAAATTTTACAAGGAGTTAAAAGAATCAGAATCACGTGAAAGTAATCCACAATTCTCTGCCAGCACAGGGTGGTTAACTGGTTTTATAAAAAGACATTCTTTTCATAATCTAAAAATAAAAGGTGAGGTGGCTTCTGCAGATGAAGAAGCTGCTAGAAAATATCCTGAAAAGTTGGCTAAAATTATTAAAGATGGAGGATATTGTGCCCATCAAATCTTCAATGCTGATGAAACAGGATTGTTTTGGAAAAAAATGCCAACCCGTACTTACATTGCAAAGTCCGAAAAAAATGCCAGTGGTTTTAAAGCTGCTAAAGATCGAGTTACTTTATTGCTGTGCAGCAATGCATCTGGCGATCGAATGTTAAAACCGCTGCTTGTAAATCGATCTTTAAAACCACGTGCATTAAAAGGAAAAGACTTAAATACACACACACACAAGCCTTTTTATTGGGGCATCCAGCCCTATACATGATTCCCCTCTACAGGATTTAGCAAAGGAAGATATTTCAAAAGTAAAAACTAGAATACAAGAAGTAATAAGGAAAAAGAAAAGAGAGAAGAAAGAAAAAAAAAAACAAAAAGAAATATAACCATATATAAAAAAAAATAAACATACAGAGCAAAAGGAACCATACATGATTAAATATTTAAATTAAAGTACCAATGTTTAGGATATGTCAAGGTTAGGATATCATTGAGAGGGCTAGTGTAGAATCAGCCGCGTTCAATCTTCGCCTTCTTCCTCCAAGCAAACCACGACATTCGGCGAATCCATTATTCTCCAACGGACATTGACTGCGGCCTTGTAGAATTTATATAAACCGAGGGAGAGACCCGGATCAACCATCAGTGTGTTCATCCAGCTGCAAATTTGTTGGCAGTCAGGTTGAGACCAGGGTAAGTCACCCAAAATTTCTTTCCTCTGTTTCTCTAAGCAAGAGCATCCAAATATTATATGCATAATTTCGTCTTGGATTCTGTTTTTACACAGATCGCAAGTTAGAGTCAAATCAATCTTCCAGCGCTTTGAACGATTTTCTGGGAAGATCGTCCATAGGAGTCTCAGTTGTGCAAAAAGTCTTTTAATTGCTAGAGGAATAGTTGTGAATAAATATCGTTCTGCTGTTATTGATTTTTTTAGGTATTTGAAGTGACTGTAATGTGAAGTATTTAGGATTTTCGCCATGTCGCTTTGGATGCGAAAAGACTTAAATACACTGCCCGTACATTGGATGGCAAACAAGAAGGCCTGGGTAACAACGGCTATTTTCACTGAATGGTTCAATAAATGCTTCGTACCCGAAGTAGAAAATTATATGAAAGAGATGGGTCTCGAATTTAAGATCTTATTAATTCTTGACAATGCACCAGGTCATCCAAACTTAGAACATCCAAATATAAAGGTAGTTTTTTTCCCTCCAAACACAACGAGCCAAATTCAACCATTAGATCAGGGAATTATTTCAACATTTAAAAAATATTATGTAAAATTCACTTTCCAATTCATTTTCGATAAACTGGAATCCGATACAATAACAGTTACTGAAGTTTGGAAACAATTTAATATCTTGAACTGTGTAGATCATGTTGCGTTAGCAATTGCCGAGATAAAATCACAAACTTTAAATGCATGTTGGAAAGCTGCTTGGCCTGAATGCGTATCAAAGAGAAATGAATCAAATAGAACAACAATAGTAACATCAGATATTATTTCAATTGCTAAGGAAATAGGTGGGGAAGGTTTTGATGATTTTGGCGAGCATGATATAGAAGAATTGCTTGTGGACGAAGCCCTAAATGATGATGATATTTTGGAAAGTATGGTAGATACTACTAAAGATTTCGAAACAGTAGATAGCGAACTGGAAGATGTTACTCCACTGGACGAAAAATTACTTCGGGAAGGCCTTCAACTTTCCGGTAAATTGGAAAATTTTTTTATTCAAAATGATAATGATGTAGAACGCGCCTTAAAATTCCAACGTGATCTGAAATTTTGTATGTCTGGCTACAGAGAACTCTACAAAGAACTAGTCAAGCCATCACAGCGTTTGATTACTGACTACCTTGTCAAAGAAAAAAAAATCACTGACGTTCCTAAAGAAGCATTACCATGTAGATCTGATGACGTAATTTTATCTTCAAGTGATGAAAGTGATCTTGCACCAATCCACAAATGAGTTCGCACATTATCAGACAGCGAATAATGATGAAAACATTCTTAATATGATTTCAAATAAAGTTTTGTTTATGTTTTTTTTTTTTTACATATTAAGTTTTATAAAATAAAGGGATTTAAAAGCGCGAATGTTTCTTTTATACATAAAACGAACTTCTAATGTCCTTACTGCGATGAAAAAATATATTGGGAGGGCTTGGCTCATCAGTGGTGAACCCTCCCAGCGGTTTCGCCAATTTAATCCACCAGACCGCTTCTCAGAGCTCTAATACTGTATTGGATCATTCTGCTTTTATATGCTACACTGAAGGATGGAATCTTAGAAATGGTTTTCAAGTAAACTATGGACATAAGCTTATAGGACAGTAGAATTACATTCAAATATTTGCTTCGAGCAATGCTCTTCAGCAAACTATAAAGACAAGGCCAGTTAGGAATAAATTAACACAAAGCAATAACGCGCCATCTATACATATAAAATAAATTCGAGAAAGAAACATTCGCGCTTTTAAATCCCTTTTTTTTATATGTATAGATGGCGCGTTATTGCTTTGTGTTAATTTATTCCTAACTGGCCTTGTCTTTATAGTTTGCTGAAGAGCATTGCTCGAAGCAAATATTTGAATGTAATTCTACTGTCCTATAAGCTTATGTCCATAGTTTACTTGAAAACCATTTCTAAGATTCCATCCTTCAGTGTAGCATATAAAAGCAGAATGATCCAATACAGTATTAGAGCTCTGAGAAGCGGTCTGGTGGATTAAATTGGCGAAACCGCTGGGAGGGTTCACCACTGATGAGCCAAGCCCTCCCAATATATTTTTCATCGCAGTAAGGACAGTAGAAGTTCGTTTTATGTATAAAAGAAACATTCGCGCTTTTAAATCCCTTTATTTTATATGTATAGATGGCGCGTTATTGCTTTGTGTTAATTTATTCCTAACTGGCCTTGTCTTTATAGTTTGCTGAAGAGCATTGCTCGAAGCAAATATTTGAATGTAATTCTACTGTCCTATAAGCTTATGTCCATAGTTTACTTGAAAACCATTTCTAAGATTCCATCCTTCAGTGTAGCATATAAAAGCAGAATGATCCAATACAGTATTAGAGCTCTGAGAAGCGGTCTGGTGGATTAAATTGGCGAAACCGCTGGGAGGGTTCACCACTGATGAGCCAAGCCCTCCCAATATATTTTTTCATCGCAGTAAGGACAGTAGAAGTTCGTTTTATGTATAAAAGAAACATTCGCGCTTTTAAATCCCTTTATTTTATATGTATAGATGGCGCGTTATTGCTTTGTGTTAATATTAAGTTTTGTTTTTGTTATTAACACACATATGTGCCATTTATTAAAATATGATGAGAAAAAAATTAAATCTTATTATTTTTAAATCTTTTTTTATGCGAATTCTGGTGCATTTTAAAACATTATTTAGGTTTTATGCAATTTTTTTAATAAATGTAACGTATCCATCATTTTACATATAAATGTATGTCTTTTTTTGTGCGATTTTTTTTATGCGGATTCCCCTGGAACGCATCTACCGCATAAAAAAAGAACCAAGTGTATATGTTTTCCTGTAGAAGGGCAAAGATGCCCAAAAGCTTGAGATGGTATTTGAAATAAAAGGAAACTCATCTCAGGAAACCTTTTTAATGGTTTAAATATATAGAACACAAATATACCTTATTATAAAATTAGGCTTATTTTAGATTGTAATAAGATTATTTATTAATCCGATATTTCGATGGACCAATCTTCCATCTTTTACGAGGTATTTTGCCGTGAAGCACGTAGCAGGTCGCGTGCCCCAGGTGAGCCACTAGACTGCTACGTGCTTCACGGCAAAATACCTCGTAAAAGATGGAAGATTGGTCCATCGAAATATCGGATTAATAAATAATCTTATTACAATCTAAAATAAGCCTTATTTTTAAAATATACATATATTATGGATGGCTCTATATTCAAAATATACCTTAGAAAGTGACAAAAGAAAGAAGAGGTGTTACAACATTGGGAAGTAACGCAGCCCAAATATGGCAATAGAAAATATTTCCTAACACGGCTATTCTGAGACCTCGTTAATTGAGCTAGCCGTGCAAACGATTAATTGGAGGCGCTGTCTATTATTTGTCACGTAGATTTCGGAATAACGAGCTCCCGAAATATTCCGCTCACAGAACAACTCCTTTTTGTTGTTGTTGTTGACACCATGATGGAATATGTGTGTCCCTTTCTTTTGTTTATCTTTTCACACGCTTAGAGACTTTTGTATGCATGCCTTTTTTACAAATATAATGATTTTAAATGTTTAAATATAATCTTTTGTAAAGTAATAAAGTATCGTTTGTAGATAATTAATATATAATAACGAATAGATTCAAAAAGGATAAGTTTCTTTATTTGAAAAATCAAATCGAGCTTTCGGGCGCAAGCTGCCTTTCTATTTAATATATATAAAAGTTTTGAAAATAGAGCAATCCATAAATAAATCTTTAAATAAAAAGGCCTATATTGGATCAAAATATCATTTATTTTTCCAATATTTCAGTTGGCTGAACGCCAACCTTTATCAAGGTATTATAGGTTGGCCAACTGAAACATTGGCAAAATAAATGATATCTTGATCCAATATATGCCTCTTTATTTAAAAATATATAAAAGTATGAATACATTTTAGTGTTTTTTAAATCACAAAACTTTACTAGGTATTAAAAAGAACTACTATATATAAAATGAGATTATTATTTAAAAATTCTAAAGCCTAGAAATAAGACATTAGCGTAAAAATATCATACACATTTTTATTTGTATTCTTTTTTTCTAATAATAATTTTTAACGTGGGGACAGGTGTTTGAGGACCTGACAAAATCTTCCACGGAATGGCCGAACCTGCAGTTGATGATCACTGAAGAAGTGGCTGTAGGGAGAAATACAACAGAAATTTATGGTCGCTACGGTAACTGTAATGGCAAACAGCCAATTCTAAATAATAATAGACAAACGGAATACTGATGAAAGCTTGAATTGCAGCACATGTCCTAACGAAGGACCAAATAAAGAACAAAGACAGAAAGAATAGCTGGCGTCCCAATATTTATCAGATGGACGCAGTATTAGTTTAGTTGGATGAACACTGCAGTGGACACAATTTCTCTAATTCCAACCTTTATTAATTAATATTATATATTTATAATTGTATGTATTTCTATTGTCCTCAAAGCTTATGTCCATAGTTCTTCTAAAATACCCATTCCAAGAGTCTAGCAACAGTATCATAATAAAAGGAAGTTCCAAAAATGCAAAATAACAGCGGTATGGTAGATTAAACTGGCGAAACTGCTGGGAGGGTTCACCACTGATGAGCCAGGCCCTCCCTTTAATTTTTCCATTGCAGTAAGGGCAGTAGAAATTGTTTAATTTTTGAAAAAATATTACGCGTCTAAAATAGTTCCGTAATTTGATAACAGATGGCGCGCTAGTGTATCGTAATATAATACTAGAATTGTTCGCAATATTAACATAATATTTTAAAAATATTCTCAAAATGGATTTTAATAGAACTACTATTACTTTTATTTTGACACCTATCCTTTGATTGTTAAAAAACCTTTAACAAAGATTTTTATCTTACACATTATTTCAACATGCTTATTATATATATATACAATAATAAAACAAAATATAATTTTTTGCCATAAAACTTACGATGTTAAAAGATATTTATCACATGATTATAAATGCAAAATAAATAACAATTAGAATTCAAAGAGAAGATATGTGCGAAATGATTCCTATAATTAATAAGAAAAAAAAAAAAAATTTAAAATTCGACAACAAACAAAAGTGATGGACTTTATAAAATTTCTATTAAAGAAGTAAATGTAGAGAAAGATGGACTAAGCATATTTACAAATAATATTTTAGTAAAAGTAATTATAATTTTAGAAATTGGTACAAAAACATCAAAAATGTACAAACCAGAAACTTGTTTCAGACAAAGAGATTTTCCAAGAAAATTGAAAAATCGAATTTTCCCTGATAAAGGAAATAAAAATGGCTGAAAAGAGAGAGACGAATACATAGAAAAGTTTTTATTAAAAAGGCATATTTTGGATCAAAATATCATTTATTTTACCAATATTTCAGTTGGTTGAACGCCAACCTTTATCAATTGAAAATAAAGCAATCCATAAATAAATCTTTAATTAAAAAGGCATATATTGGATCAAAATATCAAATTATCATTGGCATTCAGCCAACTGAAATATTAGTAAAATAAATGATATTTTGATTCAATATATGCCATTTTAATTGAAGATTTATTTGTGGATTGCTCTATTTTCAAAACATAGAAAAGTGTAAAACCAATTATGATATTTTCGTGGTTCAGAAATGATGTAGCGTAGGTAAAAATAGAAACATAAGTAATATATAAATAGACATTCAAAAGTTTCATATTCATATTTTCAATAGATTCCAGGATGTACGCAAGGAAGAAACTAAGCCACAGACGAAACCATCGAAAGGAGTGAACTATGGTCGCCATTATGTGGAGAACCACCGCCTTGTGATAAGCCTGTCACTCGACAGCAAGACGACAACAAGACATCGATATTGTTTGAGAGTGGGAAGAAAGCCAGAGGTGGAACATGGTGCAACAAACAAGGTGTAACGCTAATCCTGTCGTTACTTTTTAGGACTGCAAATAAGCCTGATGTAATCCGAGACATTCAGGAGTTTAGGTAAAGGGCCTTCTGAAGACTGGAGAAGAGGTTTGCTCTGTTTCGGTCAAATAGCTTTTTTTTTAAGGAAGAAAGTGGTGCTACGACGAAAAATCTTCAACAATGCCGTGGTAGAAAGCAGGGCCAATTCGGGGAATATGGTGCAACAAATGGTGTGACGATAATCCTGGCGTTACGTTTTAGGACTGCAAATATGCCTGATGTAATCCGAGACATTCAGGAGTTTAAATGGCCTTCTGAAGAGGTTTTCCCTGTTTCGGTCAGACAGATTGTTTAGGAGAAAATGGTGTTACGATAATAAATCTTCAACAACGCCGTGGTAGAAAGCAGGGTCAATTCGACGACATGTGTTCACTCACCTCCAAGTATAGCTGAGGGGAGCAGACCAGTCAAGAAGGAGAAGTCCATCTGGTGGCCTAGGGTTGAAGTGATCCTCCTTGTTGTTGACTGTTGGATGCTTATTTCTTAATGCTACTTTCTTTGTTTTCCATGAATGCACGAAGGTAAATAAAGAGAAGTCGAACAGAGATCCTTACTGATCTCGCGTGCTCATTTGGCCATCCTTGACACGGCGGCGCCAACGCAACACTTGTTTTGTTAATTCCTGATATTCCATGAATCCTTAATATAGCGGAAGTTTAACCTAATGAAACAAAAGAGAAAACATGCTTATTCCCTCCTCATCTTGTGTTTATTATATTTAACCTACCCATTCTTGTGACTTACCTGGGCTTTGGATTGTTAAAATAGGTAAAGCTTGTCTGTTGAATATTCTCCATGGATACAACATTGTTACATTTTTATTTTACTTGAAACATGCTCAGCATGGATCAATGCAAATAGGTATTTGTTTCTTGACTTCTTATTTACACGAAACTTAGTCTAATGAGACTAAAACAAGATTTACCTTTGTTTAACCCTCATTTTCATATATCGTTGTACAAGAAATAAAACTGTAAAGAGCACGAATATTTATTCTTTTACAAATAAAACGATTTTCCAAATCCCTATCGATATGGAAAATTTCTGTGTTACACAAATATATTGTGTTACATTATTGACACACATAGCAATGTATCCTTATAAGTCAATAACACGCCATATATATATAAGAAGTAAAACTATTAAGTACGATTTTTTCTTTTCAAATTAAACAAATTATCCATGCTGTGATGAAAAATATTGGGGGAGAATATTTTTGACCGCGCGCAGCAAGGACAATAGAAAGTTTTTTTTTTATTTCATCAAATAAAATTTCATACTTAATAGTTTTATTTCTTAAATTCATCTTTAGGATAAATTCAAATATTTAGACTCTTTAACAAATATCTATTTCCTATATTGACCCTTTTTTTAATTATATGAAACCTGATGGTCAAAGAACAAGGATCTTTTATTGAAAAATCATTAGAATTATAATACAATATCTATAGTATAACGAATGGAGACATTAAGACGCGAATGTTTCTTTTCACAGTAAGGACGCAGTAGGTACAGTAGAAGTTTGATTCTTTTGTGAAAAGAAACATTCAAGTTTTAATGTCTTCATTCGTTAAATATAGATGGCGCGTTATTGCTTTATACTAACAATATATATAGTATAAAATTATATACTAAATCACAAGACCTTGAATTCTAGATTGATTGAACATGTACTATATATATTTGCATAATGTGATATACTAAAAAAACAACGTGATATATTGTAAGAATAAATATTATGACATAGTAAATAATTTCATACTATTTAAAAAGGTGACCATGATAAATTATTACTATGAATACTCTCAAAGAGGCATTGCAACTTAACTTTTACCACCTATACCTACTTTGAAATATAAAAAATAAATAAATAAATACTAAATATAGTTCGATATTTATTTACGTGAGTACATCTTCAAAAGGTAAACAAAATATATTCATATAATTATTTTAGTAAAATAGGTTTTTATACACTTACATATAAACATGTATATGTTTATTCAATGCTCTTTTTTCTTAATTGGTCATTTTCTTTTCGATAATTCTGTTACTTACAGAATTAATATTAATTATTGTAAATATATATATATAGTTTCACGCGCAATTATCTAGATCAGATATAGTGTGTCTTGTTTGCAACTGGTAATAAAATAAATACCGTTTAAAGATGACGTATTTTTAGAATTCTCAGAGAAGAACTTCGTTAGAAATCTTTTTATGACAAACCTATTTAGGATTAAAGGAACTCTATTTCTATAGAACACACTATAATATTTTTTTTGAAGATCATTTATTTGTTGGTTTGAAGTTGGGTTTGGAAAAATATATAGCTACATCAGCCAATAATTTATTATATAGCCTCTACCTAATGTTCAACTTCATGGGGGTTGTTCAAGACGAAAGAAAAGGTCATCATGAAAGCTGATGGACTACAGTGTCTATCGCCTATGGTATTTAGTTTTTGATGTTTGCTAGAAATCAACAACCAAATAATATACCTTATAATAATATTATAATATACTCTGTTTAATTAATTTATTTTTGATTGTTTGGATTTGGCAGCACTGTCATTATTGTTGTTGTTATATGAATATATTAAAAAGTATATGTTTGACATTAGAAAGATATATAATTAAAATTTGTTTCTTAATTTAATGAAGCATATTTATTTATTTAATCGAAGGAACATTACATAAATAATCTGACGTCCAATAAAATATGTCACCTAACATGCTTTAAGAAAAAAACTAATAATTTATTTAATTCTCAAATTTTCAGTGACTCTCTGTCAATCTTCTCAGGAGAATGATTATTTTGAATCTTAGTTCTACTTATATACATACATGATTTTCTGAAATATATGTAAAACGTCACGTATCTACATATATCGAGAAATAAATAAGAGAATAAAAATAAAAGAGTATCACCTAGTCACTGAAACGTCAAGAATTAAATAAATTATTATGTGGTTGATATAACAATAAGATTTATTATACTAAGATATTAAAAATGTGAAAAATGATTTTTCAGGATGCCTGAATGACCATTTTTATGGTCGTTGAGGTACAGTTTGCACCATGCTGATGAGGGCCAACAGCCCGAAATTCGTCCGCGGTTATCTTTTTTGATTAATCAAGAATGTGTATTTGGCCAATTCTGGAATAATTAAAATTCAACAAGAATAATTAATATTTATTCCGATAGATGGCGCAATCCATCAGTAACTTTCAGTTGCAAAATAAAGAGATGACTTTTTTTTATAAGATATTAAAAAGTTAAATAAAACCTTTTTAGTCAAAATTCGAATAATATTGTCACTGAATAATTATTTTGAATACCTTGTTGTCAGTTTATCATCATAAATATTTGTCAAGTCATTACCCCATACCATGCTTGTAGATTATCACTTGTAAAATTAATTGACACATTTTGCATTCTATAGATTTAATTAATAAATTATTTTTAATTAAACTTTTGGAATACTTGTCTTCTCTACCGTGACAATATGTTTACATAGGAATTTTATTGGTGATAATCTTCTGAAATATGTGTTACCACTATGAAATATGTATTTGTACATATTAGAGCATTTGAAGGTTACCTATGAGTTATAGAATTTAGAAATATTTTGAAAAATGGTTTAACATTTATAGGTTTATTAATAATGAATGTTAGTGTGATATTTCAAATAAATATATATTTTATCTGCCATTAGTAATTTTATTTTCGTTGCCATACAACTTAAAGTTGACAAAGTCCAAGAACTACTGTGAATAAAAAATTCATCTGTGAGTGAATATATTAAATTATTTTAAAATCATTTCTCTCTTTATAATCTTATATGTATTATATTTAACAAAATAAATATACATATACAAGTGATTTAAAAATAATGTATTGTGAATTGTGTTTTTTTTTCTGATATATTAAAAAAAATAAATATATTAAAATTATTAAATTAAAATAAGTAAACATGAAAAAATGTATTTACATAAATATATCAGAATTTGTTTTCAATATATAAAAAAAGCGAAGTTATAAAAACAAAAAGGTGCTTGGCGTTTTCTGTTTAATTACAAAACATCTACTTTCAGAAATGTATATAAATATTTTGAAGGCCAATTTCATATTTACCAACATTTAAAATAGTCATTCTAAAAGATATTTCACAGAGGCTATTGTGAAATAAAAGCTTTAATATGTGTGTTTCTCTTATTGTATTATTTGTCCATTTTAAATTAATTGAAAATGGATAACGTTATTTTAAAAATAACGCTTCAAATAATTTTCTTAGAGCAGTTTTTCAATAAAAATGAAAATAAAATTTTTGAATGCATATTATTGATCCGCTGTATCTAGCAAAATCTACTAATATATATTTTAAAAAAGAAAATATTGTTTCTAAAATGTATTTACATTTATTAATGATATAAATTGAATGTGTATTGTAGATCGTTAATTCTTCAAATGTTAAAATTTATTATTATTTTTTTAAATATAATTTTCGTACATGCATTTCTCCGACATTACTATTTTTTAAATAACTAAAACAATATAAAAATATATATTTGCTTTAAAAAAAGGAAATATAGTAATTTAAACATAAGTATTTCGGGGTGATTTAAGTTTCAATTTTTTCAAATTAGAGGTAAAAATGAGAGATAAAAAAACAGATAATAATAAGTTGGAAAACTAAACTAGAAAATTTATATATTAGAATAATTTTCAATTTTAAATATTATCAAAGTTAAAAATAATTTATTTTAGGAAAATCTCTTAATATTTTTAGCATCGGCGCTTGTCATTTTTAGATGATTTTCTCTCAATTTCTAGACATTTCTCATGTATAAAGAGACAAAACAAAATTTCCAATTTATAGCCTAATAGTGTATTTTAACGCCTAAATATTGGCTCTATATATATTTTAAAAATCCTTGATCTCATTTCTAATATATAAGTATCAGCTCTAATTCATTTATACCTTTTTAATTTCATTAAGGACATCTTTGATCTAAATATAAGGACATTTAAAAATTTATTAAGGGTATTTTATTTTATTAAAATTTTATTATATAATTTATATAGGTTTCACACATATAAGATTATAAAGTTTAACAATGAACTTTTTATAGAATAATATCAAAAACCATACCAAAAACCATAATAGAGAAAAAATGTTAAGATTTAATAACAAAATTAAGTTTATCAACAACATTGCAAAGCTGAGTATATCGACGTCTTATATATAGATCAAAAGACATTTAATATAAAATAACAACATTTTATAGAGTTGAAAAATTAAATTCTGAATTTAAATATAACATTACTTTGAAATTAAATAATAATAATTTCGTTTTAAATTGAAATTTATTGATTAAACCTTTATTTAGTAACTTTTAAAACCTATTTTATTCAATAAAGCTCTTTAATGCTTAACGCATGTTAAATTTGATTCGATATTGTATAATATCGCATCGAAATCATCGTAGTTCAAGTGTATAAACGGTTTATAGATTGATTTAAAAATAAAATTTACTAAATATGCAGGATATAATAAATAAATTTCAATTTTTTTTAAGTGTGCGTTATTATTTAACTTCAAAGTTATTGCTATTTAATATTCAAAATTTTATGTTGAACTATAGCATATTGTCATTTTACCTTAAATGTGCTTTTACAACTGAAATCTGGTTGTTAAATCTCAAATCTTTGTTATAATATAAATCTTATAATATTCTCCTTGAAATTTAAAAATGTTGAGATTTTATTATTAATTTTGTTTTAAAAGTGTGTCGAACCTTTTGATATGAACAAAAATAAAAATATGTTCGTAATGAAATAAAAAAATGTCTTTATTGAAATTTTTAAAATCCTTATTTAATTAAAATATGTGTGTGTCCTTAATAATATCAAAAAGGTATATTTAACTGATCATGTTATTTAGGTAAGGTAAACTTTCAAAGTTTAACGCATTCGAAATATTTCATATTTAAAAAAATACCTTAATTTTTTAATATTAAAAAGTGTGTTTTCATACCGCGTATTATTGAAAATTCAAAATTATAAGAAAAGTATTTTTGCCCTGTAGGCAGAACCTTTCAGAGGAAAAGGCGTCAAATTCTTGAATAAATTTGAAGTAGAAGATAATGCAAGCAGGGTATGAGGAAAATGGCGTCGTAGGAATGTCATTAAAACTGCATTTAATTAGTTCTAGAGAGACGACTCATTTTCATAACATTAATAAACATACATCTAGGAAAGGTTTTGCAAAAATTTTACATTTTAAATAAAGTTTTGAAATAAAAGAAAGTTACACACAAGGACGCATCTAAAACAAAAATATAAGTAATATATAAGTATATTGCACGTCTTATTTTACTGTACATTTTTTTGAAAAAGAGGTTTTTAGAAAATATTATATATAGATAATTTATAAATCTTTTAAATATAAAATGAAATGGTATATACTATTTAATTAAATATATTTACAAGGGTAAACGAGACTAATTTTAAAATCAAAATTTATAAATGGGAAATATACAACAATAAATAGAAATGTAATCTTACACAAAAAATATTTTTATTTTATATGAAAAATATTTGAAATTTGTATTCTATAGAATATACATGTAAAATTATAATTTTTGGCATTTTTCTCTGTCAAGAATAAAAAAAAAACTTTAAATTTTAACTTATCTTGTATCGTCGTGTAAGTGTTAGTATAATATTTAAATTTATTATATAATTTTCCACATTTAATTTTGTTATTTTTATAAAATAAATTTGGCAAAAAAGCGTAAAGATGTTAGAAATGTAATGTGCTAAATAGAAAGTACTTAATTAAAAAAAAAATAAAAGTAAAGATTAAGATTGACTAATATTCCACATAGAGAATTTGGTGTATGTTTGTGAGATGTGAGAGAGAGATTGAAGAGCATAAAATTTTCATATTACTTAAGGATCTTAAAATATAAAAAAATATATTCATAATTTTATCATCAATATTTCCAGTATGATAAATTTATATATAATTATTGTATTTTATATTTAAAATGAAAGTATTATTTGGAATTTATATCATTTAAAGAGACGGAAAAATTATCCCTTGAGAAAACACAAATGGTAATAATTTATTTAAACATGATATAATGATAAGTATGATATAAAAGAAGATGTTTGAAAAAAATAATCTGTGATTGAAAAAAAAATCTTCTGTTAACCAAATAAATGAAAAAAAGCTCGTAACGCTGGAGAAACTGGGTGTCAGAAGAGTTCCTGGAAGGAAGCCAGATGATCAGCAGGGGTCCCTAAAAGGACATCAGGGTAATCCAGGGGTGCAGGGGGGGCAGGACTTGCGTCAGAGAAGGAGCTGATAGCCCCTGGACTTGTAGCAGGGGCAGGAGTTTGCAAAGAGAGGTCCCCTCCACCTTTATGTGTGTTTCGCCTCCATTTTGCCCGAGCATTTTGAAACCAAACCTGACACAGTTCATGTTCGATCAGAATATTTATCAACCATTCCTTTTTTTAAACAATAAATCTGAAATGTAAAATCTTTTATAACTCTCTACTGCATATATTCTCTATTTGTTTTTATAATGCAAACATTCTAGTTCATAATATTCCAACTTGGATTAACTTTCTTCATGATAAAATTGTGAAAAAAGTAATAAAATTACAAATATATTCTCACAATGAGTATCTTTTTTATTTAAAAAATATTTAAGATTAACGTTTGAAAGCTAGCGTTTTTTTAAATAAAAAAGATACTTATTGTGAGAATATATTTGTAATTTTAATTCGATTAACTTTGTTTAAAGCTAAAAAACGAGCGAAAAAAGGATCTTCGAATCACTTTTTAACGTTAAAAAGACTTTTTAAAAATATCGCATTGATAGTTCAAGTTGTCATACAAGAATACTTGTATTATCAAATAAAGCAATTCTATGATTATTTTAAAAGATTTTCTAATTCTTGAGTATAAATTCAGCGCATATTTTTATATCCTTTAAATTAATTGTTTCTAACGAAAAAAATAATATATTATTCAGTTTAAAATATATGAATGTGGTATAAATTATCTTTTTAAAATAATTTTAAATGGCAAATATTCTATAAAATTAATCCTTTTCATTTAAACACTGTTGATTTAAAAATAAAGCGCTGTTTTCTAATGCCTTTATGGTAAACACGAAGTGTATTACTGATAAAATTTGTAATATTGTATACATATATTTTAATAAAAATGACTGTGTGTTGTTGTCTTATATTTAAAAAAATGAATATATCTATTATATATTCCCTAGTACATGTGGTACAGGCCATGATATACATGGTGGGTAGTTAGCAACTCCTTTAACTGTAAGTGAACCACATGTCTACACATGTGAAAAGCAGTTCAACTTTTTGCAGTGTGGTGTCTTTTACAAAGAGGTTCTATTCTATGTAAATGTGATATGTGTATGTAAATATAGTAGGACAACTTCCATTGATAACATTTCTTAATATAAACAAATGCGCTCAAAATTTAGCGGGGTTTTAAAAAAAGTGTTTTTAGAGATCTCTGTGTAAAGTGATGAAAAGGAAACAAAGTTACCTGAAGAACCCTCTTGGACAGGCCTGTCTTCTGTGCGAGCTGTTTGAGATCTTTGGCATCAGGGTTCTGGTTGATGGAGAAGTAGGCCTTCATGGTCCTCAGCTGATGGTGTTTGAAGGAAGTCCGCATCCTCTTGGTCCGCTGGGGATGGACCGAGGTGGGCTGGACCGAGGAGGAGCTTCCGTCCAGCGGGGGCAGTCCTACGTCCAGCACCTGCAGCCCTGTGGACATTCCACTCTTTGTGCTGGTTCTAGGAAACTGTTATTGAACAACAACTGCAGTCCTGTGGACATTCCACTCATTGTGCTGGTTCTAGGAAACTGTTATTGAACAACAACTGCAGCCTTGTGGACATTCCACTCTTTGTGCTGGTTCTAGGGAACTGTTATTGAACAACAACTGAAACCCTGTGGACATTCCACTCTAGGTGCTGGTTCTAGGAAACTGTTATTGAACAACAACTGCAGCCCTGTGGACATTCCACTCTTTGTGCTGGTTCTAGGAAACTGTTATTGAATAACAACTGCAGTCCTGTGGACATTCCACTCTTTGTGCTGGTTCTAGGGAACTGTTATTGAACAACAACTGCAACCCTGTGGACATTCCACTCTTTGTGCTGGTTCTAGGAAACTGTTATTGAACAACAACTGCAGCCCTGTGGACATTCCACTCTTTGTTCTGGTTCTAGGAAACTGTTATTGAACAACAACTGCAGCCTTGTGGACATTCCACTCTTTGTGCTGGTTCTAGGGAACTGTTATTGAACAACAACTGAAACCCTGTGGACATTCCACTCTTTGTGCTGGTTCTAGGGAACTGTTATTGAACAACAACTGCAGCCCTGTGGACATTCCACTCTTTGTGATGGTTCTAGGAAACTGTTATTGAACAACAACTGCAGCCCTGTCGACATTCCACTCTTTGTGCTGGTTCTAGGAAACTGTTATTGAACAACAACTGCAGCCCTGTCGACATTCCACTCTTTGTGCTGGTTCTAGGGAACTGTTATTGAACAACAACTGCAGCCCTGTGGACATTCCACTCTTTGTGCTGGTTCTAGGGAACTGTTATTGAACAACAACTGCAGCCCTGTGGCCATTCCACTATTTGTGCTGGTTCTAGGAAACTGTTATTGAACAACAACTGCAGCCCTGTGGACATTCCACTCTTTGTGCTGGTTCTAGGAAAATGTTATTGAACAACAACTGCAGCCCTGTCGACATTCCACTCTTTGTGCTGGTTCTAGGAAACTGTTATTGAACAACAACTGCAGCCCTGTGGCCATTCCACTATTTGTGCTGGTTCTAGGAAACTGTTATTGAACAACAACTGCAGCCCTGTGGACATTCCACTCTTTGTGCTGGTTCTAGGAAACTGTTATTGAACAACAACTGCAGCCCTGTCGACATTCCACTCTTTGTGCTGGTTCTAGGGAACTGTTATTGAACAACAACTGCAGCCCTGTGGACATTCCACTCTTTGTGCTGGTTCTAGGGAACTGTTATTGAACAACAACTGCAGCCCTGTGGCCATTCCACTATTTGTGCTGGTTCTAGGAAACTGAAATTGAACAACAACTGCAGCCCTGTGGACATCCCACTCTTTGTGCTGGTTCTAGGAAACTGTTATTGAACAACAACTGCAGCCCTGTGGACATTCCACTCTTTGTACTGGTTCTAGGAAACTGTTATTGAACAACAACTGCAGCCCTGTGGACATTCCACTCTTTGTGCTGGTTCTAGGAAACTGTAATTGAACAACAACTGCAGCCCTGTGGACATCCCACTCTTTGTGCTGGTTCTAGGGAACTGTTATTGAACAACAACTGCAGCCCTGTGGACATTCCACTCTTTGTGCTGGTTCTAGGAAACTGTTATTGAACAACAACTGCAGTCCTGTGGACATTCTACTCTTTGTGCTGGTTCTAGGAAACTGTTATTGAACAACAACTGCAGCCCTGTGGACATTCCACTCTTTGTGCTGGTTCTAGGAAACTGTTATTGAACAACAACTGCAGCCCTGTGGACATTCCACTCTTTGTGCTGGTTCTAGGAAATGTTATTGAACAACAACTGCAGCCCTGTGGACATTCCACTCTTTGTGCTGGTTCTAGGAAACTGTTATTGAACAACAACTGCAGCCCTGTGGACATTCCACTCTTTGTGCTGGTTCTAGGAAACTGTTATTGAACAACAACTGCAGCCCTGTGGACATTCCACTCTTTGTGCTGGTTCTAGGAAACTGTTATTGAACAACAACTGCAGCCCTGTGGACATTCCACTCTTTGTGCTGGTTCTAGGGAACTGTTATTGAACAACAACTGCAGCCCTGTGGACATTCCACTCTTTGTGCTGGTTCTAGGGAACTGTTATTGAACAACAACTGCAGCCCTGTGGACATTCCACTCTTTGTGCTGGTTCTGGGAATATTTTGAATATTTTTAAACAAGAACTGTGGCCCTGTGGCCATACCACTCTTTATGCAAATTCTAGGAATGGTCGATTGTTTTGAACGATGGCAGCCCAGCGGCCAAACCACCTTTAGAGCAGCACCTAAGAATATTTGATTGTTATTGAGCAAATCTTTTATTATTTTTTGTTCAAATTGAATGTTTGTGAATATTCTTATAACTGAATAGTACCTTCAATCGTGCGCCCACAAGACCATTAGCTACATTGTCTTTGTGCAAAATAAATGTGTAAGCTATTTGAACGCCAATGAAGAACCCTTGAAGCTTTCCTAATTTATACCTACAGCTCAGATTCTTTGTTGATGTAGTAAACGAATGAGATATCGTACCGTTTAAAAAAAATCAATGAACACTTGCAATCGAGCGCCTATAATTGATAGATCTGAGCCTATTTGACTCCGTAAAAATTCTCTCAGTTCTAGATAATTGATGAAGATCTACATCAATGTAACATGAAGAATAAATCTTTCATTTTTATAAAAATTCAGTGTGGGATAGTTTGGCGTTATTGAATATACCTGCAAACTTGTGTTCAAACGAATTTAAGCTGATGCTCTTTGGGAGAGTTCGATGTTTATGAAGATTTCTAGTTCGGAATGTACCTCCAGCCATGTTCTTTAGCTCAGTTTCTTTATCTATATGCAACTATGTGCAACTTGATATATGTGATGCTAGAACGCCAATGTAGAGTGCTTTCAGTTTTCTGTGCATATGACCTACAACTGAGAGCCTTTCTCACTTGTGAAAATTCAATGATTATGATTTTTTAGTCCTATGAATTCTTTCTCTTAACGAATATAAATACAGAATTATCTCAATATCATTAGAAGCATGAATGGAATATCACAGTTGTCTGGTGGATTAAATTTGACGAAGTCGCTAGGAGAGTTCATGACTGATGTGATCCAAATGACGAATCCTGTATGGGACTTTGATTCCAGTAAAAGGCTTGTTGCTGCTGTTGTATATAGTCACAGTGTAGAAAATACTATACTATACCTACTACATATAGGTTTCTCTCTGTATTCTTAGTTATCTTCTCTTCAATTACTCTGTAAACTGGCGAATCCTATATAGGACGAGAGGTCCTCAATAAAGGCTTTTTGTTGTTGTTGTTGACTGATGTGATCCAATTCAATAAAATAATCCTTTGAATCAATATTAAGATGAAAACATCAGACTTTCTTTTAATTCATTTATTACTTTTTCAATATTTTTTATTGAGGTTATCGATTCGATTACTCCTGGAAACCTGATGTTTTCATCTTAATACTAATGATCCAAATCCTCCCAATATATTTTTCATCACAGTAAGGATATATCCATAGAAGGATATAAATTTTCTATTGAGTTTAGGTTCTGAACAAATAACATGGATATTTTGATATATTTGTGTATTATTACCATCATCGCATAAATGCAAACCATCTAAAATCATTGCTTCGAGAAATTCCATAACGCAACAAAAATACTAACATAGAAAATGTAAGAAAAAGAGATGTGACACATAATTCTCCTTGGAATAATTGTAGCGCCAGTTACAATGGAGAAAAAAAACTTGCCGTCACCTAATACTCAGATTTCAAGAACATCATCCTGGAAATTCGCCAAAGAAATGTTTGAACATGGCTTCCAGGCAGGACATGGGTCTGACTTGGAAGGTTTGTCGATAATTTCTAGAGAGATTCGAACTTCTAAGCAGAGAAAATTTCTAGAGAGATTCGAAATTTTAAGCAGAGAAATCTTCTAGAGTCTCTCATCCGCGCATCTATAAAAGATCTTGAGGATATTTGAATTGATATAGGAAGAGCATCCAGAGTAATATATACCAATTTTAAAAGTCGAATGATTTTAAAAATATTTTTACATGATTTCCATTCTTTTAAAATTTTACATTTTATATGCCTTCCATTTATTTTGATGCTACTCTTAATTGTATTTTCATCATTCGAAAACAGGGAGATTAGAGAGAGCATATACAAATTTAAAAAGACAGATCCTGACCACTTACATGAGTATTTAAGATGACAGAGTGCCATCTAGTGGTTTAGTTAATTTATATATAAACTAATTGATAAAACTTAAGGAAATTGTACCTTTTCACATGCATATCAGGATTCAAACAATAACTCTGAAAGATGTTTGACACACAGTGGCTTTTTATGTGAGCAATAGTTACCCAGAAAAGTGGCTTTTATTGAAGAAACACGAAATAACCAAGTGTGAACAAAATTGCTCTATCTCGGAAAAAACAAAAAAAAAAAAAAGAACAGATGATCGGCGACATCAAAGAACTTTCAACTTTATTAAGTTTTGTCCATAAGTGTATATTTGCTAAAGACTGGTGTTGTAGCTATGTCACCGACCTGAGTCCTCTAGTTTGCCGAGACGGTCAATAGATGGCACCTAGTTATTTGGCGTCTATTTTGACGGGAGAGACGACTTTTATTGCTATTGTTGCTATCGTGCCCCTTTCATTGGAAAATGGGTGCCGTTGCCATGTTAGTCACCTTGGACCAGAATTTGGTCAAATATTCCAAGAGTCGGGGGGGACTGATGTGGTCGGATTCCTCTCCCTCTACGACCTTTATTATATTATATTGTAACAAAGTATTTATTATTTTTATTAACAGAGTGGTCATTTTTATGTTTTGATTTTACTACTCTGTAAATTTCCCTCGTGGCTTATCTTTTGTTTACCATTCATAGTTTGTGCTTGCCTGAAATAAATTGCTGTCTCATCCCGAAGTTGGTCTTCCCTAATTTTCCACGTGGCAATATTATTTGTATACTGTATAATTCATCTTTTCTAAAAATATATTTTGTGCATTGTTACAAATGGGTTCCACAAGAAACATGTAGTATGTTAACATTATTACTCAAACTGAGGGACTTCTAATTTCTCAAAATCCATCAACCAAGAACAGGGCTATTCCTGGAGGTGGTTTCTCCTCAGAGGTTGGATTAGATGAGTAGATATCGATTTTTTGTTTAAAAAAATAAAAACCTTGTTGCTAATGAGAGGTACTACTGTAGTTGCCTTGGTATTATTTCAGAGCCATTACTTAATAACTATGGTATCATTTATCACACATTATATTTTCAAATACATATTTTTCACGCGCAGGGATTGTGTTGTAAAGAAGTTGAAGGTTGTTATCCCAAATCGGGCGGTGTTCTGGGGAAGAGGAAGGATATCATAGGTCACTGCTGTCAGCCAATCAGAACGTCAATAAATCCAGGAAAACCTTGGACCGTAATTAGCCTAATGAGGAACCCGTGATTGGAGGAAGGAATGGTGTGTTGAGGAATTTGGTGTTGTTTTTGTGATCGGTCGGCTATTGAGGACTAGCTAGATATGTCAGATAGGTGCAACAAGGGCTTGTTTCAATCCGGAATGGAAGCAAATGGTTAAGTATTTCTATATTAAAATGATTCTCATGGTTCAACTCATTGTTGTGTTGAGGAATTTGGTGTTGTTTTTGTGATCGGTCGGCTATTGAGGATTAGCTAGATATGTCAGGTGGTAGATAGGTGCAACAAGGGCTTGTTTCAATCCGGAATGGAAGCAATTGTTTAATTATTTCTACACTAAAATGATTCTCATGGTTCAACTCATTGGTGTGTTGAGGAATTTGGTGTTGTTTTTGTGATCGGTCGGCTATTGAGGACTAGCTAGATATGTCAGGTGGTAGATAGGTGCAACAAGGGCTTGTTTCAATCCGGAATGGAAGCAATTGTTTAATTATTTCTACACTAAAATGATTCTCATGGTTCAACTCATTGGTGTGTTGAGGAATTTGGTGTTGTTTTTGTGATCGGTCGGCTATTGAGGACTGGGTAGATATGTCAGGTGAGAGATAGGTGCAACCAGGGCTTGTTTCAATCCGGAATGGAAGCAATTGGTTAAGTATTTCTATACTAAAATGATTCTCATGGTTCAACTCATTGGTGTGTTGAGGAATTTGGTGTTGTTTTTGTGATCGGTCGGCTATTGAGGACTGGCTAGCTATGTCAGATAGGTGCAACAAGGGCTTGCTTCAATCCGGAATGGGAATCATAGGTTTATTATTTCTATATTAAAATGTGGTTATCATGGTTCAACTCATTATTTTAGAAGCCTAAAAACATCTTTTAACAAACTTTTTTTTACATATTTGAAGTTATTGCGTATGATAACATTCAAACATTCTTAAAAATTTCATTTTTACCTAGAAATATTTGGAATGAGAGAAATATTTTTCTACAAGCATTCTTTAGACAAGTGGTGCATTTCTAAAGGATATGTGAATATTGCTTCAGGTTGTTTCTTGGTAAAGGGAATTAACCTGAAATTTGGAAACGCTTAAATGTAAAAGCACCTAAAATTTATTAAGAAAAGGTATTATTCACCAAGAAAATTGTAATTTCGATGGGTTTAGCTTGATCATAGCCTATACTGCAAGTTCATTAGATATTCGGGCTTGTTGAATTCTGTGAGAATTTATCATGTTTGTTTCTGATATTTATTTTCTATAGTTTGTTATACATTTGGCTCGCTTAATCTCAGTGTAATATAATTTACTTTACTTTATTTTTAATTTTCCTGTAGAAGGGCGTTGCCCGAAAGCTCGAAATAAATTTATTTGCAAAAGAAACTCATCCCTCAAGCTTTTATATTTGAACATTAGGATCACCTATTTGTCGTTACTGGTGTGTTCGACTTATTCAAGAATCGGGAGGATGTGGAAGTTTTTTTGAATGTTATAGGAGGTGCAACTATTTTCTAAAAATAATTTTTAAAGTATTTTCTTGATTCTTGACCAGATCTCGAAGATTCTGTGAGTTGACGGCACATCTCAGCTATTAATGTATTTATACAAGAGTTTTAAAGACCGGACATACTAGATCCATTATGTTCATTGATGGAGAAAAAGTTTTTCCTGTCTGTTCAAAATGCTCCAAGTCCACTGCAACTACAGCACGGAATGTATTGGAGCTAAGAATGAAGACCTATACAAGAACCCCAAAACTATAGTAGAAAAATCGTAAATATTGAGGCTGCCTCGCCGGCATTCCTATTTCTTGAAAATAAAGATACTTTGGCCAGTAAATCTTTTTATTACCTCTTTTTTTTTGTTTCTGCATAAGCGTCAATTTAAAGATTTACTGGCCGAAGTATCTTTATTTTCAAGAAATATAGTAGAAAAAAATTATTGCTTTTAACCTTCATGACCTGGTGTAATCTTACCCATGAGATAATAGATAAATGAAAATACAAGAGTCTGAGATCTCTGGAGAGCTAGCTTATACCGCTGCTGTTGACGGATGAGGATAAATGATGGGATGATGAAAGTGGAAGTTGCATGTACATACCAAGCGGGTGCTGGGACGCTGCTTGCTCCAGTTCTTTTCTCTTCCTCGGTCGGCCCTTGCGGATGGCGTAGGGCGGTGGTGGGGAGACTGAGGGTTCACAGGGCATGGGGTCCAAGGGTCCCGTGCCGTGCACCAGGAGTTCGTAGTGCACGCGGCAGTACACCAGGTTGTCCCGTAGCCCGAAGTGATCACCTTGGGTCAACGCGGCGTTGCACCACGCGCATGTGAAGCAGTGCAGATGGTACACCAGGTCTCTCGCTCGCATCACCAGCTCACTGGCGAAGATACCTTGCTGACAGCGTGCACATCGCTTCACCGCGAATATCCTGAAAACAACCCGTGTTAGCAACAAGAACGATTATTGGCATTAACTCATTTGTGATTATTATTGTTATCTTGCAGATAAACATGCTTCCTACCTTTTTTGCATATAATATTTGGACATTTTTACATATTGTTACTTCTGTTAAATAATCTATGTGCAAATTTTCATTGCAGCGCGCGGTAGATATAGAAGATAATCTCTGTATAAGCGTGTTCCAAGCAATTTACACCAGTTGTAGGACTGAAATCTCTTGAAATGATCTGCCAAGAAACTTTTCGTATTCAACCTTTTTTTGTCGTGGTAGATCTTCAACAACATCTTTTATCGATGATTATTTCTTACAATTTTTTCATCCTAACATATAAACGATGTTGATGAAGAATTTCAAAAATGGTATCTGGTACATAAATGAAAGTGAATATTCAGACTGGAACATTAGTCCGCCTCCCTGAACATATCCTTCGCCCAATATTTACATAATTAATATTCTTTAATTATATATATATAAAAAAAAAACAGGAGTAGTTGTGTGTTTGAGCGGGTATTAGAATTTTCACTATTGAACTCTGGCAAATCTCTTGTAAAATTTCACTTGTCCTCTCATCTAAATTTTTCTATCACCATAGTACGGTTTGATGAAGTGCTTTTTGATGCTTTATTAAAAACGAAACATTCATATGCAAAAAAGTAAAATGAATTAAACATGGCAACATATGTTGTAGCATTTCAACCTTGAATTTATAATACATTTGGTTACTTGCATATGCTATTGGGGAGTTATGTACATACAAGAATAGGAACGATTTTTTATAAAAGTTTATTCTATACGGATTTGTGTACCCAGGTTTCTGCATAAGCGTCAATTCAAATTCCTAGACTGTTAACTACGCATATTTACAACAAAACTGAAAGTCTTTCTAAAAACGATGATAACAAAAGTAAAATTATCAATGAATAAAATAAAATATATATTATTTTAAATATAGAAATATTTGAGTTTTTAGATTATATAATATACATATAAGGTAAATATGCAAATATCGAATGTCACGCCACGTATATTCTCTTGAAAACATTGTATTGACCGCTTATCTTAATGACTTCAACGATCAGGTACGTTTAAATGGCTTAATACTGCTAAAGATATTAAATAAACTCCATAGTAACTAGTAGAGACTTATAAAATAAATTTATTTTCATATAGGTTGGAATTGTATACATGGACAAGGTCATCGTTACTATTGTGTATTAATAGCAGAGTATTGTTGTCATAATACCAAATGCCATTTTAAAAATTCCTCATCAACATCGTTTATAGGTTAGGATGAAAAAATTGTAAGAAATAATCATCGCTAAAAGATGTTGTTTAAGATATACTACGACAAAAAAGGCGAATACGAAAAGTTTCTTGGCAGATCATTTCACGAGATTTCAGTCCTACAACTGGTGTAAATTGCATAGAACACGCTTATACAGAGATTATTCTATATACAGTTACGAGCGTCATGCGTTCTTAATAATTCTTCATCTCTGTCACCGTTTGCTTTTTTTTTTGAATGGCGCTCTCCTATTGGTTGGCTACGATCACGCCACCTTTGCCCCCATACCCCCCCCCCATCATGCCCCCCCCCCCCCCCCCCACTCGCTTTTTGGTTTTTGTAACTATTGTGTTGGAGCGGGTCGCTCCTTAAATAATCTATTGTTAACAATACCTCATTATAGGTCCGCAAATATCGAAAGTATAGGTATGTAGCTTTTGAACTATTAAGGTGTATATATATACACATACTTAGGTACATATGTAAGTACTATTATCATTAGGGATATATATGTCACATCTACATAAATGTAGATATAATACTATATACTCTACTAATATATGCATTTATATAAGGTGCCAATTTATAATTGTAACAAATAGTATTTGAATAAAAACATTCAATCGGGTAAAACATGGGCGTTGCCCGGGTCATTCGGCTAGTCTTCTATATCTACCGCGCGCTGCAATGAGTTTATTTATTTATCATCATGTGTATATAAGTCAGACAAATAAAGAGCTATCATGAACGACGTTTAACAAATTTTATCGCAAATGTCTCTTTTTACAAAACGAAAAATTGTGGTTTATTTTGAGGAGAAATAACGACTATTCCTATACTTAGGGATGAAGTATGAATGAATGAAGTGTGAAGGGTAATGATAAACAGAAAAATAAAAGTGTCCATTCTGTAAAAAGAAATATTTGCGGTAAAAGGTGTTAAACTTCGTTCTATAAACATAGCCGTATTATATTGTATTATAAAAGAGCTATCATCTTGTGTCATCTGTTTGTCTTTCCTAAGTCCTACATGCTATAGAGGATATAACATTTACTAAGGCCTGTGTTTCATTCCACACTCACCTCAAGACTGTTGTAGCTAATAATGTAAACTACATTGAATAAATCAATACTATATCCTTTTATCTACTATTGTGCCACATTTCATTTTAAATTTTTTCAAATTTTACTTGCAATAAATATCATATTTTACAGAGCTACAAATATTAAGCATCTTACATAGGATACAAACATGAGCGTCTTCTAAGTCTAGCGACGAAGTACGCGATCTACGTATTCTTCGTATTCATTGTACATAGTGTATATAATGCATATTATCTTTTTTTTTAAATAGTGCAGACTGTGCACTTTGTATGTATTGACAAGATGTCGATAAAATTATTTTAAATGTCAAATTGTCCTAGGTGACTAACTTGGCAACGGTACCCATTTTCCAATGAAGAGCATTGGATACGATAACAACAATAAATATCATTTAAATATTCCATTGTATTTATTCCCAATTTACCTGATTCATCCTGAATATATTCAAAATGATTAAAAGTATCAACTTTTTATTTATTTTTGTATATAGCTACATTTCGGGGTCTCATTGCCATCATTGTTTAAGGTAAAACTTAAAAGCAGCACATTGAAACTTTTTTATCCTGAAAATGGCGGAATCTCCGAAACATCGATAAATAAAAGTTGATGAGAGAATATAGGTTTACGTGCTACTGACCAAAGTGTAAATGAGTTTATAAAGCCATAAGGTATATTAAGAAAAAGGCATCTCCTTATCGTGCAACTAAAAGTTGCTGATGGCTTGCGCCATCTATCGGAATAAATATCAACTATTCTCGTTGATTTTTAATTATTCCAGAATTGGCCAAATACCCATTCTTGATTAATCAAGAAAAGCTAACCACGGACGCGTTTCGGGCTGTTGGCCCTCATCAACTTTTCTTGATTAATCAAGAATGGGTATTTTGCCAATTCTGGAATAATTAGAAATCAACGAGAATAGTTGATATTTATTCCGATAGATGGCGTAAGCCATCAGCAAATTTCAGTTGCATGATAAGGAGATGCATTTTTCTTAATTTATCCACCTTATCCCAGTACAATATCACCTTTGTACTATTTTACACATAATGTATATATAATAAAATAAATAAAGATTCCAGGGCTAAGTTTCTTGTGCAAATCTTTTTTATTTTTAAGCTTTCGGACTTGTCAGTCCTTCAACAGGAGTATCACGTTAATAAATTGATGATAAATATACAATTTTTATATACAAATTATTATTTACATATATTTAAATATTTATGATATTGAAAGAGAGAGAAAAATATATAACATATTTTGTGTGTGAAAAACAAATTTTAGAAAATATACTTGCATGGTGGATGATACGTTCTGAAAAAAATACAGCACTCCATATTTAAATATTTAGATTATAAAAAGGCATATATTGGCTTTGTTTATACAAAATGTAATGCTTTGACAAAGGTTGGCGTTCAGCCAACCGAAATATTGGCAAATAAATCTTTTATTCAATTAAATATATGCTTTTTTATTATCTATTAGGTATATATATAAAAAAACATCAAATCTAAATCAATTAAATGTTTGTGATGTTTCCTTAAGTGATTTTTGTCTGATGATAAAATACTGTTCCAAAAACATTACAAACATTTAATTAATTTAGATTTAGTTCTTTTACCTTATGTTTATAATCTATAATCCAAATTGTATCTTATGGCTTTTGGCGAGTTTATCATTTTGAGTTTATTATAGATTTGATTTTTTTCACATTTATCTCAATGCTCTCTGGTTAGTTCAAATGGCTTAATATAGAGAAAGTTAAAAATCAGGTAAAAAGTTTCTTTTAATTCTGAATTTGCAAGCTTTCAAGCAAATATACTGTTCTTCAACGGGGTGATATTTTTTTATTAAAGAAACTTTTTACTTGATTTTTCCTCTCTCAAATACTTTCTGGGTAACTATTGCTCATATAGCGAACATTATTAAATAAACTCCATAGCAGCCATTATCGACTTTTTTAAAAATCAATAATCGATGTAGATACGTTTTGTTAAATGGTTGTCTATTATCCCTTTTGGATTTTAAAATTGGTTTTTGGTCTCTAAGTATAACAAAAACAGATTACTTATAAAAAAAATTCGAAACTATTTTAAACGCGTAAGATTCTTTTTGAAATTAAACAATTTCTACTGCCCTTACTGCAATGGAAAAATTAATGGGAGGGCCTGGCTCATCAATGCCTCATTCCATTGCAGTAAGGGCAGTAGAAATTGTTTAATTTAAAAAAGATTCTTACGCGTTTAAAATAGTTTCGAATTTTGATAACAGATGGCGCGCTTGTGCATCATATTATACAGATTAATTATACCGAACTTAATGTATTTTGCTATAAATAGTTGAATATTATTTTTTAAATTACGCTACAGAATATAAAAAAGCGAGCAAAAAAATAATAAAACTCTGTGAATTAAGCGAGGAGAATGAATCATGTGAGTAATATTCTTAAATTTCTTATTTATATAGCGCGGAAAAAAACTGAGATTAAAAATTTAATTTAATATAAAAAATAGATATAAAAGTAGATAATTAATTTTATTTTTCATATTATAAATTTGTGTGTGACATTATATTATTATTATTATTTATTTTTTTTTTTGAAAAAATTCTAAAAATAATGACAATAAAAATTATATTAGAAAATCGTCTGATTCTATATATTGAGAATACGCATGCGTAGATTGAAACGCTTTGTGGTTGGTTGATTCAAAAACCAATAAGGAAATGTTGACACTTCTATATTTATGTGAAGTGGTTTACAACAATCATAGACATTTACAACAATTTCTTTGTAGTTATAATGTGTTTGGTATATGGTAATTAGGCCTAACTTGTTTATTTCAGCAGACGACTATTATTAAAGTGCCGCCATCTTAACTTCCTGCAAAAATAACTAATATTATTATTTTACCTTTCAAACACACACACGTCTCTATAAATATTGTCATTATGTGTTATTTTATTATTTTCTTAATTTTATTCTGATTGATATTTCTTGTTAAAATATATCATTTTGATTGAAGAAATGATTTAAGAAGTATTGTGATGGAAATTTTTGTGTCTATGTGAGTGTTTATATAGCTACGTTTAGATTATAACAAAGATATGACCTCGCGGGAATTATAATAAATTATTTCAATTCATATTAATGGATATTTTCTATTAACGTATTTCTAAACCTTTTAGGATATCACTGGGTTTAATAACGTTTGTAATTTAAAATTATTGGTATATCGACACTTGAGGAAAATGTATCAATATTTAAAAAGTTATAATATAATGCGGCCCGTGATTGCAAAACGACATCCGAAAATTATCCCGCATGTGTTTCTTTTGAACGAAAAATCAAAATTTATTTCAAAGAGAAATAACGATTATTTCTAACCTTAGGGATGAGGTATGAAAGGATGAATTGTGAAGTGTAATGATAAACGAAAAAATAAAAGTGTCCAGGGATGGGAACATGGCATCTGCCCGGTAAGCGGAACACTGTGGGTTCGTTTACCATCCCTGGACACTTTTATTTTTCCGTTTATCATTACTCTTCACAATTCATCCTTTCATAACTCATCCCTAAGGTTAGAAATAATCGTTATTTCTCCTTGAAATAAATTTTGATTTTTCGTTCAAAAGAAACACATGCGGGATAATTTTCGGATGTCATTTTAAAAGATATTATAATTATAAAACACATTTATATATTGTTCTAAAAATAAAGCAATCCATACTTAAATCATTAGATAGTATAAAGGCAAATATTGGATTGAATAAAATATTTATTTGCCAATATTTTCGGCGCTGAGTTTGTGTATACAAAAATGTAATGCCTCGATAAAGGTTGGCGTTCAGCCAACCGATATATTGGCAAATAAATCTTTTATTCAATCCAATATATGCCTTTTTACTATCTACATTTATATATATCTTAATTTAATATAATATTTTTCTATTTTTATTAAAATCTTTCAATATATTTCGACGTGGCTGGTCACCTTTATTCCAGAAGAACTCTGCCATGAACAATTTATCCCCTGAAATTAAAGTCTATCAAGCTTTTTTATAATGAAATTTTTCGTTAAATTTTTTATTTAAAAGATCCTGATTCTTTCAAGTTGCAGCGGATAGTATTCCAAACAAAATTCTCCTAGAATAGGATGGGTGACCAGTCGCATCGCGCGAAATATTAGAAGATTATATTAAAGAATATTATATTTATCCAAAAAAAAGCTATGATTATTTCATAATTAATATATCTTATGGATTGCTCTATCTTTCGCAACATCCAAAAGATAGGTATCTGAAATCTTCTCCGACTAAAGGAGGTATTTAGAAACGACCAAGATTATTTTTCCATATAAAATTATCATGTTCTCATTGATTACCTTAATTTCTAGAGAGAGATATTGAGATTGAAACTATCTTATTATATCGTTCATCTATATTAATAAAATGGAAATTTCATAAGTGGACATCACTAAAAACTTTCGTTACAATGCATCAATTTCAACCAAATTTTCAACATTTATGTAAAACGAGATGGAGCAGGTTTTGCTTAACATCAAAATATATTTCCTAACATTAACATGCGTAACTTCGCTGTTATCGATTAAATACAAAAAAAAAAAAAAAATCAACAGAGTTAATTTTATTTATATATAAATACAAAATTAAATTTCAACAGAGTTAATTTTTTTTACATACTAGCTAATAATCTCAATCTAAAAAATATTCAAAACAAGCAATTTTAAGATAACACCATATGTAAAACAGTCGGCCAAGAAAACAACAACGATATTACATCTTTCTCACATATTCACACACAATCTTGATTAATAATTAAAACTAATCTTTAACATTGTTTATTATACTTCAACTTTTATTTCTACATTTGTTTTTAAATACCCAATTGTTTTATCATGTTTCTAATTTCGCCTAACAAATATACAAATTTATAGTGACCAACATATGCAAATTTTATCTTTGTTTTTATTTAACTTGATATCTTAAACATAACATCCATTGTAAGCATTTTTCTGTTCACCTTTCGTGGTTTCTCTTTTCTCTGATAGTTTTTAGGTGTAGTATATTTTCTTATTACTAGACTACAAACATTCCCTCGAGAAAAACCTGGGCGAAGCCGGGTACATCCGCTAGTATAATATATTATATAAGATTAAATACAAAATAAATAAATATAGAATAAATAAAATTAATAATGATAAATACATGAATAATAATATGTAAATATTTATATATAAAATATACACAATGTCGTCATTAGTGGCGCCCACCGCGGGAAAGATCCGCTATCGATGGACTGCAAGAGTTCTTTCTCACAGAATGGGCAGGTCGATGAGGTAGCTGGCGTTATGATAGAGAGAGAGAAGCTGTTAAATGAATGTCCTTAAGTTAGGAACTTTTTACAAGGCCAGTGAGCCTCTATACATCATGATACATGGTATAAAAATGGATCCACACTTTGACTCTAACAGTGTGATGCAATGGGAGTGTGTATAGAAGTGTGAATTCAATATGTGAATCTTAAGAAATGTTTTTGGCCGCCACGTAGAGTGAAGAGGAATAATCTGTGTATACATGGCGATAAGAAGGACGGCCATTAAGAGAGTAGTGCTACTATTACTTTCACATAGTGGAATCTCCTAAAACTTGCATGTTGCTGGTCCCTCCTGGAGGTCTTAGAGGTTTGGCAGTATGAGATTAGATCATTGTTAATTTTGCCAATATGATGAGAGAGATAATACTGTAAAATTATTTACTTCACCATTCTATCCACTTCTCGCCCAAATACTTAAAACGGTAAATACGAGTATGGTAGTTGATGAAAATATGGATTTTCAATTTAGAGGCCGGATGTGCCTATAGGTACTGAACAAATCGCAGGTTCCATAGACAGCACAAGGAGAATATGCAGAAGTAAAGAGGGAGGTAATGATGATAGAATAAATAAATATTTTGCTACCTCTGAAGATGATATAGGAATTAATGCCCCATGCATTCAGTAAAGTTGGTTCACAGCTAATCTAAGAATTTCAGCGAATGGTGTGATGGAGGCATGTTATGGTATGATAAGTCACAAATCAAGTTTCTTATGGTACATGTTATGGTACAGGAGTGCTATAGTACAGGAAATAGAAATAGTGAGAATGAAAAATTAATGTAGAGTGGTGTCTAAAATTAAATGAACAAA
>CP092864.1:20675642-20759269 GCA_030710605.1 Cordylochernes scorpioides | reverse complement strand
ACAACACTAAATTCAGAGAATATTTTACATAAATAATCTGTGAATGTAATACATTAGATAAACACCTACCGTCTACTACATCAAATGTAAATGATATAGAATTGCTAAATCAAAATCGAACAGATTTACTAAAGAGTGAATGCAATGTCATGGCCTCAACATTTTAACAATCCGATAATATTCTGATCTCAAGTGATCTCAAGTTTTAAAATATTTACATATTGTCGAACTACACTAACACTAGCTATCGCTTATATATATAGTCTGATAATCGAATACCCCATTATGTATGTATTCCATAGCATTCATTGTTATAGATACACCCATACCAACCATTAGAGCGTTTCCATAACGGCCATTTTCGAAAATTCACTGCTCAACCACAACTATCCTTCTACCTCATCCAAATCTTGAACGCTATCTCAATTAGCATTTCCCTCTGCAAATTATATATAATATTGGATTCTGTATTAGCCTAAATACCCCCTATCACTTCACCGCCCAAAACATCCTTTTTTTGGAGAACGACGTTTGACAATTTTACCGCAAATGTTTCTTTTGAACGAAAAATCGTAATTTATTTTAAGATAGAAATAACCACTATTTCTATCCTTAGAGATGAAGTGTGAAAGGATGAATTGTGAATAGTAAGGATAAACGGAATTCCCATCCCTAGATACTTTATTTTTCCGTCTATCATTACTCTTCACAATTCATCCTTTCATACTTCATCCCTAAGGATATAAATAGTTGTTATTTCTCCTTAAAATAAATTACGATTTTTCGTTCAAAAGAAACATTTGCGGTAAAACTTGTTAAACGTCATTCTATAATCATAAGCCACATTATATTGTGTTATAAATCTTTTTTTGGAATATTTTATAACTTTTCTCGTAGGTTGTCACAAAATAAATGCCAACCTGTAAACCATGGTACAAAGGTTGTTTTTCTAAACTAAAAAAATACTTTCTAATCTAAAATTACTACAAAAACCATAGAAACTTCTTTATAGTATCCATTTCGTTTAAATATAAATAAATACACTCATGGACAAAACAGAAAGAGATAACTAATGGAACGAGTGGGTAACACCCTCGATTCCCGACAGTCATGAACCGGATTGAATCCCGCGTTAAAATTTTGTTTAATATGTGAATAACCTTCACATATTATTCACTGTTTCAATTATCATGACTAAGTTGCTCTTGTTGAGCGGTACCTAATAAAGTGATTTTGAACCGGAGAGATAACTAAATATCAGTTTTAATACATTCTTAAAATATTAAAACCTAAGCGAATATTATAACTATCACAATTGTTGATAGATATCAACAATTATATAAGGAAAACTAATGACAATATAGAAATGTAAATAAACTAATAATTAACTATTTTATTTATATTTTTATTGTGAATTGAGATCACATATTTTACACTACATTTTTTTTGTACAACTTTCTGTTAATTTCTCCATGAAGGGAAATCCTTCGTTTCATTTGTGAACGTGCTATAGAAAAGGGAAAAACTTGCCAAAAGATGCACTCAGGCGTTAGTTCGACGTTGCCATGGTTACGGCACGCTTTCGTCTGCTTGGATTTTGATTTTGTCTTTAGAGTTGTTCATTTTAAAGATTATTTCTCCCCCCCCCCCCCCTCCCCTCTCCCCACTTGCCCAATTCTCTTTCTTTTCTCTTTCTCTTTTTATTATTTTATTATTATGAAGATTTTTTATCGTATTTTTATTTTTTTCTTCTTCTTATTTCTCTATCATCACATTGATCGATTTGAAGGATGTACTTCACCATAGAGTCAGAAAAATAAAACAAATTTCAATATTCAAAGTTTCGTCTGTGAAGATTAAGAGAATATTGGGTATTTAATATTTTTTTTTTAGAATGATTTTTTTTTACATTCTTTGGGGCATTAATTCATTTATACCTTTGATGAATTCGAATGATTTAATGTCATTTTATATGTAGAATATTGTGTGGATCTGTAGTAATTTATGTAGAGCCAAAGACTGAAAACGATGGTAAACATTTAATGAAAAGAGAAAATAAAAAGATTATTAGGCAGTAAACTAAATAAAAATTTAAATTTCTTCTTTCTTGAGTTAAGTCTCTACTTTTTGTACAATATGCTGAATATTGAGGTTTATCTGTAAATATATTAATCACAAACATACATACAGCTTTATTAAGATCACCGGGCTTATACAGATTCACAGATGGAGCTCCTATACACCAGGCAGCACAGAACACAGCTGCCAGGTCCGACACATGTCCAGTGGCCACAGATTCCACCGTACTTATGTCAAGGTTATCGTATCACTGTAAAGGCGAGTGTGGAATCAGCCACGTTCAAGTATGTTTGTTACTTTTATTAGAGTACTAGTGAATATAGGAATTTATTAATATGTTCTATTAGCATAATCATGTTACAGTTAAATCTGTCTATAGCGCCCCCTCTAAATAGCGCCCGATTTTAAATATGTAGTACGATGCGATTTACATTAAAAGTGACCTGTCTATAGCACCCTCTCTCTATAGCACCCTATTTTGGTGAGTCCCAAGAGGGGGCGCTATAGACAGGTTTAACTGTAATGCAAATTATACTGTTATTGATTGATTTAAATCTCGTGAGCATTAATTAAATAATTAAAACGGTTTCTGGAGATGGAGTTTCTTTGTATTTTATTCAAGTGGTCTCAAGTTATCTCATGCCAAATGTCATCAGGTGGCGTTTTATTCTTTTATATATGTACTCCTGCAGAAGGGCAGAGATGGCTGAAAGCTTGAGAATATTTGAATAAAATAAAAAGGAATTCATCTCCAGAAACCTTAATTATTTAATTAATACTGAAGATAGAGGTTGCCTGGCCGGCGTTCATATTTCTGTGAAAAATAGACACTTCGGCCAGTTAGAGTTTTTTATTTTCTCAACGTTTCAACAAAAATCTTTTGTCTTCGTCAGTAGAAATAAATAAAAATAAAGCATTTGGCAAGGCGTTGAAAATTGTTCTGAATAATTTTTAACACCTTGACAAATGCTTTATTTTTATTTATTTCTACTGACGAAGACAAAAGATTTTTGTTGAAACGTTGATAAAATAAAAAACTCTAACTAGCCGAAGTGTCTATTTTTCACAGAAATTAATTAATACTGTTATCGAGCTAATTAACCTAGTTCGAAGTCTCGATATCATGACAGAGACTCCTTCAGTGCTAACGCTATATGGTGTCAAGGTTTAATCAGGATAAGTCGAATATTGTGGAAACATATGAGGAACAAACACACACCTTCAACTTACAAAACACTCCTAATTTGATCAGATAATCCTCTGTTTCAATATTAAGGTTGAAATATCAAGTCTCCAGGGATAGCTTTCTTTTAAACATTTTTTAAATTCATAAATCTCTCTCTAGCTTTTAGGCATGGAAGCCCTTCTACAGGAGAGAAACACAATACAATTATACCCCGATTTACACGGTAGATACGTTCCTGAGAAAAACGTGTAAATCGGGGGATAGGTGTACACAGAAATAAAAGTAAAATGCATTGACAGGTTAAAATATGTAGTCAGCACATAAGCTCGGGATTCCTCGTGAGATGTGTACACAGCGCATGTGTTCAATCACAGTAGCATTTAGTATAGTGCGATAAAAACAAAAACAAAACTTATTTGGAAAACCGTGTAAAAGCAAAAACGTGTAAAAAGTACCGTGCAAATCGGGGGATAGGTATAATTTAATTTAAAAGGCAAATATTAGATCAAAATATCATTTATTTTACCAATATTTCAGTTGGCTGAACGCCAACCTTTATCAAGGTGTTATAACATATTGCCACGTGGAAAATTAGGGAAGACCAAAAACTTCAGGATGAGACAGCAATTTATTTCAGGCAAAACAAACTATGAATGGTAAACAAAAGATAAGCCACGAGGGAAATTCACAGAGTAGCAAAATATAAACATAAAAATGGCTACTCTGTTAATAAAAATAATAAAATTAATAAATACTTTCTTACAATATTAATGTGTGTCAACAACAAACTCAGCGCCACATAACGTCAATAGAATTAAGTTTTTTAAAAATGTGCTTATATTCAACGATGAGAAAAAAAATGATATAAACATTTATAATAAGGACAAAATAAATTTTGTAAAATATGGGTGTGAATATTTTGAAAATTAACAATAACGCCTATTTTATATTTACAATTATTTGTACTATGTGTAAAAAGATTTTATTTTTTATTTAAAAAATATTGCTAACAGAAATATTGGTAGAATAAATGATATTTTTATCCAATATATGCCTTTTTAATTAAATATTATTTATGGATTATCAAAATGATATAATTGTATTGTATAAAATAAAAGGATTCAAAAGCGCGAATGTTTCCCCCATACATAAAACGGTGAACCCTCCCAGCGGTTTCGCCAATTTAATCCACCAGACCGTTTCTCAAAGCATAGTTTTCAAGTAAACTATGGACATAAGCTTATAGGACAGTAGAATTACATTCAAATATTTGCTTCGAGCAATGCTCTTTAGCAAACTATAAAGACAAGGCCATTAGGAATAGATTAACACAAAGCAATAACGCGCCATCTATACATATAAAATAAAAGGATTCAAAAGCGCGAATGTTTCCCCCATACATAAAACGAACTTCTACTGTCCTTACTGCGATGAAAAATATATGAGCCAAGCCTGATGAGCCAAGCCCTCCCAATATATTTTTCATCGCAGTAAGGACAGTAGAAGTTCGTTTTATGTATGGGGGAAACATTCGCGCTTTTTAATCCTTTTATTTTATATGTATAGATGGCGCGTTATTGCTTTGTGTTAATAATTGTATTGTGTTTCTTTCCGGTAGAAGAGCTTCATGCCCGTAAGCGAGAGAGTTATGAATACAAAAATGTTAAACCTATCCTTGAAGACTTTATATTTCCACTTTATCATACTCCTAGTTATAAATGTTTTTATTTTATCCTGTTAAAGGGTGATTTATTTTTCTTGAATAGCCCGTGTATGAAAAAGTGCAAGTTGTATAAGCTTATGATTTTGATTTGTTTTAAAAATGAATCGATGTTGGTTCCATATGCTTAAATTGAATATTACACCTTAGTTCTATATATTTATTGCTTAAAAAAGAACACAACAAAAAAAAAAAGGGAAACCACAATTGCAAATGATTTGATAACTAACTAAGAAATAAATAAATAATAATAAAAAAACTGATGATGATGAAAAAAATTGAATATGTCTGCCAGAAAAATGCTTCTATGAATTAAAAATAAGAATAATTACAAACTTAACATATACACTTTAAACAGCCCAGGTAGTTGGCGTTCAACGCTGCAGGAACCCGGGTTATGTCTAATTCTTTCTCTTTAGTTTTAAATTTTAAAAAGTACAAAAATCTACATCCTCTATTACTCCTTAAATTTTAAATATATATTTTATATGATTATCTACGATTTTTTTTACTTTATAAATATTAAAAGCACACACAAAAAGGTTTTTCCTGACCGCTCTAACGAGCATTAAAAAAAACATATATATCTTTCTCTTTCACGTACAATATGTAGACAAAATAATAATAATGGTGTTGATCTATAATATTATATATATAATTACATATACTGAATGTAATATTTAAATCAAAGATACAATTCTTTCATTGGCCTTGTAGAACGAGAGTGGTGTACGCGTGCTCGCATGTTTTAGTGAAAAACACAAACATCCTCGATAAAAAGAGGCGAGTTGCCCCTCGAAATATTGGAACAATAAAATAATTATAAATCCAATATATGCATCTTTTTTGAATGAAGCCACAATGCGCGTTAATATAAATATTAATAAAAAAAAAAAAGATCAGCACACCCAAAATGCCATCAAATTCAATACCACACAACGTCAACATTGTCAAGACCACCACCACGACACCATATTCAAGATCACACGGGCAGACAGGAATTCAAAACTGACCCCCGCCGGCCTCGTGGTTTTTCTATCTCGCGTTTGTTCGGGCGCGACAGAGCGTGACATTGCGGCGGTCGCGATGTCCCTATTACATATCTGTCCACGGGGGGTGAGTTGACAACTGTCGCACGTGGCGGGGGACCACAGCCATCGGGACAAAATAACTCTGGTACCAATATATATATATATGTACCAATATTATATATATATATAATATTATAACATTATATATGGCGCTGAGTTTGTTGTTGACACACATTAATATGTTATAATACCTTGAAAAAGGTTGGCGTTTCAGCCAACTGAAATATTGGTAAAATAAATGATATTTTGATCCAATATATACCTTTTTAATTAAATATTTACATCTATTTTATTCATGTATTTATCATTATTGTGATTTTATTTATTCTATATATATTTATTTTGTATTTAATCTTATATATAATTCTATATACAGTTACGAGCGTCATGCGTTCTTAATCAATTCTTCAGTTTTCATCTCTGTCACCGTTTGCTTTTTTTTTTTAGGAATGGCGCTCTCCTATTGGTTGGCTACGATCACGCCACCTTTGCCCCCCCCCCCCCCCCCCCCCCCCACTCGCTTTTTCGTTTTTGTAACTATTGTGTTGGAGCGGGTCGCTCCTTAAATAAATGCATATATTAGTTAATAACTAAATGGAATCCTCTCTTTCTTTTTCCCAGTAAGAGACGCCTACGGAAGCCAACAGTACATTGACAGATAAAGCACATAGGCTATAGTTATTAACTGATATATGCATTTATTTAAGGCGCCAATTTATAATTGTAACAAATAGTATTTGAATAAAAACATTCAATCGGGTAAAACACGGGCGTTGCCCGGGTCATTCGGCTAGTATATTATATGAACGATATAATAAAATAGACTCGAGACACACCTACTGCTGGAATACCCACTCTTCTTCATCGCTAGACAACAGACATTAAACAATGTTGTAGATCTATATCAATTTATAAATAGCAGAGAGAATTCTCATAGATTTAACTATTTTTGTAAATATATTTATGATTATATATCTTTCTAACCTGAAAGTTTCAGGTTTCTAATATATTTTATTGTTTCTCTTTTTTATTTTGATTACCTTTTTTATTTATTACTGTATTTATTATTACTGTATTTTTATAACTGTTTCTGTTTTAAAAAATGTAAAACGACGCAATTATCCCTAGCCGGGATATGGCGTTTTGTGTGTTGAAATAAATAAATAAAAGTCTCAATCTCTCTCTCCCTAGAAATTAAGGTAATCAATGACATCCTCGTTTATATGGAAAAGGAATCTTGGTCTTTTCTAAAAGCCTCATTCATTTGAAGAAGATTTCAAATACCTATTTTTTGGATGTTGCAAAAGATAGAGCAATCCATAATATATATTAATTATGAAACAATTATCTTTTTTTTTTAATATAACATTCTTTAATAAAATCTATTAATATTTCGATGCAATGCGACTGGTCACTCATCCTATTCTCGGAGAATTTTGTTTGGAATACTATCCGCTGGAACTTGAAAGAATGAGGATTTTTTTAATGAAAAATTTCACGAAAAATTCCATTATAAAAAAGCTTGATAGACTTGAGTTTCAGAGGATAAATTTTTCATGGCAGAGTTCTTCTGGAATAAAGGTGACCAGCCACGTCGAAATATATTGAAAGATTTTAATAGAAAAGAGAAAAATATAATATTAGATTAAGATATATAAATGTAGATAGTAAAAAGGCTTATATTGGATTGAATAAAATATTTAATTGCCAATATTTCGGTTGGCTGAACGCCAACTTTTATCGAGGCATTACATTTTTGTATACACAAACTCAGCGCCGAAAATATTGGCAAAGATATCTTTTTAAATGACATCCGAAAATTATCCCGCATGGGTTTCTTTTGAACGAAAAATCAAAATTTATTTCAAGGAGAAATAACGATTATTCTAACCTTAGGGATGAGTTATGAAAGGATGAATTGTGAAGAGTAATGATAAACGGAAAAATAAAAGTGTCCAGGGATGGTAAACGAACCCACAGTGTTCCGCTTACCGGGCAGATGCCATGTTCCCATCCCTGGACACTTTTATTTTTTCGTTTATCATTACACTTCACAATTCGTCCTTTCATACCTCATCCCTAAGGTTAGAAATAATCGTTATTTCTTTTTGAAATAAATTTTGATTTTTCGTTCAAAAGAAACACATGCGGGATAATTTTCGGATGTCGTTTTGCAATCACGGGCCGCATTATATTATATCTTTTTAAATATTGATACATTTTCCTCAAGTATCGATATAAAAATAATTTTAAATTACAAACGTTATTAAACCCAGTGATATCCTAAAAGTTTTAGAAATACGTTAATAGAAAATATCCATTAATATAAATTGAAATAATTTATTATAATTCCCGCGAGGTCATATCTTTGATATAATCTAAACGTAGCTATATAAACACTCACATAGACACAAAAATTTCCATCAAAATACTTTTTAAATCATTTCCTCGATCAAAATGACATATTTTAACAAGAAATATCAATCAGAATAAAATTAAGAAAATAATAAAATAACACATAATGACAATATTTATAGAGACGTGTGTGTGTGTTTGAAAGGTTAAATAATAATATTAGTTATTTTTGCAGGAAGTTAAGATGGCGGCACTTTAATAATAGTCGTCTGCTGAAATAAACAAGTTAGGCCTAATTACCATATACCAAACACATTATAACTACAAGGAAATTGTTGTAAATGATTGTTGTAAACCACTTCACATAAATATAGAAGTGTCAACATTTCCTTATTGGTTTTTGAATCAACCAACCACAAAGCGTTTCAATCTACGCATGCGTATTCTCAATATATAGAATCAGACGATTTTCTAATATAATTTTTATTGTCATTATTTTTAGAATTTTTTCAAAAATAAATAAATAATAATAATAATATAATGTCACACACAAATTTATAATATGAAAAATAAAATTAATTATCTACTTTTATATCTATTTTTTATATTAAATTAAATTTTTAATCTCAGTTTTTTTCCGCGCTATATAAATAAGAAATTTAATAATATTACTCACATGATTCATTCTCCTCGCTTAATTCACAGAGTTTTATTATGTTTTCTGCTCGCTTTTTTATATTCTGTAGCGTAATTTAAAAAAATAATATTCAACTATTTATAGCAAAATACATTAAGTTCGGTATAATTAATCTGTATAATATGATGCACAAGCGCGCCATCTGTTATCAAAATTCGGAACTATTTTAAACGCGTAAGAATCTTTTTGAAATTAAACAATTTCTACTGCCCTTACTGCAATGGAATGAGGCATTGATGAGGCAAGAGCCCTCCCATTAATTTTTCCATTGTAGTAAGGGCAGTAGAAATTGTTTAATTTCAAAAAGAATCTTACGCGTTTAAAATAGTTTCCAATTTTGATAAGTAATCTGTTTTTGTTATACTTAGAGACCAAAAACCAATTTTAAATCCAAAATGGATAATAGACAACCATTTAACAAAACGTATCTCTACATCGATTATTGATTTTTAAAAAGTCGATAATGGCTGCTATGGAGTTTATCTAGTAACTTTCTCTATATGAAAATAGTTATCCAGAAATTATTTGAAAGAGGAAAAATAAAAATCAGGTAAAAAGTTTCTTTAATAATAGAGTATTATCCCGTTGAAGAACAGTATATTTGCTTGAAAGCTTGCAAATTCAAAATTAAAAGAAACTTTTTACCTGATTTTTAACTTTCTCTATATTAAGCCATTTGAACCAACCAGAGAGTATTGAGATAATTGTGAAAAAAAAATCAAATCTATAATAAACTCAAAATGATAAACTTTCCAAAAGCGGTAAGATATAATTTGGATTATAGATTATAAACATAAGGTAAAAGGACTAAATCTAAATTAATTAAATGTTTGTAATGTTTTTTTTTCAACAGTATTTTGCCATCCTCAGACAAAAATAACTTAAACGAAACATCACAAAAATTTAATTGATTTAGATTTGGTATTTATATATATACTTTATAGATAATAAAAAGACATATATTGGATTGAATAAATATTTATTTGCTAATATTTCAGTTGGCTGAACGCCAACCTTTGTCAAGACATAATATTTTGCATAAACAAAGCCAATATATGCCTTTTTATTATCTAAATATTTAAATATGGAGTGCTCTAATTTTTTCAGAACGTATCATCCACCATGCAAGTATATTTTTCAAAGATTTGTTTTTCACACACACAAAGGATTTTATATATTTTTCTCTCTCTTTCAATATCATAAATATTTAAAATATGTAAATAATAATTTGTATATAAAAATAATATATTTATCATCAATTTATTAACGTGATACTCCTGTTGAAGGACTGACAAGTCCGAAAGCTTAAAAATAAAAAAAATATATATTTGCACAAGAAACTTAGCCCTGGAATCTTTATTTATTTTATTATATATACATTATGTGTAAAATAGTACAAAGGTGATATTGTACTGGGATAAGGTGCATAAATTAAGAAAAAGGCATCTCCTTATCCTGCAACTGAAAGTTGCTGATGGCTTGCGCCATCTATCGGAATAAATATCAACTGTTCTCGTTGATTTATAATTATTCCAGAATTGGCCAAATACCTATTCTTAATTAATCAAGAAAAGCTGATGAGGGCCAACAGCCCGAAACGCGTCCGTGGTTAGCTTTTCTTGATTAATCAAGAATGGGTATTTGGCCAATTCTGGAATAATTAAAAATCAACGAGAATAGTTTATATTTATTCCGATAGATGGCGCAAGCCATCATCAACTTTCAGTTGCGCGATAAGGAGATGCCTTTTTCTTAATATACCTTATGGCTTTATAAACTCATTTACACTTTGGTTGTTAGCACGTAAACCCATATTCTCTCATCAACTTTTATTTACCGATGTTTCGGAGATTCCGCCATTTTCAGGATAAAAAAGTTTCAAAGTGCTGCTTTTAAGTTTTACCTTAAACAATGACGGCAATAGTCACTGAAATGTCGGTATATACAAAAATAAATAAAAGTTTGATACTTTTATCATTTTGAGTTTATACAGTGTGTAACATCAGGTAAATTGGGAGTAAATACAATGGAATATTTAAATGATATTTATTGTTGTTGTTGTTGTCGTATCCAATGCTCTTCATTGGAAAATGGGTACCGTTGCCACGTTATCGCGATATACCTGGTGTCGCCACTGGCGATTCTCCACCAAACTCTGCAGCGCTGGCAGAAGCGCCATATTCATTGTACATAGTGTATATAAAGCATATTATATTTTTCTAAATAGTGCAGACTGTGCAGTTTGAATGTATTGACAATATATCAATAAAATTATTTTAATTGTTCAAAAATATTGTCTAAAAGATATAGTTTTGATTTATTCAATTTAGTTTCCATTATTAGCTACAACAGTCTTGAGGTGAGTGTGGAATGAAGTACAGGCCTTAGTAACTGTTATATCCTCTATAGCATGTAGGACTTAGGAAAGGCAAGCGGGTGACATAAGATGATAGCTCTTTTATAATACAATATAATGTGGCTATTAGTAAATCAAATTTAATTGCCATCTATCGTTAAATTTTACACATATAAATTTACTGGCAATGCGCTTCTTTTAAATATCATCAAATATTATCTCTACAGACCTTACTGCAATGATATGAGTTATTGAATGAGAGAGGGCTTGGCTCATCAAATAATGTGGCTATGTTTATAGAACGACGTTTAAGACGTTTTACCGCAAATGTTTCTTTTTACCACTTGACACTTTTATTTTTCTGTTTATCATTACTCTTCACAATTCATCCATTCATATTTCATCCCTAAGGATAGGAATAGTCGTTATTTCTTCTTAAATTACGATATTTCGTTCTGTAAAAAGAAACATTTGCGGTAAAACGTCGTTAAAGATAGCTCTTTATTTGTCTGACTTATATACATGTGAAGATGATAAATAAATAAATAACAAGTCAATGACAACAATACTCTGTTGTCAATACACAACAGTAACGATGATATTGTTTATGTATAATCCCAACATATATGAAAATAAATTTATTCTATAAGTCTTTACTAGTTTCTATGGAGTTTATTTAATATCTTTAGCAGTATTAAAGCCATTTGAACTTACCTGTTCGTTGAAGTCATTAAGATAAGCGGTCAATTCGAAGTTTTCTAGAGAATATATGAGATGTGACAGTCTATATTTGCATATTTACCTTATATGTATATATTCTATTATTCATTTAAGAACTTATAATTATTTTGGGGAGGTTAGTCTAGGAATTTGAATTGACGCTTATGCAGAAACCTGGGTACACAAATCCGTATAAAATAAACGTTTATATTAAATTATTTTCTATTCTTGTATGTACATAACTCCCCAATAGCATAAGCAAGTAACGAAATGTATTATAAATTCAAGGTTGAACTGCTATAACATGTGTAGCCATGTTTAATTCATTTTACCTTTTTTTGCATATGAATGTTTCTTTTTTAATAAAGCATCAAACCGTACTATGGTGATAGAAAAATTTAGATGAGGGGAGAAGTTAAATTTTACAAGTTTTGCCAGAGTTTAATAGCGAAAATTTCAATGTCCGCTCACATACACAACTATTCCTTTTTTATTATCATTAAAGAATATTAATTATATAAATATTGGGCAAAGAAAATGTTCAGGGAGGCGGACTAATGTTCCAGTCTGAATTTTCACTTTCGTTTATGTACCAGATATTATTTTTGAAAATTCCTCAACATGATCGTTTATATGTTAGGATGAAAAAAATTGTAAGAAATAATCACCGATAAAAGATGTTGTTTCACGAGATTTCAGTCCTACAACTGGTGTAAATTGCATAGAACATGCTTATACAGAGATTATCTTCTATATCTACCGCGCGCTGCAATGAGTTTGCATAACAATATGTAAATATGTTTCTAATATTATATGCAAAATAGGGAGGAAGCATGTTTACCTGTAAGATGACAATAATAATCACAAATGAGTTAATGCCAATAATCGTTCTTGTAGCTAACACGGATTGTTTGCAGGATATTCGCGGTGAAGCGATGTGCACGCTGTCAGCAAGGTATCTTCGCCAGTGAGCTGGTGATGCGAGCGAGGGACCTGGTGTACCATCTGCACTGCTTCACATGCGCGTGGTGCAACGCCGCGTTGACTCAAGGCGATCACTTCGGGTTACGGGACAACCTGGTGTACTGCCGCGTGCACTACGAACTCCTGGTGCACGGCACGGGACCCTTGGACCCCATGCCCTGTGAACCCTCAGTCTCCCCACCACCGCCCTACGCCATCCGCAAGGGCCGACCGAGGAAGAGAAAAGAACTGGAGCAAGCAGCGTCCCAGCACCCGCTTGGTATGTACATGCAACTTCCATTTTCATCATTCCATCATTTATCCTCATCCGTCAACAGCAGCGGTATAAGCTAGCTCTCCAGGGACCTCAGACGCTTGTATACATATATTAACAGAATCTTCGGGATTTGGTCAAGAATCAAGAAAATAATTTGTTTTTTAAAAATATTTTTAGAAAATTGTTGCTCTTCCTACAACAATAAAAAAACTTCTACATCCTCTCGATTTTTGTATAAGTTGAACCCCAGCAATAACCACAAATAGGTAGCCCTGATGTTCTGCTAAATCTTCACAGCATTCTTCAAGCCTAAATATCTGATGAAATTGCAGTATAGGCTAGGATCAAACTCCATTAATCGTAATTATAATGTTATTTGTGAATAATACCTTTTCTTAATCAATTTTAGGTGCTGTTTGATTTAAAGCGTTTCAAACTTTGGGTTGATTCTCTTTACCAATAAACTACCCCTATAAAGAAATCGTTTATATACAAATATTCTTTAGAAATGCACCACCTATCTAAAGAATACTTGTAGAAAAATGTTTCTCTCGTTCCGCATACGCATCAACTTCGGATATGTAAAAAAAAAGGTTTACTAACAGATAACTTTCAACTTCTAAAATAACGAGTTGAACCATGGCAACTACATTTCAACACAGAAATACCTAATCAATTGCTTCCATTCCGGATTGAAACAAGCCCTTGTTGCACCTATCTGACATAGCTAGCCAGTCCTCAATAGCCGACCGATCACAAAAACAACACCAAATTCCTCAACAAACCAATGAGTTGAACATTGAGAATCATTTTAGTATTGAAATACTTAACCAATTGCTTCCATTCCGGATTGAAACAAGCCCTGGTTGCACCTATCTGACATAGCTAGCCAGTCCTCAATAGCCGACCGATCACCAAAACAACACCAAATTCCTCAACACACCAATGAGTTGAACCATGAGAATCATTTTAGTATAGAAATACTTCACCAATTGCTTCCATTCCGGATTGAAACAAGCCCTTGTTGCACCTATCTGACATATCTAGCCAGTCCTCAATAGCCGACCGATCACAAAAACAACACCAAATTCCTCAACACACCATTCCTTCCTCCAATCACAGGTTCCTCATTAGGCTAATTACGGTCCAAGGTTTTCCTGGATTTTTTGACGTTCTGATTGGCTGACAGCAGTGACCTATGATATCCTTCCTCTTCCCCAGAACACCGCCCGATTTGGGATAACAACCTTCAACTTCTTTACAACACAATCCCTGCGCGCGCGCGTGAAAAATATGCATTTGAAAATATAATGTGTGATATATCAAATGATACCAAAGTTATTAAATGAGGGCTCTGAAATAATACCAAGGCAACTACAGTAGTACTTCTCATTAGCAACAAGGTTTGTAATTTTTTTTTAAACGATTTCTACTCATCTAATCCAACCTGTGAGGAGAGACCACCTCCAGGAGTAGCCTTGTTCTTGGTTGATGGATTGTGAGAAGTTAGAAGTCCCTCAGTTTGAGTAATAATGTTTAAATACTAATGTCTCTAGTGGAAACCATTTGTAACAATGCACAAAATATTTTTTTTTTAGAAAAGATGAATTATACAGTGCAAATAATATTGCCACGTAGAAAATTAGGGAAGACCAACTTCGGGATAAGACAGCAATTTATTTCAGGCAAGAACAAACTATGAATGGTAAACAAAAGATAAGCCACGAGGGAAATTTACAGAGTAGTAAAATCAAAACATAAAAATGACCACTCTGTTAATAAAAATAATAAATACTTTGTTACAATATAATATAATAAAGGTCGTAGGGGGAGAGAAGTCCGACCACATCAGTCCGCCCTGGACCCTTGGAATATTTGGCCAAATTCTGGTCCAAGGTGACTAACATGGCAACGTCACCTATTTTACAATGAAAGGGGCACGATAGCAACAATATCAATAAAAGTCGTCTCTCCCGTCAAAATAGACGCCAAATAACTAGGTGCCATCTATTGACCGTCTCGGCAAACTAACGGACTCAGTTCGGTGACATAGCTACAACACCAGTCTTTAGCAAACATACACTCATGGACAAAACTTAAGAAATTTGAAAGTTCTTTGATGTCGCCGATCATCTGTTTTTTTTTTTTTTTTTTCCGAGATAGAGCAATTTTGTTCACAATAGGTTATCTCGTGTTTCTTCAATAAAAGCCACTGTGTATCAAACATCGTTCAGAGTTATTGTCTGAGAATCCTGATATGCATGTGAAAAGGTACAATTTCCTTAAGTTTTATCAATTAGTCTATATATAAATTAACTAAACCACTAGATGGCACTCTGTCATCATCATGTGAGTGGTCAGGATCTGTCTTTTTAAATCTGTATATGCTCTCTCTAATCTTACTTTTTTCGAATGATGAAAATACAATTAATAGTAGCATCAAAATAAATGAAAGGCATATAAAATGTAAAATTTTAAAAGAATGGAAATCATGTAAAAATATATTTTAAATCATTCGACTTTTAAATTTGGTATATATTACTCTGAATGCTCTTCCTATATCAATTCAAAAATCCTCAAGATCTTTTATAGATGCGCGGATGACTCTAGAAATTTTCTCTGCTTTTTAAATTTCGAATCTCTCTAGAAAATTCCTCTGCTTAGAAGTTCGAATGTCTCTAGAAATTATCGACAAACCTTCCAAGTCAGACCCATGTCCTGCCTGGAATCCATGTTTAAACCTTTCTTTGGCGAATTTCCAGGATGATGTTCTTGAAATCTGAGTATTAGGTGACAGCAAGTTTTTTTCACCATTGTAACTGGCGCTACAATTATTCCAAGGAGAATTCTGTGTCACCTCTTTTTTTTTTACATTTTCTATGTTAGTATTTTTGTTGCGTTATGGAATTTCTCGAAGCAATGATTTTAGATGGTTTGCATTTATGCGATGGTGGTAATAATATACAAATTTATCAAAAGATCCATGTTATTTGTTCAGAACCTAAACTTAATAGAAAATGTATATCCTTCTATGGATATATCCTTACTGTGAGGAAAAATAAATTGGGAGGGGAATTGGATCATTAGTATTAAGATGAAAACATCAGGTTTCCAGGAGTAATCGAATCGATAACCTCAATAAAAATATTGAAAAAATAATAAATGAAATAAAAGAAATTCTGATGTTTTCACCTCAATATTGATTCGAAGGATTATTTTATTGAATTGGATCACATCAATCATGAACCCTTCTAGCGGCTTCGCAAATTTAATCCACCAGACCGCTGTGATATTCCATTCATGCTTCTAATGATATTGAGAGATAATTCTGTATTTATACTTGTTAAGTGAAAGAATTCATAGGACTAAAAAAGCATAATCATTGAATTTTCACAAGTGAGAAAGGCTCTTAGTTGTAGGTCATATGCACAGAAAGCTGAAAGCACTCTACATTGGCGTTCTAGCATCACGTATATCAAGTTGCACATAGTTGCATATAGATAAAGAAACTGAGCTAAAGAACATGGCTGGAGGTACAATCCGAACTAGAAATCTTCATAAACATCGAACTCTCCCAAAGAGCATCAGCTTAAGTTCGTTTGAACACAAGTCTGCAGGTATATTCAATAACGCCAAACTATACCACACTACATTTTTCTAAATATAAAGTATTTATTCTTCAGGTCACATCAATGTAGATCTTCATCAATTATCTAGAACTGAGAGAATTTTTACGGAGTCAAATAGGCTCAGATCTATCAATTATAGGCGCTCGATTGCAAGTGTTCATTGATATCTTTTAAACGGTACGATATCATTCGTTTACTACATCAACAAAGAATCTGAGCTGTAGGTATAAATTAGGAAAGCTTCAAGGGTTCTTCATTGGCGTTCAAATAGCTTACACATTGATTTTGCACAAAGACAATGTAGCTAATGGTCTTGTGGGCGCACGATTGAAGGTACTATTCAGTTATAAGAATATTCACAAACATTCAATTTGAACAAAAAATAATAAAAGATTTGCTCAATAACAATCAAATATTCTTAGGTGCTGCTCTAAAGGTGGTTTGGCCGCTGGGCTGCCATCGTTCAAAACAATCGACCATTCCTAGAATTTGCATAAAGAGTGGTATGGCCACAGGGCCACAGTTCTTGTTTAAAAATATTCAAAATATTCCCAGAATCAGCACAAAGAGTGGAATGTCCACAGGGCTGCAGTTGTTGTTCAATAACAGTTCCCTAGAACCAGCACAAAGAGTGGAATGTCCACAGGGCTGCAGTTGTTGTTCAATAACAGTTCCCTAGAACCAGCACAAAGAGTGGAATGTCCACAGGGCTGCAGTTGTTGTTCAATAACAGTTTCCTAGAACCAGCACAAAGAGTGGAATGTCCACAGGGCTGCAGTTGTTGTTCAATAACAGTTTCCTAGAACCAGCACAAAAAGTGGGATGTCCACAGGGCTGCAGTTGTTGTTCAATAACAGTTCCCTAGAACCAGCACAAAGAGTGGAATGTCCACAGGGCTGCAGTTGTTGTTCAATAACAGTTCCCTAGAACCAGCACAAAGAGTGGAATGTCCACAGGGCTGCAGTTGTTGTTCAATAACAGTTTCCTAGAACCAGCACAAAGAGTGGAATGTCCACAGGGCTGCAGTTGTTGTTCAATAACAGTTTCCTAGAACCAGCACAAAGAGTGGAATGTCCACAGGGCTGCAGTTGTTGTTCAATAACAGTTTCCTAGAACCAGCACAAAGAGTGGAATGTCCACAGGGCTGCAGTTGTTGTTCAATAACAGTTTCCTAGAACCAGCACAAAGAGTGTAATGTCCACAGGGCTGCAGTTGTTGTTCAATAACAGTTTCCTAGAACCAGCACAAAGAGTGGAATGTCCACAGGGCTGCAGTTGTTGTTCAATAACAGTTTCCTAGAACCAGCACAAAGAGTGGAATGTCCACAGGGCTGCAGTTGTTGTTCAATAACAGTTTCCTAGAACCAGCACAAAGAGTGGAATGTCCACAGGGCTGCAGTTGTTGTTCAATAACAGTTTCCTAGAACCAGCACAAAGAGTGGGATGTCCACAGGGCTGCAGTTGTTGTTCAATAACAGTTTCCTAGAACCAACACAAAGAGTGGGATGTCCACAGGGCTGCAGTTGTTGTTCAATAACAGTTTCCTAGAACCAGTACAAAGAGTGGAATGTCCACAGGGCTGCAGTTGTTGTTCAATAACAGTTTCCTAGAACCAGTACAAAGAGTGGAATGTCCACAGGGCTGCAGTTGTTGTTCAATAACAGTTTCCTAGAACCAGCACAAAGAGTGGAATGTCCACAGGGCTGTAGTTGTTGTTCAATAACAGTTCCCTAGAACCAGCACAAAGAGTGGAATGTCCACAGGGCTGCACATGTTGTTCAATAACAGTTCCCTAGAACCAGCACTATTGAACTTAATTGAACAACAACTGCAGCCCTGTGGACATTCCACTCTTTGTGCTGGTTCTAGGAAACTGTTATTGAACAACAACTGCAGCCCTGTGGACATTCCACTCTTTGTGCTGGTTCTAGGAAACTGTTATTGAACAACAACTGCAGCCCTGTGGACATTCCACTCTTTGTGCTGGTTCTAGGGAACTGTTATTGAACAACAACTGCAGCCCTGTGGACATTCCACTCTTTGTGCTGGTTCTAGGGAACTGTTATTGAACAACAACTGCAGCCCTGTGGACATTCCACTCTTTGTGCTGGTTCTAGGGAACTGTTATTGAACAACAACTGCAGCCCTGTGGACATCCCACTCTTTTTGCTGGTTCTAGGAATATTTTGAATATTTTTAAACAAGAACAGTTGTTGTTCAATAACAGTTTTCTAGAACCAGCACAAAGAGTGGAATGTCCACAGGGCTGCAGTTGTTGTTCAATAACAGTTCCCTAGAACCAGCACAAAGAGTGGAATGTCCACAGGGCTGCAGTTGTTGTTCAATAACAGTTTCTTAGAACCAGCACAAAGAGTGGAATGTCCACAGGGCTGCAGTTGTTGTTCAATAACAGTTCCCTAGAACCAGCACAAAGAGTGGAATGTCCACAGGGCTGCAGTTGTTGTTCAATAACAGTTTCCTAGAACCAGCACAAAGAGTGGAATGTCCACAGGGCTGCAGTTGTTGTTCAATAACAGTTTCCTAGAACCAGCACAAAGAATGGAATGTCCACAGGGCTGCAGTTGTTGTTCAATAACAGTTTCCTAGAACCAGCACAAAGAGTGGAATGTCCACAGGGCTGCAGGTGCTGGACGTAGGACTGCCCCCGCTGGACGGAAGCTCCTCCTCGGTCCAGCCCACCTCGGTCCATCCCCAGCGCACCAAGAGGATGCGGACCTCCTTCAAACACCATCAGCTGAGGACCATGAAGGCCTACTTCTCCATCAACCAGAACCCTGATGCCAAAGATCTCAAACAGCTCGCACAGAAGACAGGCCTTTCCAAGAGGGTTCTTCAGGTAACTTCATGTTTCCTTTCCACCACTTCACACGGAGATCTCCAAAAACATGTTTACAAACCCGTTAAATTTGAGCGCATTTGATTATATTTTGAAATATTCATCAATAAATTCATTTTTTTTCATTAAATATAAGACCACAACATAATGTCATATATGCAATATCAAAGTTTTATCAGTAATACACTCCGTGTTTACCATAACGGCACAAATAAACAGCGCTTTATTTTTAGGACAAAAGTGTTAAGTAAAAATGATTAGGTTTTTTAAAATATATTTGTCATATAAAATTATAAAATAAATATTCAATATTATATACATTCATATATTCTAAACTAAATAGTATATTCTCTCGTTAGAAACAATCCATTTAAAGGATATAAAAATATGCGCTGAATTCCTATTCAAGAACTAGAAAATCTTTTAAAATAATCATAGAATTGCTATAGGATATTTGATAATACAAGTATACTACTTGACTACAACTTGAACTATCAATACGATATTTTTTAAAAGTCTTTTTAACGTTAAAAAGTGATTCGAAGATCCTTTTTTCGCTCGTTTTTTAGCTTTCAACAAAGTTAATCCAATTAAAATTACAAATATATTCTCACAATAAGTATCTTTTTTTAACACAAAGCAATAACGCGCCATATATACATATAAAATAAAAGGATTTAAAAGCGCGAATGTTTCTTTTATACATAAAACGAACTTCTACTGTTCTTACTGCGATGAAAAAATATATTGGGAGGGCTTGGCTCATCAGTGGTGAACCCTCCCAGCGGTTTCGCCAATTTAATCCACCAGACCGCTTCTCAGAGCTCTAATACTGTATTGGATCATTCTGCTTTTATATGCTACACTGAAGGATGGAATCTTAGAAATGGTTTTCAATGGTTGTCCATAGTTTACTTGAAAACTATTTCTAAGATTCCATCCTTCAGTGTAGCATATAAAAGCAGAATGATCCAATACAGTATTAGAGCTCTGAGAAGCGGTCTGGTGGATTAAATTGGCGAAACCGCTGGGAGGGTTCACCACTGATGAGCCAAGCCCTCCCAATATATTTTTTCATCGCAGTAACGACAGTAGAAGTTCGTTTTATGTATAAAAGAAACATTCGCGCTTTTAAATACTTTTATTTCATAAGTATCTTTTTTTATTTTAAAAAACGCTAGCTTTCAAACGTTAATCTTAAATATTTTTTAAATAAAAAAGATACTCATTGTGAGAATATATTTGTAATTTTATTACTTTTTTCACAATTTTATTATGAAGAAAGTTAATCCAAGTTGGAATATTATGAACTAGAATGTTTGCATTATAAAAACAAATAGAGAATATATGCAGTAGAGTTAAAAGATTTTACATTTCAGATTTATTGTTCAAAAAAGGAATGGTTGATAAATATTCTGATCGAACATGAACTGTGTCAGGTTTGGTTTCAAAATGCTCGGGCAAAATGGAGGCGAAACACACATAAAGGTGGAGGGGACCTCTCTTTGCAAACTCCTGCCCCTGCTACAAGTCCAGGGGCTATCAGCTCCTTCTCTGACGCAAGTCCTGCCCCTCCAGCACCCCTGGATTACCCTGATGTCCTTTTAGGGACCCCTGCTGATCATCTGGCTTCCTTCCAGGAACTCTTCTGACATCCAGTTTCTCCAGCGTTACGAGCTTTTTTTCATTTATTTGGTTAACAGAAGATTTTCTTTTAATCACAGATTATTTTTTCAAACATCTTCTTTTATATCATACTTATCATTATATCATGTTTAAATAAATTATTACCATTTGTGTTTTCTCAAGGGATAATTTTTCCGTCTCTTTAAATGATATAAATTCCAAATAATACTTTCATTTTAAATATAAAATACAAGGATTAAATTTATTATACTGAAAATATTGATAATAAAATTATGAATATTTTTTTTATATTTTAAGATCTTTAAGTAATATGAAAATTTTATGCTCTTCAATCTCTCTCTCTCACATCTCACAAACATACACCAAATTCTCTATGTGGAATATTAGTCAATCTTAATCTTTACTTTTAATTTTTTTTTATTAAGTACTTTCTATTTAGCACATTACATTTCTAAAATATTTTCGCTTTTTTGCCAAATTTATTTTATAAAAATAACAAAATTAAATATGGAAAATTGTATAATAAATTTAAATATTACACTAACTTACACGACGATACAAGATAAGTTAAAATTTAAAGTTTTTTTTTTTTATTCTTGTGACCGAGAAAAATGCCAAAAATTCTAATTTTACATGTATATTCTAGAATACAAATTTCAAATATTTTTCATATAAAATAAAAATATTTTTTTGTGTAAGATTATATCTCTATTTATTGTTGTATATTTCCCATTTATAAATTTTGATTTTAAAATTTGTCTCGTTTACCCATGTAAATATATTTAATTAAATAGTATATACCATTTCATTTTATATTTAAAAGATTTATAAAATATCTATATATAATATTTTCTAAAAACCTCTTTTTCAAAAAAATGTACAGTAAAATAAGACGTGCAATATACTTATATATTACTTATATTTTTGTTTTAGATGCGTCCTTGTGTGTAACTTTCTTTTATTTCAAAACTTTATTTAAAATGCAAAATTTTTGCAAAACCTTTCCTAGATGTATGTTTATTAATGTTATGAAAATGAGTCGTCTCTCTAGAACTAATTAAATGCAGTTTTAATGACATTCCTACGACGCCATTTTCCTCATACCCTGCTTGCATTATCTTCTACTTCAAATTTATTCAAGAATTTGACGCCTTTTCCTCTGAAAGGTTCTGCCTACAGGGCAAAAATACTTTTCTTATTATTTTGAAATTTTTAATAATACGCTGGTATGAAAACACACTTTTTAATATAAAAAAATCAAGGTCTTTTTTAAATATGAAATATTTCGAATGCGTTAAACTTTGAAAGTTTACCTTACCTAAATAACATGATCAGTTAAATATACCTTTTTGATATTATTAAGGACATACACATTTTAATTAAATAAGGATTTTTAAAATTTCAATAAGGACATTTTTTATTCCATTACGAACATATTTTTATTTTTGCTCATATAAAAAGGTTCTACACTTTTAAAATAAAATTTTCAATAAAATCTCAACATTTTAAAGTTTCAAGGCGAATATTTTAAGATTTATATAATAACAAAGATTTGAGATTTAACAACTAGATTTCAGTTGTAAAAGCACATTTAAGGTAAAATAACAATATGTTATAGTTCAACATAAGATTATGAATATTAAATAGCAATAACTCTTTGAAGTTAAATAATAACGCACATTAAAAAATTAATGAAATTTATTTATTATATCCTGCATATTTAGTAAATTTTATTTTTAAATCAATCTATAAACCTCGTTTAAACATTTGAACTACGATTATTTTGATGCGATATTATACAATATCGAATCAAATTTAACATGCGTTAAGCATTAAAGAGCATTATTGAATAAAATAGGTTTTAAAAGTTACTAAATAAAGTTTTAATCAATATATTTCAATTTAAAACGAAAATATTATTATTTAATTTCAAAGTAATGTTATATTTAATTAAATTCAGGATTTAATTTTTCAACTCTATAAAATGTTATTATTTTATATTAAATGTGTTTTGAGCTATATATAAGACGTCGATATATTCAGCTTTGCAATGTTGTTAATAAACTTAATTTTGTTATTAAGTCTTAATATTTTCTCTATTATGGTTTTTGGTATGGTTTTTGATAATAAGTTTTCTATAAAAATGTATTGTTAAACTTTATAATCTTATATGTGTGAAACCTATATGCATTATATAATAAAATTTTAATAAAATAAAATACCCTTAATAAATTTTTAAATGTCCTTATTTAGATCAAAGATGTCCTTAATGAAATTAAAAAGGTATAAATGAATTAAAGATTCTATTTAGATATTAGAAATGAGATCAAGGATTTTTAAAATATATAGAGAGATAAAAATTAGGCTTTAAAATACACTATTAGGATATAAATAGGAATTTTTGTCTTGTCTCTTTATACATAAGAAATGTCTAGAAATTGAGAGAAAATCATCTAATAGAGACAAGCGCCGATGCTAAAAATATTAAGAGATTTTCCTAAAATAAATTATTTTTTAACTTTGATAATATTCAAAATAAAAAAATATTCTAATATATGAATTTTCTAGTTTAGTTTTCCAACTTATTATTATCTGTTTTATTATCTCTCATTTTTACCTCTTATTTGAAAAAATTGAAACTTGAATCACCCCGAAATACTTATGTTTAAACTACTATATGTTCTTTTTTTAAAGCAAATATATTTCTTTTTTTTATTGTTTTAAATATTTAAAAAATAGTAATGTCGGAGAAATGCATGTACGAAAATTCTATAATTTAATAAATTTTAACATTTGAAGAATTAACGATCTACAATACATATTCAATTTATATCATTTATAAATGTAAATACATTTTAGAACAATATTTCCTTTTTTAAAATATATATTAGTAGATTTTGCTAGATACAGCAGATCAATAATATGTATTCAAGAATTTTATTTTCATTTTTATTGAAAAACTGCTCTAAGAAATTTATTTTCTGCGTTATTTTTAAAATAACGTTATCTATTTCCAATTAATTTAAAATGGGCAAATAATACAATAAGAAACACACACATATAAAGGCTTTTATTTCACAATAGCCTCTGTGAAATATCTTTTAGAATGACTATTTTAAATGTTGGTAAATATGAAATTGGCCTTCAAAATATTTATATACATTTCTGAAAGTAGATGTTTTGTAATTAAACAGAAAACGCCAAGCACCTTTTGTTTTTATAACTTCGCTTTTTTTATATATTGAAAACAAATTCTGATATATTTATGTAAATACATTTTTTCATGTTTTACTTATTTTAATTTAATAATTTTAATATATTTATTTTTTTAATATATCAGAAAAAAAAACACAATTCACAATACATTATTTTTAAAACACTTGTATATGTATATTTATTTTGTTAAATATATTACATATAAGATTATAAAGAGAGAAATGATTTTAAAATAATTTAATATATTCACTCACAGATGAATTTTTTATTCACAGTAGTTCTTGGACTTTGTCAACTTTAAGTTGTATGGCAACGAAAATAAAATTACTAATGGCAGATAAAATATATATTTATTTGAAATATCACACTAACATTCATTATCAATAAACCTATGATTTTTAAACCATCTTCAAAAGATTTCTAAATTCTATAACTCATAGGTAACCTTCAAATGCTCTAATATGTACAAATACATATTTCATAGTGGTAACACATATTTCAGAAGATTATCACCAATAAAATTCCTATGTAAACATATTGTCACGGTAGAGAAGACAAGTATTCCAAAGGTTTAATTAAAAATAATTTATTAATTAAATCTATAGAATGCAAAATGTGTCAAATAATTTTACAAGTGATAATCTACAAACATGGTAAGGTGTAATGACTAGGCAAATATTTATGATGATAAACTGTTAACAAAGTATTCAAAATAATTATTCAGTGACAATATTATTGGAATTTTGGCTGAAATATTTTTATTTAACTTTTTTAATATCTTAGTATGATAAATCTTATAGTTACATCAACTACACAATAATTTATTTAACTCTTGATTATAAATAAACATTCTTCCCTGATTTATAATATTATAAAATAAATAAAGCTTCCAGGGTTAAATTTCTTGTTCAAAATTTTATTTTCAAGCTTTCGGACTTGTCAGTCCTTCAACAGGATTATCACGATAAAAAATAGATGTTATATACTATTTTATATACAAATTAATTTTTACATATTTAAATATAAATGATATTGAAAGGGGAGAAAATACACAAAGAATGTAATATATATATTTTTTCTCCCCTTTCAATATCATTTATATTTAAATATGTAAAAATTAATTTGTATATAAAATAGAATATAACATCTATTTTTTTATCGTGATAATCCTGTTGAAGGACTGACAAGTCCGAAAGCATGAAAATAAAAATTTGAACAAGAAACTTAGCCCTGGAAGCTTTATTTATTTTATAATATTTTATTTAATTCTCGGCGTATCAGTGAATCGCTGTTACTCTTTTATTTTTATGTTCTTATTTATTTCTCAATATATGTAGATACGTGACGTTTTACATATATTTTAGAAAATCGTGTACATATATAAGTAGAGGTAGGATTCAAAATAATCATTCTCCTGAGCAGAGTAAGTGACTGAAACGTTAAGAATTAAATAAATTATTAGTTTTTTAAAAGCATGTTAGGTGACATATTTTATTGGACGTCTGATTATTTGGTTGTTGATTTCTAGAGAACATCAAAATCTAAATACCATAGGCAATAGACACTGTAGTCCATCAGCTTTCATGATGATCTTTTCTTTGGTCCTGAATAACCCCCATGAAGTTGAACATTAAGTAGAGGCTATATAATAAATTATTAGATATATTTTTTCCAAGCTAACTTCCCACCAAAAAATAAATGATCTTCGAAAAAATTCTTATAGTGTGTTCTATAGAAATAGAGTTCCTTTAATCCTAAATAGGTTTGTCATAAAAAGATTTCTAACGAAGTTCTTCTCTGAGAATTCTAAAAATACATCTTCTTTAAAAGGTATGTGTATAAAACATAGTTTACTAATATAATTAAATTATTATATTTTGTTTACTTTTTGAAGATGTACTCACGCATATAAATATTGAATTATATTTTTTATTTTTTTATTTATGATTCTTATATATTTATTTTTTGATATTTCAAAAAGTAGCTATAAGTGGTAAAATCTAAGTATTATTAATGCCTCTTTTTGAGAGTATTCATAGTAATAAATTATCATGGTCGACTTTTTAAATAGTATGAAGTTATTTTTTGCATATCATAATATTCTATTTTACAATTGTTTTTTAGTATAGCACATTATACAAATATATGTAGTACATGTTCCATTCAATCTAGAATTCAAGGTCTTATGATTTAGTATATTATTTTATACTATAGATATTGTTAATACAAAGCAATAACGCGCCATCTATATACCGAACGAAGACATTAAAACTTGAATGTTTCTTTTCACAAAAGAATCGAACTTCTATTGTACCTACTGCGATAAATCCTTACTGTGAAAAGAAACATTCGCGTCTTAATGTCTCCATTCGTTATACTATAGATATTGTATTATATTTCTAATGATTTTTCAATAAAAGATCCTTGTTCTTTGACCATCAGGTTTCATATGATTAAAAAAAAAGGGTCAATATAGGAAATATATATTTGTTAAAGAGTCTAAATATTTGAATTTATCCTAAAGATGAATTTAATAAATAAAACTATTAAGTATGAAATTTTATTTGACAAAATAAAAAAAAACTTTCTATTGTCCTTGCTGAGTGCCCGGTCAAAAATATTTTCCCCCCAATATTTTTCATCACAGCATGGATAATTTGTTTAATTTGAAAAGAAAATTCGCGGCTAATAATTTTACTTCTTATATATAAATGGCGTGTTATTGGCTTATAAGGCTACATTGCTATGTATGTCAATAATGTAACACAATATATTTGTGTAACACAGGAATTTTCCATTTCGATATGGATTTGGAAAATCGTTTTATTTGTAAAAGAATAAATATTCGTGCTCTTAGCAGTTTCATTTCTTGTTCAACAATATATGAAAATGATGGTTAAACAAAGGTAAATCTTGTTTTAGTCTCATTAGGCTAAGTTTCGTGTAAATAAGAAGTCAAGATACAAATACCTTTTTGCATATATTCATATCTAGTAAATGTAAAGTAAAGTAAAAATGTAACCATGATGTATCCCTGGAGAATATTCAACAGACATGTTTTTACCTATTTTAACAATCCAAATTCCAGGCAAGTCACAAGAATGATCTCTTCCTCTTCTTCTTCTTTCTTATCTCCACTCAATCATATTAGGGTATCAAGTTGTGACCCTTGATGGTGTCTGTTTGACAACCATCATGACTGGGTGAAGTAGAATGCGTCTGCCTTTGTCATTAAGACTGGGAGCACTACTCAGTGGCAGGCCGACTTAGCTCCAAAAGAAATGGCCGCCTCTGACATGAGGAACAGACGCCATGTGCAGTCGCTCCTAACATGGAGTACAAACACTGCTTATCCTGTGTCCCTAGATTAGGAGCCCTTACAGGGTACTATCAGCCGGGCCAGCTGAGCCCAGGTTTTTTAGCGAGCTTGTTACTGCTCCCCCTCCTCCTTTTTCATCCGGGCTTGGGACCGACAAAGGCGGAGTTACAAGAATGATTGAATACAATAGATACGAGATGAAGAGGGAATAAGCATGTTTTCTCTTTTGTTTCATTAGCTTAAACTTCCGCTATATTAAGGATTCATGGAATTAACAAAACAAGTGTTGCGTTGGCGCCGCCGTGTCAAGGATGGACAAATGAGCACGCGGGATCGGTAAGGATCTCTGTTCGACTTCTCTTTATTTACTTTCGTGCATTCATGGAAAACAAAGAAAGTAACATACATCATCCAACAGTAAACAACAGGGAGGATGACTTCAACCCTAGCCACCAGATGGACTTCTTTCTTCTTATTGACTGGTCCGTCCTCAGCTATTCTTGAGTGAAACATTTCGTCGAATTGGCCCTGATTTCAACCACGGCGTTGTTGAAGATTTTTCATCGTAACACCACTCTCCTCCAAAAAAAAAATCTGTTTGACCGAAACAGGGAAAGCCTCTTCTCCAGTCTTCAGAAGGTTCTTTAAACTCCTAAATATCTCGGATTACATCAGGCTTATTTGCAGTCCTAAAACATAAAGACAGGATTATCGTCACATCTTGTTTGTTGCACAATATTCCAACTCTGTCCCTCTTTCCACTCTCACTCAGTATCGACGCCTTTCTGTCGTCTTGCTGTCGAGGTACAAGCCTATCACACGGCGGTGGTTCTCCACATAATTGTGATCATAGTTCACTCCTTTCGATGGTTTCTTCTGTGGCTTAGTTTCTTCCTAGCGTACATCCTGGAACCTATTGAAAATATGAATATGAAACTTTTGAATGTCTATTTATATATTGTAGCGAGTAATTGGTTTTTATGTAAATATTTTAATTTATTTTTAATGCCTGATTTTTGCATAGGTTTTTGTTCTATTTTGATTCCTATATATACTTTTGCGTGTATTCATTTAGTTGTTCATACTTTTCGGTTGTTCTTCTTTTGACCTCGTTTTGTTTGGTTATTAAAATAACGTTCTTTGTTTACGGATTACCGACTCTACCTTTTTGCTACGCTACAATATTACTTATGTTTCTATTTTTACCTACGCTACATCATTTCTGAATCACGAAAATATCTTAATTGGTTTTACACTTTTCTATGTTTTGAAAATAGAGCAATACATAAATAAATCTTCAATTAAAAAGGCATATATTGAATCAAAATATAATTTATTTTACCAATATTTCAGTTGGCTGAACGCCAATAATAATGTGATATTTTGATCCAATATATGCCTTTTTAATTAAAGATTTATTTATGGATTGCTCTATTTTCAATTGATAAAGGTTGGCGTTCAACCAACTGAAATATTGGTAAAATAAATGATATTTTGATTCAATATATGCCTTTTTAATTAAACACTTTTCTATGTATTCGTTTCTCTCTTTTCAGCCATTTTTATTTCCTTTATCAGGGAAAATTCGATTTTTCAATTTTCTTGGGTAATCTCTTTGTCTGAAACAAGTTTCTGGTTTGTACATTTTTGATGTTTTTGTACCATCTTCTAAAATTATAATTACTTTTACTAAAATATTATTTGGAAATATGCTTAGTCCATCTTTCTCTACATTTATTTCTTTAATAGAAATTTTATAAAGTCCATCACTTTTGTTTGTTGTCGAATTTTAAAGAGTTTTTTTTTTCTTATTAATTATAGGAATCATTTCGCATATATCTTCTCTTTGAATTCTAATTATTATTTATTTTGCATTTATAATCATGGGATAAATATCTTTTAACATCGTAAGTTTTATGGCAAAAAATTATATTTTGTTTTAAAATTGTATATATATATATAATAAGCATGTTGAAATAATGTGTATGATAAAAATCTTTGTTAAAGGTTTTTTAACAATCAAAGGATAGGTGTCAAAATAAAAGTAATTGTAGTTCTATTAAAATCCATTTTGAGAATATTTTTAAAATATTATGTTAATATTGCGAACAATTCTAGTATTATATTACGATACACTAGCGCGCCATCTGTTATCAAATTACGAAACTATTTTAGACGCGTAATATTTTTTCAAAAATTAAACAATTTCTACTGCCCTTACTGCAATGGAAAAATTAAAGGGAGGGTCTAGTTCATCAGTGGTTAACCCTCCCAGCGGTTTCGCCAGTTTAATCTACCATACCGCTGTTATTTTGCATTTTTGGAACTTCCTTTTATATTGATACTGTTGCTAGACTCTTGGAATGGGTATTTTAGAAGAACTATGGACATAAGCTTTGAGGACAATAGAAATACATACAATTATAAATATATAATAGTAATTAATAAAGGTTGGAATTAGAGGAATTGTGTCCACTGCGGTGTTCATCCAAATAAACCAATACTGCGTCTATCTGATATATATTGGGACGCCAGCTAATCTTTCTGTCTTTGCTCTTTATTTGGTCCTTCGATAGGACAGCTGCTGAAATTTCAGATGTCTTCAGAATTCCGTTTGTCTATCATTGATTAGAATCGGCTGTTTGCCATCACAGTTAACGTAGCGACCATAAAATTTCTGTTGTATTTCTCCCTACAGCCTCTTCTTCAGTGATCGTCAACTGCTGGTTCGGCGCCAGTTCATGGAAGATTTTGACAGGTCCTAAAACACCTGTCCCCACGTTAAAAATTATTATTAGAAAAAAGAATACAAATAAAAATGTGTATGATATTTTTACGCTAATGTCTTATTTCTAGGCTTTAGAATTTTTAAATAATAATCTCATTTTATATATAGTAGTTCTTTTTAATACCTAGTAAAGTTTTGTGATTTAAAAAACACTAAAATGTATTCATACTTTTATATATTTTTAAATAAAGAGGCATATATTGGATCAAGATATCATTTATTTTGCCAATGTTTCAGTTGGCCAACCTATAATACCTTGATAAAGGTTGGCGTTCAGCCAACTGAAATATTGGAAAAATAAATGATATTTTGATCCAATATAGGCCTTTTTATTTAAAGATTTATTTGTGGATTGCTCTATTTTCAAAACTTTTATATATATTAAATAGAATGGCAGCTTGCGCCCGAAAGCTCGAATTGATTTTTCAAATAAATAAACTTATTATTTTTGAATCTATTCGTTATTATATATTAATTATCTACAAACGATACTTTATTACTTTACAAAAGATTATATTTAAACATTTAAAATCATTATATTTGTAAAAAAGGCATGCATACAAAAGTCTCTAAGCGTGTGAAAAGATAAACAAAAGAAAGGGACACACATATTCCATCATGGTGTCAACAACAACAACAAAAAGGAGTTGTTCTGTGAGCGGAATATTTCGGGAGCTCGTTATTCCGAAATCTACGTGACAAATAATAGACAGCGCCTCCAATTAATCGTTTGCACGGCTAGCTCAATTAACGAGGTCTCAGAATAGCCGTGTTAGGAAATATTTTCTATTGCCATATTTGGGCTGCGTTACTTCCCAATGTTGTAACACCTCTTCTTTCTTTTGTCACTTTCTAAGGTATATTTTGAATATAGAGCCATCCATAATATATGTATATTTTAAAAATAAGGCTTATTTTAGATTGTAATAAGATTATTTATTAATCCGATATTTCGATGGACCAATCTTCCATCTTTTACGAGGTATTTTGCCGTGAAGCACGTAGCAGTCTAGTGGCTCACCTGGGGCACGCGACCTGCTACGTGCTTCACGGCAAAATACCTCGTAAAAGATGGAAGATTGGTCCATCGAAATATCGGATTAATAAATAATCTTATTACAATCTAAAATAAGCCTAATTTTATAATAAGGTATATTTGTGTTCTATATATTTAAACCATTAAAAAAGGTTTCCTGAGATGAGTTTCCTTTTATTTCAAATACCATCTCAAGCTTTTGGGCATCTTTGCCCTTCTACAGGAAAACATATACACTTGGTTCTTTTTTTATGCGGTAGATGCGTTCCAGGGGAATCCGCATAAAAAAAATCGCACAAAAAAAGACATACATTTATATGTAAAATGATGGATACGTTCCATTTATTAAAAAAATTGCATAAAACCTAAATAATGTTTTAAAATGCACCAGAAATCGCATAAAAAAAGATTTAAAAATAATAAGATTTAATTTTTTTCTCATCATATTTTAATAAATGGCACATATGTGTGTTAATAACAAAAACAAAACTTAATATTATCACAAAGCAATAACGCGCCATCTATACATATAAAATAAAGGGATTTAAAAGCGCGAATGTTTCTTTTATACATAAAACGAACTTCTACTGTCCTTACTGCGATGAAAAAATATATTGGGAGGGCTTGGCTCATCAGTGGTGAACCCTCCCAGCGGTTTCGCCAATTTAATCCACCAGACCGCTTCTCAGAGCTCTAATACTGTATTGGATCATTCTGCTTTTATATGCTACACTGAAGGATGGAATCTTAGAAATGGTTTTCAAGTAAACTATGGACATAAGCTTATAGGACAGTAGAATTACATTCAAATATTTGCTTCGAGCAATGCTCTTCAGCAAACTATAAAGACAAGGCCAGTTAGGAATAAATTAACACAAAGCAATAACGCGCCATCTATACATATAAAATAAAGGGATTTAAAAGCGCGAATGTTTCTTTTATACATAAAACGAACTTCTACTGTCCTTACTGCGATGAAAAATATATTGGGAGGGCTTGGCTCATCAGTGGTGAACCCTCCCAGCGGTTTCGCCAATTTAATCCACCAGACCGCTTCTCAGAGCTCTAATACTGTATTGGATCATTCTGCTTTTATATGCTACACTGAAGGATGGAATCTTAGAAATGGTTTTCAAGTAAACTATGGACATAAGCTTATAGGACAGTAGAATTACATTCAAATATTTGCTTCGAGCAATGCTCTTCAGCAAACTATAAAGACAAGGCCAGTTAGGAATAAATTAACACAAAGCAATAACGCGCCATCTATACATATAAAATAAAGGGATTTAAAAGCGCGAATGTTTCTTTCTCGAATTTATTTTATATGTATAGATGGCGCGTTATTGCTTTGTGTTAATTTATTCCTAACTGGCCTTGTCTTTATAGTTTGCTGAAGAGCATTGCTCGAAGCAAATATTTGAATGTAATTCTACTGTCCTATAAGCTTATGTCCATAGTTTACTTGAAAACCATTTCTAAGATTCCATCCTTCAGTGTAGCATATAAAAGCAGAATGATCCAATACAGTATTAGAGCTCTGAGAAGCGGTCTGGTGGATTAAATTGGCGAAACCGCTGGGAGGGTTCACCACTGATGAGCCAAGCCCTCCCAATATATTTTTTCATTGCAGTAAGGACAGTAGAAGTTCGTTTTATGTATAAAAGAAACATTCGCGCTTTTAAATCCCTTTATTTTATAAAACTTAATATGTAAAAAAAAAACATAAACAAAACTTTATTTAAAATCATATTAAGAATGTTTTCATCATTATTCGCTGTCTGATAATGTGCGAACCCGTTTGTGGATTGGTGCAAGATCACTTTCATCACTTGAAGATAAAATTACGTCATCAGATCTACATGGTAATGCTTCTTTAGGAACGTCAGTGATTTTTTTTTCTTTGACAAGGTAGTCAGTAATCAAACGCTGTGATGGCTTGACTAGTTCTTTGTAGAGTTCTCTGTAGCCAGACATACAAAATTTCAGATCACGTTGGAATTTTAAGGCGCGTTCTACATCATTATCATTTTGAATAAAATATTTTTCCAATTTACCGGAAAGTTGAAGGCCTTCCCGAAGTAATTTTTCGTCCAGTGGAGTAACATCTTCCAGTTCGCTATCTACTGTTTCGAAATCTTTAGTAGTATCTACCATACTTTCCAAAATATCATCATCATTTAGGGCTTCGTCCACAAGCAATTCTTTTATATCATGCTCGCCAAAATCATCAAAACCTTCCCCACCTATTTCCTTAGCAATTGAAATAATATCTGATGTTACTATTGTTGTTCTATTTGATTCATTTCTCTTTGATACGCATTCAGGCCAAGCAGCTTTCCAACATGCATTTAAAGTTTGTGATTTTATCTCGGCAATTGCTAACGCAACATGATCTACACAGTTCAAGATATTAAATTGTTTCCAAACTTCAGTAACTGTTATTGTATCGGATTCCAGATTATCGAAAATGAATTGGAAAGTGAATTTTACATAATATTTTTTAAATGTTGAAATAATTCCCTGATCTAATGGTTGAATTTGGCTCGTTGTGTTTGGAGGGAAAAAAAACTACCTTTATATTTGGATGTTCTAAGTTTGGATGACCTGGTGCATTGTCAAGAATTAATAAGATCTTAAATTCGAGACCCATCTCTTTCATATAATTTTCTACTTCGGGTACGAAGCATTTATTGAACCATTCAGTGAAAATAGCCGTTGTTACCCAGGCCTTCTTGTTTTCCATCCAATGTACGGGCAGTGTATTTAAGTCTTTTCGCATCCAAAGCGACATGGCGAAAATCCTAAATACTTCACATTACAGTCACTTCAAATACCTAAAAAATTCAATAACAGCAGAACGATATTTATTCACAACTATTCCTCTAGCAATTAAAAGACTTTTGCACAACTGAGACTCCTATGGACGATCTTCCCAGAAAATCGTTCAAAGCGCTGGAAGATTGATTTGACTCTAACTTGCGATCTGTGTAAAAACAGAATCCAAGACGAAATTATGCATATAATATTTGGATGCTCTTGCTTAGAGAAACAGAGGAAAGAAATTTTGGGTGACTTACCCTGGTCTCAACCTGACTGCCAACAAATTTGCAGCTGGATGAACACACTGATGGTTGATCCGGGTCTCTCCCTCGGTTTATATAATTTCTACAAGGCCGCAGTCAATGTCCGTTGGAGAATAATGGATTCGCCGAATGTCGTGGTTTGCTTGGAGGAAGAAGGCGAAGATTGAACGCGGCTGATTCCACACTAGCCCTCTCAATGATATCCTAACCTTGACATATCCTAAACATTGGTACTTTAATTTAAATATTTAATCATGTATGGTTCCTTTTGCTCTGTATGTTTATTTTTTTTATATATGGTTATATTTCTTTTTGTTTTTTTTTTCTTTCTTCTCTCTTTTCTTTTTCCTTATTACTTCTTGTATTCTAGTTTTTACTTTTGAAATATCTTCCTTTGCTAAATCCTGTAGAGGGGAATCATGTATAGGGCTGGATGCCCCAATAAAAAGGCTTGTGTGTGTGTGTATTTAAGTCTTTTCCTTTTAATGCACGTGGTTTTAAAGATCGATTTACAAGCAGCGGTTTTAACATTCGATCGCCAGATGCATTGCTGCACAGCAATAAAGTAACTCGATCTTTAGCAGCTTTAAAACCACTGGCATTTTTTTCGGACTTTGCAATGTAAGTACGGGTTGGCATTTTTTTCCAAAACAATCCTGTTTCATCAGCATTGAAGATTTGATGGGCACAATATCCTCCATCTTTAATAATTTTAGCCAACTTTTCAGGATATTTTCTAGCAGCTTCTTCATCTGCAGAAGCCACCTCACCTTTTATTTTTAGATTATGAAAAGAATGTCTTTTTATAAAACCAGTTAACCACCCTGTGCTGGCAGAGAATTGTGGATTACTTTCACGTGATTCTGATTCTTTTAACTCCTTGTAAAATTTAAGGGCTTTCATCTTGATTAAATGTCCATCTAACGGAATTCTTTTTTGAGTTAAATCTTCAATCCAAATTACGAGAGCCTTTTCTGTTTTTTTCTATTAAAGTGCCTCTTGAATATGATGAAATTTTAGAACTCAAATTTGTACCAGATCTGACTGATCTTCTTATTGCCGCTTCATTTTTTTTTATTGCTCTTATAGTAGATTCGCCTAAATTATAACGTTTACCTATTGCTGTTGATCTTTCTCCTTTCGCCAAGCAATCGAGAATTATAATTTTGGTTTCTAGCGAAATTGCACTTCTTTTTTGTTTTTTATTATTGTCACACATTTTCTTTAACCCGTAATTACTGGCGTTTGGCTTGAAAGGCCGTGTGAAAATTTAAAATGTTTGCGAAATTTTCAAAATGCAATATTTTTCATCAAAATTTTAGGTAGCTTAATAAAATGCATTTATTTGAAGAACTTTTCATTTTAAGAGAAATCTATTTTGTATATCCCGAGTTATTAAATCAAACGGCCTTTAAAGCCGAGCGCCAGTAATTACGTCACTGGGAATTTTAGCGCCCCTATTATTGGCCGTTTCACTTTTGGTTTTATAGACGTTCAAACGCAACAAATAAGTTGAGCATTCGTTTTTTATTAATCTTGTATCAATTATATGCATTCTAAATTGTGTTTTGTGATTGTAATTTTGTATAATATAATAGAAGTTCGGTTCCACTTTTGGTTTTTCAAAAAACAAAAATTTGGTACCCTATGTCCCTAAAATAGGAAAATATGTTATATTACTCTCCACAATGCATTTGACCACAACAATTGATCAAGAAACTGCTGAACAATAAAAGCCCGAGATAATCACATTTTATAATATGACCAAAGGTGGTGTAGATGTAGTTGATCAGACATGTATTCAGTTGGAAGAAGAACCAAAAGATGGCCCCTGTGTTTATTTTTCAACTTTTTGGATGTGGTTGCAATAAATTCAGCAGTAATTTATAAGGCTGTCAAGCAAGACGGCGGAATGGCTCGAAAAGATTTTATAAAGCAGCTTGCTCTACAACTAATGAGAGATGCCTTGAATATGAGAAATCAAGCCAAATATTTGTCAAGAGATCTGCAAGTATTAATTCAGAAGCATGCTGGAACTTCATCACTTGAGGTAGGCAAATATTTATTTGATATTCAAACGAAATATCAATAATATATGTTATCTAGGAATCCACAAGCGGCAGTCCTTGGTCCAAAAAACGCAAAAGATGCTACCTATGTAAAAAAGATCGTCGAACTGAAATGCAATTCAAAAAAAGCAAATAACCAATCTGCAAAGATCATTCTATTGAAATATGCTTGAATTGTGCACCTAATCTTGAATAAAATATTTCCGATAGAACTTTTTAGAATATATTTAGAGTATTTTTGATAGAAAGAGTTTCTTGTACATTTTCATTTAATTTTGTTTAGAGCTCTGTTTATTCGAAAAAAACAAAATATTTATTCTTTGGAAATTATGTGTATACGTTTAATTTCTTTTTAATTTTATAAATAACATGGTTTATTATTGATTTTAAAAGATGGCCTGAGAGGCCGAACGCCAGTAATTGTGTAAGGAAAATAGGCGCCAGTAACTAAGGGTTAAGAGGACTAAAAATTATAGAAAAAACTTAATGTACAATTACGCACTAAAATTATTCAAAAAAACTTACAATTCACTTGAGTAAATTTATCTTCCGGTTTTCGGTAGTAACCTTCTTTCACAAAGTTTTATTTTCTAATGCTTTCCAATATGCAGACTTTTTTAATTAGTTTAATACAAAAACAAAATGCAGCATAAAAACACGCAATTTTAACGAGGTATTTTTGTTTTTGTCTCTTTTGTTTTTAAGAACAAATCAAGAGAAAACACGTCAATAAAAGAAAAAAGAAATTTGTAACGGCAGCTGGCACGCCGGCGGGTTTTCAGTTTTGATTTCGGTTTTGCACGAGTTGTGTAAGACACCGGCAGGCGCGGAATAAAAGACATTGGAACTTCCCCTCTACTGTTTGTTGGATAACTTAACATACAACCAGGACGTTACAAAATTCTTTCTTTGTATTGATTGCGTAATAGTAGAGTTGTAGTTGTTATTCTTATTCGTTTTCAGAAAAAGTGAATCACCAAAAAAAAAATTTTCGAAATTCGAATACATTTTTTTTTCTTGCACCGCATAACTCCAAAACCGCATTAAAAAAACCGCATAAAAAGAGAACGAAGTGTACAATCTATAAAACGCTGCCTGCAGCATTATGCGTTTTAGTCATTGTAAATGTTCTCGTGTGGAAGGGCAAAGATTCCTGAAAGCTTGAGATGGTATTTAAAATAAAAAGAAACTCATCTCTGGAAACCTTTTTTAATTTATTTAATTAATGTCCAGGAGATTTAATTCAATTCATGTTGTTTATATTTGTATATTTTTCTGTTTTTAATGTAATATAATGACGCTATACGGCGCTGAGTTTGTTTATACCAAATGTAATGCTTTGATAAAGTTTGGCGTTCAACCACAACGGAAATATTGGAAAATAAATCTTTTTATTCAATCCAATATATGCTTTTTTCATTATTTAAAGATTTTTCTTAAAAATAAAGAAGGCATCTCCTGACCACGAGCACATGTGCTTTTTAGATGGCAGAGCGCCATCTAGTGGAGCAAAAATAAACTAAACGTTTATTTAGCTTGCTCTGTGATATTTTTCTATATATTTTTTATATTGACACACCCTATTAAATATGTAGATTCGTTATATGCATATATGGACTTTCTAAAATGTTCATCTGCTTTTTTTTTTAGATAAAGGTTGGTAGGATTTTTTGAGAGTTGTTAGAATTTGCTGAAGTGTTTTAGGATTGTATCTGAGGAAAATTTGAATCCATAAAAATAAGATTATTAGAATATTTTTGCTTCACTATCTTCATTGAAGCAAATTTGAACGAGACCTTGTTCTTGAGATTTAATATATTTTTAGAATTTTTGAAAAGAAGTATTTATCAGATTAATAATTATATTAATGTTTCCTCTAATTTTGTAATTTCAAAGAATGCAGATACACACCTTGCGCTTTATCGAAATATTCAACAAATTTACTTAATATAAAGGTTAATTTTGACCATTTTGAATATATTTTCTTGGCGATTCAACTACCAGATTTATGGATAGCAATTTTTAATATATATGATGGTAATACCTTCAATAGAATGATCTCTACGGATCAATATTTTGTCAATGGATTGGTTTACTGATATTGTAATCTATATGATTGACTTTCTCTCTTATCTACGAAAGGTAATTTTTACGATGGACTGAATATACAAATGGTAACATCTACGATGGTTTCATCTAGGTTGGCGATCTCTAATATAGGTTTATCTACGAATGGTAATTTTCACGATGGATTGATATACAAATGGTAACATCTACGATGGTTTCATCTAGGTTGGCGATCTCTAATATAGGTTTATCTACGAATGGTAATATTTACTCTGGACTGAATATACAAATGGTAACATCCACGATGGTTTCATCTAGGTTGGCGATTTCTAATATAGGTTTATCTACGAATGGTAATATTTACTCTGGACTGAATATACAAATGGTAACATCTACGATGGTTTCATCTACTAGGTTGGCGATCTCTAATATAGGTTTATCTACGAATGGTAATATTTACTGTGGACTGAATATACAAATGGCAACCTCTTCTTTCTTCTAGGGATGGCGATCTCTGATATAGGCTTATCTACGAATGGTAATGTTTCGCTGATATAAGACGATCTACGGAAATGATTTTGATTATCTACAGATGCTAATCTACGTAGGCAGGTAGAGCCAGCAGCAATCAGCGAAGGTGCGTTCCGGGTCATCTGCCCCGTGACAGAGAGAAGACTGCGGTGAGCAGTCGCGTGTTGGAGACGTCGTTAGACAGGCGCCACAATGGTGGACACAGTCCATTGGTCGCAGCCTTGTTATTGACATCTTCCACAGCTTGCGTGTTGAATATGGTACAATATTGCTTTAAAAACCTGATACGCTCGAGAAATTTGAATTTATCTCTTTAATCGATCTTTTAACACCGTTCCAATCTCATTAAATTTAAGAGGTTAACTTACCTTTCAAACCTCAAAACAATGTTAGCCATTAAAATTCTATTCATCGCCTCTTTGAAAACTAAAGAATTCAGAAGAACATAAATGAAGGTAACGCTCTCCATTAGATCTTCTAATAGTGTCTTATTTTCAGGTTAGAAAATCTATTGATCAAAAAAAAAAAAGGATTGCAACCTAGCAAATAGGTGCAACATTCATCCTTCAGTGCGGAAAATGCAGCCATTGCAAAACGACCATATCATAAATCTCACTAAAAATAGCAATATTGGTTACAGGACAAAAGACGGTTCAAAAAGAGTTTTGGATGATGCTCTTTTCCATAAAGAAGAAAAAGAATGGTGAAAAAAAGAGGAAAAATGATATATGAGAAAAATCAAAATTGATTTCTTTTATATATAAATTTATTGTCATGAAAAGGAATTCTAATAAATTTAATGGGTATTTTCTAAATACTTTTTCTTGATTGAAATGTTAGTTATAGATTTTATAGTTCATAGAAGTAGAGATAAGAGTACAATTTTGAAACCGCTAAATACAGCTATAAAATGTCTGATCTTTCTAAATTTTACTAAGAATCTGCATTATTTTGCTATGTTGATTTTAAACATAATCATGAATTATAAAATAAATAAAGCTTCCAGGGTTAAGTTTCTTGTACAACCTTTTATTTTCAAGCTTTTGGACTTGTCAGTCCTTCAACAGGATTATCACATTAACAAATTGTTGTGGGTCGGTGTTACAAAAAGAACAGCCAAATAAGTGATTTTATAAATATATTATTATTATTATCAGATATAAGGATACATATGTTGACAAAAGAATAACAATCGCACACAGCTGTAGAACAAAGGCAGTCTTTTGGTATATACAAGGAAAAAGGCTGACGGTTGAGGTGGGCCGTTCCTATTGGTCAGTTCATCTTCATGTTAGCGCCTCCAAGCGGCGCCCGTGTCCACGCTTCTCTCATCACAAATTAATAATAAATACTATTTACAAGTCCGAAAGCTTGAAAATAAAAAGATAAACAAGAAACTTGGCCCTTGGAAGCTTTATTTATTTTATAATATTATAATCATGAATTCTTTATCAATTATATAAAGCCGAGAAGCCCACAGGTTTTAACAGGAAACATTTCCTTTGAAATCTCGTTTGAAATGGTGAAATTTCAAGGAAAAGGAATGCTATGAAAAATTCAAAGTTTATTATTCATTTTTTTTGTGAAACCCTATTCGTCAGAATGCAAATTTGATGAAAGGTCAAATTCTATTAAAATCTCTCATTCTTTTACATTATTCATAGAAAGTGCGCCATTTTATGATCTTACTCTTTTTGGTATCAGTTACAATCTTTTAGATGTGTGTTTCTTTAAAATTTATGTTATAGATTGAAAAAGGGATCCCTTTTCTGATTGCATAACTAAAGCTATTTTGAAAAAGAATATATAAGGTTGTTCCAAAAGTTCGTGTTTTTTTTTCTTATTACTTGGTGAATAATATTATTACGGCAAATACATAATAATACATTGTTGAAGTAAACGAAAAACAAATTCAGAAACTCAATGCGAAAGGTTGTATTTTTATTTTTATAATATAATACATAATACAATTATTTTATACATAATACAAAGACATTATACATAACGGCAAATAATATTGGTATTTCAAATTTTCTGCAAGTGTTTACAAACTTTTGGGACAACCTTATAGTGACATCACAGTCATTCTTGACGTTTAACAAGTTTTACCGCAAATGTTTCTTTTTACAGAACGAAAAATCGTAATTTATTTTAAGGATAAATAACGACTATTCCTATCCTTAGGGATGAAATATAAAAGGATGAATTGTGAAGAGTAATGATAAATGGAAAAATGTCCATCCCTGGACACTTTTATTTTTCCGTTTATCATTACTCTTCACAATTCATCCTTTCATAGTACTTCATCCCTAAGGATAGGAATAGTCGTTATTTCTCCTTAAATAATGAAAATTACGATATTTCGTTCTGTAAAAAGAAACATTTGCGGTAAAACTTGTTAAACGTCGTTCTATTTACATGTATACACAATGTATATATACAATATATACTATAAAGCTTGAGAATACAATAATAAAATAAAACGAAACTCATTTCCAGAAACCTATTGCATTATTTGATTATCATCATATATTAGTATCTTTATTACTATTGTCTTCAGATTGAATGACAAACAGAGAGATGTCAACATCATTATAATTCTATATTTCAGTAAGAGGTTTTTTTTTTCAAGTTTCGTATGGAATTTCAAGACAATGCGTTTCTATATTAAAACATACGGTGTTGTCTCGAGTCCCGTTGACGATATTTCATCATACACGGTGGTATCTTGTACATAGATAATTTATATGTTCATTTTTCATATCATCATAATTTTCGCAATATCCTCTATAATATGGTGCATTATCGTACCATCTGATATAAGAAATTGAAACGCATTGTCGGGGAATGTCATATGAAACTTGCAAAAAAAAAAACCTCTACTGAAATATAGAATGACAATATTGTTGACATCCCTCTGTTTGTCAGTCAATCTGAAGACAATAGTAATGATGATATTAATATATGATGTGAATTAAATAATGCAACAGGTTTCTGAAGATGTGTGTTTCTTTGTATTTTATTATTGTATTCTTAAGCTTTCGGGCATTTCCACCTTTCTACAGGAGTCTCCCTCCCTGAGAACAGTTTTAAAAATATTTTTGATCACCAAATTGTAAACAATCACATTTATCTTTGTTGAATTTCCCTTTGAGTTTTGTAACAATTGACTAAAAGTCTTAATAAAATATATTGAATTGTCAATTGTCTACAGGGGTACAAAATGAACAATAATGGTCACCGTTAGATACTGACTAAATTTATCTAAAAAACTATAAAATCTCTACTAAATACTAAAACACTTCTACTGGAATATAGAGTTATAATATTGTTGACATCCCTATGTTTGTCATTCAATCTGAAGACAATAGTAATAATGATACTAATATATGATGATAATTGAATAATGCAACAGGTTTTTCTGGAGATGTGTGTTTCTTCGTATTTTATTATTGTATTCTCAAATTTTATAGTATATATTGTATACTAAAACTATAGCCTATGATTCTTTTAAAAAGTAAACAATTTTCTACTGCACTTACTCTAATGATAAATTAATTGGAGGGCCTGGATCATTAGTGGTAAATCCTCCTAGCGCGATTTCACCAGTTTAATCCTCTATATTGATTGTGGGTGCTGAGTATCTATGTAATTGCCAAGATGTCAATAAATCTTTTTTTTAATTATCGTAAATATTGAGTCTGCCTGGCTGGCATTCATAGCTCTTCAAATTAAAGATACTTCGGCAAGTAAATCTTTTTTATTATCTCAACGTTTCAACAAAAATGTTTTGTCCTCGTCAGGAGCAAACAAAAATTGAAAACTTTTGGCATGGCGTTAAAAATTATTCTCTTTTTAACGCTTTGCCAAATGTTTTAATTTTTGTTTGCTCTTGACGAGGACAAAATATTGTTGTCGAAATGTCAAGATGATAAAAAAGATTTACTGGCCGAAGTATCTTCAATTTGAGGAGCATTTTTTAATTGTCAAAAATATCAATTATCGATTAAGAAACGTATCATTTTCTGCAAAAAAAAAAAGGTCATATACAAACGAAGACCATGGCTAGACTATTATATCGACAGATACTGGTGGGTCAGCAATCAAAAGACAAGACCACTTTGTCGTCGTTGGACTTTGTGTCGCATGCATAGTTCTTCTGCAGAAGCATCAGGTTCGTTGTTTTATAGCCACATCTCGTATGACAACTCAATCTTCAATAAGAGACCATCTCCAAGAAAGACCAAGAATATTCGTATTATAGGCGATCTCGTTGAAAATGATAATACAGTAGAACCTCCATGAGAGGACACTCCCGCTAGAGGACAACTCTCTTTAAAGGACAGTTTTCATTTGCAAAATTATCATTTTTACTATTTAGAAACTCTCCAGTAAGAGGAGACTTCTCCCCAAAGGACACTTTGGCTTTGCAATTAGGTGTTGTCTTTTCCAGGGAGGTTCTACTGTATAGGTTTTTTTTTAAATATTCTCTCAGTGTGTTGTATTAAAAAAATAAAGTTAATGAAGGAAGCCAGTTAAAAGGTGACAAATTTGATAGTTTCTCCAACATCAAGGAAAAGATGGTGTAAGAAAGTAATTTATGAATATATACCAACAAAATAAATGGCCGCAGGGCAATTACATGCGGCTAACGTCATACTATAGCAATTAGGAAAGTTATAAAAAACACACGTAAAACACGAAGTTTGTGTGCCTTTGGGCCACCGTGGTTTCAAACCGTTATTGGTCGGCGACCTACCTATAAAAAATTTTAGAGCGGAAAAATCAAGCTTATACATCGTATAATCATATCTTATTTGCACAAAAGCACAAATAGAGAAATCTAACTATAACAGGATAACCATGGAAACGTCTACATGGAACCTGGAAATGGTTGTTACGACAGGATAACGATGGAGACGTCTACATGAGATTTGGAATTGGTTACTATTATAGGATAACCATGGAAATGTCTCATGGAACCTGGAATTGGTTGCTAGGGCAGGATAACCATGAAAACGTCTACAAGGGGTCTGGAAATGTTTATACGGGGAATCGAATTGATTGCTATTAGAGGATAAACATAGTAATGCCTGTAGTGGACCTGGAATTGATTGCTGTTACAGGATAATAATAATAATGAAGGGGTCTGGGACCCATGACTCTTACAGGCTAAGTACAAAGATATATAAATATATACAGCGGACCTGTACTGATTGCTACTACAGGATAGACATGGAGACGTCTAGAATTCAAGTACGGACCAATCAGTGCGATCCCGTTCCAATTAACCCCTGACCCCCAGAGTAGCTCCAAGTGTCCTCTCCACCAGACATTGATCTGCACCATCGTTAGTTGAAACTACTGGACCATGACAAGGATCATCCTTCCTGGAACCTAGACTGGCACATACACTCATGGACAAAACTTAAGGAAGTGTGAAAGTCTTTAATGTCGCCGGACATCTGAATTTTTAAAGGAGACAGAGGTAATTTTGTTCACACTTGGTTATCTCGTGTATCTTTAATAAAGGTCACGGTGTATCAAATATCTTTCAGAGTTATTGTGTGATTCCCGATATTGTTTGTCCATGGGTGTAGGGAAGTTCTTTTTTGAAGTTACTAGTCCGGATAAAAGGTAAACGAATCTTCCATTCGATTAAATTATCTTATTTCAGTGGAAGACGTCGAAATTATACACGAACTCTCTCTCTGGTTTGTCCCTAGATCTGCAGGCCTTGCTCTTTGGAGTCTGACTCTATCCCGAGGCAATGAAACTGACAAGTGTAGCGAAGGCTATCATCTACAAGTACCATCTTGGTCTTGAGTTATAAATATATATATTAAAAATAAAGAAGGCATTTCCTGACCAGGAACACATGTGCTTTTCAGAAGGCAGAGCGCCATCTGGTAGAACAGAAATCAACTAATCATTGATTTAGCCTGTTCCCTGATATTTGGCCAACCCAATATCAATATATATATTTATAAATAGTTTCGAATTTTCATAACAGATGGCGCGCTAATGCTTCATAATATTGATGTATATAGTTGTTCATTTGTTTTAAATAAATATTGATGTATATAGTTATTCATTTGTTTTAAACAAATATATGAACAACTATATACATCAAATATATCACAATAAAATTCTTCTCTGCTTTTACACTTGACAAATCAATAAGAAATCTAGGGCTTGGTTTCTTTTTACATTTTTATTTTATTTTTAGAGATTCCGGGCTAACATACCTTTCAACGTGGAGACATAGAAGGCGTGTTATAATTGTCTAGAAGTAAAAAATTATTCTAAGTTCATGTGCTGAAAGGCATGTTAGCCCGAAAGATCGAGATATAAAAAATTGTGAAAAAAGTTTTAAAATTACGAAATATTTTCTCACAATAAGTTTCTTTTTATTTCAAAATGCTAGCTTTAAAGTGATAATCGTTCTTCAACGGGCTTAATAAAACATCGACTATATCTTACAAGAAATATTAACAAAAACATACGCACGCAGCGTGGATATTTACAACTGAAATTTTTAAATTGGCATGTAATTTAACAATTTTATGGAATAAGTCTATTTACATTTTAGGGCATCCAGAACCTATAAAATTGATCTATTGATTTCTTTTGAGATATCTAAGATATTGTGATGGTAAAGCTATCTTCCTGTTTATGCTGATATATTCATTGGAAATGAGAGATTCTAAGAGTAACCGTTTTATTAAGCCCGTTAAAGAGCGATTATCGCTTGAAAGCTAGCCTTTTGTAATAAAAAGAAACTCATTGTGAGAAAATATTTTGTAATTTCAAATAAAAAATTGTAAAAAGAAAACTATCCCTAGCTTCCTCAAAATTTCCATTGTCAAAATAAACAAATATATACAAGCAAACAATAACAAGCATTAACCCACTAGAATTTCGATTTACTTTTTTCTTATTTAGCTAATAATATGTAAATTTAATAATGCACATATAACTTGCCATAGCATAGTTGTGTTTAATTTTGTATCAATTTTTCCTGTTGTTGTTGTTGTTGTCGTGTCCATTGAAGAGCCTCAGATGTCTCCATGCATCTCTATCACAGCAGCAGCAATGTCCACTATCTTGGGTGTGTAAAGCTGCTGTTCTGGGTCCATGTCAATTTTCTGCAAGGCTGTGGCCATTGCTGGACATGAGAATATGTGGGTAGGTGTTATTTCCACAACAGGACAGTTGTTACATGTCCTGTAGGTTCTTGTGTCATCTGGATGTATTGTCATCCCTTTATAATGTTTTGTTCTTATCTTGTTATAGTTTTCGTCAGTTTCTCTCAGAGTTTATTCCACATATTTTTTCTGTAGAAGGGTGTTATCCTGAAAGCTCGAAAAACGTTTAATAAAAGATACTCATTCTTGGACGTTTACGTTATTATCTAAAAGATTTATAAACGAAATTTCAGCATCTTTTGATGATAAATCTGAGGTGACGTATAGAAGCGCCCACATAGCCTCTGACAAAGGAGAAGGTCCCAACAAAGGTCCTGGCAGATACTATCGGTCCGAGGTCGGATAGGGGAGTATTCACGGGCGGGAGCCAATTAGTGGAGTCCCCCGAGGGAGCAGGTTGTCAGGCTAGATTTTCACTTTACAGACTCTCTCATTAATTGGTGGCTTGGATCAATGGCTGCAAGTTTGGAAAGACCCCGCGTTAAATACCGTTTGAAAGCCCTTTTCTATAGTTAGAGAATTCTTCTCACCTTTGTTTTCCTAGATACCAAGGATGTTGTTTCGACACCCCAAGGCCACAAATACAAGGATAAATAACCATATTAAATAAAAACTATTAATGAAAATATAAAACTATTATAGACGCGTATGATTCTTTTAAAAATTAAACAATTTCTACTACCCTTACTGCAATGGAAAAATCATACGTGTCTATAATAGTTTCGAATTTTCATAACAGATGGCGCGCTAATGCATACAAAAAATATAATAACTACAATAAAATCACCATAATAAATACCAAGGATAAACTTACAATGTTGATTATAGAAGTAGATTCTCTTTGGTTTATATAAATTCTACAAGATGTTCGGAGAAGATTATTAGAATCGCCGAATGTCGTGGTCCATTTGGATGAAGAAAGCGAAGACTAGAACGTGACTGATTCCACACTCGGACTTTTCATTGATACGCTAACCCAGGGTTCTGTAAACTGCGGCTCTTTGGATGTGAAACTAAGGACCTTTATATAGTTCCATACGTAAATATTATTCATGCGAGTACTATTTATTGTTGGCAAGAAAACATTTTGTGGCTCTGTGGTGATTATTTAACGACAATCCACATAAACATTTACCTTATAAAATCAAGCCTTTTTATTGCAATCACTATGGCTACCCCTCGCTATTGCTATTATATTCAGACAACCAAAAGAATGAGAAGAAGAATAATAATTTCAATTAAATAGAAAAAAATATTTATATAAATTAGATAATAAAATTTGCATATTTGCAACAAAAAATACGAATTTTTAAAAGCAAATAAAATTTGCATATTTGCAACAAAAAATACGAATTTTTAAAAGCAAATAAAATTTACATAAAATAGAAATACAAAACAGTAATTTTTACATGTCTCCTACAGCTCTATAAAAACTTTGAAATTTTGTAAATTGTAATTTTTGATTCTTCCGACTCAAAAGTTTGCCGATCCCTGCGCTAACTTATGCACAGCGGATTTGGGGCCACTGGACATACGTCGAACCTGGAGACTGTTGGGTTCTACGCTGCCTTGAGTATAGGAGCTCCATTTATGCTACCTTCCTCTGGTGAATCTGTATAAAACCGGTGGTCTTAATAAAGCTGTATGTGTGATTATATAAGTAGAACAAGTCAATATATTCGTGAAAAATGAATTAAATTGTTGTTATTTATAAGAAAAAATGCTAATAGAGTTTCCAGTAATAGAATTCTTTATTTACATAATCTTGGGAAGCTCTTAACACTTATTCAGAGACCAAATACAACCCAAAATTAACTAAAACGAACTTTAGCTAATTGGTATTTGTTTATATTTAATATAAAATTCCAATTAGAGCTAAAGTACCTCTTTGATTTGATTTTTTTTTTTTTTTTATGTTCAAAGAAGTTGAGAAAAACTCTCGAGAGCTTGCCAAAATATTCTGAAAATATATAATAAATAAAAAAATTTAAAAATCCTATATTGCAATAAGAACGCAGGTGTAATAGGCATTTTTATCTAGCAATGATAAGTGTTGTGCATATTATAATTTTTGTAAATATCTTTCTGAAAGGTAATGTATTTATTAATGCACACTCACGGACAAAAATTTGAGGAAGTTTCTCAATTTTTTAAGGAGACAAAGGCAATTTTGTTCACATTTAGTTATATCGTATGTCTTCACAATAAAGGTCACTGTATATCAAATATCTTTCAGATTTATTGTTTGAATCCCGATATACATGCTGAAAGGTAAATTTTCTTAAGTTTTGCCCCTATGAGTGTATATTCCGAGTTTTATTAATTTATTGAATAGTCAGTGAGATATCCATTCTCCCAGTATCACGGCTGTATTTAGGAAGAATTGCACCATGTAATGCCGCTACGGTAATTGTGAAATTCTACACAGAACTCTGAAACTGACTGACTGGCGAATATTCTGACCGAATTAGACCAATCCCCACCGGACCGATAGAAGTCACGAACTTTCAGGAATGGAAAAGCGATTAAACCTTTTATTATGATGCATATATTTATAATTATATGTAATTCTGCTGTCCTCAAAGCTTATGTCCATAGTTAATCTAAAACACCCATTCCAAGAGTCTAGCATCAGTATCACTATAAAAGGAAGATCGAAAAATACGATATAACAGCGGTATGGTAGATTAAACTAGCGAAACCGCTGTGAGGGTTCACCACTGATGAGCCAGGCCCTCCCATTAATTTTTCCATTGCAGTAAGGGCAGTAGAAATTAATTGATTTTTAAAAAGAATCATACGCGTCTATAATAGTTTCGAATTTTCAAACCTTTTATTATTACTAAGTTTCATATTATTGTAACAATTGAAATATTAGCGGTAGTACGTATCCCAAGCACGTCATGAACATCATGAAGGGTAGAACTGCTTTTACTGAAAGTACACCACATGTCTACACATATAGATAGAAGTTTCACTTTTGTACTTACAAGTGGGCCAGAGCTCCTTTCTGGTTACGTGCACTGGTGGGATTGGCCATTTTCAAGAATCGGAGGCCACTATTCCTACAATGGGTTTGCAACAATGCCCAAATTCTGGGATTAAGTTTATGTCAATAACACCAAATCCTGGGATTGATATTACAACAATGGCCAAATTTTGATATTAAGTTTACAACAATGAACAAATGCTTGAATTTAGTTTATAACAATGGTCAAATTCTAAGATTGAGTTTACAACAATGAACAAATGCTGGAATTTAGATTATAACAAGGGTCAAAATCTAGGATTAAGCTAACAACAATGAATAAATGCTGGAATTTAGTTTATAACAATGGTCAAATTCTAGGGTTGAGTTTACAACAATGAAAAAATCTTGGGATTGAGTTTAAAACAATAACTAAATTCTAGAATTGAGATCAAAACAATGACCAAAATCTGGTATTTAGTTTATAACAATGATCAAATCCTGGGATTGTGTTAAAGCATTGACTAAATCCCAGGATTGAGTTTACAACAATCACCAAATCCTATGATTGAGTTTACAACAATGAATATATTCTAGGATCTAGCTTATAACAACGACCAAATCCTGGGATTGAATGTAAAACATAAGTTATTTTTTATGTTTGTTATGTTTTATGTTATGTTTTGTTTATACCAATAACACAATGACTTGGGTTTCTAATAAAATTAAAATCCGAAGATTAAAATAATAACAATGATCAAAATCTTTTGGAATCAATTTGAAAACTTCAGCCAAAATTTTCTTAGATTAAGTCCCCATAAAATGATTAAAATCCTCATTTTAAATTTACAACAATGAATAAATTTCTAGTATCGACTTTACAGCATTAGCCAAAACACTTGGGTCAACCATAGGTTCGAGTTTACAACATTAGCCAAAATCCTGGGGTCGGGTTTACAACATTAGCCAAAATCCTGGAGTCGTGTTTACAACATTAGCCAAAATCCTGGGATCGTGTTTACAACATTAGCCAAAATCCTGGGGTCGTGTTTACAACATTAGCCAAAATCCTGGGGCCGTGTTTACAACATTAGCCAAAATCCTGAGGTCGTGTTTACAACATTAGCCAAAATCCTGGGGTCGGGTTTACAACATTAGTCAGAATCCTGGGGTCGTGTTTACAACATTAGCCAAAATCCTGGGGTCGGGTTTACAACATTAGCCAGAATCCTGGGGTCGGGTTTACAACATTAGCCAAAATCCTGGGGTCGGGTTTACAACATTAGTCAAACCTGGAATCGTCTATTGCTAAAGTGGGCCTGGATAATGAAACCAAAGACTCCATTGTCAGTCTCCGGTGCGGGGCTGTCCGGCCGAGTGGTCAGCGGGGGGCGTGCCCACCCTGACGTCCAGATAATGACCCCGTCACGCCTGACCAGTTCATTAGATCTCCATTGTCCGCGGTATCGGCTGATAAGGAAGTCGCCTCCGACCTTCCTGATGCTGGCAGGGACTTCTCAGTGTCCATTGGAAGATATCGTCAGTGTCATTGATGTATCTTGCTCCTACAGTGGAAGATATCGTATCTAGCTCCTTAGTATGAGTGTCTGTTAAAGGATACCGGTAGTATCCAGAGATTTGTCCTGCTTCTGATTGACAATTGGATAATATCGTGTCCGGGTTCATTCACTTCTGAGTGTCCATTGGAGAACAAAATCTGTATCCAATGACTTATCTTATTTCTGAAGGTTCATTGGAGAATTCTGTCCGAATCCAATGACTTATTTCTGAGTGTCGTCTATTGGAGTATATATTGTCTCTATCTAATGACTAATTTCTGAGTGTCCCCATTGGCTGTATCCAATGACTCATTTCTTAATGTCCCCATTGGAGAATTCTGTCTGTATCCAATGATACATTTCTAAGTGTTCATTGGAGGACACAGTCTCTATCCAATGATTAATTCTGAGTGTCCATTGGAAGATACAGTCTGTATTCAACGACTTGCTATACTTGGCTCTGATTTGCTACACATTGGAAAAGAGAATATCTAAGAGTTCTTAGATACTCAGCCTTTCCCTATGTCCTGCTTCAGGAATTCCCATTGAAATATGATTTTGGAGATCCTAGATGTGCGATTATACACGAAGGGATTCATACCTGGAATTTCCTCTACATTGGTATTTGTATTGATTTGTATTTAGAGGACTCTGAGTATACTGTATAAAGTACTGTATATATCTTTTCAATCCATTATGGAACAAATTTTTCTTGAAACAAACTCTAAAAATCCCAAAAATATGAGTTAATTAACATATCTAAATAAAATGAGCTAACAATAAATACACCTATCCCCCGATTTACACGGTACTTGTTTTACACGTTTTCGCTTTTACACGGTTTTCCAAATAAGTTTTTTTTGTTTGTTTTTATCGCACTAAACTAAATGCGATATTCTACTCTATACTACCTATGTTGAAAAGAATATTGGGAGGCTCTGATTCATGAGGAGGCGAACACCTATTCAGATTTGACAGTTTAATATACATCTATCCCTCGATTTACACGTTTTTCTCAGGAACGTATTTACCGTGTAAATCTGGAGATAGGTGTATATAAATTTTGAATAAATTGTCAGTTTATAAAATTATATTTAAACCCAGGAAATGGATTAAAAGATATATTTGGTTAGTATCTAACGACGTCCATTATTTTTCATTTTGTACTCCTGTAAACAATTTGACAATTAAAATAATTATATTGACATCTTGTCAATACATACATACAAAGTGCACAGTCTGCACTATTTTAAAAAATATATATATTAACTATGTACAATGAATATGGCGCCTCTGCCAGCGCTGCAGAGTTTGGTAGAGAATCGCCAGTGGTCTCCAGCGACACCACGCATTTCGCGATCTACGAAGGATACGTAGATCGCGTACTTCGCTGTTGAGAAGATGGTGATGACGTGGTCCTGTACTCCTATAGAAGGGAAGTAATGCCCGAAAGATTAAGAATTCAATAATAAAATAAAAATAAACTCATCTCCAGAAACCTGTTGTATTATTTTTAAATTTTCAAGAGATTCATGTTTATTCTATTGTGAAGCAAATAATGCTTAAATTCTTCATTTTGTTAGTTTTCTATAAGAATGAGTTCTGTATGATATCCTTATGTGTGAGTTCTTGGACAATGACTAAAGAACTATAAATTATAATTTTCTTTCTTATCTCTAAGAAAAGTACACTTGATACAGGCCATAATATTCATGGTGGGTAGAATTTGGCGACTGCTTTAACTGTAAGTGCACCACATGTCTACACATGTGAGAAGCAGTTCGACTTTTGCACTTACAAATGTACCAGAGCCCCGTTTGATTACTTGCACTCGGTGGTGGGGATGGACTTTTGCACGATTCGGGGACCATTGGAGCTTTTTTTTTTATTATTATTATATTCCCATCCCTGGACACTTTTATTTTTCCGTTCATCATTACTCTTCATAATTCACCCTTTCATACCTCATCCAAAAAGGTTAGAAATAGTCAATATTTCACCTTGAAATAAATTTTGATTTTTCCTTGAAAAGAAACTCATGCGGTGTAACTTCTCTCTCAAGCGTTGTTTTACTATAAAAAAAAGTGCCCAATGCGGGATTTGATCCTGGGTCGTAGCGGTCGAAAAACAATGGTTTAGACCAGCCTTCCACTGATACAAAGTATAATGAACATTGGAATTTGGTATACACAAGAAGAATTCTCAAGATCAAATGGCGATTAACAAATAGATAGGTTTGAAAAGAAGATTTAATGGGGTTTACTATATCCATTTAAATGAAGTAATCAAAATGTAAAATGGAAGCTTTCAGAATACGTTGCTTCTAGGATCATCAGGAGATCGTCAATGGACCATGCTGGAGGAATACACTCTGAAGAACAAAGGAAGAGATAGACATGGGAAGGATTGGTGGGATAATCTGAGTAGAGTGGTCTGAAAGAAGTACACCGAACAGGGTGAAGTGGCCTTCCATTGTAGCTAACAATACGTATTGAAGATGGCACTACATGGTTAGAATTCGTAAAATTAATTTAAAAATAGCGGCCTGGAATATTAAATCATCAAAGTCACTTAGAGAATTCACTATTGATGAACCACAACTACTCATTAATTATCTGATTGCAGTAGAAAAACCGAAATTATAACAATGGAGGTAAGGAAACAGAGGCAATTTTGTTCACACTTGGAAATTGCGTATGTCTCACTGTTTATCAAATATATTTCAGAATTATTGTCTGCATCCCGATATACATGCTAAAAGGTACAACTTTCTTAATTTCCTTGTATATGAATGTATTTCTCGAGAAAAATAACAATAAATATCCAAAAAATCTAATTCACAAATTGAAAATGAACCCATAGCAGCCGATTAGATATCTGGTCAATTGGTCAAACGTATTATTCAGTGAGTATGCCTCCAATTTATCATCATCGCTCCCCAGGGCGGTGTGGTAAGATGTTATCTCCCCTCCCCCCCTTGTTAGCGAAGGTCACGTGCCATGGTAATGAGGGGCCCTGGTTAATGAGGCCCTCTGCCCCCTTCTTTTACCAGAGTTGCCAGATTGGAGCATCTGTGATTTAATATTGTGTGTGATAAATAGTGTTCGCAGCTTAGTTAGGATATATGTACTAGAAACTTAGCCCTGGAAGCTTTATTTATTTTAGAAAGTTATGATTTATATTGACTTCTTCTCTTTCTTTTTAATCCATAACATTTATAAAGGTATTAAAAAATCAAAAATATATATACTGACCATGCTAACATGAACATCTCTAGATAGCAGAGCGCCATCTAGTGGAACAAAAATAAACTGAACGTTTATTTAAATTGTTCCGTGATATTTGGTCAACTCAATTCCTTGATAAATCAAGAAAGGTCAACCACGAACGCGTTTCGGGCTGTTAGCCCTCGTCAGCGTGGTGTAGATTGTACGACCAAATATTTGGTTGTAGAGGCTTCCTGAGAAATCAAGAAATGAATATTATTAAGTTATGTGAAAAAAATATTACAAGAGTGAAATTGTAATGAGATCAGGTAGATACATGAAGTTGTTTATTTTTAAAATAAGGCTTATTTTGGATTGTAATAAGATTATTTATTAATCCGATATTTCGATGGACCAATCTTCCATCTTTTACGAGGTATTTTGCCGTGAAGCACGCAGCAGGTCGCGTGCTTCAGGTGAGCCACCAGACGTCTTCCAAGCTTATTGGGCGGATAAACCATCTAATATACCAGGTCTATTAGTATGAAACGCGAAAATGGGTGCCAGAGGCCGCTGTGCAACTTTATTTGAGCCGACGGTGGCGCTGTTGTAGGCGTTTTGTTCTTTGACTCACGTAGCATCAGCATGCGTGCAGTTTTAGAAAAATTCAAATCGTGAAAATTTTCTGGAGCCCTTGGAAAATGGCGATTTCCGAGCCAAAAAGTGCCCATTTGCGGGAAGTTTTGTTGTTCGCCTTCAACTGGAAGAAAAGTGCCACTGAAGCCCACCGAATGCTCGAGGAAGTTTATAGCGACCACGCTCTGAGCAAATCGCAGTGTTACAGGTGGTTTAAAAAATTCCAAAGTGGCGATTTTGAACTTGATAATGAACCACATGGAAAACCGCCCCAAAAGTTCGAGGACGCTGAACTGCAAGCTTTGTTGGATGAGGACAGTACCCAAATGCAGGAGAAACTCACAAAACAGCTCCAGGTATCTCAAGGTGCTGTTTCTCTACGTTTAAACAGCCTCGGAATGACCCAAAAGCTTTCCAGATGGGTCCCCCACGTGTTGAGCGAAAGGCAGCAATAACGGTGTCTGGTGTTCTGCGAAGGGCTGCTCGCCAGGCATGAAAATAAGTCATTTTTTTGCACCGAATCGTAACTTCTGATGAGAAATGGATCCACTTCAGCAATCCTACGCGCCAAAAGTCGTGGGGCCTGCCCGGCCAATTTCCAAAACAGACGCCTAGGCCCAATCGCTTCGGAAAAAAGGCGATGCTTTGCGTATGGTGGGACCAGACCGGCGTAGTATATTTCGAGCTCCTGAAACCTGGCAAAATGGTCAATACTAGTCGCTACGAACAACAAATGCACAGTTTGAGAGAGGCGTTGAATGAAAAAAGACCGGAATGGCGTGAAAAGCACAACAACCTGATACTGCAGCATGACAACGCTCCAGCCCACAACGCTACGGTGGTCAAAAACACCATAAAAGACTTGGGCTGGGAACTCTAACCCCACCTGCTGTACTCACCAGACTTAGCGCCGTCGAACTACCACCTTTTCACATCTTTAGGACACGCCCTAAAAAAACAGGAATTTTCGAACTCAGACATACTCCGAAAATGACTTGTTGACTGGTTCGACTCAAAAGGAATAGAAATTTTCAGACAAGGAATTCGAAAATTGCCTGAAAAGTGGTCCGAGTGTATGGCTAATCAGGGCAGTTACTTTGAATAAAAAATCTTTTGTTGTATGGAATTGGTGAACTTTTGAATTCACTGAAAATTTTCGCGTTTCATACTAATAGACCTGGTATACATTTTAAACAGAGTAAATATAATCAAAAGAAAAACAATGCGCTATATGTAAATAACTATTGAAAATTAAGAGATATCGAATTAATTAAACAAATAAAATGTCATAAAAATTGAAATAACTGTGAAATAAGCATACAAATAATAGTAATGAATATCCGATTTAAAATGAAATATAATAAAAATGTAAATAGCCTAATCATCTAAGAGGTTCTAAAGTTGTTTATATTTTCGTGAATGTGGCAGCCGATTTTGTTATCATTCTATTGATATAGCAGAGTTTCCGGATTGGAACATCTCTGGTTGAATATTCTCTCTGTGGTATTTAGCTCTATGATAACATAAATGATTGAACTCATTATATAAACAATAAATTGTAACTAATCATTTATTATTTTATTAGCAGAGTATTATTTTTTATGTTTATATTTTTTGCTACTCTGTAAACTTCCCTTATTGATTTTTTTTCCATCATTCATAGTTTGTTCTTGCCTTAAATAAATTGCTGTATCATCGTGAAGTTTGTCTTCCCTAATTTTTCATGTGGCAATATACAGTATAAATGAGGGGCTTATGTACGGTTCAATGGTGGTCTCAGCGAAATTTCTTTTATTGATAATTACCTCTAAGATGGATTATAATATTAACAAATTAATATATGAGGTAATTTATAATACAATATAATGCGGCTTATGATTGTAAAACAACATTGGAAAATATCCCGTATGAGTATCTTTTAAACGAACACTTTTATTTTTCCGTTTATCATTACTCTTCACAATTCATCCTTTCATACCTCATCTCTAAGGTTAGAAATAGTCGTTATTTCACCTTAAAGATAAATTTCGATTTTTCGTTTAAAAGAAACTCATGCGGGATATTTTACAATGTCGTTTTACAAATTAATATAACAGTAGTGATTATAAGGATGGCTGGTTCATAAGGGAGGAACCCATACGAGGTTTTGTCAGTTTAAACTCCAAGCCGTTTGTTTTAGATGGTTCGGTTTATATGGCAGGTACTTTTGAACTATTCAGGGGGTGTAGCAGAAAAATCGGTACTAACTTCTTTAGCCAAAAAAAAAAAAAATTATGCATTAATATGTTTCTTTCTATAGATATATATAAATAATGCCCACAACTACTGGGCTTAAAATGTTCCGTCAGTCAAGACGAGGTTGTTCTCTTTGTATTATTTAAGTAATCAGATGTTCATGTTATTATGCACTTTTCGGATGGAGTCATTCGATTATGTAACGTGGTTTTTCCCCTAATACAGTAGAACCTCCATGAGAGAACATTCTCTCTAGAGGATACCTCTCAGGACAGTTTTCATCGCCAAAATGATCATTTTTATTAATTAGAAACTCTCTGGTAACAGGACACCTCTCTCTAAAGGACACTTTTTCTCTGCAACTAGGTTTTGTCCTTTACCGAGAGTTATTTCTACTGTATAGGCTTCAAAAATCATTGTAGCTCGATATTCACAATTCCCAAGTACTCTCTCTCTCTCTCGGCCGTGCGACCACGCGGCGCGCGATCTCCGCGTTTCTTTGGGTCTGAGATGGAGAATGTAGAATTAAATAACCCCTTTGAGGTACTGGCTGAAAGCCAAGAGAATGGGCTGCAAGCTCATGCCAACCTCGTCAAAATCGACCAAGTCTCCGCCGAGGAATCACAAATTGAATCTGAAATGCCTGAAAGTCATTCAGATTCAAAAAATGACAAGCATGCAAATACTAAGCCGGCGACGGACGGCGGACATGCAAATTCTTGCCGCAATTGGGCTGATTGCCCGGAACAAGAAGACCAGCTTATCGAGAGACAAGATCTGGACTTCACCAAAGTGGGCGGCTACAAGAAGAGGCCGCATGACTCTGACTACGCCACAGGCAAGCCTTCGACGAGCTGGGCTGACCTCGTCGAGCAAGGCAAACAACTCCCGATGGAGGAGCAAGATGATGGCTTCATCCTCGTCAACCATGAGCGCAAGAGGCCAGCTGAAACGGCGGCAGAACGGCAGAGCAAAAGAGGCCGCGTCCAGCCTGCTGCCACCAAGCCTACTGTTCCACCCCCTGCGAACAAGCTTCGAGTGCAGAGGTGCACGAAAACTCTGCACAAACAGGCGGACTTCAGAGCCAAGTCGGCGGCCGGTCAGGTAGAACAATGTGTCCACCTGGAATTCTCCCCAGAATTCAGCCAGGCGCAGTACTTCATGGCGCTGGAGGCGAAGCTGGGAAAAGGCTGCGTGTACCAGCTGAGCAAGATGGAGGGGCACATCCTAGTCGGCCTCTCCAGCGTGCAGCTCGCAGAGAGGCTCATCGAGGAGGGCCTGGACATTGAAGAGGCCACTCTGCGAGCCTTTCCCTTGAGGAATAAGGCTGAGCGGATCGTCGTGGGCAACGTGCCGTTCTTTGTAATGGACGCCGACCTTATCGCGGCGCTCAAGCCCTTCGGCCAGGTTACCTCCATCTTCCAGCAAATAATGGAGTTGGCCAATTCCTGCTGGGCTGACGCACGTCGGGAATCCTTCATTACTCTGCATGACGGAGTGAAGATATCCCAGATTCCTGCCCGGCTGGATATCAAGATTAAGGGAGTAACCACGCCCGTCTACGTGACTTATGGGATCCGTTGTTCCCTTTGTCACAGGCAGGGGCATAAGCGTGCAAACTGCCCACAGAGGACTGGCTCAGAAGATAAATTGCTCTTCCCTGAACGGCCGCCTGTTGCGCGCCCCAAGGCCTTGAGTAAGCCACTTGCCTCCTCCCCTCAAGTCTCCCCAACAGCTGCGCCAACACCAGCAGCTAATATCCCTTCCTCCACCGCCGTCGCAGATCCTCCTCTCAGCGACTCAAATGATCAAGCGACTGTGGATCAAGACACAACAAACGAAACCCAGAAGCTTTCTCCATCACAAGAGAAGCGGAACTTAGCTCAGAGGCAAATGGCCGATCTTGTGAAGAACGACAAGGCTTCTGCGGCCATCGACAGCGTCCAGCAGCTGGGCTTGGAGAGAGAACAACTCCTCCAAGCCTTTACCAACAACGGCCTAATGGACAAGCTTCTAGCAAAATCCAACGCCCAGCAGAGACAGGCCATCGACAACTTGGCCACGGCGCTCATGGCTCTGACAGGGAACACCAGCGACACCCTGTACAAGAAGCTGTCACGCGCCAGAAACTGCTCGGCAGCCGAAATGAGATTCCGTGTTGCAACCCTGAACACGCGCGCTGTTTTCTCAAGGAGCACGAGATCGACATCTGCTTCCTGCAGGAGACCAACGTCAAATCCCTGGACGAAGAAAGAGACCTCTGCCACGGCTACAGCGCCGTCGTTGTGCCTTCAACGACCACCGTGGGATCAGGCCTCGCCTGCGTCTTCGCGGCCGGCGTCGTTGTTCACCGTCAGCAGACCCTATGGCCTGGCAAGATGGCTGTCATCGACCTCACCGTCCGGGGATACTCCATGACGTGTGTCAACGCCCACGTCTCTCATGCTCCTGAAGAGCGCTGCCGCCAGCTCCAGATCATCGCAGCTTTGGCGAATAAAGAAGATACGTGGATCCTCGGTGACCTGAACATCTCCGAGGAGTCGGCGAAGGACCTGGCATCGGGTTCAGCAGAAGCCCTCGCGGAACTTCTGGACCAAGCCGACCTCGTCGACGTCGCCACCTTCTTCGATGCTGCACTGGAGCACACCAGGGTTGCTACGATCGGAAGCCGGGTTGACGCGCGTCGTCTGGACAGAATCCTACTTCCATCAGGCTTCTGCGACCGCGTCACCCACTACCAAACTATCGACTACGCCTACTCGGACCACCGTGCCGTCCTGATCCAAGTAGGAGACCCAGCTCCGACAAGACTTCCCTGCATCGGCAAGCTGCTACGGTCAGACCTATTTTCCGATCGAATGGCAACGTTCATCGATGAAATATAGGAAGGCCTAGCAAATACTTCACCCTCGATGTTATGGGAACACTGGAACAGGATAAAGGTAGAACTAGTCGCGGAGATACGATCACTCGCGCCTGCCGTCGCCGAGTCCGGCGGTGGATACATCGAGAGAGCAAGCCTCTTCCTGAGGCGGAGACTGGAGGACGACACTGCCTGCTCCGACTATCCTTCCTTGTCGGACCTCGGGTGTTCCTTCCGAGCCAGACGTCGCTCTCCCTCCACCTTCACCGACGACGACGGCAACGCCATCTCCGGGGGCCAGCCAGAACTCTCGCAGTCCACCGGTGGCGGAGTCGTTCCCGCGGTTGGCGACACCAATAAAGAACTTGTATATATTTTTGTATATATGTATATTTGTCAATTATTATATGTATTTACATTTATTTATTCATATGTATTTATCATTGCATGATCTTATTTACTCATATTTATGTATTTAACCTTATATAACCATATATGAGCGTTGTAATAAAGTAGTTTCAATCTCAATCTCTCTGAAGATTATTTTAATTATAATTTTTAATATCATTGCGAATAAATATCCGTTTGATAGAAAATATACATCATCATTAAGGTAAAAAAAATGAATTTTAGAGCATACTTTACCTTGCCTCGAACTTATGTTCAAACCCGAGCGCGTATGACTGCTTTAGCGTCCTGGACAAATATCAATAATCAAAGGATTATTCGACCAGATCCCTCAGAAGAATTGCTTATCCTCCAAGTCGAATGGCCCCTGCGCAAGGATGACACGCAAAATCGTGAAGCGTTCCAAGTCGTCTATTGAAAATGTTTCCTAAATTCCGCCATGGAGACAGGTCACCACTACGATCTTTACGGGCCATGCCCCGGCAGACCTTGCCCTTGGGCATCTCCAAACAGACCCAATAGTCCCTCTCTGTCTGGAAGAACCACAGACATTTGATCAACTCCTTTTCAGCTGTGCGGCTTTCCTGAGACATTGAACTGACCCAACTCTGCCCTACATCTATGTCCAGCCTTCCAGAAGCGACCTCAACATTGAACTTCCTGGTCAACTAGTTCTGCTCAGGACTCTGTGCTTGCCACTATCTTGTACTAGTAAACTGGATAGCCCGGGTAGTTGGCGTTCTGCCCTCCAGGAACCTGGGTTATCTTTCTCTATTTCCATCGTAGAGAATACATCGAGAATATCATGAAAATTTGATCCTAAATACTTCTTCCAGTATTACAATTTTGCATTTTTCAATTTTTAAAATCAAAATATTTTAATGTCAGAAAGAACTTTTTATGTTTCCTTCATAGCCTCAGTCAATAATTGGCCTTTCCGAAGGGCATAGAACTTGAGACCAAGGTCCTCAGGGGCAGTTCTGACAAATGTCATATTGTAAACGCCCATCTCCTTGACTATGGCCTTCATGTTCTATTCAGGGTCTCCATCAATCTTCTCCTTGACATTTTTGACAAATTCTTCGTCTTTTCTATGTCCAACCGGCGTGAGTGGGTTTTTTTTATTGCAGGCGTTCTCTCTTTGTCACTGTCAGCCTAATTAAGATGCTTCTTGTCACGATACACTTTTTTTTGTAGTCGCGAGTGGATGGTTGGGGGAAGAAGTGCCACTATTGGTACATAGATATCAATTTCCTGCAACTTAATGTTGTATTCTAGCCTGATAATTATATTACCTTTTCACCAGCTATTTAACACTTTTTGGCCAATTCAATCGATTCCATGATTTAATTTACATATAAAATTGTTGGACACCAGCGCTGCCACTCATGTATAACACGTGACCGGAAGGATGACGTCGGCACCCGCCGCCCCTCCAACTGACTGTTTATGTTTAGCCTGACAACGCTGTGGTTTGTTTACTGGAGGATGTAACCTCTTTGTTTCTCTCTTTCCCTTTTTAATCTTTATATCACCTATGCTTTAATAAATTAGTTAGTGCAAGGCTCTTGTCCTAAGTGTAACCAAGTACCTTGTCTACACCCCTACAAGAAAAGATTATGAGACTGATTGGAGCTGCCTGAAGCATTGAACGGTAAGCCTATTTTTGTTCTCTCTCCCCCCCCTTCAGTGGACGCCATCTTATAATGGAAGCTAACGAAAGTTTAATGAAAATTACCAAGCTAAATGGATTAAACTATTCCTCATGGAGCTTCCAAATTAAGCTCATTCTGATGGACAATGACTTATGGTCAATTGTTGACCCAGGCGAAGTCAAACCCGAGGGAGGGGATGTTGGTCTAATCAACAAATTTAATACGAGGCAGAATAAGGCTTTAGCAAAGATATGTCTCTCTATTGGTGAGGAGCAGCAAAACCATATCAGACATCTAAATTCCCCCAAAGAAGTTTGGGATGAATTACAAAGACTTTATGCACCCAGGGATAGCAAACACAGAATTCTCCAACTGCGTCGAAAGTTGTACTCCCAGAAATTCTGTCAACATGCGAACATGGATGCCTATTTGGGAAGCATAAATCTAATAGTGAGTGAACTCACAGGTTTAGGGGATAAAATTGAAGACGGTGATCTAAGCATGCTAATTCTTTGTGGAATGCCCGAGGACTGGGATAATGTTATATCAACAATGTGTAACTTACCAGAGTCAGAGTTCACCAGTGCCAACATCAGACGTAAATTGTTAGCTGAGGCAGAGCGCCGGTATGCTACAACAAATGAAGGGATGGGTGCACTGTCAGTCAGGAACTCTAACAAGAAACAATTCCCTCATGAACATCAAGGTTCTAAAACTGTTAGAAAATGTTTCGGATGTGGGAAAACAGGGCATATTGCACGGGACTGTTTCAAACTGAAAAAGAATAACGGTAAACAACAGGAAAAGGGAGCGATACATCAACATCACGAAGCAAAGAACTTGAATGTGATGTATAATGCAGCAGTTGTATCAGAAGAGGATACGTGGGTAATTGACTCAGGGGCCACTCATCATATGACTCCGAACAGAAGGTATTTTTCCACGTTGAATGACGAGAATGTAGGACAAGTGACCACCATTGATGGTACATCACATTCAAACATAGGAAGAGGTAATGCTCAAGTAGATCTGATCAACAATTCTGGACAACTTAGAAGCATAGTTGCTCAGAATGCAATGTTCGTACCTGGGATCAGACATGGTGTACTCTCTGTTCTACAAATTGTGGAAAATGGTCATGAGGTTATCTTCGACAAGAAGGGATGTCATATCTACGACAATGATCATAACTTGATGATCAGAGCAGAGAAGAGAGGAAGGCTCTATCTCGTCAGGACTGCTCCGTCCAGATTTCCAGAAGCAGGAGAATGTTCAAATTCCATTGCTCAAACCAACAATTTTCGTAAATTCCCACTAAATTTATGGCATCAGAGACTCGTGCATATCAACTATGACACCATAGTAGACATGATGAAAAGAGAAGTTGTCATTGGTTTGAACTGTCAGGCTGGAAAACCTGATAAGTGCTCTGATTGTATGATTGGAAAATCGACAAAAAGACCTTTCCTGAATTTGAGATCTACCAAGGAAACTCAGACACTAGCCCTTGTTCACTGTGATCTAATGGGACCGTTCAACATTGAGAGCTGGGGTGGATCAAGATTTATCTTGACCATCATTGATGACGCATCAAGATATACAAGGGTATATTTCCTCAAAAGGAAGGGCGATACTCTAGAAAAATTCAAGGAATGGATGAAAGAAGCTGAAAATCAGACGGGATTTTCTCTCAAGAGGATCCGTACAGATAACGGACTAGAGTTCTGTTCATCTCCTTGGGATATTTTCACGAAGGCCCATGGTATAGTACATGAACGCACCATGGTCTACACACCTGAACAGAATGGTGTCGCCGAACGCATGAATAGGACTTTGCTGAACTTAGTGAGGAGTACTGTGAACAGTTGCAATCTGCCAACCGCCTCTTGGGCAGAGCTCACCAACACAACAGCATACTTGAGAAATCGTGTTACAAACAGACACAATGAAGATAAAACGCCTTTTGAATTGTGGTTTGGAAAAAGACCTGCTCTGCAACATCTGAGAGCAATCGGCTGCGAAACCTTTGTTCATGTTCCAAAACAAAGAAGGAATTCGAAGCTTCAGCCAAGAGCCACTAAAGGAATTCTCGTGGGTTATTCTCTACAGGGACGAGGTTGGAGAATCTGGATTCCTGAAAAACGCCAAGTGGTGGAATCTAGAAATTGTGTATTCAAAGAAGAAATCCTCTATAAACAGCCCAAAAGAGAAAGGGATACTCTACCATCTGTCCATTTCTCCTCGAAAGAGGCCTCCTTTCAAGAAGAAAGTAATGCAGATCAACCAGTAGACCGAGAAACTGAAGAACTGATTGGAACTACAGGTGGAATAGATCAGCTATCTGAGACTCTCCCAGAGAACCTGAGAAGCCATCCTATGACACTCCGAAGTCATGGAAAGACGGCAGAATCTCCGGAAGAGGATAATAGTGGTGGACAGATAAATGCCACAAGTGCAGAGGACAATAACCCCACTTATGAAGAAGCCATGAACAGCCCTGAGGTAGCTAATTGGATAGAAGCCATTGAAGAAGAAAGGGAATCGCTCGAAAGACATGATGTATGGCAACTGCAGGAATTGCCGAAAGGTATCAAACCTTTAAAATGTAGATGGGTACTAAATAAGAAAATCAATGCAGTGGATGGTACCACTAGATACAAAGCACGTCTAGTCGCCAAAGGCTTCACTCAACGTAGAGGAATTGACTACAACGAAGTCTATACTCCTGTTTCCAGTTTTGAAACTATAAGGCTATTAACGGCGATAGCAACAGAAAAGGACTGGTTCATTGACCAATTCGACGTGAAGAGTGCTTATCTTCATGGGACACTCAATGAGACTATTTACATGGAACAACCTGAATGCTTCAAGAAACCAAGAGAAGAAAACTTGTTCTGCAAGCTTAAGAAATCAATCTATGGATTAAAACAGAGCGGAAGATGCTGGAATAAATTCTTGAACAAACAACTTCACGAAATAGGATTCCAACGTAACCCAATTGATCCGAGCATCTACGAAGTTGAACTTGAAGAAGGAAGGATCATTCTCTCAATCTATGTGGATGACATCTTTGCTATTTCAGAGAATCAAGCAGCGAGAAACAAATGCAGAGAACTCTTAAATTCCAGTTTTGAAGTGAAGTATCTAGGACCAATTTCTCATATGCTTGGAGTATCCTTCAAGAAGTCAGAAGATGGAAGTATGACTCTTTCTCAAAGTAACTACATAGAAGAACTGCTTCAACGTTTCAGACTACAGGATGCAAAAGGTGTCTCGACTCCAATGGAAACCAATCTTGACCTGAGTGTAAGGAAAAATGGAAATTCCAATGAGCGGTTTCCATACCGTGAACTGATCGGAGGACTGTCATACCTTTCTCAGAGAACCAGGCCCGACATCGCCTACGCAGTCGGGATCCTATCCAGATACTGTGATAACTACACAAGAAAACACTGGGAAGCTGGGAAACGCGTGCTGCGTTATCTGAAGAGCACCAAGGACTTTGGCATAACTTACAGATCCACTGGCAAACCTTTGATTGCCTTTTCGGATGCAAGTTGGGCCTCAGACATTGTAGACCGAAAAGGAGTATCTGGACATCTCATCATTTTAGCTGGAGCACCTATAATTTGGAGAAGCACCAAACAAACAGTTACCGCTTTGAGTACTATGGAATCGGAATACATTGCACTGTCATCAGCTGTGAAGGACATCACATGGGTACGGAATCTTATGGAACAGCTGAAAATGTCAAGTTTGATTTGTGGAGAAACAAAAGTATTCTGCGACAACCAAGCTGCAATTTCCCATGCGGAAAATTACATCGACAAATTGAAAACTAGACATTTTGCCGTAAAGTACCATTTTGTTCGAGAAAAGATCTCAGAAGAAGCAATCGAACTTTTCTACACTCCGAGTGCTGAGAACCCTGCTGACTTCCTTACCAAGCCTCTTGCTAGAAGCCAGCATGAAAAGTACTGTAGAGCGCTGATGGACTATCGGAATAAACGTCCAGCTGAAGTTTATCCGGGAGGGGATTTGTTGGACACCAGCGCTGCCACTCATGTATAACACGTGACCGGAAGGATGACGTCGGCACTCGCCGCCCCTCCAACTGACTGTTTATGTTTAGCCTGACAACGCTGTGGTTTGTTTACCGGAGGATGTAACCTCTTTGTTTCTCTCTTTCCCTTTTTAATCTTTATATCACCTATGCTTTAATAAATTAGTTAGTGCAAGGCTCTTGTCCTAAGTGTAACCAAGTACCTTGTCTACACCCCTACAAGAAAAATGAGAGGATTTGAAAGCACGAATGTTTCTTTTATACATAATACAAACTTCTACTGCCCTTACTGCGATGAAAAAATATATTGGGAGGGCTTGGTTCTTTTATACATAATACAAACTTCTACTGCCCTTACTGCGATGAAAAAATATATTGGAGGGCTTGGTTCTTTTATACATAATACAAACTTCTACTGCCCTTACTGCGATGAAAAAATATATTGGGAGGGCTTGGTTCTTTTATACATAATACAAACTTCTACTGCCCTTACTGTGATGAAAAAATATATTGGGAGGGCTTGGCTTCGTGCTTTTAAATCCTTTCATTTTATATGTATAGATGGCGAGTTATTGTTTTGTGTTAATTTGTGTGAAATGATTCTCTTTATTGAGTGTTATGAAATCGAAGCCGCCCTTGTATTATTGAGGGCCGAAACCACAGTGTACAGGTTTAGCTTTTGTCAGATTTTGACTAAACTGGTATTATGGATAATTTTTATGACCAACTTTACGTTTTATAGTGGGAGGTGTTAACCCTGAATACATTGTTTTATACATTTTAAAAGGGAGAGTTTAAGAATATGAATATTGTAGCCAAATATTTATTGATTTATGAACACACAGAAAGAGAGAGAGAGATTATTAATTTTAATATGTATAGTTTACTAGTCAGTAAACTCCCTCATTGCCTCTCTCTGGTATTTGATTAAATGTTGATTTGGCCAGGTAGTTTGCAACTTCTGTATGCACGCTCTATCCAGTAACCTGGAGTAACTAAACAAATAAGCTTATGTCCATAGTTTTCTTGAAAACCATTTCTGAGATTCCATTCTTCAGTGCTGCGTATATAAGCAGAATCGTCCAATACAGTATTAGAGCTCTGAGAAGCGGTCTGGTGGATTAAATTGGCGAAACCGCTGGGAGGGTTCACCACTGATGAGCCAAGCCCTCCCAATATTTTTTTTCATCGCAGTAAGGGCAGTAGAAGTTTGTATTATTTATAAAAGAAACATTCGTGCTTTTAAATCCTTTCATTTTATATGTATAGATGGCGCGTTATTGCTTTGTGTTAAATAAATAACGTTGATTTGTTCTTGCCTTAAATGCTGTGTCATCCTGAAGTTTGTCTTTCCTAATTTTATAAGTGACAATATCATCTTCCCTGCAACTATATATAATATCATCAGGTGCAAGCCATCAGCAACTTTCAGTTGCATGAAAAGGAGATGCCTTTTCTTGAATTTATTCACCTTATCCCAGTACAATTTCACATTTGTACTTTTTTTTTTCATATACAGTAAAACCTCTCTGTAAAGGGCACCTAGTTGCAGAGTAAAAGTGTCCTTTATAGAGAGGTGTCCTCTTAAGCTAGAGTGTCCTTTCATGGAGGTTTTGCTGTATATATATATCGTACTAGAATATCATCCATTTCTACGAACGTGTCTAGAACGACAGCTAATTCTTAGAATATTAGTTTTATCTCGGGTTAAATAATCAAGCTAAATAATAAATGTTGGGCTATAAGTTTAAGCTGGACTAGATGATATAATAATGGAAGGAAGTAGTCAATTATCCCACTACATCTGGCGATTGAAATGGATAGATTAGAAGCACGCGGAGTCGACGCGAACAACAGGCAAGTGTTAAGCTCCTTTATTTAGACTAATGGGGGAGGGAGGATGGACTGCCCCCTGGGCAGCACGGTGATTGGCTGGCCGTGACGTAGTGGTGAGTAAGTCCTCGGCAGAAGTAGGCTTATTCAACGTCTTCAATAAACACTTCGCATTTGCGAAGGAAAATTATAAGGATAATTAAACCTAAAAATATTTCAACGTAAAAATCTAACTACCACCAAGTGTCATATCCCTATAATGTGACGGGAAAAAAAGTTTAAAAAATAAACTATTCATAAATTATACTGCAATTATGAAGGTATTGGTTTTCTGCCTCAAAACAAATTCGCAATCTTTGTGCCTCTGATTTTGTGGCAATCTTGCACAATTCTTTGTTTTCCATGTTCATTTTCTCGACATGTCTTTTATGGGACAATCTCGAAACTCTTTCTTCTCCACATTTTTTTTTCTCGCTTCTCTCTCCATATTCCTGTGTTAACATCTTTTCGTGCCTCTTCACTATTATATTTAAGGATTTTTCTCTAGATTTGTATGAGAAAATAAAAATCTTTCAGAATGACACGGAATTTTAGTTCAGAACAATCATTACTTTCAATATATAGCTGAATGACTCATTCAATATACAGGTCTACAATAACAGCTCCAATCCCCTAAAGAATAAATATGTTCAAGAGAGATTATGTTTTACATATTGTTACATCAATTTTAATGCGTCTTACATTTATTCAAAATATTCTATGATATTTAATATTTATTTAAAACAGAATATTTATATTATCATCATTACTTTTTGTTGACTTTGCTTAGAATTATTAATGAAACTGATTCCAATAATTATTAATTAAACATTATATTTATTGATTTACAAGAGAGAGAACAAAAATATAAAAGGGAAACTAATATAGAACAAAGACATTTTTTTTTTGTTTCGGTTAGCGCCTATTTACCCGTGAGCTTACACACACTCTGTGGAACAATTAATTAATATATATACAACATACGCTCCCCTGTGTGTAAGCCCTAATCAGCAAGTCCAAGGCTATCTGCATATTTCTGTAGTTTGTCCTTATAGTCCACACCATATCTTTGATTGCATCCAACAGCAACCGGTCTGGCCGTTCTTTTATATATGCCGTCATTTGATGTTTTCTTCGTACTGTAGACACATTTATTATTGATGACTTTCATACCATTTTCCCTTGGTACTAGTGTCCATACTTTATGCTTTTATATCTCACTGAGCTCTTCTTCCATTGCTTTGTGCCATTCGTTTCTTTCTCCACTATCCATTGCTTCTTTAAAATTCTCCGCAATATAATGAACTATTTCCATAATTAAGTTTGCCTCATTCCTATCCTTTATTCTTTGTGAGCGTCGAACTCCTTCTCCAATCAATTTTCTTTCTTGTTCTTCAAGTCTTGCTTTATGTTGTTCTTCTAAGATGCTCTTTGTTTCTCCTTTCTTTCTTCCTCCTTTTACGCATCTTTCCTGTATCGGTTCAGTTTGTGATGAGTCATTTTCACAGTCACCACCTAGTTTTACTGAAGTATCCTCCTGAGACTTCATTTTACTCTCTGTGACAGGATTGTCTTCTCTCAAGATAAGAAAGTCTTCAACTATTTCTTCACAATTTCCTTTATAGGTCAAATTATCACAATTAGTATCTTCCTGAATATCATTTGCATAATCAATTCCTCTCTTATCTTCACTAAATTTTACTGATCTGACTTCATGAATTCTCTTTGTCATTATATCATACGAATGACCCGGGCAACGCCCGTGTTTTACCCGATTGAATGTTTTTATTCAAATAATATTTGTTACAATTATAAATTGGAGACGTGGATGTCACTCTTGTGAAACGTCCCGCTCCAAACTTTACATGTACATTAGGTCAGCTGGTATTACCCCTCATTTTCACCGCTAGAGGCGCGAGCGAAAGAGCAAATTTGAAAATAACACGACGGATATTCGGGATAGAGACCTGAAATTTTCACTAAGAGTTTTTCCAGATTATAATAATAATAATTATCATTAGATAATGATCATAATGATGTGCGCGCGCATCCGTGACAGAGGCCAGGAAAGACGGTCGTGACTATATATGTTGATATTCTGTAAGCTTTTCTTTAAATGGAATAACCAATAAATATTCCCTTTCTACCCTTTGGTGAAAACTTGTTTCTTCTTGGTTTGCTCTCAAGCCAATCTGCCAAACATCCAAATATTCGAATGTGTTTGACCGATGGCTTCCTGTCATTCCATCTCTGCATAGGTGTATGGTGCTTGATAGACCTGTGGGGTGTACAATTCTTAATGTATGCAGCTGTAGAAATTGCCTCTGCCCAAAACTTCATGGGTAATTTTGAGTTAATTAGTAAGGTTCTCGCTGTATCAATAAGAGTCCTATTCACTCTCTCTGCGACTCCATTACTTTGTGGTGAGTATGTGGTGGTAAGTTGGTGATGGATCCCACTTCTCTTGAAAAGTCCTTCAAATCTAGAGTTCCAAAATTCAGTTCCATTGTCCGTTCTTACATCTTTTATTCTAAGACTTAATTCATTTTCGGCTCTTGCTTTAAATTCTTCAAATCTTTCAAAGGTCTCATCTTTTGATCTCAGGAAATATACAAAGATTCTTCTACTGTAATCATTTACTATAACAAGAAAATACTTAGATCCTCCTAAAGATTGACATGGCATTGGTCCACATAAATCCATATTGTTACATCATGATTAATGGCGTATTTCTTATATTAGTTTTAATATATTTGAAATTTAAATTATATATTTATTTATTTTTATATAAAATATTCTATGATATTTATTTAAAACAGATTATTTAGATTATCATCATTTGTATTTAGGTACACGTGTGACTTCACTGCTCTCTTTGATGTGAGAAAATGAATAGATTATTCTGGAGGCTACTTAAAGTAGACTTATCTCATTATTCCCTTATATAAATTTGTAGGATGGTTGAAACACGCTCTAGTAAGATGCAAGACCCAGCACAGGAGAGAATCAAGGCTGAAGAGTCTGCCAAGCCGCAACCTGGTGCAACAATTGGTGGAGATGCTAGTTCCGACCCAGTTGTCCTGAATCCCAACATCGACATCCCCAAGTATGATGGAACGGAAGACCCTCGCCCATGGATTGAATCTCTTGAAGAAATTGGCTTCCTGTACCATTGGGCAGACTACATTATCTCTCGTTATGCTGCCATGAATATGATTGGTAGCGCCAAAACCTGGCTGAACCTACACAAGATAAGTTTCACCAGCTGGGAAAATTTCAAGAGCCGCCTAATTGAGGATTTTGCCTCAGACGCCAACAAAGAAGAAATGAAGATGAGACTAAACAGGATGCAACAGTGGAATGAACCTGCAATCAGGTTCGCAGAGGATATCCTTGTACTGTGCAACAAGGTCGACCCCCAAATGGAAGAAGAGACTAAAATAAACTGGGTTATTGGAGGGTTAAAGAAAGAATACTCTTTTGCCCTTCACCTAAACCCTCCTAAAAATACCAATGAACTTCTAGAAATTTATAAAAAGCTGGATTTGTTCGAAAAGAATTACCAAGAACGTGCAGAAAAATCAAGAGCTCTATATATTGGACCAAGCTCTCCTCGTCCCCATCATCAAGAGCAATGGAAGAATGCTACGTCGTTCAGAAGACCATATCAGAACACCTCCAAGCCCCAGGCCCCCGCTCCGAGGTACTACCAGAACACCTCCAGGCCCCCACTCCGAGGTACTAGCAGAACAAGCCTCTGCCCCAGGTATCTGCCCCTAGACGATCTTACACTCCCAATCCTGAGCCAAAACCGGTCTACCCAAGTAAAACATACAATAAGAATCCAAATTCAAATAGGAATAGGACAGAAGACGGGAGACCAATATGTTTCAAGTGTAACAAGCCAGGACACGTAGCGCGGTATTGCAGAGTCAAGTTTGTGAGGATCGTAGAAGTGGACCCCTCAGTTTCCCAAGACAAGAGTCAAGAAAATCTTCAAATGGACGAAAGAAAAGATTATACACGGCCTCGCCTCTATGCGGATGTTTGTAATGACACACAAACGAATATTCCTACACGGAATAGATATTCCGTGTTGGAAGATTTAAACTAAGTGTCGCGCCTGATTCCTTCAATCAAAGCAAGTCGACCATAAATGGAATTAGAAAGTTGGACCCTAGGTACAAAATTAATATTAATGTGGACAAGATAGGGTTATGCGAAGCTTTGATTAATACAGGCGCCGATCTTTCAGTGGTCGACCTAAGGACAGCACTTTTTGCTGGCCGTGAAATAAATAGTCTCACTAAAACATGTTCAGGACCCGATGGGAAAAAATTAGATATGGTAGGTAGCATTATTTTAGATTTAAAAATTGATGACACTGAATTATCCCACGAATTTGTAGTAATGGACGCGCATCTACGAACTCTTATTCTTGGACGAGATTTCCTTTAAAAAATGAATGCTAAAATTGATTGTAAACGAGAAACGATAAAATATAATTTGATGAGTAATCATGACGTAAGCAATTATGACCTAAAAAAAATAAAGAGCACTACAGATACCGTTATACCTAAACTATCTATTAAATTGATTAGGGCCTCAATAGAAGCAGAGGATGGGGAATATGTCATCGAAGAGAACAACAAAATGACTCAAACAAATGGTCTTCGATTGGCAAGAAGTTTGCTTACTGTCACGGATAAGAAAACTCATATCTGGATAACGAACCCTTATCCTCGACCTTTAAAAATCATGAAAGACCAAACATTGGCTTATGGAAGTCTTCCTGCAGAAGTAAATTTTATAGAGAATATAGAGAAGCAGAATGAAAATGACGAAATACAATTTCAAATAAACAAAAATTTATCATTTAAAGAACAATAGAGGTTAAAACAAATTTTGGCCAAGTATACTGATTTGTTCTCATCGAGGTTAGGCAGGACCAATTTGGCAAAACATCAGATTCATACAGAAGACGCAAAACCGATAAAGCACAAGCCTTACAGGGTAAGTGCTAAGGAACGAACCATCATAAAGGATCAAATAGACGAGATGCTTGAAGAAGGAATAATTAGACCATCTTCAAGTCCCTGGTCCTTTCCCGTTATATTGGTCAAAAAACGAGATGGCAAATACAGATTTTGTGTGGATTACAGGAAATTAAATGAAGTAACAGTGAAGGATGTTTATCCAATCCCAAGAATTGATGATGTAATGGATTATCTCCAAGGATCCAAGTACTTCTCAGCAATAGATCTCAAATCGGGATATTGGCAAGTCGAAATTGAAGAGAGAGACAAAGAGAAGACGGCTTTCACTACGGCACATGGGTTATATGAATTCAACGTGATGCCTTTTGGACTTTGTAACGCGCCTGCTACCTTTGAGAGAAATATGGAGAATATGCTTGGAAATCTGAGATGGCAAATTTGTTTGTGTTATCTGGATAATGTTATCATATATAGCCCGGATTTTCCAACGCACCTCAAAAGACTCGAAGCTGTTTTTAGATGTTTTCGTGAATCTAATTTAAGATTAAACGACAAAAAATGCCGATTTGTTTTTGAAGAATTGGAGATTCTCGGCTATATAACGAGCAAACATGGTATAAAACCCGCGGAACATAACATCAAAGCTATCAGAAATTTTCCTCGGCCCACAAAGGTCAAAGAAGTACAATCATTTTGGGAATGTGCTCATATTATAGAAAATTTATCAAAGATTTCTAAAAAATTGCTGACCCTTTGACCAACCTTATAAAAAAGTGTATCATTTACCTGGACAGAAAGGCAAGAGGAAGCGTTTCAAACCCTAAAAACAGCACTATTAAGTCCACCAATCTTAGGGCACTTCAATCCAAATGCGCCTACTTATATTCATACTGATGCGTCCAACATCGGCATAGGTGCAACTCTTGTCCAAGACATCGGTGGTGAAGAGAAGGTGATCTCATATTTGAGTCGTATCCTGAGTAAAGCGGAGCAAAATTATTCAACCACTGAAAAAGAATGTCTGGCCGTTGTCTGGTCAATGTCAAAATTACGACCCTACCTTTATGGAAGACACTTTAAAATAGTAACAGACCATCACGCCTTATGCTGGCTCAAAAACTTGAAGGATCCAACAGGTCGATTGACAAGATGGGCATTGAAAATTCAAGAATATGACTTCGATATAATACATAAATCAGGAAAGAAGCATCTGGACGCCGATGGCTTATCTAGGGGACCCTTACCAGAAACTGATTGGGATGAGGATTTTGAAAGGCTATTTTTAAATCAAATAACAGACGAAGAGGATAAATTTATCGAAAGTGTTAAGAAAAACCTTAATGGAAGCAGGCGATTAATTGCGCAAAACTTTAAAGAAGAAGATGGATGCCTCTTTAAGAAAAACCCGAACCCTGAAGGCAGGGCGTGGTTGCTTGTGGTTCCAGAGAAGAAAAAAAGAGAAATTATGAAAGAATATCACAATCATATGTCGAATGGCCATCTGGGCGTCGCCAGAACCATGTACCGAATAAAGAGTAAATACTTTTGGCCATCCATGCTAAAGGATGTCTCAGAATTTGTTAAGACGTGTCACCTTTGCCAAAGTAGGAAAGGCTCAAACCAATTACCTTCTGGACTACTACAGCCCATCCCCCCAGCCAACTTTCCTTTCGAAAGAATTGGAATTGACTTTGTTGGTCCACTGCCATCTACGAAAAACAGGAAAAAATGGATAATCGTGCTGACGGACTACTACACTAGATATGCAGAAACAAGAGCAGTCTCGGAAGCAACAGTGAAAGAAGTTTCTAAATTTCTAGTAGAGGATATTTTTCTCCGGCACGGAGCCCCACAATATCTTATTAGTGACAGAGGCTCTCAATTTACCAGTAATTTAATGAAAGAGGTGATGAAAACGTGCAAGATTAAACATTGCTTCACAACGAGCTATCATCCCCAGACTAATGGATTGACAGAGCGGTTAAATAGAACATTGATCAATATGCTCAGTATGTATGTGAACACTGATCAGAAGAATTGGGACGAAATACTCCCATTCATCACTCACGCTTACAATACTACAATTCAGGAAACCACAGGATATTCTCCCTTTTTCCTGATGTTTGGAAGAGAACCCACGTCTCTTTTGGACGACAGGAATATCTCGGTGGACATTGACAAGGATGATTATGATGAATACATAAAACATCACTTAGACAAAATAAACAGAACAAGAAAATTAGTTATTAACAACACAATAAAGACTCAAGAAAGAATGAAAAAGAACTATGACAAAAAACACATGGAAAGAAGCTACGAACCAGGAGAATTAGTAGCAGTTTGGACACCAATTAGGAAAATAGGAAAGTGTGAGAAACTACTGAGAAAATATTTTGGCCCATATAGAATATTAAAGAAGCTGTCCAACGTAAATTACTTAATTGAACCAAAAGATAATCCTGGCCAAGACCCATTGATTGTCCATGTCTCAAGAATCAAACCCTATTTTGAAAGAATTGATGAGGTCAATCACGAGGACGTGACGACCTCTGGAGAGGGGGAAGTGTTACATCATGATTAATGGCGTATTTCTTATATTAGTTTTAATATATTTGAAATTTAAATTATATATTTATTTATTTTTATATAAAATATTCTATGATATTTATTTAAAACAGATTATTTAGATTATCATCATTTGTATTTAGGTACACGTGTGACTTCACTGCTCTCTTTGATGTGAGAAAATAAATAGATTATTCTGGAGGCTACTTAAAGTAGACTTATCTCATTATTCCCTTATATAAATTTGTAGGATGGTTGAAACACGCTCTAGTAAGATGCACGACCCAGCACAGGAGAGAATCAAGGCTGAAGAGTCTGCCAAGCCGCAACCTGGTGCAACAATATGAATCAACTGCAGGGGCTTAACTGTATAATTTTCTGTACTATTATATGGCTTCTGAACCAGTTTTCCCATTATGCATGCTTCGCACTCTGGTAACCTTTCAAATTTTAGATCCAATCCTCTTACAACATGTCCTTGAATCATTTTTTTCATGTATTCTTCATTTATATGGTTTAATCTTTTATGCCATAAACTTATATTGCTATTTTTATTTGATAAATGTGTATTTATAACCATGACATTTTCATTTTTTGCTATTGGTACATTTCTTAGTTTTGTTTCCATCATAAACATTCTATCTTTAATATATGCTTCAGCAACTGAATCATTCCCTTCATTATAAATTTTTGCTCCATCCTTATTAAAAATAACTGAATTTCCTTTGTTGACTAATTCGTATACTGACAAGAAATTATTTCTTAGATTTGGTACATGTAACACAAGCATGTCAAAATCGCGGCCCGCGGGCCTCATGCGGCCCACAACGAATAAATTTGCGGCCCACCAGACAATATATTTTAATTTTTTTTTTATAAATTAAAAAAAATAATAATAAAAATTAGTAGCCTAATTTTTAAAAATTGTAATTATACATAATTTATTTATTAATAACGAACCACTGGTCGCCATACATAAGTCGTAAGTTTTGATAATATTATACCTACATACATAACGTATGTACATCGCCATAAGTATTGTGTGCCTTAAAGTTTAAAGAAAATATTCTTTCGGAGTACTAGAAAAAAAAAAAAATTTTAAGTTACGTTCAATAATTTGTGCAGTTATTCTGTGTGTCTGGTAAGTTAAAAAATATTAATTAAAAAAAAATTAAAATATTAATTAAAAACGTTTTATTATTTTGTGTTAGCGATTACTAATTTTTTTTCAGACCTTTGTATTCAATATGTCGTCATCAAAACCAAGTGGCAGTAAAACTAAACGAAAAATTGCTGACGAACATAGGAATTTTCAAGAAAAGTTGGAATTAGAGTATTTTTGCTCTGAAGTAAAAGATAAAATCATCTGCTTGATATGTATTAATGCTATTAGTGTACCAAAATTATATAACATTAAACGTCATTATGAACAACATAAATCAAAATATGATACCTACGAAGGTTTAATGAAACAAGAAAAGTAAAAAGAGTTCAAGTTGGGAATGAAAAAAAACAACAGTTTATGTTTACTAAAAGTATCACAAGAGAGTGAAGCGGCGGTGCATGCAAGCTACGTTTTATCGGAGATGATATTAGCTATCATCCTTTTACTGAAGGTGATTTAATCAAGGAATGTTTAATTAAAGCTGCAGAAATTGTTTGTCCTGGAAGTGTGAAGACGTTTCAAGCAATATCTTTGTCTCGAAATACCGTTGTGGAAAGAGTTACTGATATGGCCAGAAATTTAAATGATCAGATAAAAGAAAAATCGTCTTGTTTCAAAGCATTTTCCATTGCCTGTGATGAGAGCACGGACATTGGGGGCGTAGCTCAGTTAGCTGTTTTTTTCGAGCTTGCGACACGGATTTCAACATTTTTGAGGAATTATTGGAACTAGTACCGATGCATGGCACTACTACAGGAGAAGATATATTTAATTGCGTTTATGATCTTTTGCAAAAATACAATTTACTTCAATCAAAATTGACTTCTGTAGCAACAGATAGAGCTCCTTCAATGACTGGAAAAACCAACGGTTTCGTAGCATTACTGCGAAAAAAACTAAGTGAAATTTCTGATGGTTCCAATATTCATCATACGCATTGCATTATACATCAGGAAGTTTTATGTACGAAGGTAATAAAAATGGAAAATGTGTTGACACCTATAAAAAAATTCATCAATTTCATAAGATCTCGAGGTTTAAATCAGCGACAGTTCTCTCTGTTCTTAACTGAATTAGAAAGCGAATATTCAGGTTTATCATACTATACCGAGGTACGTTGGCTATCATGCTCCAAGGTTCTCAAACAATTTTGGGACTTGAAAGAAGAAATATGTCAGTTTTTAATAACCAAGAATCAAGACATCACTTTGTTTTCTGATCAAGTATGGTTGCAAGATTTTTTCTTCATGGTTGACATAACAAAACACTTGTCGGATTTAAATTTGAAACTGCAAGGAAAGGATCAGATCATTACCAACATGTGTGACCAAGTTAATGCATTCAAATGTAAGCTAGTTCTTTGGGAAAAGCAGTTGAAAAACGAAGATTTAATGCACTTTCCGACATGCAACATGTACAAATCAAGTTTAGGTGAAACTGCATCGTATCAAAAATATGCGGAAAATATTTTAAGTCTTAGAAATGAATTTGAAACAAGGTTTTCTGATTTCAAATCTTTGGAAGGCAAGTTTACTTTGTTTTCTTCGATTTTCTCGATAAATATAGAATCAGTACCTAATCATATGAAAATGGAGGTAATAGATATCCAGTGCGATTCAGATTTAAAGGCAAAATTCATTGAAGTTGGCGTTTCTGAATTTTACAAATATTTGCCAGCCAGATTTGAAAACACTCAAAAATTAGCATATGAAATTATGTCCATGTTTGGAAGTACTTATCGGTGCGAGCAGTTATTTTCACTTATTAAAGGAAATAAGGCTCCAATCAGATCGAGAATTACTGACGTTCACCTTGGGTCAGTTTTAAAATTAATCACTGCGAACAAGATTTCCCCCGAAGTAGGAAAGATGGTAGCAGAAAAGAGATGCCAAATATCAGGGAGAAAATATTAACTTTACTTTCTTTTTTCTTATTAGCATTTTTTAAAATAAACCTACATAAATGTTACTATAAAAATTTAATTACTTGTTTTCTTTTTTTGCGGCCCACATAATCTTATTACTTTTTTATTTGGCCCGTGTTAGGATTTGAGTTTGACATGCTTGATGTAAGATATCTTTGATACGAATATTTTCTTGGCCTTCACTTGTGCAAGTAGTAAGTCTCATATCTCCTTTGGCTGTGGCTTGGGTAGTTTAGCCCATCTCAGCTAGGTTGATTTGACTTTCATAATCTACCACATTTTCCATCAAAGTTAGGTTTGGGGTTAAATGTGCGGTGCATCCTGAATCTATACACCATATTTGCCTATCATTTCTCTCATCTGGTGAATCTTCTAATTCTTTTACATATGTTTCAAATGCTTGCTCATTAGATCCTCTTTTCACAGTATCCATTAGGTTATTTGAATGTTCTCTACTGTATTTGTGATTTCTATAACCAGGAGTCCAATTCGTTTGATATCCTTGTTTCTGTTTATCTCGAAACCAGCAATCATTAGCTAGATGTCCCTTTTTATTACAAACAAAACATCTTTTTGGCTGAAATTGTTGAACTTTTCTATCTTTAATTCTGTATGCTTGTTCATGCCCATTCTCAACCGATTGATTTAATCTCATATTTCTTCTTGACTCCTCTTCTCTTAGAGTTTGTTGAATCTCTTCTACTGTTGCCTCTCTCTTTGATCGTAAGACAATAGCAATATTTTCATACTTTGGATGTATGCCTCTGACAATATGAAATGAAAGTTCTCTTGTGGTAAATTGATGTCCTAATGATGAACTTCTAGCAGCAATATTTTTTGCCCTTGTTATATATTCATCTACAGTTTCATTTTATCTTTCATTCTAATGTTCTTTAATTCTAAGCCTATATCAATAATTTTATCTTCCAAATTTCCTGTGTATGTTTTTTTCAGTGAGTCCCATACTTTTTTAGCATTTGTTTCACCTATGAACATTCCAGCTTGTTCATTAGTCAATGTTGTGATGATTATCCCAAAAGCTTCATCATTTTTATCACTCCAAATCTCCCAAGAACTTTTGTCTTCCATATCAGGTTCTGGATCGGAAATTACACATTTAAATAATTTTCTTCCTCTCAGAACTGCGCCGATTTTCAACGCCCATATTTGATAATTAGTTCCTGTTAATGGTTCAATTTTTGTTTGGGATAAAAAATTATATTCAACCATTTTCGCCTTTTGAGCTAATATAAACAAACCAATATAATTTAAACAAATATATATTTAAATTTATTTAAATATTGGGTAGCTTTTAAACATGCAATATATAGATATATAATTTAACTTAATCTATATAAATACCTTTAATCTTCTTAGAAGTGCTTCAGTTTCCCGATCAGAATAAACTTCTTGCTTAATCTTCAGAATAAATATTTTCGCTTTTGAGCTTTATATCAAATAACCACGCTCTGCTACCAATTGTTGACTTTGCTTAGAATTATTAATGAAACTGATTCCAATAATTATTATTTAAACATTATATTTATTGATTTACAAGAGAGAGAACAAAAATATAAAAGGGAAACTAATATTGAACAAAGGAACTTTTTTTGTTTCGGTTAGCGCCTATTTACCCGTGAGCTTACACACACACTCTGTGGAACAATTAATTAATATATATATATATATATATATATATATATATATATATACAACACTTTTTATAGTTTCATTCCTTTTGTAATATTTATTGTACATATATCTTGATTGGTTATTGGAGCGAGAGAGGACCTAGACGAAGACGGCGGATCACGACCTTGGAGGAAGACCACGAATAAATAAACACAATAACGTTGGAAGGTAATTTATTTTTATTTACTTTTATTTATTTACTTTTACTTTTATTTATTTGCTTTGAATATGGAAACCCGCTCGGAAAACGTGTATAACACCAAGAAGGAAGAAACCAAGGTCGACGACCCTGAAAAGCTGCAACTTGGTGCAACAATTGGTAGAGATACTGGTTTCGAACCAGTTGCTTTGAACCCCAATATAGAAATTCCGAAATATTGTAGGAATGAAAAAGAGTACTCATTCGCGCTCTACCTGAACCCTCCTAAAACGACCGATGAACTTCTTGTCGTGTGCAAGAAAATGGATTCTTTTGAAAAGAAGTATCGGGAACGTGTGGAGAAATCCAGAAACCTATATAACGGTCCACACAATTCTAGACCCCCAACAACAATATAGGTACGTGCCGCCGACTGCCACACGAAACTACCAGACCACTTCCAGGTCCCAAGCCCCTGTTTCCAATAATTATAAGAACGACTCCCCTCCTACTCCCAGGAAGTATCGAAACAACTTTCCCCAGCCCTCTACCCCTAGACGTCCTTATAATCCAAACTTTGCGCCGAAACCAAACCTTCAGAGAAACGCCTACAATAAAAGCCAAGAAGTGAGCAAAAATAGGACGGAAGATGGAAGACCAATCTGCTTTAAGTGTAACAAGCCAGGGCACGTGGCCCGTTATTGTAGGGTTAAGTCTATAAGAATCCTAGAAGAGGATCCAACAGCTACTCAAGACAAGGTCGAAGAAGAAATCCGAATGGATAATGGAACTGAGAAGTCGAGACCTCTGTTCTACGCTGACGTAAGTAATAACACGTACTCAAGTATTCCTAAGGAATAGATATGCCGCATTGGAAGATTTAAACTAAGCATCGCGCCTGAGTCCGTCAATCAAAGCAAGTCGACCATAAATGGAATTAAAAAGTTGTACCCCAAATATAAAATGAACATTAACGTGGATAGAATCGGTATCTGCGAAGCTTTGATTGATACAGGCGCCGATCTTTCAGTGGTCGACCTTAGTACAGCTCTTAATACAGGTCTTGAAATAATAAATCCTGATAAAATGCGCTCCCGATCCGATGGCAAAGAATTAGATATCGTAGGAAATATTGTTTTAAATATAAAATTTGATGACAAAACGATTACACATCAATTTGTGATAATGAGAACACATTTGGGAATATTTATACTTGGACGAGATTTTCTTAAGAAAATGAACGCAAAAATTGATTGTCAGCGTGAAATAATCAAATATGACTTGACAGGAAATCGTGACGTAATCAAATACCAACAGAAGAAAATAAAAAGTGCAAAGAATGCCATTATACCAGAACTTTCTATTAAATTGATTAAGGCATTTGTAGAAGCAGAGGATGGCGAATACATCATCGAGGAGAACCATAAAATGTTTCAAACAAATGGACTTCGACTAGCGAGAAGCTTAATAAATGTTGCGAATAAGGAAACATATATCTGGATAACAAACCCTTACCCTCGACCATTAAAAATATTAAAAAACCAAACATTGTGCTTTGGAAGCCAGCCAGCCGAAGTGAATCTTATGGAAGAAAGTGAAGAAAAGGAGCATGAAGAACCTCAATTTCAGATAAACGAAAATTTGTCATATAAGGAAAAAGAGCAATTGAAACAAGTTTTGGAAAAGTACGCGGATTTGTTTTCGTCGGGATTAGGAAGATCCAACTTAGCGAAACATTGAATTGATACAGAAGGCGCGAAACCGATCAAACACAAGCCTTATAGGGTGAGCGCGAAAGAGCGAGAAATCATAAAAGAGCAAATCGATGAAATGCTCAGAGACGGCATAATCAGACCATCCTCGAGTCCATGGTCCTTCCCCGTAATATTGGTCAAGAAGCGAGATGGTAAGTACAGATTCTGCGTTGAGCACAGAAAATTGAATGATGTAACAGTGAAGGATGTTTACCCAATTCCCAGAATTGATGAAGTATTGGACACACTTCAAAGATCCAAATACTTTTCAGCAATTGACCTTAAGTCAGGATATTGGCAAGTAGAGGTTGAGGAGAAAGATAAAGAAAAGACAGCCTTCACTACAGCTGATGACCTATATGAGTTCAACGTAATGCCCTTTGGACTATGCAATGCCTCTGCTACATTTGAGAGGAACATGGAAAATATGCTTGGTAATCTTAGATGGCAAATTTGCTTATGTTATCTAGATGACGTAATCATTTATAGCTCGGATTTTTCAACACATCTCAAAAGAATAGAAGATGTTCTAAGATGTTTCGCGAGGCTAATTTAAAATTGAACAACAAAAAATGCCAATTTGCTTTCGAAGAACTGGAGATTCTTGGCCATATAACTAATCAACATGGTATAAAACCAGCGGAGCATAATATCAAGGCTATTAGAGATTTTCCTCTACCCAAAAAGATAAAAAGAAGTTCAATCATTTTTAGGAATGTGTTCATATTATAGAAAATGTATCAAAGGTTTTTCGAAAATTGCCGATCCATTAACCAGTCTTATAAAAAAGAATGTACCTTTTACCTGGACATAAAATCAAGAAAAAGCATTTCAAACCCTTAAAGTAGCCTTGATAAATTCCCCAATATTAGGGCACTTTGATCCGAATGCAACTACTTACATTCATTCTGACGCATCTAACATCGGCTTGGGTGCAACATTAGCCCAAAAGTTCGGCGATGAAGAAAAGGTGGTCTCATATTTAAGTCGAACACTGAGCAAACCTGAACAAAATTATTCGACTACCGAA
>CP092864.1:20654717-20675542 GCA_030710605.1 Cordylochernes scorpioides | reverse complement strand
TAACTTAAACACAGAAAAATCGTGGACTCAAAAGTACAACACAAAAAAAAAGTAAATAATAAACCACAATTTGTTAAATAAAATAAAAAAAACAGTACTTAGCTTTATTGCTGCTTAGGTAGGGATCGGACCGGGGTTACACAGGTATGCGCCGAGATTGCCAGACAGGGATATAGCACGCAGAGAACACTTTAAGTGTCCCCACAAGATATTCCACCACACTCGCGTCGACTCATACCATAGCCCCCTTTATATACAAACATGACCACATTCGTCCAATTAGAATGCTGGAGAGATCGGTTTACTTATCTGATAAAACAAAGTTCTTCGCACTAAAGAAATAGGATAAGATAAGCGTGCGAATATTTGTCAATATAATTTGACAAAAGGTCTCTTTCCAAAAAAAAAAAAAAACTAACCAATCTACCAAACATTCTTATTGTCCCGTAAGGAAAACCTCCCGCTATTCGGGAGGGAAAAGCTCACGGGAGCCATGTTATAAAGAAACAAACAAAAAAAAAAAACTAAAGAGAGGAGAAGTAGGCATCCGGGTCGTTCCATAAAGGCGCCTTCCATCTTGCTCCTCCCAAAAGAAACTTGAAAAAAAAAAATCTGCGCAAACTACGTGAGTTACCATGAGTGATTACCAAACACACATATATAATATGCTTTAGCAGCCAGAGTTTAATGGGGGACCAAATAAGCTCTCATCTGGGACCGGCTGGGTATGTTAGGTAGAGACTTAGGGTATTGACAGACGCTCACTTGATGAGAAACCGAACGATCCAATTCCATTCAGTTCTCTCAAGTCCAAGAGCTAAAAGCTCTTCTTAACGTCTGTTTCTAAACGCTTTCATCCTATCGACATGTACAACTTTCACATCGTGCATGGTGACCCCTCTTACTCTAAAGTTAACATCGGAGACCCTAGCTTCCACACGGAAAGGCCCATAGACGTTGGAGTAACCTTCAGTCTTAGGAACAGCTAGCATTACCAAATCTCCTCTGTCGAAACTTCCGGAATAAGGTGGCCTAGGATTCATAAGCTTTTTAGCAGAATTACCTGACATAAACTGTCTGACAGTCTCCTTTGCTTTCCGCATCACCCTTAACCTCTCAGCCCAAGTAGGCTTTCTAAAACTATTAACAGACCCAGCGCTACACTCACAGCTTCTGTTAAACTCAGTAGGTGGCAACTTTACAGCCTCGTTTTCAATGCGCTTCACTGATTTCTCCTCGAAGGAGCTTGAAACCATCGGTCTATGCACACTGGCAACGTAGCTAAGGTCTACATAATCTCGGTCTTCTGGTTTCAAGGAAATCATGTTGCAACGCTCCCGTATGGCAGGTAACGGGATATTGAATCTCCTTATATCATTGATTCCCAGAATCCCGTCGTAGGCCTTATCTCCGAGTGACATTAGCCAAAACCTTATCTCTCCCAGCTCAATGCCGTTTTCGTTACCAACTCTACAGGTTTTAACACGTGTAAGTGTCTGCTCTTGGCCTGTCACTGACACTATACGTAAAGTTTTAAGTGCATCGTCCCAATTCTCCTTCAAGACCTTGCACTTTTCAGAATCAATAATACTGACTTGGCTTCCTGTATCGTATAACAGGTGCCACATATTGCCGTTAATATTCACCTTAACTATTGGCAGATTTCTAAACTGATTTCCTCCATATGAACGTATGTTCACTATCTCAGCATTGTCAAGAGTATTGCGGTTGAAAAACATAGAAGACTGTCTTGAGCAATCACTAGCTATATGTCCTAAGCTACACTCAGGTGGACTCAGCCTGATTTCGCCCAACAATTTAGTCAGTTTTTCTACTTCACCCCTAAGATCTGCAATACACTGCTCATTTTCGTGCTTCATCCTGTTTACACTGGCACTAAGCATCTTCATCTCACTCTTAATGCTATTTATTTCTACAACCCCTTCTACTGAACATACCCCTTTCATAAAGCTGCAACGGTGTTCTACACTATCCTCCGTGGCCATGACACTGACTGCTTTGTCTATTGATTTAGCTTCACTGCGAACAATAGCCTCTCTATACTTATCGAGCACATTTTCGAGGAAAATTTCGAACACTAGGCTATCGTCAAAACTGTACTCTACTTTATCTCTAATGGCCAGGAATCTTTCTTTAAAAACCATAGGACTTTCCCCAACTCTCTGCTTAAGACCTTCTATTAATTTAAGGCATTTCCTAATACCACGCGCTTTCTTAGGGTACAATATGTTCAGTTTACTAGCAATACTTTTGAAACTGCTATCGTTACGGATACCCATCTCCTCTAAGCTAAACCTAACTTCAGGGGATAGAGCCTCGAACATGAGCAGTGCTTTGACCTCAGGATCCCATTTGCCTACTCGAGCTTTAAGCTCGACTTCCCGAATGAAAGATTCGAGATCAACCCCATTAAACACTGACAGGTTAAGCATAGAGTTCACAAACATGATGGAGTACAAAAAATAGTAATAAACCACACAATCAAAGAAAAAAAAAACGCACGTAAAATTACAGGAATTTACACGTGCAAAACACCAGTAATCCTGGCAGGGCTCGCCAATGACAAATCGTCAGTATTTACGGGTTAACACACAAATACAATATACTAGGGCCTACAGTAAGAGTAACTTAAACACAGAAAAATCGTGGACTCAAAAGTACAACACAAAAAAAAAGTAAATAATAAACCACAATTTGTTAAATAAAATTAAAAAAAACAGTACTTAGCTTTATTGCTGCTTAGGTAGGGATCGGACCGGGGTTACACAGGTATGCGCCGAGATTGCCAGACAGGGATATAGCACGCAGAGAACACTTTAAGTGTCCCCACAAGATATTCCACCACACTCGCGTCGACTCATACCATAGCCCCCTTTATATACAAACATGACCACATTCGTCCAATTAGAATGCTGGAGAGATCGGTTTACTTATCTGATAAAACAACGTTCTTCGCACTAAAGAAATAGGATAAGATAAGCGTGCGAATATTTGTCAATATAATTTGACAGTTTGGCCAGATTTTTTTAATGTAATGCCTTTCCCTATCTCTGCTATCCCACTCGCACAGAAAACTAAAACATTTTGTATATCCAAGCTGTAATCCACGCAAGAGAGCAACGACTTTCAAATCGCTGCATATTTTCCAACCGTATCTTTCATATTCTATCTTTTTCAAAAGCAGTTTCATGTTTTCGTAAGTCTCTTTCATGTTGGATGCATGTGCTATTGGCACTGATGGGAACTTATTTTCATTGTGAAGGAGAATAGCTTTCATACTAATTTTTGAAGAATCAATGAATAAACGCCACTCTTCTGTATCATGGTCATGACCAAGCGCTTCCATTAGACTAACAACATCATTGCAATATACTAAACCATTCTCTTGTGAAAAGAAGTCTTGAAATTCATCTTGACGCTTGCGAAAAAAGCACACTTTTGTGCCTTTATGTAGCAGATTCCAGCCTTTTAACCTAGAGCCTAAAAGTTCACTCTGTTTTTTGGATAAATCTAAATCACGTACGAGGTCGTTCAAATCTCCTTGGGTTAATAAATGAGGTTCAGATAAAGCACCTGCTTCAAAATTTGTGTCATCCCATTGTTGCTCTCGTCTATCTGAATCATCGTCACTAAATATTACATTTTCAGGAGGCTGTGGAACAGGTAAAATATCACTATGAGGAACCGGTCTCATAGCAGAAGGCAAATCTGGATATTCAACTGTATGTCTTGATTTGGATGTAATACCTGTAGTCTTTGTCAAACAAAAATAACAGTCTGAAGAATGGTCTTTAGGTTCCCTCCATATCATTGGAACCGCAAAAGGCATATGACGTTCACCTTTAGTCCACCCTGTAAGATGTCGAACACAAATTACACAACAATGGTGAGGAGCACAAGTCTTATCTTGGTCACCGACTATAAAGCCAAAATAAAGTTCATAGCACTTTTTGATGAGCGGTGTAAAGTTTCGCCTTTGAACTTTGAAAGTTAATTCCCCACAAATATAACAGAAAATATCAGGAATATTAATGCAACGCCTCGGCATATTGACACAGTCTAGTGCACACGATTTATAAAAGCAAATCGATAGAGAAGAATAAACTAATCACTTCAAATTTACCTGTCACTTCTGCTGCAAATCTATTAAACAAATCGGTAGGTTCAATTTAAATATATATATTAAAACTGTTAATGAGTAAATAGCATTACAGAGCTTGTCGTTATTTTTGAGTTGAAAGCAAAACAGATTATAATAGTATATAATAATAAATGATATATATTCAATTAAAATTTCAATAATTTGTTATTTAAATTAATATTTATGATTCTTAAAGAGCAAAATTTAATTAATAACAAATAAAATAAAGCTTTTGGCTCCACATACCAACTCTTCTTGTCAAAAATAAAGCGCTAGCTTAGCTAATGATGTAACTTAAAAAATGCTTACGTAACATTGGTTGTATTTATTACTGTATTTATCCCAATACTAAAAAAAGACCATCAGGCAAAAACCATGGGTGATGGGAAATTTCTGATTAGATTTTTGAGTTCAGCATGAAAAGTTACACTAGAAACACCATCAGGTTCTCTTGTGTAAAAAAAAAATAAAGGTTTTTTTGTAGACCTGTGTAATTAAAGATTTTAAAAAAATAATAAATATTAAAATATAAAGAAATCTATTGTAAAAAAAAACTTTAAACTCTTATTTATAATTAGAAACTATATATAACTCTCTCTCTCTCTCTCTCTCGGCCGTGCGGCCACGCGGCGCGCGAGCTCCGCGTTTTTTGAGTCTGAGATGGAGGCCATGGAGACTAATAACCCCTTTGGGGTATTGGCTGAAAGCCAGGAGAATGGGCTGCAAGCCCATATGAACTCCACAGAAAACCCTCAAGGCTCCACCGAAATATCGGCAAATGAATCAGATATGGCTGAAAGCCTTTCTGATTCAAACAATCGTAAAGATGCAAATTCTGAGCCGGCGGCGGACGGCGGACATGCAAATTCTCGCCGCAATTGGGCTGATTGCCCGGAACTGAACGACCAGCTTCCCGATGGCGAAGATGGAATCTTCACCACAGTGGGAGGCTCTAAGAAAAGGCCACATGACCCTGACCATGTCAACTCGGGGGCCAAAAAGGGATGCGTCCAGGCACCGAGGATCGCTCCCAACAGCAGCAGGCCACGAGTCACGCCAAGGGCCAGCAGGGTGCGCGAATGCCAGACCACCAGGCAGAAGCAGGCGACCTTCCGAGCCAGGTCGGCAGCGATGCAGGCGGACCAGTGTGTCTACCTGGAGTTCTGCCCAGACTTCACCGAGGACCAGTACTTCCTGGCGCTGGAAGCCAAGCTGGGCAAGGGCACCGTCTACCAGCTGACGAAGATGGAGGGGCAATTCCTGGTCGGCCTCTCCGGTGTCCAGCAAGCCGACAAGCTCGTGGAGGATGGGCTGGAGATCGAGGACGCCCTCCTGCGAGCTACACCACTGAAGAAGCGGGCTGAACGGATCATGTTCGGGAACGTTCCGTTCTTCGTTGAAAACCTGGACCTCGTGGCAGCCCTGCAGCCCTTCGGACAGATAACATCCATCGTCCAGAAAATGAAGGAGCTGGGCGAGTCATACTGGGCTGACGCACGGCGTGAGGCCTTCATCACTCTCCGAGACGGTGTGAAGCTCTCACACATCCCAGCCCGTCTCAATATCAAAGCCAAAGGAGTGACTAGCCACGTGTACGTCACCTATGGTATCAGGTGCTCCTTATGCTATAAGCACGGGCACAAGCGTGCCAACTGCCCCCGGAAGACTGGTGTCCAAGAAGCTAACCTGCTTCTACACCTGGATTCCCCCGCTGGTCCAAATAACGCCGGAGGAAGGCAGCCCTCCTCCTCGAACGTCATGCCTGCTCCAGTACCAACGCCAGCCGCAGGTCCATCATCGACAGCTGCTCTGATCCCAGATGTAACACCAGAACCACCCGCAGCACCACCAACCCCAGCTACATCACCAGCTCCACCTGCAGCTCCTGCACCTGCTCCAGAGACCCTACCTACGGCTTCTGTGGACCCAGTCCCTCCTACATCAAAGCAGTGCCGTGGTGGCGCTCGGAAGACGCATAAAAAGTCCAACGTGACCCGGACCCAGCTCAACGAACTCCTTGAGCGCATTCACAGCAACATCTTGGACAAGTCTGGGCTCGAAGGGCTTGAAAGAGAAGAAGTCTTGGACGCACTAGCCTCAGTCCCCGGTCTGAAGAGCCTGATAAACAAGATCGGGAGCGAGCAGTTAACCGCCCTCAACAATACTGCCCAGGAGCTGATCGACGCCCTGCCCGACTCCAACTGCGCTCTCTACAAGCGCCTATCGGACGTTCGTGCCCAGACGAGGAGCGCCCAATGAGCTTCCGTCTGGCTTCCATCAACGCCCGCGGGCTCGCCGCTCGCGAGAGGAGCATTGAGCTCTGTCACTTCCTGCGCCAACATCGCGTAGACGTCGCCTTTATTCAGGAGACCAACACCTCGTCGCTGGATCCCATTCAACATCTGTGCCTGGGCTACAGCGCCGCCACCGTGCCCCCCGCAGCCCTCAGGGGTTCGGGCCTCGCCTGCTTCTTCGCGCCGGGGGTCGCTGTCCTGCGGCAGCGCGTCCTGTGGCCGGGAAACATCTCCATCGTCTCCTTCGACGTCCGAGGCCAGGAAGTGCGTGTCATCAACTGTCACTTGTCACACATTCCTCGCGAGCGGCTTGAGCAGCTGAAGTCCATAACAGCAGCCGCGATCCAGGAGGACGTCTGGGTGGTGGGTGATCTCAACATCGACGAGCAGAGCCCGAGCGACATAACATCCGGCTCGGTGGAGGCCCTCACGGAGCTAATGGACCAGACAGCCCTCGTTGATGTTGCCACCCTCTTCGACGCCGAACACCTTCCAACCAGAGTGGCCAGCTGCAGGAGTCGGGTTGACGCAGCTCGCCTGGACAGAATTCTCTTGCCATCGAGACTCCTGGAGAGAGTGACACTGTACAAGACCATCTACTACAGGCTCTCTGACCATCGAGCTATCCTCACCCAGATGGGCTCGCCTCATTCCCCTCGCCAGCCCTGCGTGGCCGCCATGCTTCGTTCGGCTCTGGTGGATGAACATCTGTTGGCAACAATAGAAAGAACATCTGGATCTATTGCGGACATGTCCAGCGAAGCTCTTTGGATTAGATGGTCCAAGATCAAGGCCGAACTCCTGGCGGAGGTGAGATCCCTCCATGTCCCACGCGTCGCAGATGACGACCACATCTCGCGCGCCAGGCGGTATCTGCAGGCCAGACTGGAGGCAGCATCTTCAGCCGCCGACTACCCATCGCTGCCCGACCTTGTGCGCTCGCTTCGCGTCCGAAGGCCCGCTGGCACGACCATCCGGGATGAAGATGGGAGCGTCATCGACGGCGGGGAGCTGCGACGACGGGCATACTCCGTCTACCAGCGCCGCTTTGCCTGTGAATCCGGCGACCCCATCGCCGCCGCTGAGTTCATCCGGGGGACGACCACCACCCTCACCCTGGAAGAGGATGATCCACTGACCCGCCCTGACATCACAGGCGCAGATATCGCGGCGGCCATCCGCCGACTACCGCTCGGAAAGGCTCCCGGGTGGGACGAATTGCCCTGCGAGTTTCTCATCACCTACGAAGACTTCTTCGTAGAGGCTCTCAGGCGCGTCTTCGAGGCCTCCAAACTCCGCGGGGGCCCTGCCTTCATCGATCAGGCGCAGCACCATCTGCCTCGTCCCCAAGTCCAACGGCGGCCCTGGGCTCAGCGGTTACAGGCCGATTTCGCTCCCCACAGCTGACTACCGCGTCCTGGGCAACATCCTCCTCCAGCGTCTGCGGCCCCATCTTCCCGCCCTGGTGCCTCGGTGCCAGACATACGCTGTTCCGGGAAGGTCTCCCAGTTGGAACGTGGCGCGAGTAGCCGACGAGATCGACTTGGCTACGAGGAACGGGTCGGAGCTGGCTGTCATCTCAACGGACCTAGAGTCGGCCTTCGACACCCTGGACCGCTGCTTTCTGGTGTCCCTGATGGTCTCTCTGCGGCTGCCTCCTGCCTTCGTTGAGTGGTTCCTCCTCCTGTATGCCGGGGCGGATGCGGCGGTGCGGGCCGGAGGACTCCACACAAAGCCCTTCCATCTGCTGAACGGGGTGAGGCAGGGCTGTGCCATCAGCGCCGCTTTGTTTAGCCTCGCCACTGGCCCTCTCCTGGTGCGCCTCGAGCGTGCGCTCGGCCCCGGAAACGTCCTCGCCTACGCCGACGACATCGTGCTGCTCATCAGGCGCGACGAGCTCTTCGACGTGGTGAGAATCATCTTCGAGGACTTCCGGCGCGCTTCGGGAATAGGCGTCAACTTTGCGAAGTGTAAAGGCCTATGGTGCGGCGCCTGGCGGGCCCGCACCGACACGCAGCTTGGCATCTCCTGGACATCGGAGCAGATCCGGGTACTGGGCTGCAACTTAACACCTGCAGTGTCATCCTCCGCCCAGGAACAACATCTCCTTGCACTGCTCGAGAGTGCTGTGGCGAGGTGGGTCCCCTTCACCCGCGGCCTCTCCTTAGTCGGTCGAGCCAGAGCCGCCAACTCGCTGGTGTTGTCCGCCGTGGTGCACCATCTTCACGGCTACCTGCCCACAGACTCCACCATCGCCAAGCTGCAAGCCCGACTAGTGCGCTTTGTCTGGGGACCTCGGCGTACTACCTGGTTGCCGGGCGGCGTTCTTGCTAGGCCAGTCTCCGTGGGCGGCTTCGGACTTCTCGACATTAGAACGCAGCTTCGCCTGGCGTGCTTGAGGGGCGTTCAGACAGCGCTGCGCGGAGGCCTCAACGCCTACTCTTGGCTCGCTGTGAGTGGGACGTGGCTGACCCCTCCAACATCTGGGACATGGCATCCACCTCGGCGCCGCAGGCTCCTCAAGCTCTGGGAGGCCGTCTCGGAGATATTGGAGCTGAACCACCGGGTGCTGCCGCCACATCAGCTTCAGGAGCTCCATATCATCGGGGACTCCAGGTTCCTCCGGCCTCCAGATCTTTTGGTCGCATCGCGGTGGGCGGGAATGCGCGTTGGCGATCTCACCAGCTCTTCATCTCTCCCTCTGCGCACCACCCGCGCCGCCCTCGCTGACATCGCGGCACTCACCACCTTCTGCAGCCGGATTGTGGAAGAGAACCGGAACCACACCCACCGGGTTGACAACATCAAGGACGGCATCGTGCTGCGCGGGACGGCCACTGCGTTCCAGCGCCTAACCACCCGCACTGCCCGCCGCATGCTAGAACGTCCACGCCTGGCTGCACTGCCCATCACCCAGCTGCTAGCCCGGTGGCTTCCCCACGTCAGCATCCCCATCTCCATCAGCTGGCCTTCTCTCCGGCGAGGTGCCTTCTCGGGGCACAATGCCGACGTTGCCGTGCGGCTGGCCCTTCACGCCCTTCCCCATCCAGCGCATCCGGCCTCAGCCCGGGAGTCCTGCATCGCCTGTGGGTCCGTAGACCTATCACTGGCCCACCGCTACTGGTCCTGTAGGCGGATCAGGCCTGTCATCCTGGAGGCCTTCACCATCATCCAGCGGTCCCCTGACCTGCAGGGATGGATCTTCGGGCTTGACCTGGAGGACGACGCCCTGGCCATCCTGGCGTCTGCCAAGACCCGTATCTACAGGCACTTCCTGGGCCTGGAGATACGAGGCGTCCAAGAAGACCCTCTCATCGTCTGGAGGAGGACTCTGGCAAGTTGGTGGAGCCTTCCTCAATCATAATTTCACTGTATTTTATCATTTTTTCATCCATAATTGACTTGTAGTCAATAAAGAATGTTTAACCGTCTCTCTCTCTCTCTCTCTCTCTCTTTGTATTTTAAAAATTATTTTTCAACTGTGCTATTATAACACTATGCAGCGCTGAGTTTGTCTATACAAAAATGTAATGCCTTGATAAAGATTTGGCGTTCAGCCAACAGAAATATTGGCAAATAAATCTTTTATTAAATCCAATATATGCCTTTTTATTATCTAATGATTTAAGTATGGATTGCTCTATTTTCAAAATAAATATACATATTTTGACGAAATTGTATATAGAAATTAATGACAAAATACATCTAGTATTACGAATTGAACGGTATCAAATTATTGTGGGGATATTATAGATATTTTTATATACGAAAAATACCAAACGAACCCAATAAAAAATAAGCCTAATAAAGAAACAAAAGACAACCAAATCAATGGGCCAATTTGTGGCATCGTAAACCACAGCGCCGTAAATTTGAAGCGGCAATCAGGTTGTCGTGTGACAGATAATAGAGGCTCATGGGAAGGTGTCGTCATCTTGTTACCTGCACCGTTTTATTGGTCGTTTGGGGCCCATTTGTCGTCTGGCATACAATTCTCTTTTCCCGCTCTTTTTTCACTTTCGTGCCTCTCTTCTGGTAATTAATTGCAACCATTTTAAATTTAAAATCGTTGCAATTGCAACAACTGATTTTTTTTTTATTTTCATGCATTATCAATATTGTATATTCATTTTAAACTAGATATTTTTCATTTTCTTTTTGTCTCTTGATAAACTGAGTGATTTAGAAAACAATGTATTTTGACAATCTATCATAGTCATGTATTTTAATATTAATAATTTTTGTTTCCATATGTATTGTATTATTAATTATATTTGGTAAGAGAAAGATTTTAAAATAGTTATTATTCTGTGCTTTTATTCATTATTCAACTCTTTCATAAATGGACACTTAGTCAATTTTCACATTAATATAATGTACAGCGATACTTTCAGAAAAATATATTCAAAAAGTAAGTTACTTTTTTTCTGCTTATGTTGTTGCTTATTTGTTTAATGTAAATGTTCATTCAATGCTCTTTTTCTTAATTGTTTATTTAATTTTTGATAATTCTGTTACCTACTCTACTACAATATGAATTATTGTAAATAGTTTCACGCGCAATTATCCAGATCGGATATAGCGTGTCTTGTTTGCAACTGATAATAAATAAAACAAGTTACTTTTTTTTTCATGCTCCCATTCTTATCAACCACGGTCATGTACTTGCCGACCTTGCTCTTGTGAATTTCGATATAGAGCCGAACTGTCCTTATTGATTATAATAATCGGTGGACAATGTTGTTAATTTTCGATTGAAGAGTTGGAGCATTTCGATATAAAATATATTTATTGGCTTATATACTTAGCACAACATTATAAGGGTAAGAAATGATTAAATGCAAAAGATTATATATCTAAATACAAAAGGTTATTTAAAAATTAAAGACCATCCTTTGTTCTTCATGTCAAAACATTCTTCTTTGTTCTCCATGATTTTTATTGATGTTCCTTTTTCCACAGACATTAAACCTTCAGACAAGTGGGTAACACCCTCGATTCCCGACAGTCATTAACCGGGATCGAATCCTGCGTTAACATTTTGTTTAATATGTGAATAACCTTCACATGTTATTCATTGTTGCAATTATCATAAACTAGGTTGCTCTTTTTGAGCGGTAACTAATAAAGTGATTTTGGAACAAAAGAAGTCCTCATTGATTTGAAGAATCAAAACAATGGATCACCTCTTCTTCAGCTGTCCTGCTTTCCTGAGGCATAGGATGCAACGGCTCTTCTGTTTGGACTCTTCCATTTCAAGCCTACCTCCCAGGCTTTCCAGACTTGTCCATAGCAAGGGACTTTCTGGCAAATTAGTTCGGATCAGTAACTACTCAGGCCATGGTTATAAGTGCTTGGTACTAGTTAGTAACTGTCAGCTGGACACCCCGGAGTAGTTAGCGTTCTGTTCTCCAGGAACATTGGTAATTTCTATATAATTTATGACAATTAATTTTATAGAAATAAAGTGTTTTTTTTTACATATATATCAACAAATATTTTCTCTACAGGCCTTACTGCAATTAAAAAAGTTATCTCATTCATGTATCATGTACTGGCAACCTTGCTCTAGGGAATTTTGTGATTGAACAAAAACTGTTCTCATGGCTTGGAAGAATCACATAAATAGATCACCTCTTCTCCAGCTGTCCTGCTTTCCTGAGGCATAGGATGCAACGGCTCTTCTATTTGTATACCCACTTAATTCAATCCTACCTCCCAGGCTTTCCAGACTCGACCCTAGCAAGGAACCTTCTGACAAACTGGTTCGGATCAGTAACTACTCAGGCCAAGACTAAAAGTGTTTAGCACTAGTTTGTACTAGCCAGCTGGACAGCCCGGGTAGTTGGAGTTCTGTTCTCCAGGAACACTGGTAATTTCTATATCTTCGTTTCTGGTTCATTTCTGATATAATTAGCAGAAGGAGAGAAGATAATCCCAAAAAGAGAGGCAAAATATTACAAGACTTGGGCTACAACCGAGATTTATCCAAGTGTTTATAAAATAAAGAAAACACACTTTTGATTTTATATAAATCTCTCTTATAACTTTTTATTCACGCAATAGATACAACATAAACATCCTTTATGTAATTTGGTTTCAAATACACTCATGGACAAAACTTAAGAAGGTGGGATTTCTTTTATGTCGCCGTTCGTCTGATGTTTTAAAGAGACAGAGACAATTTTGTTCACACTTGGTTATCTCGGGCCTTCAATAAAGGTCACTGTAATATCTTTCAGAGTTAATATCTGAATCCCGATATACATGCTAAAAGGTACAACTTCCTTTAGTTTTGTCCATGAGTGTACATAATCGGAAAATTATATTAAGCAATTCTTTTTAAAATAAAATTTATTCTTTATCATTTATTATATTATACAGTAGAACTTGGATAATTCTAAAACCTCTTTAATTTGAATATTATTTATCTTGGTTCTTAGAATTTCCTATAAATAGAATTTCCGTTTTTAATTCGAATTTTTGGAGAATTCTTTTTTTTTGTCCCTTGGGCTTCGAGTTATCCAATTTCGACTGTATTATACGTATTTTATTCTATCATATATTTTAAACAAAAATTTTAGTCCGTTTTTTTAGATAAAACAATAATTTTAAAATATAGAGAGCGTTACCTATGAGCAGAAAAATAAGTATTCACTACAACATTTTTTAAGAGTTTCGGCATGCCAAAACAAGCTACCGAAACTGGCAAAATATGGCGTCTCATTGTTTACTTCTTATAACAAAATGGGTTTATTTAAATCTCTATAAATGTAAACCAGAAATTAGAGAAATCTATAAAAGTAGACCTGAAAAGGTTTTTGAAATATATGGTCATAAAATTATATGAAATAATGAACTATTTGATAGTTCCTATTATTTTTGGTGATAGCTTTGTTCCATAACGTGAAATTATTTGAATATTACTTTTGATTATGAAAGAGAGAACGATAGGCATTTAGCCTTGTTTGTGCATATACACAACTTAAATCTTATGTTAAAATGTTTCGCTGAGTTTGAATTCTTCTTCTCCGGGAGACCTTTTAGAATAAAACAAAAACTTGACTTAGAGTTTAGAATTTACTACAAACAACAAAAGAATTTAGAATTTTACATACACACCACTGAATACGATTTTTTAATTTACATCACAAAAACAACAATAAAAATTAACCACACACTGTTGCTGAATTAAGAAAAATAAACAAACATAAAAGCCAATAATCAATGAATATATCTACAAATTAGTAAAGCACAATAACAATAAAGAATAAAATAACAATAATAATAATGATTTTAACAAAACAAGCCTATAAAAATGCACTCGAGAAAAACCCGGGCAAGGTTAAAAACGTCTAGCAATATATAGCAATACAGTAAAACCTGTCTTAGAATTTTTCCTGTCTTAGGAGACGATATTAAGTGACAACCATTTGTTTTTCCAATAATTTAGTTTTCTTAGACATATGACCCTGTCTCTTGCACGTTAACGTCTAATTTTTTAAACACCTAAAAAGGCTAAATTGTGTTTTATATCTTCTATTAAGAGCATAATTTAATTTGCATACGATAACTTTTAGGTTTATTACACCAATACCTCACTTTGCGTCGGGGTTACGTTCCAAAAAAAAACACGACGCAAATTGAAACGACGCAAAGTGAAAATATGTGAAGGCGCAATCAAAAGCAAAGGTGTTGCCATATTTTAGGGAAAAAAAAATAATTAAAAAAAGTTAAAGACTCGAATCCAAAACAACGCAACTTCGAAAATCTAACGACGCACAGTGAAAATCAGTAAAAATTAAGAAGCGACGCAACTTCGAAAAAACGCAAAAACGAAACGACGCAAAGCGAGGTATTGGTGTATAACCAATTTTATTCGAAATGTGTTAAGAATCAATCTGTGATTGAGAGTGAATTTTTCTCAAGACCAAATTGAAACTCTCAAGACAGGTTTTACTCTAAATGGTTATAAGAATAAACTATTTAAATTTGATTTTTGAGAAAAAAAAAACTTTGAAAATGTATAGTAAAAATAAGTGAGATTTATCGTTACGGGGCTAAGGAGGAGAAAGTTGATTCGTCATCTATTCTGTAATTGTAGAAATCAATTTTAAATTGATACAATAAGTCATTGGTAGATATTATTTGTAGATAAATCGCAAATTTACCAACACAATGCTTTTCTAGTAGCGCTAATGGGGAATACCTGAGAAATCCGTTTCAAGTTGATACAATAGATCTTTGGACAATTTGTGTATTTTATTTGTAGATAAATCTCAAATTTGCGAGAAAAATACTTTTCTAATAGCTAAAGAAGAAAACCTGAAAATCTGTTTTATATTGTAACACAATAGGGGGCCTTAGGTGAGGTGTGTATTTTAGTTGTAGATAATCGCAAATTTTCAAGCGCACAATGTTTTTCTAATAAATAAATGGGAAAACCTGCGAAATCTGTTTTAAATTGATACAATAGATTTTTGAGCTAGGTGTGTATTTTATGAGTAGATGAATTGCAACTTTACGAACACAATGTTTTTCTAGTAGACAAAAGGGAAACTTGATAAATCTGTTTTAAATTGCTACAATAGGTCGAGTTGTGTATTTTATTAGTTGATAAATCGCACAATGCTTTTGGAAAAACCTCTAAGAAATGTGTTTTAAATAATTTTTGAAAAAGCAAGTTGTAAGAGTGACCAGTAAACAAATAACCAAAAGTCTGCGTGCAGGGGTCAAGCTCTGCTCCCCAGGTCACGGTCGGTGGGGTGAGACGGCACGGAGGATCATTTGTCGCGTCACCTTGCTCCTACAGTGTCGGCGTCTACTGATTGATGGCTTCTACTCAACTCTCTCTTTCTCTTTAATATATAACTCAAATATATATCATTTTATATGAGGGCTATAGACATGAGCGGTAAGGCGTCACTCACTTTATAAAAATGCATCAAAACAATACATTATATCTATCACTCCTTGTTCGGCTGTACACGCTTGTTCGGCGGTACAACAACTAAAATTGGAAGGATATAGAGAAGATTAGCATGGTCCCTGTGATACTTTTTCGTTGGTACAACTACTACTACAATAGGTAGGATACAGAGAATATTAGCATGGTCCCTGTGATACTTGTTCGGCGGTACAACTACTACAATAGGAATGATACAGAGAAGATTAGCATGGTCCCTGCCATACTTGTTCGGCGGTACAACTACTACAATAGGAATGATACAGAGAAGATTAGCATGGCCCCTGCCATACTTGTTCGGCGATACAACTACTACAATAGGAATGATACAGAGAAGATTAGCATGGCCCCTGCCATACTTGTTCGGCGGTACAACTACTACAATAGGAAGAATACAGAGAAGATTAGCATTGCCCCTGCCATACTTGTTCGGCGGTACAACTACTACAATAGGAACGATACAGAGAAGATTAGCATTGCCCCTGCCATACTTGTTCGGCGGTACAACTACTACAATAGGAAGAATACAGAGAAGATTAGCATGGCCCCTGTGATACCAGTTCGGCAGTACAACTACTACAATAGGAAGGATACAGAGAAGATTATCATGACTCCTGTGATACTTGTTCGGTTGTACAACTACTACAATAGGAAGGATACAGAGAAAATTATCATGACTCGTGTGATACTTGTTCGGTGGTACAACTACTACAATAGGAAGGATACAGAGAAGATTATCATGACTCGTGTGATACTTGTTCGGTGGTACAACTACTACAATAGGAAGGATACAGAGAAGATTAGCATGGTCCCTGCAATACTTGTTCGGCGGTACAGCTACTACAATAGAAAGGATACAGAGAAGATTAGAATGGTCCCTGCAATACTTGTTCGACGGTACAACTACTACAATAGGATTGATTAAGAGAATATTAGCATTGTCCCTACAAACTTGTTCAACGGTACAACTACTACAATAGGAGTGATACAGAGAAGATTAGCATGGTCCCTTCAATACTTGTTCGACGGTACAACTACTACAATAGGAGCGATTAAGAGAATATTTGCATTGTCCCTGCAAACTTGTTCGGCGGTACAACTACTACAATAGGAAGGATACAGAGAAGATTAACATGGTCCCTGCAATACCAGTTCGGCGGTACAACTACTACAATAGGAAGGAAACAGAGAAGATTAACATGGTGCCTGCAATACCAGTTCGACGGTACAACTACTACAATAGGAAAAATACAGAGAAGATTAACATGGTCCCTGTGATACTAGTTCGGCGGTACAACTACTACAATAGCAACGATACAGAGAAGATTAACATTGTCTCTGCAATACTTGTTCGCCGGTCCAGCTACTACAATAGTCTGAATCTAGATTTACATGCTGAAAGGTATAACTTCCTTAAGTTTTGTCCATGAGTGTATGTGGTACTTGGAGTGGCAGGCCTTTACCCACCTTGAACACCATTATTCTTGAGATATGGGTAGAAAATAATTGCTTCTATACATTGATATTAAAAATATTTAGATAACAGAAATAAATTCCAAAACACAATTTATTTAAAGTAATTTATTTTAGCTCTAATTCTTTCTCAGAAGTAAAAATTATATAAAAAATTTATAACATGAATTTTTTTGTTTAAAAATAAAAACTTTATTATCTAGAGCTTTGGAATCTGACGGAAAAATTGCATTCAAATAACTGTAATTAGGATCAAAATCCGTAAGTTCAAATAGTGGAGATGTCTTAATAAAAATCCTAAATTAAAATTGTAGAAAATTTTGATTTTTGCTATCTGAAACGTTTTGGTCATATCTTATTAATAGACAATTCCAACAATTCAATTGACTCTTCTAATTAAATGTTACTGGGAGAAATTATGATAAATAAATGGGTAAAAAATAGTCAGTGGACGAGTAGGTAACACCCTCGATTCCCGACAGCCATGAACCGGAATCGAATCCCGCGTTAACATTTTGTTTAATATGTGAATAACCTTCACATATTATTCATTGTTTCAATTATCATAAATTAGGTTTCTCTTTTTGAGCGGTACCTAATAAAGTGATTTAGGAAATAAAGGGGTAATACAATGGGTAAATAAAATGCAAGTAAATATATTCAGTTGTTTATCTACAAAATTCTTCAGCAAGGGAGGGAATTTTATCAATTTGTTTTCATCAATAGAGAAATGCTCACAAAGATGGTGTTGAATGGTCCATCACATGAGATTGTAGCTTTTAATAAATGTTTGGTAACTACTTTGGTAACTATTTGGCCCAGCCACTTAGCCAGCAAAACACCTCTTTGGTAGATTGTGAAGATTCCATTAGATCCCGTGTGGATCTCATGGAATAAAGTCCGCCCTAGGCTGATGAGGGCCATTAGCCCGAAACCATGGTCTCTAGGTGGACGCTTCTCAATTTGCCAAAGCTGGTGTTGTGGCTTTTTCGCCGACCCGAGGCCGCTAGTTTGCGGCGACGGTCAATAGATTGCGTCAGGTTTTGACGTTTATTTTGACGGGAGAGGCGCCCTATGCTTCTATGGTAACTACTTGTTGAAATAGTTTAATCAGGCGAAAAAATCATATAAGATCTCTAAACTTGAATATAAAAAAAAATCCGAAATGGATGGAAAGATTGTACACATCATGATACCAGAATTAATTACATAACTAGGCGTTTCTAACACTAGACTTAGCTTCTCTCTAGTTGGGAACCGCATTACATCAACAGAAGACAGAAATCGGTCGAGCGAGTTAAAGTTTAGGATAAACAACCATTTAGACACGCCTACAAGACGTAGGTACAAACGAGCTTAAATCTAAGCTTCAAAAACATAGCTAAAATACTAAAAGATGATACTTTATTAAACTTTATAGGAATAAGCAAGACTGTTAAATTATTTGACAAACATAGCAGTTTTAATCTTCTCAGTTATGCGGGAAGAATGTTGTTTATTTGTTAAGTGAACTGATCCCCCACGCCTTCTCGTTGGACGAATGTGGCCATGTTTGTACATAAAATAGGGTTGAAACGGAATGCGAGGAGTCGTGGAGTGGTGTTCGAGTGGAGACGCTTAAAGCGTTCTCTGTGTGCGTGTCTGGTGATCTCCTCATATACCTGTGAAACCCCGGTCCGCTCCTTATCAACGCTGCAAATAAAAGATAAGTACTGTTTTTATTCTATTTAACAAATTGTGTTTTTTTATTTACCCCTTTTTGTTGTTGATGTTGTACTCTTGAGTGTACTTTTTTTCTGTGTTTAAGTTACTCTTACTGTAGGCCCTAGTTTATTGCTTTTTGTGTGATAACCCGTAATAGTAACTTTTGTCAAGAGTATGAATATATAAAGTCATTAAAGATTGAAAAATACAAAATAAATCACACGGAAATTTTGATGAACCAAACCTCCCATATCTAACGTAAATTCAGAGCTTGTGTATATGTGAACGTTGTCGCAATCTCCCAATCAGATAAATTGGTAGATTGGCTTCTTGCCGGGAAACAAATATATGCTGACCTGTGAGTGACAATTGCGCAGAAAAAATGTAATACTTTGACCCAACACCAACGAGTTCTCCAGTAACGCTCTTATTTGTTACACATTAGAACGTAATTAACCATTAGAAACCAATTAGAACCATTAGAAAGTAATTAAGACTTCGAAATAATTATGGAAGCAGTTTTTTGCCTAGATATTTCCCCAAGTGATTATTAATTGTGGCGAAGAAATAATTTATTATTTAATTTAATTATTCAATATAAAATAATGATATTAAAAGAATGAAAATAAAACCTTTCGCAAAGAGTTTCTTTTTATTATATTTCACGCGAGTTTTCGGGCTAGAACCGCCCTTCTACAGGCAAAATGAACTATTTGCTTTTCGAGAGACATTTATATACATATGTTACAATTACAAATCTACATAATTACAAATTTACAAAAAATTTTTAACAGGAAGAAAATAATTAAATTTACATACATTATTACTATTTTACTATGATTTTTTCAAATGGAAGGAAAATAACCTTTTAAATTTCGATATTTTAAAAAGTTAAGTTTTACCCTATGAATTGGACAAGCGATCATAAAATAATGATCGAAATATTTCTTTGCGTGCTTTCTCAAGATTCTCTAGCTCTAGATAGTTTTGTTGAGTTGTTGATAACACTGGTCAACAAGATTTTTGCACAAGAGAACCTGATTATGTTTCTAGTGTAACTTTTCATGCTGAACACAAAAATCTAATCAGAAATTTCCTATCACCTATGGTTTTTGCGTGACGGTCTTTTTTTAGTATTGGGATAAATACAGTAAAAAATGCAAACAATGTTACGTAAGCAGTTTTGGATAAACCTTATTGCATTACACTGGTTTATCAAAAAATATTTTTCTTTGTCCACAAAGAAATAGCATCTTATCTACATGTCCTGAATCCAAATATACCATTAGTTTTTTTCTATTACGCAATATTTCTGAGATACACCTACTTGAAAATTGGAAATATTGTTAATATATAGGCATATATGAACGAAACATATTTATTTATTAAAAAGCAGTGACAGTGGATTTTCTTCTATATTTTGCTTGTGGTAGATCCCTCTTGAGTGTCCAGCAGTAGTCGGCAAGCATAGCGGGACTCCATTTACCTTGGTACCGCTTCTCCATGCTTGATATATCTTGATGAAACCTCTCATCATGCTCATCGCTAACTGCGCCAAGATTGTCTGGAAAGAAATCTAGATGTGAATGCAGGAAATGGATCTTGAGGGACATGTTAAATCCCAGTGCCTTGTAGGAAAGCAACAGATCATTAACTATGTCTCGGTAATTTTCAACCTTGACACTTCCTAAGAAGTTTTTGCAAACGTTTCTAAATGAATTCCATGCTGCTGCTTCAACTTCATTCAAACTATTTTGAAAATTTCCATCCTGCTGCAATTCTCGAATCTGAGGTCCAACGAAAATGTCTTCTTTAATCTTCGCTTAACTTGTACTAGAACATTTTTGTTTTAGGTAGGCAAATCTACTGGCATTTCGATCCATTGCCTTGACAAAGTTCTTCATTAATCCCAGTTTAATATGTAATGGTGGTAAGTAAATATTTTCTGATCGATCAGGGGTAGATTTGCAATATTTTTATATCCTGGAGTAAAGATTTTACGGTTTGGCCAGATTTTTTAATGTAATGCCTTCCCCTATCTCTGCTATCCCACTCACACAGAAAACAACAAAATTTTGTATATACAAGCTGTAATCCACGCAAGAGAGCAACGACTTTCAAATCGCTGCATATTTTCCAACCGTATCTTTCATATTCTATCTTTTTCAAAAGCAGTTTCATATTTTCGTAAGTCTCTTTCATGTTGGATGCATGTGCTATTGGCACT
>CP092864.1:20631925-20654617 GCA_030710605.1 Cordylochernes scorpioides | reverse complement strand
TCAGAAAGAATATTTACATATTTACATAATAATATATAAGTATATTCATCATCATTAAAAAACTTAGTGACCTCTCTTTTGCTGAAAATTAGAAATGTATTTTAAGCGCTATTTTTTGAATATATAAATTTAATATCTATTTATACACAGCCCTCCCTTATACTGCAATGATTTAAAATTGAAAGAGAGAGATTGAGATTGAAACTGATTTATTACAATATCCATATAAGATTATATAAGGTTAAATACAGATAAAATATAAATATGAATAAATAAGATTATATAATGATAAATATAGGAATAAATATATATAAATAGATAACGGAGAATCTGTATAAAACTAACGTCTTAATAAAGGCTTTGTGTGTGTGTGTATATATAAATAGATAAAAATAATTGATAAATATACATTTATATAAAAATATATACAATGTCTTTACCGCCTTCATCAGTGATTAACCTTCCCAGCGGTTTCACCATTTTAATCTCCATACCGCTTCAATATTATATTAGACTGTTCCTGTTCCAAAATCACTTTGTTAGGTACCACTCAAAAAGAGCAACCTAGTTTATTTATTTATTTATTTTTATTTCAATTCAAAACGCTATGTCCCCCTAGGGACACTTGCGCTAAATGTACATACAAATATATATAACAAAGAAAATATTCAACATGGAAAGATACACAGAAAGCGACTTAGAAAGATTCAAAAATGTTATTTACATATAGAGATATTTTTTGAATTTTATTTACAGTTACATCATTAAATTAAAAAAAACAAAAAAACATATACATATGTGCACACATATACACGCATACACCCATATATTGTTTACAACCATATAATATGTCCAATATTTCCATGAGATCGTTACATCAAAGACCATTTTTCTTAATGAAGTCCAAAATATATTTACAAAGGAAATTAAATTTTATATATGTGTCCTTACTTGAAATTAATTCACTAGGGCCTAAAGCAATTAAACCGTTGTTGACTCTGTACTCTTGAAAGACAGGGCACTCCAGCAAGAGATGTATTGAAGTTTGTTCCCCCAATCCGCAGAAACATGTCGAATCTTGCACAGCCTGAATTTTCTTAAGAAAAAACCTGAAATTTCCATGATCTGTGATAAATTGTGAATTATAATAGTTTGGTCGAAAATATTTAGGAATATCATAAGGAAAGAAACTTTGAAATGTTTGATTAGTATTCTTTTTCAGTAAATTAATCCTTGATATAATGAAATCTTTGAGTATACCTGGAATATACAAATCATAAAATTGTTTATATTCTGTTGATAAATTATTCAACTCATAACCTATAATTCTAGATTCCATATAATCAGTGATCAAAGGAATATTGGCTAAGGTGTGAACACAGTTATAACTGGTTGTTTTATATGTTTGGGTACACCATAGCAGAATTTGATATTGCATTGAGTTCAGTTTGTACATATATTTTTTGCTAATAAATTCAAACCATATTTCTGTTCCGTAAGTTAACGTTGGTCTTATTATAGATTTATAAAGTGTAAGCCTTTTTTGGATGCTAAGACCCCAAGATTTTCCACAAATTGAAAAAAGAAGATTTTTTAATCTTTGAGTTTTGTTTAGTTTATGATAATTACAACAATGAATAATGTATGAAGGTTGTTTACATATTAAACAAAATGTTAACGTTGGATACGATCCCGGTTCATGACTGTCGGGAATCGAGGGTGTTACCCATTTGTCCACCGACTTCTTTTTTATATATTAGACTAAATTTTTATATACCCTGAGTTTGCTATTGAGTATGGTAAATTGGGGTTTTGAAAGAACTATGAACATATGCTTGTAGGACTGCAGAATTGTTGAATTGTTCAAAAGTTTTTAAAATAGAATAATGGCAGTGGAGGATTCAAGTTGCTTTTGTGGTATTGAGGAACAAACCTCAAGACATCTACTGATCGATTGCCCAGCATTTCAAGATTATAGAATGAAGAATGAACTAGTTGTTTGTGAACTTAAAGATTTGATTTCCGATAAAAAAAATCATATTTAAAGTTCAATTAATTTTGTAAATACATTCTTAACTTTCTACAAAATCTGGATATCTAATGTTTTCATGCGTTGAATAATGTAAATAACTTATGTAAATAAACTTTTCTCCTTGTTTGGCCCAAGTATCCCTTGCGGGATATAGCGCTTTGGAAATAAAATAATTGGTAATATATAAATTAAAGATTTAGTTGTGAAGATAATATATACAACATAAAGTTACGGGAGAATGGTATTCATGTACCAAAAGTGGAATTTCTCTCTTTAGAAATGCGTTTAAAACAATGAATTTTGTTTATAATCCTAGTACACAAAACGTCTATGGTGATGTCGAATTATATTGACAAACATTTGCACTTTTTTCTTATCTCAGTTTTCAGTGGGAAGAATGTTGTTTTTGTTTGTTAGTAAACCGATCTCTCCCGCCTTCTCACTGGACGAATGTGACCATGTTTGTATATATAAGGTAGCTATGTTATTGCGAAGGGGGACCGGGCAGTTGGCGTTTCTTGCGCTCCAGGGGCCCGGGTTATTCTTATCTTCTTTCTTGCGAAGGGGAGAGTGTGGGGGATATTTGTGTTGAGACACTTAAAGTGTTCTCTGCGTGCTTTATCCGTGTCTGGTGATCTCCTCGCATACCTGTGTGACCCCGGTCCGATCCCTACCAACGCTATAATAAAAGTACTGTTTTGTTTTTATATAGCAAATCGTGAGTTTTTTTGCTCCTTTTTTTTGTTGTTGTTGTATTCCTGAGTGTACGCTTCTCTCTGTGTTAGTTACTATTACTTTAGGCCCTAGTAATTTGAAACTTTGTGTGTTATCCCGTAAATAGTAACTATTGTCAGTGATAAAGAATTAGCTATAATACCAGAGTTTTAGTAAATTCAGACACAAATTAAACCTGTATACCATGATTTCAGGATTGTTGTACTGGAGTGATAAACAGAATACATTGTTTTAAACATTCTTTAGGGGAGATGGTAGATAGATGGATATATGATAACGGAAGATGTAGTTACTAAGGTATTAAAATGATTTTGAAAAACTTAAAAAGCATTTAGAAGTGGTAAAAAAGATCTTTTAATTCAAATGCAAATGAAAAAGTCTTGCAGTAAACATTTTCTTTCGAATTGCCCAAGGGCTATCTTTATATAATACTATAATACAATATATGTCCACCGCTTATATTGGGATAGATAGCTGGTCTTGAGTGGAGTCAGATATATTTGTTCTGAAAATAGAGAGGAATCCATATTAAATCTTTAGATGTTAAAAGGTATATATTGGACACTGAATAAAACGATTTGTAAAGAACAACTTTTTGATTACCATGACTATATTGTGATGATATAAAAGAACAAAAAGGAGATTCTTGTATAGAACATGTTTATTCGCTAGCTTTCGGACGACATCGTTATTCAACGGGCGTGAAGATAAAGCATAATGTATGCCCGTTGAAGAATTATGTCGTTCGAAAGCTAGCGGAATAAACGTGCTCTACACAAGAAGCTCCTTTTTGTTTTTTATTATTTTATATTATCGCCATAAAAATATTTATTTGCCATTATTTCGCTTGGCTGAACGCCAAACTTAGACAAGGCATTGTATTTTAATATTAACATGTATTATATTCAAAATGTAATACCTTGACAAAGCTTGGCGTTCAGCCAACTGAAATATTAGCAAATAAATCTTTTTATTCAGTCCAATATAAACCTTTTTATTATCTAAAAATATAGTGCTAGGTGCGATGTTTCAAAAACTACACAGCTATATCTAGACAATATCTATATAGAGGTGGTGTGTTGTAACAAGCTACAAGTCCCGGGGTATGTTGCTAGGTTATGTGCGATGTTTCAAATTCAACGGCTATATCTAGACAGTATCTACATAGAGGTGGTGTTGTAACAAGCTACAAGTCCCGGGGTATGTTGCTAGGTTATGTGCGATGTTTCAAATTCTACGGCTATATCTAGACAGCATCTATATAGAGGTGGTGTCGTAACAAACTACAAGTCCGGGGTATGTTGCTAGGTTATGTGCGATGTTTCAAATTCCACGAATATATCTAGACAGCATCTATATAGAGGTGGTGTCGTAACAAACTACAAGTCCGGGGTATGTTGCTAGGTTATGTGCGATGTTTCAAATTCCACGGCTATATCTAGACAGCATCTATATAGAGGTGGTGTCGTAACAAACTACAAGTCCGGGGTATGTTGCTAGGTTATGTGCGATGTTTCAAATTCCACGGCTATATCTAGACAGCATCTATATAGAGGTGGTGTCGTAACAAACTACAAGTCCGGGGTATGTTGCTAGGTTATGTGCGATGTTTCAAATTCCACGAGTATATCTAGACAGCATCTATATAGAGGTGGTGTCGTAACAAACTACAAGTCCGGGGTATGTTGCTAGGTTATGTGCGATGTTTCAAATTCTACGGCTATATCTAGACAGTATCTATATAGAGGTGGTGTTGTAACAAGCTACAAGTCCGGGGTATGTTGCTAGGTTATGTGCGATGTTTCAAATTCTACGGCTATATCTAGACAGTATCTATATAGAGGTGGTGTTGTAACAAGCTACAAGTCCCGGGGTATGTTGCTAGGTTATGTGCGATGTTTCAAATTCCACGGCAATATCTAGACAGTATCTATATAGAGGTGGTGTTGTAACAAACTACAAGTCCGGGGTATGTTGCTAGGTTATGTGCGATGTTTCAAATTCTACGGCTATATCTAGACAGTATCTATATAGAGGTGGTGTTGTAACAAACTACAAGTCCGGGGTATGTTGCTAGGTTATGTGCGATGTTTCAAATTCCACGGCTATATCTAGACAGTATCTATATAGAGGTGGTGTTGTAACAAACTACAAACCCGGGGTATGTTGCTAGGTTATGTGCGATGTTTCAAATTCCACGGCTATATCTAGACAGTATCTATATAGAGGTGGTGTTGTAACAAACTACAAGTCCCGGGGTATGTTGCTAGGTTATGTGCGATGTTTCAAATTCCACGGCTATATCTAGACAGTATCTATATAGAGGTGGTGTTGTAACAAGCTACAAGTCCCGGGGTATGTTGCTAGGTTATGTGCGATGTTTCAAACTACACAGCTATATCTAGACAGTATCTATATAGAAGTGGTGTTGTAACAAACTACAAACCCGGGGTATGTTGCTAGGTTATGTGCGATGTTTCAAACTACACAGCTATATCTAGACAGTATCTATATAGAGGTGGTGTTGTAACAAACTACAAGTCCCGGGGTATGTTGCTAGGTTATGTGCAATGTTTCAAATTCCACGGCTATATCTAGACAGTATCTATATAGAAGTGGTGTGTAGTAACAAACTACAAGTCCCGGGGTATGTTGCTAGGTTATGTGCAATGTTTCAAATTCCACGGCTATATCTAGACAGTATCTATATAGAGGTGGTGTTGTAACAAACTACAAGCCCGGGGTATGTTGCTAGGTTATGTGCGATGTTTCAAATTCCACGGCTATATCTAGACAGTATCTATATAGAGGCGGTGTTGTAACAAACTACAAGCCCGGGGTATGTTGCTAGGTTATGTGCGATGTTTCAAATTCCACAGCTATATCTAGACAGTATCTATATAGAGGTGGTGTTGTAACAAACTACAAGCCCGGGGTATGTTGCTAGGTTATGTGCGATGTTTCAAATTCCACGGCTATATCTAGACAGTATCTATATAGAGGTGGTGTTGTAACAAACTACAAGCCCGGGGTATGTTGCTAGGTTATGTGCGATGTTTCAAATTCCACAGCTATATCTAGACAGTATCTATATAGAAGTAGTGTGTGGTAACAAGCTACAAGCCCGGGGTATGTTGCTAGGTTATGTGCGATGTTTCAAATTCCACGGCTATATCTAGACAGCATCTATATAGAGGTGGTGTCGTAACAAACTACAAGTCCGGGGTATGTTGCTAGGTTATGTGCGATGTTTCAAATTCCACGGCTATATCTAGACAGTATCTATATAGAGGTGGTGTTGTAACAAACTACAAGCCCGGGGTATGTTGCTAGGTTATGTGCGATGTTTCAAATTCCACGGCTATATCTAGACAGTATCTATATAGAGGTGGTGTTGTAACAAGCTACAAGTCCGGGGTATGTTGCTAGGTTATGTGCGATGTTTCAAATTCCACGGCTATATCTAGACAGTATCTATATAGAAGTGGTGTGTAGTAACAAGCTACAAGTCCGGGGTATGTTGCTAGGTTATGTGCGATGTTTCAAATTCCACGGCTATATCTAGACAGTATCTATATAGAAGTGTTGTTGTAACAAGCTACAAGTCCGGGGTATGTTGCTAGGTTATGTGCGATGTTTCAAACTACACAGCTATATCTAGACAGTATCTATATAGAGGTGGTGTTGTAACAAACTACAAGCCCGGGGTATGTTGCTAGGTTATGTGCGATGTTTCAAATTCCACGGCTATATCTAGACAGTATCTATATAGAAGTGTTGTTGTAACAAGCTACAAGTCCGGGGTATGTTGCTAGGTTATGTGCGATGTTTCAAACTACACAGCTATATCTAGACAGTATCTATATAGAGGTGGTGTTGTAACAAACTACAAGCCCGGGGTATGTTGCTAGGTTATGTGCGATGTTTCAAATTCCACGGCTATATCTCGACAGTATCTATATAGAGGTGGTGTGTAGTAACAAGCTACAAGTCCGGGGTATGTTGCTAGGTTATGTGCGATGTTTCAAACTACACAGCTATATCTAGACAGTATCTATATAGAGGTGGTATTGTAACAAGCTACAAGCACGGGGTATGTTGCTAGGTTATGTGCGATGTTTCAAACACCAAGCCTATATCTAGACAGTATCTATATAGAAGTGTTGTGTGGTAACAAGCTACAAGCACGGGGTATGTTGCTAGGTAATCCGCAGCACGTGCTGGCGTGTGCTGAGGACAAAGCACGGGCTAAGCCTGCTGTTGACAGTCGCGTGGGAACCCTGCCCCCCCTTGACTCCTCCACCGAACTGGTCGCTTTGTCCCATCTCCCGCCTCTCCATTCTAATTGAATGATCCTCTTTACTTTTTTTTTTACATATTGGACCAACAATAGACGATATCCGCTTAATAACATAATTAGCTGGATAGTTGAAATTGCGATATATAAGGGTTTATAGATGGAAATTTTGTCGGGTTGAAATTGATCTATAAAAATAGAGGTCGCTTCTACCATAAAAATAGACACTAAAACTAAGCGCAATCCTCTTTGGCAGATTGTGAAGATTCCATTTGATCTCCTGTGGATCTCATGGAATAAAGTCTGCCTTAGACTGACGAAGGCCATTAGCCAGAAACCATGGTCTCTAAATGGACGTTTCTCAGTTTACCAAAGTTGGTGTTGTGGCTTTGTCACTGACCTGAGTCTTCTAGTTTGCAGAGACGGTCAATAGATGGCGCTTATTGTGAATAGAAGAGTTTACATACGTTAATCACCTCCCAAGAGCTCTTGTACCTCTCTAGACCTTCTTTCCCATTATATACAATCCTGGCAGCAACAGTAGATAGTTGATTCAGACTGACTATCCAGTAGAAGCATGTGCTTAAAAAGTGAAGTAGGATGTAAAAGACTGTTGTGCCTCTCTCTCTGATCTTAAAAGCGTTACCTAAAATAGAAAAAAGAGGCATCTCTGGTTCAAATCACATAAATAGGTACCGCTCAGTAAGAGCAACCTAGTTTCTTGATAATTGAACAATGAATAATATGTGAAGATTATTCACATATTGAACAAAATTTAAACGCGGGATTCAATCCCGGTTCATGACTGTCGGGATTCGAGGGGGTTACCCACTCGTCCACCGACTTATAAAAGAGGCATAACTGTGTATTGAAACACTACAAAACTTCTACTTTACTACCTATCCATAAATTTATCTTTCAATATAATATTTTAATACTAGTGTGATATTGGGTCGCCGAAACGTCAAGTACAAACCTTTTTTTAATGTTTAATAATGGAGTCTTCAACTTGTCCAAAATCCAACCTACATAATGGTTGTTGTAGTTACAATGAAGAGCCTCTCAGATGTCTTCGTCCATCTTTATCACTGCAGTATCAATATTGTTCTTCATTGGTAAATAGGTGCTGTTGCCATGTTAGTCTCCTTAGAGCAGAATTTGGTCAAATATTCCAAGAGTCAGGGGGGACTGGTGTGGTTAGACTTCTCACCCCCCTGTTATGTTGATATTCTCCTTTAAGAAATCTCTCAGCCAGAAAATGATTTTTGGAATACGATCGTTATATCGTCTCTAAATAACTTACCAAAATACGACGTATATGTAAATAAGTATAAAAGGATTTATTTGTCATACAGTGCATATTTCCAATATTAAGTAATGGCATGTTTCATTAAAGAAACTTAATGATCCAATGTGAAAAAATAGTACAAATGGGATATTTTACTGGGATAAGGTGCATAAATTATGAAAAAGGGCATCTCCTTATCGTGCAACAGAAAGTTACTGATGGCGCAAGCCATCACAAACTTCCAGTTGCACTATAAGGAGATGCCCTTTTTCATAATTGATGATCTAAATTTATGTACGACTATTAATACACCTCTATGCGGCACTTTTTGCTGAAATGGACTACATCAATGAGGTTGTTGGATTTCTCATAATGCAAGAGATCCTGAAGCGATTGCATCAATAAAGAAAATAAGCCATTTATTATCCTATTACTCATAAAGTGGATTCACATTGTAACTACCAATCTTGAATTTCACGCCGAGACTAACAATTGCAAGGTTTTCCCAAAATTCGTAAACATATTATGAATCTTATAAAATAAATAAAGCTTCCAGGGCTAAGTTTCTTGTATATCTTTTTATTTTCAAGCTTTCGGACTTGTGTGTCAGTCCTTCAACAGGATTATCACGTTAATATTGGTAACCTTGGTAAAATTATAACAGAATTCTTATAGAAGAATGATTTAATCTCTCATGTTCTATATCAAGGGTGGGCCAAGTTTCAGAATTACAAGGCTGTCCTAAAAGTTCGTAAACACTTGAAAATATAAATCATACTCATAATATGTTCACGAACTTTTGGGACAACCTTATAAAAAGACAATTTGAATAGCGCAAAATAAAAATAAGTTATTTTTTTAAATCTCCCATAAAAACACGGCTCTACTCTCGAATATTTTTATTTCTTCTACATGGGGTTGATTCCTACCTGACGAGGATGAATGTCATTCACTGACATGTCGTGAGAATAAGAATTTTCATATGGCTGAGTTGTCCTTTCAAATATAAAAAATAAGTTTCTTCCGATTTTTATTAGTATGTAATATATGTAAGTCCTAATATATGTAAATCAAGCGGATCTTGAATTTTCGACCAGACGACCGAAATCTCGCCACAAGGGGGCGGAAGTAGTGTTGCCCAAGTCGACATTGTTCAAGTGACAATAGTCAATTGACTGGGCGGATTCAAGAACATGTCAAGAGCCGCCTCGAGCTCTAGGCAAAATCGTGAAAGAATTTCAAGAACTTGCCTCCTGAACTCATGAAAAATAAGGTTTTTTTTTCTAAGACCAAGTATCAGACGATTTATCATAATAAATGGACCAATTGAATATAGGAATACGCTTCCTTTTTAATCTAAAAAATTAATGCGCCCCCCCCCCCCCCCCCCTCTGATTTTCTCCAGTACAAAACGAATAGATTGCAATGATGAATTTGCCACAATGCCTAATATAAAAGATAGGTAAAAACCTATCTGCATAGCATATAAGTCTATAATCCTTATCCATTACTCTCTCTCGAGAAGCTATAATTGTTTCCAATTCTGTGGGAGAAAGTCGTGAAATAGTTCACATCTTTTAAAAATATATTCAAGGTGACATAGTGGGGTTAATTTCAGACATAAATGGTAGTCGAATATTTAAATATTTAAAGGGTCGTTCTGTTTGGACAGACTCAACTCAATCCTACAACTACGGCCAAACTGGACTTCAACATAGAACTTTCTGGCCAATTGTATCAGCTCAACAAGATATTCAGGATGCGATTAGAAGTGCTAGTTATCAGTTTGTACTGATAAGTTAGGCAGCCCGAATAGCTTAGATTCTGCACTCCAGGAACCCGGAATCTCGATATATCTCTTTCTTAAACCTATGTAGTCAATACACTTATTTATTTGTAGATGTATAAATAGTGAGGAGGCTATATGATAATTTTATGACAAATCTATTGACACTTTATATAAAAGGGCGTACCTGGATCTGTAAATGAAAAAAAATACTTTTTTTTTCTCAAAATATTTCGAGAGATTGCTCCCTCTTTATAAATTTATTGTACGGATTATTCTTTACAGATTCAGGTACGCCCTTTTATATAAACTTATGGATCGCCTTTTGACTCAAACTATTGATGGGATTATATAGAAACTCATAGATAATTTCTAAATAGGAATTTTTGTTTGTGACACAGGACTTAAACATGAAATTAATAGAGAAATTCTAAATACAAGAAGAGATTAATTATAATATATAAATAATAAACTATGTATGATACAAAGCTTTTTAGGCTAAAGTAATAGATGCTAGAAATTTGTTTTTTTTTTCATAGATATATCAGTTTCTTCGGAAAAAAATCGAAAATAAACTTCTTTATCCACTTTTTGATCGCCTTCAGTAGACATTCTGGTGGTATTCAGCTGGCCCTGAAAGATTCTTCAGTTTGTCTTCTTTCAAATTGCTTTACGGGACCATTTTTTCTTTCAACTTCTTTCTTGTATCCATGTCCTTACATTGAAACACCTAATTCTTCAGGTTACTATAAAGTTTCTCAGCTTGTTGCCGTTCTCCTAATTCCACAATACACCGTGTTTTTCTTCTTTTTTTTTCACCTTTTTTCAAAATCGTTTATATTAAATATCTTGTTCTTGTTCCAAAATCACTTTATTAGGTACCGCTCAAAAAGAGTAACATAGTTTATGATATTTGCAACAATATATGAAGTTTATTCACATATTAAACAAATTTTTAACGAGGGATTTGATCCCGGTTCTTGGATGTCGGGAATGGAGGGTGTTACCCACTCGTCCACAGACTCTTTATATTGAATATATAAACGCAAAGCTTAAAATTTTCTCTTTTTTTGCTTATTCCTAGTACACGTGGTACAGGCCATGATAATCATGGTGGGTAGAAGTAGACGACTGCTTTTACTGTAAGTGCACAACATGTTTACACATGTGAAAAGCAGCTCGACTTTGCACTTACAAATATGTCAGAGTCCCAATTTTCTATTCTCTACCAATTTACAATAACTTCAAAATATTTGATTACATTGAAAAAAAATCACACAAATCTTTTTATTTCCTCTATTCCGACGTATCAACTTATTGTTCAAGGAAAATAAACGTAGCGTGCCTATATATGGGTTTACAAGTTTTTATTAGAAATAAAAATATAGAAAAAACTCACTTTTTTTTAGAAAACACATTTCTACTGTCATAAATATCTATTTTTATAACGGGAGAGTTTTTTTTAAAGAAACGTTCCTCCCGGAAAAGAATTTACATTTCATCTATCGAAATTAACCCAGTCAATTTGCCAGAAAAAAAAATCTTTGGCAATTTTGTAAAATTTGATGAGTTCCTTATGAGACATGGCAAATAGAATCGATGTAACCAACGAGATCAATGGCTTAAAAATATAGAAGCAGTTCGACTTTCTACATTTAAATGGAATATTTTCCTTTTTATAAACGTTCATCTCCTAATTTGAAATTTAACAAAATCAACAAGCTTTCGGGCGTAACATCCTTTTGACGCGTATAAATTTTAGTAGTGTAGTTGTACCTGTCGAGGACTGTGGCGCCCAATGATTGTATTGCCGTATTATAAATAGAAACACTTCCCTCAGGGAATTGTCTTATAATATTGGCATATACTAATGCAATTTTGAAACGTTTTTATTTGAAGGGGAGTGAGAATCTTGGCAATTCATGGCTAAGTATATTTTACTCTGAACTAGCTTTCGGGTCAACATGCCCTTCAACAGGATCCCCTATAAGTATAACTTCCAGCTAATTATACGGCATCTATAGTTTCCCAGCTTGTTGCAGTTCTCTTAATTCCACAACACACCGTTTTTTTTTTCCTCTCACTTTTTTTTTTCAAAATCGTTTATATTATGTATACACCATTGGATAGTGGGCTACCTAGACCTAAGTCTGTACGCCTGGATTATATTATGTATACAAACGCAAAGTTTAAAATTTTCTATTCAACCAATTTATAATTTACAATAACTTCACTGTAAGTATAACATCTAGCTAACTAGACGCCATATAGTTAGCTGGTAGCTATACTTCTAGGTGCCCCTGTTGAAGGAGGTATGTTGGCCCAAAAGTTAGATAAGTAAAAATGGTGCAAGAAACTTAACCTCTGGATTGCTTGCTGATTTTATTATATATTTTTTAATGATAACTTTCCGATATTTTCTTAATTTGCAATTATTCATTGAATTTGTTTATAAATTAAGTAATTTTCTCTCTCGTAAAACCATTTTTTATGCCATATGTCGTTATACGATGTAATTTACCTTTAGATGCCCCGCCTACCACCTTCATAGGTTCCAAACAGCCACCACCCTCCTAGGAATAAGTATATTTACCCTTGAAAACCTACAGAACCAAGTACAGTACATATGATAAACTGGATGTCCACCATTAGACGTGAAGTCTGAAGACCAACCCGGATAGTGTTGGCGACTTTAGTACGTGGCTCCAGGAATCTTGGTTACATCAAAAGAGAAAGACACTATGTCATGGAGACTATATTATTATTCTATAAGATTTGTGGAGGATTTCAGTATAAATCCTGCCCAGTAGCCCCCATACACAAGAGATGTTCTGGAGCAGTCTCTCTCTTCCTTATTTCAGATGGTACAGGTTAGGAAAGTCCTCACTTCCCTTCAAATAAAAACGTTTCTAAATTGCATTAGTAGATTCCAATATTATAAGACAATTATCTAAAGAAAGAGTTTCTTTTTATAATACGTCAATACACAAGCTTCCGGGCGCAACAGCTCTTCGATAGCTATAGCTACACTACTTAAAATTTATACCTGTCAAAAGGCTGTTACGTCCGAAAGCTTGTATTGCCGTTATATAGAAAGGAACTCTTCCCTCGGCGAATTTTATATTATTTATAATTTTACAGAAGGGATTATAATATCAACAGATGCCATTATTCTTGTCTTTAAATTAAAACTAGCCGAATGACCCGGGCAACGCCCGAGTTTAACCCGATTAAATGCTTTTATTCAAATACTATTCGTTACAATTATAAATTGGCGCCGTGGATGTCATTCTTGTGAAACGTCCCGCTCCAAACTTTGTGTCTGAGAAGCGATATTTTTTATAAAGAGATGATCTGGCTTTGTGTCTTCTGCTCGAATGAATGTTTTTCTGTTAGATTTTTGTGCCTGCATACTAAAAATGAACTGGCTTCACCCGTGGTCTCTGCTTTTTAGAATTTTTCCGGATATAATTTTGTACCTGATAATCAAATATGATGCAGCAATATTGTCATAATAATTTTTTGACTAAAAAAAACAACTATTTTTGCCCAGAACCTGTCAAATGCTTATAAAAAATGGCCATATTTGGGTATTTATTCCATTCACAAAAGCAAGCGGAGACAGAATTGTTGATTGATTGTTGATCATGACTCTGATACTTGTATATTTTAATAATGATTGCTGTTGTTTATATAAACGAAGAGGATGACATCTAGGAACAGATGGAGTTACGAAAGAATGGATGTACAGGAAGAAAGAAGCTACACGTGGACCGTAGAAAATCTCTTCGAACCAACACAGTTCATTACCTTCCTTAGGACAAAAGAGGAGTCAAAAGCAAGCAGCGGGCCACAAAACAAAAAAAAAACCGGTGGTTAAATAAACATCAGTCAAAGGTGACAAAAAGTTGGACAATGCCAGGTTCCCAGAGTAGGCAGCCATGTGTGACATTAGAAAAACGTCGGTGATTGTGCGTTTGATCGTTTTCTATTACCGGACAATAGCTACCCGACCGACCTCGTTGAGTATGCCACAGCCGCTCTTCTGCGGATGACCGAACTCTCATGCATAGAACTTACTTCATCGCCAAGGATAGTTTTTTTTTACAAGTCGTATAAAAACTCATAAAATCTTTTTGCTGTTGCCAAATACCGTTTTGATGTCGAAATGTCTCGAACAATTTTATAGATGAAATATAGTTGGGGATTTCGCCAAGAGATAGGATAAGGACATTGGATTTATTTAGATTTAAGAATTCTGAAGTAAAAATGAATCAAAAGTGTGTAAAATTTCAAGATCAATATTCTTCTTAAAAATTTTATTATGATCATTCTCCATAGATGGAATATAGTTGAGTATTTCGCCAAGAAAGAGGATAAGGACATTGGATTTATTCAGATTTAAGAATTCTGAAGTAAAAATGAATCAAAAGTGTGTAAAATTTCAAGATCAATATTCTTCTTAAAAAATTTTATTATGATCATTCTCCATAGATGGAATATAGTTGAGTATTTCGCCAAGAAAGAGGATAAGGACATTGGATTTATTCAGATTTAAGAATTCTGAAGTAAAAATAAATCAAAAGTGTGTAAAATTTCAAGATCAATATTCTTCCCAAAAACTTTTATTATGATCATTCTCCAGGCATGATGATCTGATGTGGATGCTGTAACGTTGCTTGTGTCTTTGTTGGTCACCTCGGATCTATCTTGTCCTCAATAAACTCCATGTATTCTGAGTAGCGCTCAGCCTGCTATTCTTCAAGATCAAGATTCAGTTCAAGATTCTTCACCAATTCAGCTTCTTATTTTTATACCATGCATACATTTTGGTACTTGGTTAATGGGTGTGTGACACCAGCAAGAGGAATAAAAAAGTGAGCAAAGAATTTTGCCATCAAAAAAGAATGTGGATAACTATAAGTTCATACATAAGGCTGTGATGCGCTTCATCACACATTTCCTCCTAAGTATATCTTCTCACAGAATCTTCTAGCATTACTAAATATACTGAAGTATGAAATTCAATGAATAAATTGATTTTTTAAATAAATAATATGTTTAAAAAATTAAGATGCCAAAATTTGTTCAAATATGTATTATACCAATACATCTTCATATTATTTTAATATTGGTTTGGACAGAATATAACTATGGATTATTTAGGCCTTGAATTATCTTTAACATATCACAATATTATTTGTATTGTCTGAGCATTTACACATAAAATTCTACATAGAATATAAAATGTATTTTTGAATAAATAAAATTTTAATATTATTTTAAAATGTATTTTTCTATAAAAATTAGTAAAAATATTTTCGTACAAAAGTTTTTTGTAAGGTTACCAGGCTTCATGGCAACAAAACTAATCGTAAACGTTTTAAAATAAACATTCTTTGTAATAAACGTTCTTCCCTTGACTTATAATTTAATAAAATCAATAAAACATCCAGGATTAAGTTTCTTGTACAATTTTATTTCTCTCTAGCTTTCAGGCTAACATGCAACCTACAACAGGAGCGATTAGGAGTATAACTTCATATAACTATTGATTTAAAATATACTCCTAGTTGCTCCTGCTGAAGGCCATGTTATCCCGAAAGTTAGAGAAATAAATTGTACAAGAAACTTAGCTCTGAACACTTTATTAATTTTTTAAATACATTTTTTAATGTTTATATATATTGCCAACTCAATATGCAAATAATTTTCTTCAATAATATTTCTGTGTATAGTTTTGAAAAAAAAATCTCATTTTATTTTTTTGTTCCTTAAAGTAATGCTCATCACACGCAGTGTATTAAAAGCACCAGAAGATTATATTATTGTGTGCACAAGGGGGGGGGGGGTCATATATAAATAATTCATAAGATCATTATATAGGAAAGTATATTAATAATAAAATTATTCATTATATCATAAATTCCTTAATTGGAATTTTTTATGGTACCTTGACATTCGAATTAATGAGAACCTACTGTGTTCATATTGGATGTTGACAATTTTTGGACTGATATTCCAAGAAGGTTTGAGATAGAGGTATACATTTTTTGGGAATTCTACTTCCTTTGAGATTTTGAACAATCGCTATAAAAATCAAATCCCAACAGTTCTTGAGTTGATATTGGGAATCACAGATAGACATTGTATTTCTATAGATCTTTACTTATAATACGAAAGTGCCGTTTGATTAATAAGATAAACGTACAAGAAAAACGCATTTTTGATAAAGGGATAAATCAATTTTCAATATAGACATCATCCAGGTCTACATACTTATTCTAGCGAATCTCTTATTATTTCTTTCGTAAAAAACGGATTTTTTTTAGATCTTAAAATATGGTTTAAAAGTGATGATAACTTCCTCTTATGATAAAATTATCATCAGTTCCAACAAATAACGAGGTTTGGGAATAGGAAGTAATCACTAGGGGGAGCAAATTGAAAAAAAAAAATGGTGAATTCAAAACCTAATCCATGATGTTTAGCCATTTCAGCTGTCATGATAGAACAAAATATTTTTAATCTTGTCCAACCTTGAATACATTGCTCCTCTTGCTAGAGATATAGAAGTCAATGTTGCCCCGTCATTATTTTGAGGTAGGAGTCGATTAATACATATTTATTTGTAAATCACCTTTCCGGCCGACACAAAAAAAAAAGGCTCTTTTTACCATTTCTTAGATAATTTTACCATATCCTTTCAACTTTTTTAACTGAAGGAAGACTTTAGTGTATGAGGAGGAATCGTTCAATATCACATTTCCACATCCAAAACCCAGTGAATTACTAGAATACTTCGGGACACATAATTTGGAAATGTTAGTTACACCGAGTTTCTAGCCAATGATGAACAATCGCAATATCCAAATATGGCTCAGAATACCTGTGCATCTTTCTTAATAATTCATGCAGGATATTGACCACTAAATCTACATACACTCATGGACAAACTTAAGGAAGTTGTACCTTTTAGCATATATATCGGGATTCAGATTATAACTCTGAAAGATATTTGCTAGACCTTTATTGAAGACACACAGTTAACCAAGTGTAAACAAAACTGCTTCTGTCTCCTTAAAAAATACCGGATATTTTTTAGACTTTCCACTTCCTTAGGTTTTGTTCATTAGTGCAGGTGATTGATCCCAAAGTTACTAGACGCGGTGAAACAAAACGACCATAAATATATAATGCGATGAAAAAAAGGTTTAGTTTTGAAGGTCATTTGTTAGTTGAAAATTTGGAAAAATATATGGCTACATCAAACATTTTTTTATTTAGCTCCTGACGTTTCAGTGACTTTGTCATTCTCCTCAGGGGAAGCGATAGGCAACGAATCACTAAAACGGAGGCAACTAAATAAAAATATTGGTTGATATAGCCATATTTTTTTCCCAAAAGTTTTAGTAATAAACAATTTATAAGTTGCACTGTAATTCTGCAGATCTTTAACCTTCTTTTCTCAAAATATATTCGCAATCTTTGTGCCTCTGATATTTGCTGCAATCTTGCACATTTCTTTGTTTTTCACTTTCTCGACATCATATTTTATGGGACAATCTTGAAACTCTTTATAAATTCAATTGCCCATCTATTGATAACATTTTGTAAAAAATAAATTTACTGGCAATATGTTTCCTTTCAATAATATCATCAAATATATTATTGAAAGGAAACATATTGCCATCATTCAATAACTTATGTCATTGCAGAAAGGTCTGTAAAGATAATATTTTATGATAATATTATAAATAAACAAACACATTGTCATCATTCAATAACTTATATCTTTGCATAAAGGTCTGTAAAGATAATATTTGATGATATTATTGAAAAGAAACACATTTTAGTATAAAGTAAATTTATTTGTTACAAAAACTTGAAACTTTCTTTTCCACATTTATTTTTTTGCTCACTTCGCTCTACATATTCTTGCATTAATATCTTTGCTTATTTTCTTCACTATTTTATGTTTGAGAAATTCTCTCGTTGTCTCTATCTACTTTTTTAAATTAAAAATTAAAAGGTAAACTAGAATAAAATAGTTATAGTTTTTGATTCTTGTTTGCTTTTCTATTTAAAAAATAAAAGTTTTCTGGACTCTTATGGGATTTATAGTCGATAATTTTATAAATGAAGTTGAAAAAGACTTCATATCTCACACCAAAAAAAAAAAAAGTCGTCATCTCCAGTACACACCATTCTCTTCTAACCTAAAATTTTCTGATAAGATAAAAAAGAGAATAAAAAAAGAAGACAATAGAAATGTCGTCAGTTTTATTACATTTTTTTTAATTGACAGCTCACTGATGGGAAATACATTGTGTTTCAGAACATATTGATTGTGTCAGCTTGATCATATTTCATCTCTTTTCCATACCTCTTCTTCTATACAGTTACTTGGAGCCCTCTTTTTTCTTCTTATTCTTTTGTCTCTGTGAGAAAAAAAAAGGTCATTGTTTAGCGTAAGGTATATTTTTAGGATTCAACAATCACCTATAGAAAACACTTTCCCATTGTTTGATAAATATTTTCAGCGTCGTTTAGTTCTTTTATTTTTCCGGTTGAGTGACTCTTGTATGGTAAGTGGGAATTCAGCAAAAATAGAGAAATCGATTTGAGATATTTTATAGATAGATATCCTGTATGTTTTAATATCTTCAGAAAATGATTTGTTATCAATATTTTCAGCATTATTTTTCACATTACTATTATTTAGTTCAACAATTTTTACAGAAAATTTACATAAGCATTTCTAGGTGATGCAATTTTTGGTTGTTGTTGTCGTGTCCCCATGCATCTTTCTATCACAACAGTCGCAATGTCCACTATCTTGTTCTTTCATGGCTAGTACAAAGCTGGTGCTAATAGGATAAAGATTGGAAAAACCATTTTTAAAAATAATTTTAGGATAAACATCATTTTTATTGTCTAATTTAATATTTCAATTATTATTTTGATTCTCTATATATATTTTTTAAACATATTTTTATTCCTATATTTGGAAATCGAGAATTCACTTTTAAAATAAAAAAAATGAATTTGAATTGAAGATTTCGGCATAAATTTCTATGTACAACAATATCCATAGATAATAATACCTGTGACAATATTTAAATAATAATTCAGCATATATTAATATAAGTTATATAAGTTATTTTTATTCTATTCTATTTATTTTTCATTGATATTCTCATGGAATATAATGTGCTAGTAAGTGGATCCACAAGTCTCCATGATGGGTAAAAAGAGCTGTTGTCGTTGATTGGCTATCCATCACATGACAATCAGACTTTGTCCCCCAGTGGATACATTCCTAAAGTAATTTTTTTTTTTTTTTGACAAATGATAAAACTCCGAGGTTGCGTATCTTTGCGAGGTTATATATCTTATAAAGTAATTTATAATATATTATCAGTTTTAATAGATAGACACATATCCTACAAAGTTATTCATGTATCTACTTCAAGTATACAATACGTATAACTTGTCTACTAGATAATTTCTACCACAGAGATAGATGATTTTCGTAGATAATCATCTGACAGCCAACAACTTAGTTGACAATCATGTAATTTAAACCTCATCACTAAAATAAAAGCCGTATATATTTTAATACTTTAACCATTTTATTTAATATAAAAATATTAAAGATATAATAGAAGTATTATTTTGAAAAAATACTAGTTTCTACTAATTCTAAGCGGACTTTTTGTTTTATACTTTTCAAAAATTTTAAGATTTGAGTTTTATCATTTATTATTATTAAGACTATATATGTGTGTGTGTTTAATTTTTTGTTGGTGTTTTTGGAGTAAAAATATATAATCAAATTTTAAAACGAAAATTAAAATTATACCGCGAATGTTTCTTTTAAAAATCGAAATTTATTTTTTATTTTTCCGTTCTCCATTACTCTTCATGTTTCACCTTTCCATACCTCATCCTCAAAGTTAGAAATGTCGCTATTTCTCTTTGAAAATAAATTTCGATTTTTAAAAGAAACATTCGCGGTATAATTTTAATTTTCGTTTTACAATCATCAGCCGCGTTATATTATAATCAAATTTTGTTAAATAAATAATTCCTTAACACATATATATTTTTAAAACGTCATTATATCAATTTGAATATTGAAAAAACTTACCTAAGTTGAAAACTATATATTCTCTAAAAACACTTGTTTCAAAAGAGTCCGTATTGATTTTTTTAATGGAAAAAGTTCTAACAATGGTTAAATTTTATTATATAAATGCCTGAAAAGTGGATTCTATTAATCAAAAGACTTGGGAAATCACACAAAACTATTGTTTATCTTCAGCTCAAATATTTTCCTGATGGACGAAATTCCTTCTTCAAATTTCTATTATTCAGTCATGAACTCTTCTCTTTCATTTTCCGTTTGTCTTTTAGCACGGGCCAGTTGGTTTCTCACATCCTTGTCTATCTTATTTTCTACAGATTTGCATATTTTTGTCTAATATACATATGCATGTCAGTACGTGCTCTGGATTTCCATATCTACGTATGACTGTTTTAGCATGTCCCAGAGGCCGGATAGTTGGCGACTTTAGTAAGCTCCAGGAATCCGGGTTACATCAAGAGAGAGATGTCCCAGAAGTTTCCCACATCCCTGTCTATCTTATTTTCTACAGATTTACATAATTTTGCCTAATCTGTATCTGCATGTCAGTACGTACCCGTGGATTTCTACATCTACGTATGACTGTTTTAGCATGTTTCAGAGGTTTCCCACATCCCTGTCTATCTTATTTTCTACAGATTTACATATTTTTGCCTAATCTGTATCTGCATGTCAGTACGTACCCGTGGATTTCTACATCTACGTATGACTGTTTTAGCATGTTTCAGAGGTTTCCCACATCCCTGTCTATCTTATTTTCTACAGATTTACATAATTTTGCCTAATCTGTATCTGCATGTCAGTACGTACCCGTGGATTTCTACATCTACGTATGACTGTTTTAGCATGTTTCAGAGGTTTCCCACATCCCTGTCTATCTTATTTTCTACAAATTTACATAATTTTGCCTAATCTGTATCTGCATGTCAGTACGTACCCGTGGATTTCTACATCTACGTATGACTGTTTTAGCATGTTTCAGAGGTTTCCCACATCCCTGTCTATCTTATTTTCTACAGATTTGCATATTTTTGGCTAATATGCATCTGCATGTCAGTACGTGCTCATGGATTTCCAATATCGATGTCTGACGGCTTCAGCATGTACCAGAAGTTTCTCACACCATTGTGTATCTTTCTTTCTATACGTGCATTTAGTACCCCTCTGTAGTAGTGTTTTAGCACGTATCCATGTTTCTTCCACACCTCTGTCTGTACACGGGTTTTATGATACTTCCCCTATATACTCTCTCTACAATATAATGCAGTATAATACAATATATTGTATTATAAATTAACTTTATATAATATTTACGAACAGGAAAAATATGTTGAGGGTAGCCTAGTGGACATGGCATCTGCTCGGTAAGCGGAACACTGTGGGTTCCTATTCCTAGACACTATTATTTTTCCCTTCATCATTACTCTTTACAATTCATCCTTTCATACTTCATCCCTAAGGATAGGAATAGTCCGTTATTTCTCCTTAAAATAATTAAAAATTACGATTTTTCGTTCTGTAAAAATAAACATTTGCGGTAAAACTTGTTAAACGTCGACTACTTCCCCTATATATATATATTATGTAAATAAGAATGATAAGATTTCTGTTGTATTTTGGAATTAGATTGATATATTGAATTATTTTTATTTGTTGCTTGATTTTGGTATCCATGAGTATCATTATGATATTGTTCTGCAGTCGAGGCAATAATAATCTTGAAAATATAAAGTCTTGATCAGAGATTTCTATATTTGAGCTAAGGAATATATATGAAAAACATAATTTGATTAAAGTACTGCCTGGCTTAATGCGAGTAGAAAAAAGAAAACAAATGATTATTTACATAATTTAACAAAAGTTTTAAGCCGGCCATTGGGATAAAACAACAACGAGTTTTTATAGGGGAAGAGTGATTTCTGGCGGTCGATTTAGCAGAGTATTTGAATCTATGAAATTATAATTTAAAATAAATAATATTTTTATATAACATATATGCATTCAAATTCTGTTATATTGATGCTCTTGTAACGATCTATCGAACAATACAAGATGCTAAATACAAATGGAATATATGAAATATAAACACAATGTATAACAAACTGATATTGTATGAATGTGTTCTCTTAAAGAGTAATAAGACAGTTTAGACTGGAGTATAGTACAGTAGAAGGTGCGAATGTGCAATGTAAAGACCAAGTGCTGGTACCATTGTTGTCCCAGACTGGCCCACATGTAGCGGCTCCGGTGAAGTGATCATATGATGCAAGCGAGGGTTCGTGACACAAGCTTGTCGTAAACTTTACTCTGCGCCATATTATAGACCTTGAGAACCTACACATTAGATTTATTTATATCATCAAATCAGACGCGATATCCACACAAGGAATGCTTGTGTCAAGCA
>CP092864.1:20462803-20631825 GCA_030710605.1 Cordylochernes scorpioides | reverse complement strand
GGATTTACTTTTGAATATATAACTTTATTAATGATACTAAATCGACAAAAATAGGCATATATATTGGTACATATATACATATATATGAGGTAAAAGTCAAGAGTTGTTTTGTCCCGACGGCGGTGGTCCCCCGCCACGTGCGACAGTTGTCAACTCGCCCCCCGTGGACAGATATGTAATAGGGACATCGCGACCGCCGCAATGTCACGCTCTGTCGCGCCCGAACAAACGCGAGATAGAAAAACCACGAGGCCGACGGGGGTCAGTTTTGAATTCCTGTCTGCCCGTGTGATCTTGAATATGGTGTCGTGGTGGTGGTCTTGACAATGTTGACGTTGTGTGGTATTGAATTTGATGGCATTTTGGGTGTGCTGATCTTTTTTTTAAATTATTATTTTTATTAACGCGCATTGTGGCTTCATTCAAAAAAGATGCAAATATTGGATTTATAATTATTTTATTGTTCCAATATTTCGAGGAGCAACTCGCCTCTCTTTATCGAGGATGTTTGTGTTTTTCACTAAAACATGCGAGCACGCGTACACCACTCTCGTTCTACAAGGCCAATGAAAGAATTGTATCTTTAATTTAAATATTACATTCAGTATATGTAATTATATATAATACTAGCGGATGTGTACCCGGCTTCGCCCGGGTTTTATCCGAGTGAAAGTTTGCCTAACGAATATTATATATTATGAATATAATAAACAATGTTAAAGATTAGTTTTAATTATTAATCAAGATTGTGTGTGAATATGTGAGAAAGATGTAATATCGTTGTTGTTTTCTTGGCCGACTGTTTTACATATGGTGTTATCTTAAAATTGCTTGTTTTGAATATTTTTTTAGATTGAGATTATTAGCTAGTATGTAAAAAAAATAACTATGTTGAATTTTTTTTTTGTATTTATATATAAATAAAATTAACTCTGTTGATTTTTTGTATTTAATCGATAACAGCGAAGTTACGCATGTTAATGTTAGGAAAAATATTTTGATGTTAAGCAAAACCTGCTCCATCTCGTTTTACATAAATGTTGAAAATTTGGTCGAAATTGATGCATTGTAACGAAAGTTTTTAGCAAACAACACTTATGAAATTTGCATTTTATTAATATAGATTATAGATTAACACCATTATTATTATTTTGTCTACATATTGTACGTGAAAGAGAGAGATATATATGTTTTTTTTTAATGCTCGTTAGAGCGGTCAGGAAAAACCTTTTTGTGTGTGCTTTTAATATTTATAAAGTAAAAAAAATCGTAGATAATCATATAAAATATATATTTAAAATTTAAGGAGTAATAGAGGATGTAGATTTTTGTACTTTTTAAAATTTAAAACTAAAGAGAAAGAATTAGACATAACCCGGGTTCCTGCAGCGTTGAACGCCAACTACCCGGGCAGTTTAAAGTGTATATGTTAAGTTTGTAATTATTCTTATTTTTAATTCATAGAAGCATTTTTCTGGCAGACATATTTAATTTTTTTTATCATCATCAGTTTTTATTATTATTTATTTATTTCTTAGTTAGTTATCAAATCATTTGCAATTGTAGTTTCTTTTTTTGTTTTGTTGTGTTCTTTTTTAAGCAATAACCGTAGAACTAAGGTGCAATATTCAATTTAAGCATATGGAACCAACATCGATTCATTTTTAAAACAAAGCAAAATCATAAGCTTATACAACTTGCACTTTTTCATACACGGGCTGTTCAAGAAAAATAAATCACCCTTTAACAGGATAAAATAAAAACATTTATAACTAGGAGTATGATAAAGTGGAAATATAAAGTCTTCAAGGATAGGTTTAACATTTTTGTATTCATAACTCTCTCGCTTACAGGCATGAAAGCCCTTCTACCGGAGAGAAACACAATACAATTATATCATTTGATAATCCATAAATAATATTTAATTAAAAAGGCATATATTGGATAAAAATATCATTTATTTTACCAATATTTCTGTTAGCAATATTTTTTAAATAAAAAATAAAATCTTTTTACACATAGTACAAATAATTGTAAATATAAAATAGGCGTTATTGTTAATTTTCAAAATATTCACACCCATATTTTACAAAATTTAGTTTGTCCATAATATGAATGCATATATCAATTTTTTTTCTCTTTATTTAATATAAGCAAATTTTTTTAAAAACTTAATTATGTTAACGTTATGTAGCGCTGAGTTTGTTGTTGACACACATTAATATTGTAAGAAAGTATTTATTAATTTTATTATTTTTATTAACAGAGTGGTCATTTTTTTATGTTTATATTTTGCTACTCTGTAAATTTCCCTCGTGGCTTATCTTTTGTTTACCATTCATAGTTTGTTTTGCCTGGAATAAATTGCTGTGTCATCCTGAAGTTTTTGGTCTTCCCTAATTTTCCACGTGGCAATATGTTATAACACCATGATAAAGGTTGGCGTTCAGCCAACTGAAATATTGGTAAAATAAATGATATTTTGATCCAATATTTGCCTTTTAATTAAATTACACCTATCCCCCGATTCACACGGTACCTTTTTACACGTTTTCGATTTTACACGGTTTTCCAAATAAGTTTTGTTTTTGTTTTTATCGCACTATACTAAATGCTACTGTGAGTGAACACATGCGCTGTGTACACATCTCACGAGGAATCCCGAGCTTATGTGCTGACTACATATTTTAACCTGTCAATGCATTTTATTTTTATTCCTGTGTACACCTATCCTCCGATTTACACGTTTTTCTCAGGAACGTATCTACCGTGTAAATCGGGGTAATTGTATTGTGTTTCTCTCCTGTAGAAGGGCTTCCATGCCTAAAAGCTAGAGAGAGATTTATGAATTTAAAAATGTTTAGAAGAAACCTATCCCTAGAGGCTTGATATTTCAACCTTATTATTGAAACAGAGGATTATCTGATCGAATTAGGAGTGTTTTGTAAGTTGAAGGTGTGTGTTTGTTCCTCATATGTTTCCACAATATTCGACTTATCCTAATAAACCCTTGACACCATATAGCGTTAGCTCTGAAGAAGTCTCTGTCATGATATCGAGACTTCGAACTAGGTTAATTAGCTCGATAACAGTATTAATTAATTTCTGTGAAAAATAGACACTTCGGCCAATTATACTTTTTTTTTATTTTATCAACGTTTCAACAAAAATCTTTTGTCTTCGTCAGTAGAAATAAATAAAAATAAAGCATTTGTCAAGTTGTTGAAAATTTTTCTGAACAAATTTCAACGCCTTGCCAAATACTTTATTTTTATTTATTTCTCCTGACGAAGACAAAAGATTTTTGTTGAAACGTTGAGAAAATAAAAAACTCTAACTGGCCGAAGTGTCTATTTTTCACAGAAATATGAACGCCGGCCAGACAACCTCTATCTTCAGTATTAATTAAATAATTAAGAAGGTTTCTGGAGATGAGTTCCTTTTTTTTTATTCAAATAATCTCAAGCTTTCGGGTATCTCTGCCCTTCTACAGGAGTACATATATAAAATAATAAAACGCCACCTGATGACATTTGGCATGAGATAACTTGAGACTACTTGAATAAAATACAAAGAAAATCATCTCCAGAAACCGTTTTAATTATTTAATTAATGCTCACGAGATTTAAATCAATCAATAACAGTATAATTCGCATGTTATGAATAGGATTTACAGTTAAACCTGTCTACAGTGCCCCCTCTTGGGACTCACCAAAATAGGGTGCTATAGAGAGAGGGTGCTATAGACAGGTTACTTTTAATGTAAATCGCATCGTACTACGTATTTAAAATCGGGCGCTATAGAGAGGGAGGCGCTATTTAGAGGGGGCGCTATAGACAGATTTAACTGTAACATGATTATGCTAATAGAACATATTAATCAATTCCTATATTCACTAGTAATCTAATAAGAGTAACAAACAGGCTAGAACGTGGCTGATTCCACACTCGCCTTTACAGTGATACGCTAACTTTGACGTAAGCACGGTGGAATCTGTGGCCATTAGACATGTGTCGGACCTGACAGCTGTATTCTGTGCTGCCTGAAGTATAGGAGCTTCATCTATCAATCTGTATAAGACCGGTGATCTTAATAAATCTGTATGTATGTTTGTGATTAATATATTTACATATGAACCTCAATATTCAGCCATATTGGACAAAAAGTAGAGACTTAACTCAAGAAAGATGAAATTTAAATTTTTTATTTAGTTTACTGCCTAATAATCTTTTTTTTTTTCTCTTTTTATTAAATGTTTACCATCGTTTCAGTCTTTGGCTCTACATAAATTACTACAGATCCACACAATATTCTACATAAAATGACATCATTCGAATTCATCAAAGGTATAAATGAATTAATGCCCCAAAGAATGTAAAAAAAAAATCATTCTAAAAAAAATAATTATTAAATACCGATTATTCTCTATATCTTCACAGACGAAACTTTGAATATTGAAATTTGTTTTATTTTTCTGACTCTATGGTGAAGTACATCCTTCAAATCGATCAATGTGATGATAGAGAAATAAGAAGAAGAAAAAATAAAAATACGATAAAAAAAATCTTCATAATAATAAAATAATAAAAAGAGAAAGAGAAAAGAAAGAGAATTGGGCAAGTGGGGAGGAGGGAGGGGGGGAGAAATAATCTTTAAAATGAACAACTCTAAAGACAAAATCAAAATCCAAGCAGACGAAAGCGTGCCGTAACCATGGCAACGTCGAACTAACGCCTGAGTGCATCTTTTGGCAAGTTTTTCCCTTTTCTATAGCACGTTCACAAATGAAACGAAGGATTTCCCTTCATGGAGAAATTAACAGAAAGTTGTACAAAAAAAAATGTAAGTAAAATATGTGATCTCAATTCACAATAAAAATATAAATAAAATAGTTAATTATTAGTTTATTTACCTTTCTATATTGTGATTAGTTTTCCTTATATAATTGTTGATATCTATCAAAATATTAGGATTGTTTTGTAATAGTTATAATATTCGCTTGGGTTTTAATGTTTTAAGAATGTATTAAAACTGATATATACTGTAGTTATCTCTCCGGTTCAAAATCACTTTATTAGGTAGCGCTCAACAAGAGCAACCTAGTTCATGATAATTGAAACAGTGAATAATATGTGAAGGTTATTCACATATTAAACAAAATGTTAACGCGGGATTCAATCCCGGTTCATGACTGTCGGGAATTGAGGGTGTTACCCACTCGTTTCATTAGTTATCTCTTTCTGTTTTGTCCATGAGTGTATTTATTTATATTTAAACGAAATGGAGATACTATAAAGAAGTTTCTATGGTTTTTTTGTAGTAATTTTAGATTAGAAAGTAATTATTTTTTAGTTTAGAAAAACAACCTGTGTACCATGGTTTACATGTTGGCATTTATTTTGTGACAACCTACGAGAAAAGTTATAAAATATTCCAAAAAAAGGATTTATAATACAATATAATGCCGCTTATGATTGTAGAATGACGTTTAACAAGTTTTACCGCAAATGTTTTTTTTTTTGAACGAAAAATCGTAATTTATTTTAAGGAGAAATAACAACTATTTCTATCCTTAGGGATGAAGTATGAAAGGATGAATTGTGAAGAGTAATGATAAACGGAAAAATAAAGTATCTAGTGATGGGAAATCCGTTTATCATTACTATTCACAATTCATCCTTTCATACCTTATCCCTAAGGATAGAAATAGTGGTTATTTCTCTTTAAAATAAATTACGATTTTTCGTTCAAAAGAAACATTTGCGGTAAAATTGTCAAACGTCGTTCTTCAAAAAAAGGATGTTTTGGGCGGTGAAGTGATAGGGGGTATTTAGGCCAATACAGAATCCAATATTATATATAATTTTCAGAGGGAAATACTGTTATTTGAGATAGCGTTCAAGATTTGGATGAAGTAGAATGAGAGTTGTGGTTGAGCAGTGAATTTTCGAAAATGGCCGTTATGGAAACGCTCTAATGGTTGGTATGGGTGTATCTATAACAATGAATGCTATGGAATACATACATAATGGGGTATTCGAATATTAGACAATATATGTAAGCGATAACTAGTGTTAGTGTAGTTCGACAATATGTAAATATTTTTAAACTTGATTTCACTTGAGATCAGAATTTTATCGGATTGTTAAAATGTTGAGGCCATGACATTGCATTAATTCTTTAGGAAATCTGTTCGATTTTGATTTAGCAATTCTATATAATTTACATTTGATGTATTAGACAGTAGGTGTTTATCTAATGTATTACATTCACAAATTATTTATGTAAAATAGTCTCTGAATTTAGTGTTGTTGGTTGACACAAACCTTGTGGGGGTATCGCGTCTGATTTGATGATAATAAATCTAATGTGTAGGTTCTCAAGGTCTATAAAATGGCGCAGAGCAAAGTTTACGACAAGCTTGTGTCACGAACCCTCGCTTGCATCATATGATCACTTCACCGGAGCCGCTACATGTGGGCCAGTCTGGGACAACAATGGTACCAGCACTTGGTCTTTACATTGCACATTCGCACCTTCTACTGTACTATACTCCAGTCTAAACTGTCTTATTACTCTTCAAGAACACATTCATACAATATCAGTTTGTGTTATACATTGTGTTTATATTTCATATATTCCATTTGTATTTAGCATCTTATATTGTTCGATAGATCGTTACAAGAGCATCAATATAACAGAATTTGAATGCATATATGTTATATAAAAATATTATTTTATTTTAAATTATAATTTCATATATTCAAATACTCTGCTAAATCGACCGCCAGAAATCACTCTTCCCTTATAAAAACTCGTTGTTGTTTTATCCTAATGGCCGGCTCAAAACTTTTGTTAAAGTATGTAAATAATCTTTTGTTTTCCTTATTCTACTCGTCTTAAGCCAGGCAGTACTTTAATCAAATTATGTTTTTCATATATATTCCTTAGCTGAAATAAAGAAATCTCTGATCAAGACTTTATATTTTCAAGATTATTATTGCCACGACTGCAGAACAATATCATAATGATACTCATGGATACCAAAATCAAGCAACAAATAATAATATTTCAATATATCAACCTAATTCCAAAATACAACAGAAATCTTATCATTCTTATTTACATAATATATATATATAGGGGAAGTAGTCGACGTTTAACAAGTTTTACCGCAAATGTTTCTTTTTACAGAACGAAAAATCGTAATTTTTAATTATTTTAAGGAGAAATAACGACTATTCCTATCCTTAGGGATGAAGTATGAAAGGATGAATTGTGAATAGTAATGATGAACGGAAAAATAAAAGTGTCTAGGAATGGGAACCTACAGTGTTCCGCTTACCGGGCAGATGCCATGTCCACTAGGCTACCCTCGACATATTTCTCCATTCGTAAATATTATAAAAAGTTAATTTATAATACAATATATTGTATTATACTTCATTATATTGTATTATATAGGGAAAGTATCAGAAAACCCGTGTACAGACAGAGGTGTGGAAGAAACATGGATGCGTGCTAAAACACTACTACAGAGGGGTACTACATGCACGTATAGAAAGAAAGATACACAATGGTGTGAGAAACTTCTGGTACATGCTGAAGCCGTCAGACATCGATATTGGAAATCCATGAGCACGTACTGACATGCAGATTCATATTAGCCAAAAATATGCAAATCTGTAGAAAATAAGATAGACAGGGATGTGGGAAACCTCTGAAACATGCTAAAACAGTCATACGTAGATGTAGAAATCCACGGGTACGTACTGACATGCAGATACAGATTAGGCAAAATATGTAAATCTGTAGAAAATAAGATAGACAGGGATGTGGGAAACTTCTGGGACATCTCTCTCTTGATGTAACCCGGATTCCTGGAGCTTACTAAAGTCGCCAACTATCCGGCCTCTGGGACATGCTAAAACAGTCATACGTAGATATGGAAATCCAGAGCACGTACTGACATGCATATGCATATTAGACAAAAATATGCAAATCTGTAGAAAATAAGATAGACAAGGATGTGAGAAACCAACTGGCCCGTGCTAAAAGACAAACGGAAAATGAAAGAGAAGAGTTCATGACTGAATAATAGAAATTTGAAGAAGGAATTTCGTCCATCAGGAAAATATTTGAGCTGAAGATAAACAATAGTTTTGTTGTGTGTGTGTGATTTCCCAAGTCTTTTGATTAATAGAATCCACTTTTCAGGCATTTCTATAATAAAATTTAACCATTGTTAGAACTTTTTCCATTAAAAAAATCAATACGGACTCTTTTGAAACAAGTGTTTTTAGAGAATATATAGTTTTCAACTTAGGCAAGTTTTTTCAATATTCAAATTGATATAATGACATTTTAAAAATATATATGTTAAGGAATTATTTATTTAACAAATTTTGATTATATATATTTACTCCAAAAACACCAACAAAAAATGTACGCACACACATATATAGTCTTAATAATAATACATGGTCAAACTCAAATCTTTAAATATTTTGAAAAGTATAAAACAAAAGTACGCTTAGAATTAGTAAAAACTGCTCTTTTAAAAAGAAAAATGCTTCTATTATTATTTAATATTTGGCATACAAAAGAAGATGGTTAAAGTAATAAAATAAATAAATGGCTTTCGTTTTAGTCATGTGGTAACGTTACAGGATTGTCGACTAAGTTGTTAAGCCTTTTCAGCTGATTATCTACGGAAATTATCTACCTCTGTGGTGGAGATTATCTAGTAGACACGTTGGATGTATTAAATACATGGAGTAGATGCATGAATAACTTTGTAGGGTAGATATCTACCTATTAAAACTGATAATTTATTATAAAATACTTTAGGAATGTATTCACTTACTAGCCTATTACCTTCCATGAAAAAATCAATGATTATATATGTCATAAATTTGTATAATTAATGCCCAAGAGATATAATTTATTTTCGCCATAATTGTATTTTAAAATGTAAATACAAATTTTCATCCATGTATAAATCTGTACAAAATAAATCTGGCAGCCAGCGCGCGCGGGCGAAGGCCACGCCTCCACCGCGTGCTCGAGCGGCTCACGAGTGTCGAACAAGTTCTTTTTTGTCGCATACATGTACAACGGTCGCGCCCTTCCATTCGACCACGACAGTAACGACATATATATATATATATATATATATATAGTATTGCATTCTGTAAAGCACTTGTGTTCCTGGTCAGGATATGCTTTCTTTATTTTTAATAGTATTGAGAATAACTTATATTAATATATGATTAATTATGATTTAAATTCAATAAAATATTCCCTTGTATCAACATTGAGTACAATTAATCAGGACTCCAGGGAAAAGTATCTTTTCAAAACCTTTTTATTCTCTAGCTTTCAGGTACGGACGTCCTTCTACAGGAGAAAACCTGGTATAATAATTCGCCAAAAGAACACGAGTTAAATATAATCGGATACTATCGTGTTCTATTGGCGAATCATTATACCAAGTTTTCTCTTGTAGAAGGACGTCCGTGCCAGAAAGCTAGAGAATACAAATGTTTTGAAAAGATACTTTTCTCTGGAGTCCTGATTAATTTTACTCAATATGATTTAAATATTGTCAGGTATTATTATCTCTCGATATTGTTGTACAAAGAAATTTATGCCGAAATATTCAATTCAAATACCTTTTTTTTAATTTTAAGGTGAATTCCCGATTACCAAATAGGAATCAAAATATTTAAGAAAAAATAAATAATCAAAATAATAATTGAAATATTAATTAAACAATAAGAATGATATAAATCTCTATTCATGATAAATTTCTGAAAAAGTATTGAAATTACAAATATATTCTCACAATGAGTATCTTTTTTATTTAAAAAAACGCTAGCTTTCAAGCGTTAATCGCTCTTCAACGGGCTTACAAAATAATTTTTAAATAAAAAAAGATACTCATTGTGAGAATATAATTGTAATTTTAATAAGAATGATGTTTATCCTAAAATTCTAAAAATAAAAATGTTTTTTAATCTTTATTCCATTAGCACCAGCTTTGTACTAGCCATGAAAGAACAAGATAGTGGACATTGCGACTGTTGTGATAAAGATGCATGGGGACACGACAACAACAACCAAAAATTGCATCACCTAGAAATGCTTATGTAAATTTTCTGTAAAAATTGGTGAATTAAATAAGAGTAATGTGAAAAATAATGCTGAAAATATTGATAACAAATCATTTTCTGAAGATATTGAAACATACAGGATATCTATCTATAAAATATCTTAAATCGATATCTCTATTTTTGCTGAATTCCCACTTACCATACAAGAGTCACTCAACCGGAAAAATAAAAGAACTAAACGACGCTGAAAATATTTATCAAACAATGGGAAAGTGTTTTCTATAGGTGATTGTTGAATCCTAAAAATATACCTTACGCTAAACAATGACCTTTTTTTTCTCACAGAGACAAAAGAATAAGAAGAAAAAAGAGGGCTCCAAGTAACTGTATAGAAGAAGAGGTATGGAAAAGAGATGAAATATGATCAAGCTGACACAATCAATATGTTCTGAAACACAATGTATTTCCCATCAGTGAGCTGTCAATTAAAAAAAAATGTAATAAAACTGGCGACATTTCTATTGTCTTCTTTTTTTATTCTCTTTTTTATCTTATCAGAAAATTTTAGGTTAGAAGAGAATGGTGTGTACTGGAGTTGAGGACTTTTTTTTTTGGGTGGGATATGAATTCTTTTTCAACTTCATTTATAAAATTATCAACTATAAATCCCATAAGAGTCCAGAAAACTTTTATTTTTTAAATAGAAAAGCAAACAAGCATTAAAAACTATAACTATTTTATTCTAGTTTTCCTTTTAATTTTTAATTTTTAAAAAGTAGATAGAGAAAACGGGAGAATTTCTCAAACATATAATAGTGAAGAAATACGCAAAGATATTAATGCAAGAATACGGAGAGAGAAGCGAGCAAAAAAAAAAAAAATAAATGTGGAAAAGAAAGAGTTTCATGTTTTTGTAACAAATAAATTTACTGGCAATGTGTTTCTTTTCAATAATATCATCAAATATTATCTTTACAGACCTTTCTGCAATGCTATAAGTTAGTGAATGATGGCAATGTGTTTCTTTTCAATAATATCATCAAATATTATCTTTACAGACCTTTCTGCAATTATATAAGTTAGTGAATGATGGCAATGTGTTTCTTTTCAATAATATCATCAAATATTATCTTTACAGACCTTTCTGCAATGCTATAAGTTAGTGAATGATGGCAATGTGTTTCTTTTCAATAATATCATCAAATATTATCTCTACAGACTTTTCTGCAATGATATAAGTTATTGAATGATGGCAATGGGTTTCCTTTCAATAATATCATCAAATATCATCTTTACAGACCTTTCTGCAAAGATATAAGTTATTGAATGATGGTAATGTGTTTCTTTTCAATAATATCATCAAATATTATCTCTACAGACTTTTCTGCAATGATATAAGTTATTGAATGATGGCAATGGGTTTCCTTTCAATAATATCATCAAATATCATCTTTACAGACCTTTCTGCAAAGATATAAGTTATTGAATGATGGTAATGTGTTTCTTTTCAATAATATCATCAAATATTATCTCTACAGACTTTTCTGCAATGCTATAAGTTATTGAATGATGGTAATGTGTTTCTTTTCAATAATATCATCAAATATTATCTTTACAGACCTTTCTGCAATGATATAAGTTAGTGAATGATGGCAATGGGTTTCCTTTCAATAATATCATCAAATATTATCTTTACAGACCTTTCTGCAATGCTATAAGTTAGTGAATGATGGCAATGTGTTTCTTTTCAATAATATCATCAAATATTATCTTTACAGACCTTTCTGCAATTATATAAGTTATTGAATGATGGCAATGTGTTTCTTTTCAATAATATCATCAAATATTATCTTTACAGACCTTTCTGCAATTCTATAAGTTATTGAATGATGGCAATGTGTTTCTTTTCAATAATATCATCAAATATCATCTTTACAGACCTTTCTGCAAAGATATAAGTTATTGAATGATGGTAATGTGTTTCTTTTCAATAATATCATCAAATATTATCTCTACAGACTTTTCTGCAATGATATAAGTTATTGAATGATGGCAATGGGTTTCCTTTCAATAATATCATCAAATATCATCTTTACAGACCTTTCTGCAAAGATATAAGTTATTGAATGATGGTAATGTGTTTCTTTTCAATAATATCATCAAATATTATCTCTACAGACTTTTCTGCAATGATATAAGTTATTGAATGATGGCAATGGGTTTCTTTTCAATAATATCATCAAATATATTATTGAAAGGAAACACATTGCCAGTAAATTTATTTTTTATAAAAATTTTATCGATAGATATGCAATTTAATTTATAAAGAGTTTCAAGATTGTCACATAAAAGATGATGTCGAGAAAATGAAAGTGAAAAACAAAGAAATGTGCAAGATTTCAGCAAATATCAGAGGCACAAAGATTGCGAATTTATTTTGAAACAGAAGGCTAAAGATCTGCAGAATTACAGTGCAATTCATAAATTTTTTTATTACTAAAACGTTTGAAAATATATATCTATTAATTAAAAAGGCATATATTGGATCAAAATATCATTTATTTTACCAATATTTTAGTTGGCTGAACGCCAACCTTTATCAAGGTGTTATAAACATTTTAAAGTGTGTCAACAACAAACTCAGCGCCACATAACGTCAACAGAATTAAGTTTTTAAAATATTTTTGTTGTAAGTTGTTATTTTTGTTGTTGACAAACTTTAAAATGTTTATAACACCTTGATAAAGGTTGGCGTTCAGCCAACTGAAATATTGGTAAAATAAATGATATTTTGATCCAATATATGTCTTTTTATTTAAAGATTTATTTATGGATTGCTCTATTTTCAAAAATATATATCTATATTAACCTTTTTTTTATTTAGTTCCCTCCGTTTTAGTGATTCGTTGCCTATCTCTTCCCCTGAGGAGAATGACATAGTCACATAAACGTCAGGAGCTAAATAAAAAATTGTTTGATGTAGCCATATATTTTTCCAAACTTTCAAATAACAAATGACCTTCAAAACTAAACCTTTTTTTCATCGCATTATATATTTATGGTCGTTTTGTTTCATCGCGTCTAGTAACTTTGGGATCAATCACCTGCACTAATGAACAAAACTTAAGGAAGTGCAAAGTCTAAAAAATATCCGGTCTTTTTTTTTTTTTAAGGAGAAAGAAGCATTTTTGTTTACACTTGGTTAACTGTGTGTCTTCAATAAAGGTCTAGCAAATATCTTTCAGAGTTATTGTCTGAATCCCGATATATATGCTAAAAGGTACAACTTCCTTAAGTTTGTCCATGAGTGTATGTAGATTTAGTGGTCAATATCCTGCATGAATTACTAAGAAAGATGCACAGGTATTCTGAGCCATATTTGGATATTGCGATTGTTCATCATTGGCTAGAAACTCGGTGGAACTAACATTTCCAAATTATGTTTCCCGAAGTATTCTAGTAATTCACTGGGTTTTAGATGTGGAAATGTGATATTGAACGATTCCTCCTCATACACTAAAGTCTTCCTTCAGTTAAAAAAGTTGAAAGGATATGGTAAAATTATCTAAGAAATGGTAAAAAGAGCCTTTTTTTTTGTGTGTCAGCCGGAAAGGTGATTTACAAATAAATATGTATTAATAGAGTCCTACCTCAAAATAATGACGGGGCAACATTACTTCTATATCTCTAGCAAGAGGAGCAATGTATTCAAGGTTGGACAAGATTAAAAATATTTTGTTCTATCATGACAGCTGAAATGGCTAAACATCATGGATTAGGTTTTGAATTCACCATATATATATATTTTTTATTTGCTCCCCTTAGTGATTACTTCCTATTCCCAAACCTCGTTATTTGTTGGAACTGATGATAATTTTATCATAAGAGAAAGTTATCATCACTTTTAAACCATGGTTCAAAATCACATTAATAGGTACCGCTCAACAAGAGCAAGCTAGTTCATGATAATTGAAACAGTGAATAATATATGTGAAGGTTATTCATATATTAAAAAATTTTTAACGCGGGATTCAATCCCGGTTCATGACTGTCGGGAATCGAGCGTTAAACCATAATTTAAGATCTAAAAAAAAATCCGTTTTTTGCGAAAGAAATAATAAGAGATTCGCTAGACTAAGTATGTAGACCTGAATGATGTCTATATTGAAAAATGAAGTATCCCTTTATTAAAAATGCGTTTTTCTTGTACGTTTATCTTATTTATCAAATGACCCTTCGTATTATACATAACGATCTATAGAAATACAATGTTTATCTGTGATTCCCAATATCAACTCAAGAACTGTTGGGATTTGATTTTTGTAGCGATTGTTCAAAATCTCGAAGGAAGTAGAATTTCAAAAAAATGTATACCTCTATCACAAACCTTCTTGGAATATCAGTCCAAAAAGTGTCAACATCCAATATAAACACAGAGTAGGTTCTCATTAATTCGAATGTCAAGGTACCATAAAAATATTCCAATTAGTAAATTTATGATATAATGAATAATTTTATTATTAATATACTTTCCTATATAATGATCTTATGAATTATTTATACATGACCCCCCCCCTTGTGCATACAAGAATATAATCTTCTGGTAGTTTTAGTACACTGCGTGTGGTAAGCTTTACAGTTAAGGAACAAAAAAATAAAATAAGATTTTTTTCAAAACTATACACATAAATATTATTGAAGGAAAATTATTTGCATATTGAGTTGGCAATATATATAAACATTAAAAAATGTATTTAAAAATCAATAAAGTATTCAGTGCTAAGTTTTTTGTACAATTTTATATCTCTAGCTTTCGGCTAACATGGCCTTCAACTGGAGCAACTAGGAGTAAATTTAAAATCAATAGTTATATGAAGTTATACTCCTAATCGCTCCTGTTGAAGGTTGCATGTTAGCCTGAAATCTAAAGAGAAATAAAATTGTACAAGAAACTTAATCCTGGATGTTTTATTGATTTTATTAAATTATAAGTGAAAGAAAAGAACGTTTATTACAAAGAATGTATACTCTCTCTATATAAAAATGTATATTTTAAAACGTTTACGATTAATTTTGATGCAAATAATTATATGAAAAGAGATTGGTAAAACACATATTTGAACAAATTTTGACATCTTTAAACAATATATAAAAATTAAGATGCCAAAATTTGTTATATTGTTTATATATTGTTTATTTAATAAAATCAATTTATTCATGGATTTTTACACATCGTTATATTTAGTAATGCTAGAAGATTCTGTGAGAGGATATACTTGAGAAGAAATGTGTGATGAAGCTGTGGTACGCCTCATGTATGAACTTACAGTTATCCACCTTATTTTTTTGATGGCAAAATTCTTTGTTCAATATTTTATTATTCTTGCTGGTGTCACATATCCCATTAACAAAGTACCAAAATGCACGTATGGTATAAGAAAAAGAAGCTGAATTGGTGAAGAATCTTGAAATGATTCTTGATCTTGAAGAATAGCCAGCTGAGCGCTACTCTGAATGCATGGAGTTTATTGAGGACAAGGTGGATCCGACGTGACCAACAAAGACACAATGTTACAGCATCCACATCAGATCATCATGCCTGGAGAATGATCATAATAAAGATTTTTGAGAAGAATATTGATCTTGAAATTTTACACACTTTTGATTTATTTTTACTTCAGAATTCTTAAATCTGAATAAATCCAATGTCCTTATCCTATCTCTTGGCGAAATCCCCAACTATATTTCATCTACAAAATTGTTCGAGCAATTTCGCCATCAAAACGGTATTTGGCAACAGCAAAAAGATTTTATGAGTTTTTATGCAACTTGTAAAAAAACTATCCTTGGCGATGAAGTAAGTTCTATGCATGAGAGTTCGGTCATCCGCAGAAGAGCGGCTGTGGCATACTCAACGAGGTCGGTCGGGTAGCTATTGTCCGGTAATAGAAAACGATCAAACGCACAATCACCGACGTTTTTCTAATGTCACACATGGCTGCCTACTCTGGGAACCTGGCATTGTCCAACTTTTTGTCACCTTTGACTGATGTTTATTTAACCACCGGTTTTTGTCTTGTGGCCCGCTGCTTGCTTTTGACTCCTCTTTTGTCCTAAGGAAGGTAATGAACTGTGTTGGTTCGAAGAGATTTTCTACGGTCCACGTGTAGCTTCTTTCTTCCTGTACATCCATTCTTTCGTAACTCCATCTGTTCCTAGATGTCATCCTCTTCGTTTTATATAAACAACAGCAATCATTATTAAAATATACAAGTATCAGAGTCATAATGAACAATCAATCAACAATTCTGTCACCGTTTGCTTTTGTGAATGGAATAAATACCCAAATATGGCCATTTTTTAATAAGCATTTGACAGGTTCTGGGCAAAAATAGTTGTTGTTTTTTTAGTCAGAAAATTATTATGACAATATTGCTGCATCATATTTGATTATCTGATACAAAATTATATCCGGAAAAATTCCAAAAAGCAGAGACCACGGGTGAAGCCAGTTCATTTTTAGTATGCAGGAACAAAATTCTAACAGAAATACATTCATTCGAGCAGAAGACACAAAGCCAGATCATCTCTTTATAAAAAATATCGCTTCTCAGACACAAAGTTTGGAGCGGGACGTTTCACAAGAATGACATCCACGGCGCCAATTTATAATTGTAACGAATAGTATTTGAATAAAAGCATTTAATCGGGTAAAACCCGGGCGTTGCCCGAGTCATTCGGCTAGTTTTAATTTAAAGACAAGAATAATGGCATCTGTTAATATTATAATCCCTTCTGTAACATTATAAATAAAAGAAAATTCGCCGAGGGAAGAGTTTCTTTCTATATAACGGCAATACAAGCTTTCGGACGTAACAGCCTTTTGACAGGTATAAATTTTAAGTAGTGTAGCTATAGCTATCGAAGAGCTGTTGCGCCCGGAAGCTTGTGTATTGACGTATTATAAAAAGAAACTCTTTCTTTAGATAATTGTCTTATAATATTGGAATCTACTAATGCAATTTAGAAACATTTTTATTTGAAGGGAAGTGAGGACTTTCCTAACCTGTACCATCTGAAATAAGGAAGAGAGAGACTGCTCCAGAACATCTCTTGTGTATGGGGGCTACTGGGCAGGATTTATACTGAAATCCTCCACAAATCTTATAGAATAATAATATAGTCTCCATGACATAGTGTCTTTCTCTTTTGATGTAACCAGGATTCCTGGAGCCACGTACTAAAGTCGCCAACACTATCAGGGTCGGTCTACAGACTTCACGTCTAATGGTGGATATCCAGTTTATCAGATGTACTGTACTTGGTTCTGTAGGTCTTCAAGGGTAAATATACTTATTCCTAGGAGGGTGGTGGCTGTTTGGAACCTATGAAGGTGGTAGGCGGGGCATCTAAAGGTAAATTACATCGTATAACGACATATGGCATAAAAATGGTTTTACGAGAGAGAAAATTACTTAATTTATAAACAAATTCAATGAATAATTGCAAATTAAGAAAATATCGGAAAGTCATCATTAAAAAATATATAATAAAATCAGCAAGCAATCCAGAGGTTAAGTTTCTTGCACCATTTTTACTTATCTAACTTTTAGGCCAACATACCTCCTTCAACAGGGGCACCTAGAAGTATAGCTACCAGCTAACTATATGGCGTCTAGTTAGCTAGATGTTATACTTACAGTGAAGTTATTGTAAATTATAAATTGGTTGAATAGAAAATTTTAAACTTTGCGTTTGTATACATAATATAACCCAGGCGTACAGACTTAGGTCTAGGTAGCCCACTATCCAATGGTGTATACATAATATAAACGATTTTGAAAAAAAAGTGAGAGGAAAAAAAAACGGTGTGTTGTGGAATTAAGAGAACGGCAACAAGCTAGGAAACTATAGATGCGGTATAGTTAGCTGGAATTTATACTTATAGGTGATCCTGTTGAAGGGCATATTGACCCGAAAGCTAGATAAGAGTAAAATATACTTAGCCATGAATTGCCAAGATTCTCACTCCCCTTCAAATAAAAACGTTTCAAAATTGCATTAGTAGATGCCAATATTATAAGACAATTCCCTGAGGGAAGTGTTTCTTTTTATAATACGGCAATACACTCATTGGGCGCCACAGTCCTCGACAAGTATAGCTACACTACTAAAATGTATACGTGTCAAAAAGATGTTACACCCGAAAGCTTGTTGATTTTGTTAAATTTCAAATTAGATCATGAAGGTTTATATAAGAAGAAAATATTTCTTTTAAATGTAAAAAAAAAAGTCGAACTGCTTCTATATTTTGAAGCCATTGATCTCGTTAATTACATCAATGTCTATTTGCCGTGTTTCATAAAGAACTCATCAAATTTTCCAAAATTGCCAAAGATTTTTTTTTCTGGCAAATTGACTGGGTTAATTTCGATAGATGAAATGTAGATTCTTTTCCGGGAGGAAAGTTTCTTTAAAAAAAACTCTCCCGTTATAAAAATAGATATTTATGACAGTAGAAATGTGTTTTCTAAAAAAAAAGTGAGTTTTTTTTCTATATTTTTATTTCTAATAAAAACTTGTAGGCACGCTACGTTTATTTTCCTTGAACAATAAGTAGATACGTCAGAATAGAGAAAATAAAAAGTTTGGTGTATTTTTTTTTTCAATCCAATCAAATATTGTGAAGTTATTGTAAATTGATAGAATAGAAAATTGGAACTCTGGCATATTTGTAAGTGCAAAGTCGAGCTGCTTTTCACATGTGTAGACATGTGGTGCACTTACAGTAAAAGCAGTCGTCTACTTCTACCCACCATGATTATCATGGCCTGTACCACGTGTACTAGGAATAAGCAAAAAAAAAATAGAGAAATTTTCAAGCTTTGTGTTTATATATTTAATATAAAGAGTCTGTGGACGAGTGGGTAACACCCTCCATTCCCGACATCCAAGAACCGGGATCAAATCCCTCGTTAAAAATTTGTTTAATATGTGAATAACCTTCATATATTGTTGCAAATATCATAAACTATGTTACTCTTTTTGAGCGGTACCTAATAAAGTGATTTTGGAACAAGAACAAGATATTTAATATAAACGATTTTGAAAAAAGGTGAAAAAAAAAAAAAGAAAAACACGATGTATTGTGGAATTAGGAGAACGGCAACAAGCTGGGAAATTTTATAGTATCCTGAAGAATAGGTGTCTCAATGTAAGGACATGGATACAAGAAAGAAGTTAAAAGATAAAATGGTCCCATAAAGCAATTTGAAAGAAGACAAACTGAAGAATCGTTCAGGTCCAGCTGAATACCACCAGAATGTCTACTGAAGGCGATCAAAAAGTGGATGAAGAAATTTATTTTCGATTTTTTTTCCGAGGGAACTGATATATCTGAAGAAAAAAGCAATTTTCTCTAGCATTTATTACTTTAGCCTAAGAAGCTTTGTATCCTAAATAGTTAATTATTAATATATATTTAATTAATCTCATCTTGTATTTAGAAGTTTTGAATTAATTTTATGTTAAAATTAAGTTCTGTGTGTGTCACAAACAAAAATTACAATTTACAAATATGAATTATTCTTTATATGAGTATTTATAATCCCATAACAAGTGTCAATAGAATTGTCATAGAATTAGCATATAGCTCACACACTATTTATACATCTATAAATAATTCCAGTTCCAAAATCACTTTATTAGGTACCGCTCAACAAGAGCAACTTAGTTTATGATATTGTAACAATGAATAATATGTGAAGGTTATTCACATATTAAATAATATGTTAACACGGGATTCAATCCCGGTTCATGACTGTCGGGAATCGAGGGTGTTATCTACTCGTCCACCGACTTCTTATTTTTTACAAATAATTAAGTGTATTGACTACATAGGTTTATGAAAGAGATATATCAATACCTCGGGTTCCTGGAATGCAGAACCTAAGCTATTCGGGCTGTCCAACTCATTAGTATAAACTAGTAACTAGCACTTCTAATCGCAGCCTGAATATCTTGTTGAGCTGATACAATTGGCCAGAAAGTTCTATGTTGAAGTCCAGTTTGGCCGTAGTTGAAAGATCGAGTTGGGTCTGTTCAAGCAGAACGACCGTTTAAATATTTAAATATTCAACTATCATTAATGCCTGAAATGGACCCCACTATGTCACCTTGAATATATTTTTAAAAGATGTGAACTATTTCACGACTTTCTCCCACAGAATTGGAAACAATTATAGCTTCTCTCTCTCCGTAATGGATAAGGATTATAGACATATATGATATTCAGATAGGTTTTTGCCTATATTTTATATTAGGCATTGTGGCAAATTCATCATCGCAATCTATTCGCTTTGTACTGGAGAAAATCAGAGGGGGGGGGGGGGCGCATTAATTTTATAGATTAAAAAAGAAGCGTATTCCTATATTCAACTGGTCCATTTATTATGATAAATCGTCTAATACTTGGTCTTAGAAAAAAAAACTTATTTTTCATGTGTTCAGGAGGCAAGTTCTTGAAATTCTTTCACGATTTTGCCTAGAGCTCGAGGCGGCTCTTGACATGTTCTTGAATCCGCCCAGTCAATTGACTATTGTCACTTGAACAATGTCGACTTGGGCAACACTACTTCCGCCCCCTTGTGGCGAGATTTCGGTCGTCTGGTCGAAAATTCAAGATTCGATTGATTTACATATATTAGGACTTACCTATATTGCATACTAATAAAAATCGGAAGAAACTTATTTTTTATATTTGAAAGGACAACTCAGCCATATGAAAATCTTTATTCTCACGACATGTCAGTGAATGCCAATCATCCTCGTCAGGTAAGAAACAATCATGTATAAGAAATAAAAATATTTGAAAGTAGAGCCGTGTTTTTCCGGGAGATTAAAAAAAAAAAACTTATTTTTATTTTGCGCTTTTCGAATTGTCTTTTTATAAGGTTGTCCCCCAAAGTTCGTAAACATATTATGAGTATGATTTATATTTTTCAAGTGTTTACGAACTTTTGAGACAACCTTATAATTCTGAAACTTGACCCACCCTTGATATAGAACATCAGAGATTAAATCATTCTTCTATAAGAATTCTGTTATAATTTTACCAAGGTTACCAATATTAACGTGATAATCCTGTTGAAGGACTGACAAGTCCGAAAGCTTGAAAATAAAAAGTTGTTACAAGAAACTTAGCCCTGGAAGTTTTATTTATTTTATAAGATTCATAATATGTTTACCAATTTTGGGAAAACCTTGCAATTGTTAGTCTCGGCGTGAAATTCAAGATTCGTAGTTACAATGTGAATCCACTTTATGAGTAACAGGATAATAAATGGCTTATTTTCTTTATTGATGCAATCGCTTCAGGATCTCCGGCATTATGAGAAATCCAACAACCTCATTGATGTAGTCCATTTCAGCCAAAAGTGCCGCATAGAGATGTATTAATAGTCGTACATAAATTTAGATCATTAATTATGAAAAAGGGCATCTCCTTATCGTGCAACTGGAAGTTTGTGATGACTTGCGCCATCAGTAACTTTCTGTTGCACGATAAGGAGATGCCTTTTTCATAATTTATGCACCTTATCCCAGTACAATATCCCATTTGTACTATTTTTTCACATTAGATCATTAAGTTTCTTTAATGAAACATGCCATTACTTAATATTGGAAATATTCAGTGTATGACAAACTAATCCTTTTATACTTATTTACATATACGTCGTATTTTGGTAAGTTATTTAGAGACGATATAACGATCGTATTACAAAAATCATTTGCTGGCTGAGAGACTATTTAAAGGAGAATATCGACATATCGTGGGTGAAGGAGAAGTTCGACCACACCTCCCTGCGGTCCCCCCTGGACCCTTGGAATATTCAACCAAATTCTGCTCCAAGGAGACTAACATGGCCACGGCACCTATTTTCCAATGAAGACAATATTGATACTGCAGTGATAAAGATGGACGAAGACATCTGAGAGGCTCTTCATTGTAACTACAACAACCTTTATGTAGGTTGGATTTTGGACAAGTTGAAGACTCCATTATTAAACATTAAAAAAAGGTTTGTCCTTGACGTTTCAGCGACCCAATACCACACTAGTATTAAAGTATTATATTGATATTTATTATATGGATAGGTAGTAAAGTAGAAGTTTTGTAGTGTTTCAATAAACAGTTATGCCTCTTTTTTTTCTATTTAGGTAATGCTTTTAAGATCAGAGAGAGAGGCACAACAGTCTTTTACATCCTACTTCATTTTTTAAGCACATGCTTCTACTGGATAGTCAGTCTGAATTAACTATCTACTATTGCTGCCAGGATTGTATATAATGGGAAAGAAGGTCTAGAGAGGTACAAGAGCTCTTGGGAGGTGATTAACGTATGTAAACTCTTCTATTCACAATAAACGCCATCTATTGACCGTCTCTGCAAACTAGAAGACTCAGCTTGAAGACAAAGCCACAACACCAACTTTGGTAAACTGAGAACCGTCCACACCTAGAGACCATGGTTTCTGGCTAATGGCCCTCGTCAGTCCTGAGCGGACTTTATTTCATGGGATTCACAAGAGATCAAATGGAATCTTCACAATCTGCCAAAGAGGATTGCGCTTAGTTTTATTTTTATGGTAGAAGCGACCTCAATTTTTATAAATCAATTTCAACCCGACAAAATATCCATCTCTATAAACCTTTCTATATCGCAATTTCAACTATCCAGCTAATTATGTTATTAAGCGGATATCGTCTATTGTTGGTCCAATATGTAAAAAAAAGCAAAGAGGATCATTCAATTAGAATGGAGAGGCGGGAGATAGGACAAAGCGACCAGTACGGTGGAGGAGTCAAGGGTAGGCAGGGTTCCCACGCGACTGTCAACAGCAGGCTTAGCCCGTGCTTTGTCCTCAGCACACGCCAGCACGTGCTGCGGATTACCTAGCAACATACCCCGGGCTTGTAGCTTGTTACAACACAGCACCTCTATATAGATACTGTCTAGATATAGCTGTGTAGTTTGAAACATCGCACATAACCTAGCAACATACCCCGGACTTGTAGCTTGTTACAACACACCACCTCTATATAGATACTGTCTAGATATAGCTGTGTAGTTTGAAACATCGCACATAACCTAGCAACATACCCCGGACTTGTAGCTTTTTACAACACACCACCTCTATATAGATACTGTCTAGATATAGCTGTGTAGTTTGAAACATCGCACATAACCTAGCAACATACCCCGGACTTGTAGCTTGTTACAACACACCACCTCTATATAGATACTGTCTAGATATAGCTGTGTAGTTTGAAACATCGCACATAACCTAGCAACATACCCCGGACTTGTAGTTTGTTACAACACCACTTCTATATAGATACTGTCTAGATATAGCCGTGGAGTTTGAAACATCGCACATAACCTAGCAACATACCCCGGACTTGTAGTTTGTTACAACACCACCTCTATATATATACTGTCTAGATATAGCCGTGGAGTTTGAAACATCGCACATAACCTAGCAACATACCCCGGACTTGTAGTTTGTTACAACACCACTTCAATATAGATACTGTCTAGATATAGCTGTGGAATTTGAAACATCGCACATAACCTAGCAACATACCCCGGACTTGTAGTTTGTTACAACACCACTTCTATATAGATACTGTCTAGATATAGCTGTGGAATTTGAAACATCGCACATAACATAGCAACATACCCCGGACTTGTAGTTTGTTACAACACCACTTCTATATAGATACTGTCTAGATATAGCCGTGGAGTTTGAAACATCGCACATAACCTAGCAACATACCCCGGACTTGTAGCTTGTTACAACACCACCTCTATATAGATACTGTCTAGATATAGCCGTGGAATTTGAAACATCGCACATAACCTAGCAACATACCCCGGGCTTGTAGTTTGTTACAACACCACCTCTATATAGATACTGTCTAGATATAGCCGTGGAATTTGAAACATCGCACATAACCTAGCAACATACCCCGTGCTTGTAGTTTGTTACTACACACCACCTCTATATAGATACTGTCTAGATATAGCTGTGGAATTTGAAACATCGCACATAACCTAGCAACATACCCCGGACTTGTAGTTTGTTACAACACCACCTCTATATAGATACTGTCTAGATATAGCCGTTGAATTGGAAACATCGCACATAACCTAGCAACATACCCCGGGACTTGTAGCTTGTTACAACACCACCTCTATATAGATACTGTCTAGATATAGCCGTTGAATTGGAAACATCGCACATAACCTAGCAACATACCCCGGACTTGTAGCTTGTTACAACACCACCTCTATATAGATACTGTCTAGATATAGCCGTGGAATTTGAAACATCGCACATAACCTAGCAACATACCCCGGGACTTGTAGCTTGTTACAACACCACTTCTATATAGATACTGTCTAGATATAGCCGTGGAATTTGAAACATCGCACATAACCTAGCAACATACCCCGGGACTTGTAGCTTGTTACAACACCACTTCTATATAGATACTGTCGAGATATAGCCGTGGAATTTGAAACATCGCACATAACCTAGCAACATATCCCGGGCTTGTAGCTTGTTACAACACCACCTCTATATAGATACTGTCTAGATATAGCCGTGGAATTTGAAACATCGCACATAACCTAGCAACATACCCCGGACTTGTAGCTTGTTACAACACCACCTCTATATAGATACTGTCTAGATATAGCCGTTGAATTGGAAACATCGCACATAACCTAGCAACATACCCCGGACTTGTAGCTTGTTACAACACCACCTCTATATAGATACTGTCTAGATATAGCCGTGGAATTTGAAACATCGCGCATAACCTAGCAACATACCCCGGACTTGTAGCTTGTTACAACACCACCTCTATATAGATACTGTCTAGATATAGCCGTGGAATTTGAAACATCGCACATAACCTAGCAACATACCCCGGACTTGTAGCTTGTTACAACACCACCTCTATATAGATACTGTCTAGATATAGCTGTGGAATTTGAAACATCGCACATAACCTAGCCACATACCCCGGACTTGTAGCTTGTTACAACACCACCTCTATATAGATACTGTCTAGATATAGCCGTGGAATTTGAAACATCGCACATAACCTAGCAACATATCCCGGGCTTGTAGTTTGTTACAACACCACCTCTATATAGATACTGTCTAGATATAGCCGTTGAATTGGAAACATCGCACATAACCTAGCAACATACCCCGGGACTTGTAGCTTGTTACAACACCACCTCTATATAGATACTGTCTAGATATAGCCGTAGAATTTGAAACATCGCACATAACCTAGCAACATACCCCGGGCTTGTAGTTTGTTACAACACCACCTCTATATAGATACTGTCTAGATATAGCCGTGGAATTTGAAACATCGCACATAACCTAGCCACATACCCCGGGACTTGTAGCTTGTTACAACACCACCTCTATATAGATACTGTCTAGATATAGCCGTGGAATTTGAAACATCGCACATAACCTAGCAACATACCCCGGGACTTGTAGCTTGTTACAACACCACCTCTATATAGATACTGTCTAGATATAGCCGTGGAATTTGAAACATCGCACATAACCTAGCAACATATCCCGGGCTTGTAGTTTGTAACAACACCACCTCTATATAGATACTGTCTAGATATAGCCGTTGAATTGGAAACATCGCACATAACCTAGCAACATATCCCGGGCTTGTAGCTTGTTACAACACCACCTCTATATAGATACTGTCTAGATATAGCCGTGGAATTTGAAACATCGCACATAACCTAGCAACATACCCGGGACTTGTAGCTTGTTACAACACACCACCTCTATATAGATACTGTCTAGATATAGCCGTGGAATTTGAAACATCGCACATAACCTAGCAACATACCCCGGGACTTATAGCTTGTTACAACACCACCTCTATATAGATACTGTCTAGATATAGCTGTGGAATTTGAAACATCGCACATAACCTAGCAACATACCCCGGACTTGTAGCTTGTTACAACACCACCTCTATATAGATACTGTCTAGATATAGCCGTGGAATTTGAAACATCGCACATAACCTAGCCACATACCCCGGACTTGTAGCTTGTTACAACACACCACCTCTATATAGATACTGTCTAGATATAGCCGTGGAATTTGAAACATCGCACATAACCTAGCAACATACCCCGGACTTGTAGCTTGTTACAACACACCACCTCTATATAGATACTGTCTAGATATAGCCGTGGAATTTGAAACATCGCACATAACCTAGCAACATACCCCGGACTTGTAGCTTGTTACAACAACACCTCTATATAGATACTGTCTAGATATAGCCGTGGAATTTGAAACATCGCACATAACCTAGCAACATATCCCGGGCTTGTAGTTTGTTACAACACCACCTCTATATAGATACTGTCTAGATATAGCCGTTGAATTGGAAACATCGCACATAACCTAGCAACATATCCCGGGCTTGTAGCTTGTTACAACACCACCTCTATATAGATACTGTCTAGATATAGCCGTGGAATTTGAAACATCGCACATAACCTAGCAACATACCCCGGGCTTGTAGTTTGTTACAACACCACCTCTATATAGATACTGTCTAGATATAGCCGTTGAATTGGAAACATCGCACATAACCTAGCAACATACCCCGGACTTGTAGCTTGTTACAACACCACCTCTATATAGATACTGTCTAGATATAGCCGTGGAATTTGAAACATCGCACATAACCTAGCAACATACCCCGTGCTTGTAGTTTGTTACTACACACCACCTCTATATAGATACTGTCTAGATATAGCTGTGGAATTTGAAACATCGCACATAACCTAGCAACATACCCCGGACTTGTAGTTTGTTACAACACCACCTCTATATAGATACTGTCTAGATATAGCCGTTGAATTGGAAACATCGCACATAACCTAGCAACATACCCCGGGACTTGTAGCTTGTTACAACACCACCTCTATATAGATACTGTCTAGATATAGCCGTTGAATTGGAAACATCGCACATAACCTAGCAACATACCCCGGACTTGTAGCTTGTTACAACACCACCTCTATATAGATACTGTCTAGATATAGCCGTGGAATTTGAAACATCGCACATAACCTAGCCACATACTCCGGACTTGTAGCTTGTTACAACACCACCTCTATATAGATACTGTCTAGATATAGCCGTGGAATTTGAAACATCGCACATAACCTAGCAACATACCCCGGACTTGTAGCTTGTTACAACACCACCTCTATATAGATACTGTCTAGATATAGCCGTGGAATTTGAAACATCGCACATAACCTAGCAACATACCCCGGACTTGTAGCTTGTTACAACAACACCTCTATATAGATACTGTCTAGATATAGCCGTGGAATTTGAAACATCGCACATAACCTAGCAACATACCCCGGACTTGTAGCTTGTTACAACAACACCTCTATATAGATACTGTCTAGATATAGCCGTTGAATTGGAAACATCGCACATAACCTAGCAACATACCCCGGACTTGTAGCTTGTTACAACAACACCTCTATATAGATACTGTCTAGATATAGCCGTGGAATTTGAAACATCGCACATAACCTAGCAACATATCCCGGGCTTGTAGTTTGTTACAACAACACCTCTATATAGATACTGTCTAGATATAGCCGTGGAATTTGAAACATCGCACATAACCTAGCAACATACCCCGGGACTTGTAGCTTGTTATAACACCACCTCTATATAGATACTGTCTAGATATAGCCGTGGAATTTGAAATATCGCACATAACCTAGCAACATATCCCGGGCTTGTAGTTTGTTACAACACCACCTCTATATAGATACTGTCTAGATATAGCTGTGGAATTTGAAACATCGCACATAACCTAGCAACATACCCCGGACTTGTAGTTTGTAACAACACCACCTCTATATAGATACTGTCTAGATATAGCCGTTGAATTGGAAACATCGCACATAACCTAGCAACATACCCCAGGCTTGTAGCTTGTTACAACAACACCTCTATATAGATACTGTCTAGATATAGCCGTGGAATTTGAAACATCGCACATAACCTAGCAACATACCCCGGACTTGTAGCTTGTTACAACACCACCTCTATATAGATACTGTCTAGATATAGCCGTTGAATTGGAAACATCGCACATAACCTAGCAACATATCCCGGGCTTGTAGCTTGTTACAACACCACCTCTATATAGATACTGTCTAGATATAGCCGTTGAATTGGAAACATCGCACATAACCTAGCAACATACCCCGGACTTGTAGTTTGTTACAACACCACCTCTATATAGATACTGTCTAGATATAGCCGTGGAATTTGAAACATCGCACATAACCTAGCAACATACCCCGGACTTGTAGTTTGTTACAACACCACCTCTATATAGATACTGTCTAGATATAGCCGTGGAATTTGAAACATCGCACATAACCTAGCAACATATCCCGGGCTTGTAGTTTGTTACAACACCACCTCTATATAGATACTGTCGAGATATAGCCGTGGAATTTGAAACATCGCACATAACCTAGCAACATACCCCGGGACTTGTAGCTTGTTACAACACCACCTCTATATAGATACTGTCTAGATATAGCCGTGGAATTTGAAACATCGCACATAACCTAGCAACATACCCGGGACTTGTAGCTTGTTACAACACCACCTCTATATAGATACTGTCTAGATATAGCCGTGGAATTTGAAACATCGCACATAACCTAGCAACATACCCCGGACTTGTAGTTTGTTACAACACCACCTCTATATAGATACTGTCTAGATATAGCCGTGGAATTTGAAACATCGCACATAACCTAGCAACATACCCCGTGCTTGTAGTTTGTTACAACACCACCTCTATATAGATACTGTCTAGATATAGCCGTGGAATTTGAAACATCGCACATAACCTAGCAACATATCCCGGGACTTGTAGCTTGTTACAACACCACCTCTATATAGATACTGTCTAGATATAGCCGTGGAATTTGAAACATCGCACATAACCTAGCAACATACCCCGTGCTTGTAGTTTGTTACAACACCACCTCTATATAGATACTGTCTAGATATAGCCGTGGAGTTTGAAACATCGCACATAACCTAGCAACATACCCCGGGACTTGTAGCTTGTTACAACAACACCTCTATATAGATACTGTCTAGATATAGCCGTGGAATTTGAAACATCGCACATAACCTAGCAACATACCCCGGGACTTGTAGCTTGTTACAACACCACCTCTATATAGATACTGTCTAGATATAGCCGTGGAATTTGAAACATCGCACATAACCTAGCAACATACCCCGGACTTGTAGCTTGTTACAACAACACCTCTATATAGATACTGTCTAGATATAGCCGTGGAATTTGAAACATCGCACATAACCTAGCAACATATCCCGGGCTTGTAGTTTGTTACAACACCACCTCTATATAGATACTGTCTAGATATAGCCGTTGAATTGGAAACATCGCACATAACCTAGCAACATACCCCGGGACTTGTAGCTTGTTACAACACCACCTCTATATAGATACTGTCTAGATATAGCCGTAGAATTTGAAACATCGCACATAACCTAGCAACATACCCCGGGCTTGTAGTTTGTTACAACACCACCTCTATATAGATACTGTCTAGATATAGCTGTGGAATTTGAAACATCGCACATAACCTAGCAACATACCCCGGACTTGTAGCTTGTTACAACACCACCTCTATATAGATACTGTCTAGATATAGCCGTGGAATTTGAAACATCGCACATAACCTAGCCACATACCCCGGACTTGTAGCTTGTTACAACACCACCTCTATATAGATACTGTCTAGATATAGCCGTGGAATTTGAAACATCGCACATAACCTAGCAACATACCCCGGACTTGTAGCTTGTTACAACACACCACCTCTATATAGATACTGTCTAGATATAGCCGTGGAATTTGAAACATCGCACATAACCTAGCAACATACCCCGGACTTGTAGCTTGTTACAACACCACCTCTATATAGATACTGTCTAGATATAGCCGTGGAATTTGAAACATCGCACATAACCTAGCAACATATCCCGGGCTTGTAGTTTGTTACAACACCACCTCTATATAGATACTGTCTAGATATAGCCGTTGAATTGGAAACATCGCACATAACCTAGCAACATACCCCGGGACTTGTAGCTTGTTACAACACCACCTCTATATAGATACTGTCTAGATATAGCCGTAGAATTTGAAACATCGCACATAACCTAGCAACATACCCCGGGCTTGTAGTTTTTTACAACACCACCTCTATATAGATACTGTCTAGATATAGCCGTGGAATTTGAAACATCGCACATAACCTAGCAACATACCCCGGGACTTGTAGCTTGTTACAACACCACCTCTATATAGATACTGTCTAGATATAGCCGTGGAATTTGAAACATCGCACATAACCTAGCAACATATCCCGGGCTTGTAGTTTGTAACAACACCACCTCTATATAGATACTGTCTAGATATAGCCGTTGAATTGGAAACATCGCACATAACCTAGCAACATACCCCGGACTTGTAGCTTGTTACAACACCACCTCTATATAGATACTGTCTAGATATAGCCGTGGAATTTGAAACATCGCACATAACCTAGCAACATACCCCGGACTTGTAGCTTGTTACAACACCACCTCTATATAGATACTGTCTAGATATAGCCGTGGAATTTGAAACATCGCACATAACCTAGCAACATATCCCGGGCTTGTAGCTTGTTACAACACCACCTCTATATAGATACTGTCTAGATATAGCCGTGGAATTTGAAACATCGCACATAACCTAGCAACATACCCCGGGACTTGTAGCTTGTTACAACACACCACCTCTATATAGATACTGTCTAGATATAGCCGTGGAATTTGAAACATCGCACATAACCTAGCAACATACCCCGGACTTGTAGCTTGTTACAACACCACCTCTATATAGATACTGTCTAGATATAGCTGTGGAATTTGAAACATCGCACATAACCTAGCAACATACCCCGGACTTGTAGCTTGTTACAACACCACCTTTATATAGATACTGTCTAGATATAGCCGTGGAATTTGAAACATCGCACATAACCTAGCAACATACCCCGGGCTTGTAGCTTGTTACAACACCACCTCTATATAGATACTGTCTAGATATAGCCGTGGAATTTGAAACATCGCACATAACCTAGCAACATACCCCGGGCTTGTAGCTTGTTACAACACCACCTCTATATAGATACTGTCTAGATATAGCCGTGGAATTTGAAACATCGCACATAACCTAGCAACATATCCCGGGCTTGTAGTTTGTTACAACAACACCTCTATATAGATACTGTCTAGATATAGCCGTGGAATTTGAAATATCGCACCTAGCACTATATTTTTAAATAATAAAAAGGTATATATAATGGATTGAATAAAAATATTTATTTACTATAATATTTCTGTTGGCTGAACGCCAAGCTTTGTCAAGGTATTACATTTTGAATGTAATACATGTTAATATTAAAATACAATGCCTTGTCTAAGTTTGGCGTTCAGCCAAACGAAATAATGGCAAATAAATATTTTTATGGCGATAATATAAAATAACAAAAAACAAAAAGGAGCTTCTTGTGTAGAAGACGTTTATTCCGCTGGCTTTCGAACGACATAATTCTTCAACAGGCATACATTATGCTTTATCTTCACGCCCGTTGAAGAACGATGTCGTTCGAAAGCCAGTGGAATAAACGTCTTCTATACAAGAATCTTTTTTTTGTTCTTTTATATCATCGCAATATAGTCATGGTAATCAAAAAGTTGTTCCCTACAAATCGTTTTATTCAGTGTCCAATATATACTTTTTATCATCTAAAGATTTGAATATGGATTCCTCTCTATTTTCAGAACAAATAGATCTGACTCCACTCAAGTCATGCTAACTATCCAAATATAAGCGGTGGACATATATTGTATTATAGCAATAAATAAAGAGAGCCCTTGGGCAATTCGAAAGAAAATGTTTACTGCAAGACTTTTTCATTTGCATTTGAATTGAAATAACTTTTTTACCACTTCTAAATGTTTTTTAACGTTTTTCAAAATCATTTTAATACCTTAAGTATCTACATCTTCCGTTATCATATATCCATCTATCTACCATCTCCCCTAAAGAATGTTTAAAACAATGTATTCTGTTTATCACTCCAGTACAACAATCCTGAAATCATGGTATACAGGTTTGATTTTTGTCTGAATTTACTAAAACTCTTCTGGTATTATAGCTCATTCTTTATCACTGACAATAGTTACTATTTACGGGATAACACACAAAGTTTCAAATTACTAAGGCCTAAAGTAATACTAACTAACACACAGAAAAGTGTACACTCAAGAGTACAACAACAACAATAAAAAGGAGAAAAAAAACTCACGATTTACTATATAAAAACAAAACAGTACTTTTATTGTAGCGTTGGTAGGGATCGGACCGGGGTCACACAGGTATGCGAGGAGATCACCAGACACGGAAAAGCACGCAGAGAACACTTTAAGCGTCTCTACACAGATATCCTCCACACTCTCCCCTTCGCAAGAGAGAAGATGATAACCCGGGCCCCTGGAGCGCAAGAAACGCCAACTGCCCGGTCCCCCTTCGCAATAACATAGCTACCTTATATATACAAACATGGCCACATTTGTCCAATGAGAAGGCGGGAGAGATTGGTTCTCTAACAAATGAAAACAACATTATTCTCACTAAAACCTGAAATAAGATAAAAGTGCAAATGTTTGTCAATATAATTTGACATCACCACAGACGTTTTGTGTACTAGGATTATAAACAAAATTCATTGTTTTAACGCATTTCTAAAGAGAGATTCCACTTTTAGTACATGAATACCATCCTCCCGTAACTTTATGTTGTATATATTATTATCTTCACATCTAAATCTTTAATTTATATATTACCAATTATTTTTATTTCCAAAGCGCTATATCCCGCAAGGGATACTTGGGCCAAACAAGGAGAAAAGTTTTTTTTACATAAGTTATTTACATTATTCAACGCATGAAAACATTAGAGATCCAGATTTTGTAGAAAGTTTAGAATGTATTTACAAAATTAATTGAACTTTAAATATGATTTTTTATCGGAAATCAAATCGTTAAGTTCACAAACAACTAGTTCATTCTTCATTCTATAATCTTGAAATGCTGGGCAATCGATCAGTAGATGTCTTGAGGTTTGTTCCCCAATACCACAAAAGCAACTTGAATCCTCCACTGCCTTTATTCTATTTTAAAAACTTTTGAACAATTCAACAATTCTGCAGTCTTACAAGCATATGTCCATAGTTACGCCAAAACACCAATTTACCATACTCAATATTAAACGCAAGGTATATAAAAATTTAGTCTAATATATAAAAAAGAAGTCGGTGGACAAATGGGTAACACCCTCGATTCCCGACAGTCATGAACCGGGATCGTATCCCACTTTAACCTTTTGTTTAATATGTAAATAACCTTCACATATTATTCATTGTTTCAATTATGATAAACTAGATTGTTCTTGTTGAGCGATACCTAATAAAGTGATTTTGGAACAGGAACAGTCTAATATAATATTGAAGCGGTCTGGAGATTAATATGGTGAAACCGCTGGGAGGGTTCATCACTGATGAAGGCGGTAAAGACATTGTATATATTTTTATATAAATGTATATTTATCAATTATTTTTATCTATTTATATATATTTATTCCTATATTTATCATTATATAATCTTATTTATATTCATATTTATATTTTATCTGTATATAGCGGTATAGCGAAACCGCTGGGAGGGTTCACCACTGATGAGCCAAGCCCTCCCAATATATTTTTTCATCGCAGTAAGGACAGTAGAAGTTTGTATTATTTTAAAAGAAACATTCGCGCTTTTAAATCCTTTTATTTTATATGTATAGATGGCGCGTTATTGCTTTGTATTAATTTATGCCTAACTGGCCTTGTCTTTATAGTTTGCGGAAGAGCATTGCTCGATGCAAATATTCAAATGTAATTCTACTGTCCTATAAGCTTATGTCCATAGTTTACTTGAAAACCATTTCTAAGATTCCATCCTTCAGTGTAGCATATAAAAGCAGAATGATCCAATACAGTATTAGAGCTCTGAGAAGCGGTCTGGTGGATTAAATTGGCGAAACCGCTGGTAGGGCTCACCACTGATGAGCCAAGCCCTCCCAATATATTCTTTCATCGCAGTAAGGACAGTAGAAGTTTGTATTATTATAAAAGAAACATTCGCGCTTTTAAATCCTTTTATTTTATATACTTATATATTATTATGTAAATATGTAAATATTCTTTCTGAATGACAAAATACTAATATCTGTGACAATTTTTATATATTATTTGTACAGTATATTATTCTTGTTACATTAAAGACCCTAGCGATCTGTGCTCGTCCTCAGGAGCCAAATAAAGTTTAGATTCTACTGTCCTCAAAGCTTATATCCATAGTTCATCTAAAATACCCATTCCAAGAGTCTACCATCAGTATCACTATAAAATAAAGTTAGAAAATACAATATAACACCGGTATGGTAGATTAAACTGACGAAACCGCTGGGAGGGTTCACCACTGATGAGCCAGGCCCTTCCATTAATTTTCCCATTGCAGTAAGGACAGTAGAAATTGTTTATTTTTAAAAAGAATCATACGTGTCTATAATAGTTTCGAATTTTGATAACAGATGGCGCGCTAATGCATTATAATAAAGTTTAGACTATATGATGTGATAAAACTAATTATATTTAAACACAAGTGTCACGGTGATGGACAACTTAAGTATGTCGAGAGTCTTGTACACCAGGTTAGCCGGATTACATGGTGTTCAATTAATTTATTTGATTTAGGTCTTATTTTCTTGTAGCTATAATCTACACGTAATATTCAAATTTTGTAAAAGTTTAAAAATGGATGAAGGACTTTGGCCTACCTTGTGTAAGGCTATTACAGCTATACGGTTTTCTTTAACACCCCAAAACATTATCAAAAAACAAATATATATTTCGATTTTTTCTAAACACGTGTGCACGAGATATTCAAATAACAACTACTGTATTTTAAATACTTCACGTGGTCAAATTAAAATATTTATAACTGATTTGGTTTTGCAACAATATTTATAGCTAGACTAAGTATAATTCAAATTGTGATTTATCAAAAAGAGAACCAATATAAGAAAGACTCAAATATATGTACTTGAGCCTTATTCCACACAAGTTACGTCCTCTAACAACCAGGTCACCAGTTTGACTTACAAATTACTTCTCAGAATTTATTATTCTCTTGTGCCACTTCTCCCCTTCCCATTTGTGAGTCACTAGAGAAAACCTCCAAGAAAATTTTAACTTTTATACATACACTTAATCTGATTATTTTAGCAAAATAAACTTTTCTAATCGTTAAATATGCAAATACAAGCGTTAAAACTTTTATTTGTTATGAAAATAATTCTAAAGTGACCCTATTTTCTTACACTGGAAAAGGCAATAGTAGATGTATTCTATTAATGCTCTTACTTATATATCGGGTATTGAGCCAAAACAAAGTCCGAATCCAACAAAGCAAACAACATATACTAATAAAATTAACGAATGAAATTCTTTATTTGGTATGAAAAATTGTAGAAAATTATATTTATACTGGATCCAGATTAATAAATTAAGAAATAGCCATCTCCTGATCACATACAACTGAAAGTTTCTGATGGCCTGTGCATGCTATAGACGATCAAATGATCCATAACAATTTACATAAATCCAACCGAGATGCTAGGGTATCTACATGGTATTGTGGCATATGCTATGTAGTATGGTCTATGGTAGGTGATGATGTATGTGGGATGTATGTATGGAGGGACACAACACCTGGGCATTGTCTCTACAAGAGAACTGTCCTCCAGATTATATAAATACTGGATTTACTTATACATAGTATGATTGTCGAGAATAGAATTATTTGATATTGTTGCTTTTAATCATGTAGAACGAATTTCAACAATAAATAAAGAGGAAAAATATTTGAGAATGCTTTAAAGATAAGATTGTGAAACTAGATTAACGCTAATGTCGATGACAAAGCCTCAGTTTTGTCAAATTCAGATCATCCACTTATAGACCATAGTTTCGAAATAATGCCTTTGTTAAGCGCGGGATTTGATTTCACGAGAACCCAAGGATTCATGAAATTTTCTGAAATCACAAAAGGGATGTTAGGCTATTAAAGTGGCTAGACCCCGATTCTATATGTGGTCAAAATAGGAATGGAAAATTTTCCGGAAGGAAATTGGGATAAAAAGAAAGGATAACTTTTTGGTTAACATAGACGCAAAAACTATACACTTACCATTTCTATCCACATTTTGCCCATCGAATTGGCCTAGCCATTTTACCAGTTAAACAACTCTTTGGCAGATGCTGAAGAATCAATGTATCCATTGTCAATCTCATTAAGTGTCAAAACCTATTTTGAATTGATGAGCGTTTTAGCTCGACATTATGGTTTATGGATAGGAATTTAACAATTTAAAAAGGTTTCTGTTCTAGCAAGTAGGTCGATTCAAATCACAATAATAACTTCTTAAAGAAGATAAAAATCTGTGTTGTTTCGTTCTTTAAAGGTATTGATTTTCAATTTTTAATGTTAATAACATTCTTGGCGAAATTTATTCCGAATGTATAGTCAATTAGATGGTGAATCGTAAGTTGTAAAATAAGTAGTGATTGTGGCACTGGGTAAACAGGGAAATCAATGGAATCAGCCGACAAGAAGGCAAACAAACCTATCATCATCACATTATCATCAAACGATGTCGGAGGCAATCAGACAAGGCGTCTGTCACGCGAACTCCGCCGTCACGAAGATAACCCAGGACGTACAATTCTATCATTGGAATTATCAGCCTTCACACCTTCCCCCCTATGTGCATATTTCACACCTTCCCTCCTATGTGCATATTTCACACCTTCCCCCCTATGTGCATATACTTCACACCTTCCCCCCTATGTGCATATTTCACACCTTCCCTCCTATGTGCATATACTTCACACCTTCCCCCCTATGTGCATATTTCACACCTTCCCTCCTATGTGCATATACTTCACACCTTCCCCCCTATGTGCATATACTTCACACCTTCCCTCCTATGTGCATATACATCACACCTCCCCCCCCTATGTGCATATACTTCACACCTTCCCCCCTATGTGCATATACTTCACACCTCCCCCCTATGTGCATATACTTCACACCTCCCCCCCTATGTGCCTATACTTCACACCTTCCCCCCTATGTGCATATACTCCTCACCTTCCCCCTATGTGCATATACTTCACACCTTCCCCCCTATGTGCATATACTTCACACCTTCCCCCCTATGTGCATATACTCCTCACCTTCCCCCCTATGTGCATATACTTCACACCTTCCCCCCTATGTGCCTATACTTCACACCTTCCCCCCTATGTGCATATACTTCACACCTTCCCCCCTAAGTGCATATACTTCACACCTTCCCCCCTATGTGCATATACTTCACACCTTCCCCCCTATGTGCATATACTTCACACCTTCCCCCCTATGTGCATATACTTCACACCTTCCCCCCTATGTGCATATACTTCACACCTTCCCCCCCTATGTGCATATACTTCACACCTTCCCCCCTATGTGCATATACTTCACACCTTCCCCCCTATGTGCATATACTTCACACCTTCCCCCCTATGTGCATATACTTCCCACCTTCCCCTCTATGTGAATATTCCTCTCATCTTCTCACTAATCTCCACAATTAATTAAAGCAAAACGGCAAACTTTTAAAACAGCGTGCCTGTATTTAAATGACATGTAGTTTGCATAACGCTGAGAAGGCCAACAGCCTGAAACACAGCTACGTAGCTTCTCTTGATTAATCAAGGAAAGATATTTGGTCAATTCTGGAATAAATTCTGTAGTTTGTGACATATACACCTTTATAAATAAAATCAATTTTTTAAATTTGATATTAGTATTGATTCGTAATTAAGTATTCCAATTATATTACCCAACATTTCTAATTACTATTAAATTTGTCACAATATAGGTATCGATAAATTAACCGCATTTTGAATCCATACGGAAAATCGAAATAAAAAGTTTGATTGAGATCCAAAAATGCGCTTCATTTATTAGAAGTATGTTCTCTGTGGTTTGCGAAAGTTTCAATACTTGCTATACATTTTAATTTATTCAAAATTCTATATTAATTTCTTTTAAATATATTGCAAGCGCCACACGCATAATGTGAGGGCTTGGCTCATAAGTGATGAAACCCACTCATTCACTAACTTTTATCATTGCAGTAAGGTCTGTAAAGATAAAAAAAAAGAAACACATTGCCAAAAAGAAATTGTTGCAGATTTTATCCATAGATGGCAATTAAGTTTATAAAAAATTATACTGCCTCCTCATATCCGGATTGAAATTATTGGGACCATATATCCAAATATCAAATTTTTTAAATCATAATTATCATAGCTTTCTTCTACAAGCATTGAATTGCTATTCTGTCCTCTTTTTACGACTCGAATTCTCGATTTCCCAAGAGACCAAGAAATTTCACAGAGAAAAATGCTAAGTAAAATTCCGAAGGAAACTTTGAGTTGATGTTGAAAGAATTTGCAAATTTTTCCTTAAGTGACGTAAACCTAATTTTTATTTGCACCAAGAATTCCAGGTGTCGTTGGAGAGTTGGACTCATTTCGTGGAGTTTCGAGAATATTTCTTCTTCTTTCTTATCTCCACACTGGGTGAAGTAGAATGCGTCTGCCTTTGTCATTAAGACTGGGAGCACTACTAAGTAGCAGGCCATTGACTTAGCTCTAAAAGAAATGGCCGCCTCTGACATGAGGAACAGACGCCATGTGTAGCCGCTCCTAACATGGAATACAAACGCTGAGAGAATATTTCTAAATACGATAGACGTGAATTAAAATAATTTTAAAAAATTTCTGGAGATGAGTTTCTTTTCATTTTATTAATGCATTCTCAAGCTTTCGGGCATCTACAGGAGAACATTTATAAAAGAATAAAACGCCGCCTGATGACAAACTACTAAAAATCTATCTATATATATATATATATATATATATATGAAAAAACGAAAGAAAAAAATAAAAGATAAAAAGATCAGGTGTTGAAATCAATAATAAAAATGGCATATCCTGACCATGAGCACATGTGCTTTACAGAAGGCAGAGCGCCATCTGGTGGAACAGAAATCAATTAAACATTGATTTAACCTGTTCCCTGATATTTGGCCAACCCAATTTCTTGATAAATCAAGAAAAGCCATCCACGAACGCGTTTCGCGCTTTTTGGCGCTCGTCAGCGTGGACTAGGCTGTACCACTGCGACCAAAAAGATTTTTTGGTCCCAGTAGCTTCCTGAAAAACCAAGAAATGGGTATTTAAGGCCAAACTTGCGTAAAAACGCTTAACACATGAAAAAACGCGAAACGCGTTCGTGGATGGCTTTTCTTGATTTATCAAGAAATTGGGTTGGCCAAATATCAGGGAACAGGTTAAATCAATGTTTAATTGATTTCTGTTCCACCAGATGGCGCTCTGCCTTCTGTAAAGCACATGTGCTCATGGTCAGGATATGCCATTTTTATTATTGATTTCAACACCTGATCTTTTTATCTTTTATTTTTTTCTTTCGTTTTTTCATGTGTTAAGCGTTTTTACGCAAGTTTGGCCTTAAATACCCATTTCTTGGTTTTTCAGGAAGCTACTGGGACCAAAAAATCTTTTTGGTCGCAGTGGTACAGCCTAGTCCACGCTGACGAGCGCCAAAAAGCGCGAAACGCGTTCGTGGATGGCTTTTCTTGATTTATCAAGAAATTGGGTTGGCCAAATATCAGGGAACAGGTTAAATAAATGTTTAATTGATTTCTGTTCCACCAGATGGCGCTCTGCCTTCTGTAAAGCACATGTGCTCATGGTCAGGATATGCCATTTTTATTATATATATATATGTTATGAATATTTTGTTTTGTTGAAAAAGATAGAGAATTGAAGGTGCAGTCGTAAAAATAGGAAAGATAATTATTTACCTATCAAATAGTTTTTATTTTGAATTACTTGAAGCAAATTAACACATAAAATTATTTTTAACAGTAATATAGAATTTATCAAATGAATTCTATATTCGTGAATTTAAAAAATAGGTAGGTTCAACTATACATATTTACAACAATAATATATTCTAAATCTATGGTCAAAATAAAATAATAGTCAATGATGAAAGTAAAATACATGTTTTTAAAAAATATAAAATATTTGCATTTTAGATTATATAATATATATATACAAGTCAGTACTATAAGATATATACTTATCAGTTTGCCAAAGTTGGTGTTTGTGGATTTGTCACCGACCCGATGCAGCTAGTTGCGGCGACGGTCAATAGATGGCGTCAGATTCTGACGTTTATTTTGACAGGAGAAGCGCCCATTGCTTCTATATATACATGTGTATGTAGATATTATATAAATATAGATAGAATTTTAATAGTTTGACATAAGGCGATGTTTTATTCTTTTATAAATGTTCTCCTGTAGAAGGGTAAAGATGTCCCAAAGCTTGAGACTGTTTTAATAAAATACAAAAAAAAAATCCATCTCCAGAAACCTTTTTAATTATTTAATTAATGTCCAGGATATTTAAATCAATCGATGTAAAAACGAAGAATAATAAACTCATCTCTAAGAATTTGTTGCATTATTTTAACATTTCTAAAGCTGAGAAATATCTGTAGAGATGTTTTTATATCTCCGTGTGTATGCAAATTGGACATTAGATATGTAGATATGTATACTCACATCGCTCGGATGACATAACTTACTTTCTACGTAGTACACAACAAATGTAGACCTCACTACACATGTATAGACCAAATAACACAAGCTACCAAAACAAATTTACGATAATAAGACAAAAATACATGTCATTATCAGATTGGCAAAGTAGGGGTCGGTGGAAGGATGGTCTAAACCGTTGGATTTTCGACCGCTACGACCCGGATTCGATTCCCGCATTGGGCACTTTTTTATGTTTAAAAAAAAATGGCTCCAATGGCCCCCGATTCTTGCCAAAGTCCAACCCCACCAGTGAGTGCAAGTAACCAAACGGGGCTCTGGCACATTTGTAAGTGCAAAGTCGAACTGCTTTTCACATGTGTAGACATGTGGTGCACTTACAGTGAAAGCAGTCGCCTACTTCTACCCACCATGATTATCATGGCCTGTACCACGTGTACTAGGGATAAGCAAAAAAATAACTTTCAACGTAGCACACAACAAATGTAGACCTTACTACACACGTGTAGACAAAATAACACAAGCTACCAAAACAAATTTACGACAATAAGACAAAAGTACTTGTCATTATTATATCGCCTAAGTGGAGTGGTAGGGACTCAAGGGCGTAAGGCAAGATGACAACTTTGGGAAAACAGCTCAACCAACACTATATGTGATTTAAAGCATTATTGTAAAGATAGAGATTTGAGAGTTAAATATTTGTTTTTGACTCGTGATTTAGATGTTGTACAAAATTTGAAATACCGCGTTAGAACGCCTTTTCAGCCTTAGAATAATTTCTAACGCTTTGCCAAATGTTTTAATTTTTGTTCGCTCCTGACGAGGACAAAAGATTTTTGTCGACAATAAAAAGATTTACTGGCCGAAGTGGTGTTTATTTGAATAACTAAGGTATTATTTTTAAAGGTATTAAAGTATTATAAAAACATTTTCACTATGAATTTAATGCAAGCTTTCAAGAGAAGATCACTCTTCTACCGGCTTATCTAAAAAACGCCTAAAGAAACATTGTTCCTTTGAGATACGCCTGTAGAAATACGATTTTCGCTTGAAAGCTGTCATTTCAAATAAAAAGATAACTCGTTGTGTAATAAATAAATCATAATTATGAGAAGAACACTATAAGTGTCTGAGTTCCCTTTTAATTTCTGAAAATCCCCTCGCATACTCTATGACCCCCTATATACATATAACTAGCCGAATGACCCGGGCAACGCCCGTGTTTTACCCGATTGAATGTTTTTATTCAAATACTATTTGTTACAATTATAAATTGGCGCCTTAAATAAATGCATATATTAGTTAATAACTATAGCCTATGTGCTTTATCTGTCTATGTACTGTTGGCTTCCGTAGGCGTCTCATACTGGGAAAAAGAAAGAGAGGATTCCATTTAGTTATTAACTAATATATTTGCATTTATTTAAGGAGCGACCCTCTCCAACACAATAGTTACAAACACGAAAAAGCGAGTGGGAGAGGCATGATGGGGGGGGGGGGGGGGCAAAGGTGGCGTGATCGTAGCCAACCAATAGGAGGGCGCCATTCCAAAAAAAAAAGCAAACGGTGACAGAGTTGATTGATTAGGAGATGAGGAATGACGCTCGTAACTGTATATAGAATACCAACACGGCCGTATTCCTCCAATCAAACGGCTTGGAAGAATATTTAATTGAAGAAATAAAACGATTATAGCAAGATTTTTTTATTTCACAAATAAAAACACTATATTACTGTTCTTATGTTCTTACTGCAAAGGAAAAGTATTGGAAAGGCATGACTCATCAGTGGTGAACCCTCCACTGTTTCATCCGTTTAATCAACAAAACTACTATGAGATGGCATGCATGCATCTAAAATATTGTATTGGACTTATAGACACTTTTTTAATGTAAATTCTTGGTTAAGATATTTAATGAACCTATCTGTTAAGAAGCCAGTATATAAATATACATAAATACTTTGTGAAGTGTTCCTCCGCAAATAATTCACCGAATGCCAGTATTTAGGCATAAGTGTTATCTCATTAGAAAACAACAACAACAAAATTTGTACTGAATTCTGAAAAGCTCATAGAAAGAGTTTAATTTGTCAAATTTATGAAAAAAAAAGGCATCTCCTTATTGTGCAACTGAAAGTTGTATTTTGATTAATCAAGAATAGGTATTTGGCCAATTCTGGAATAATTAAAAATCAACGAGAATAGTTAATATTTATTCCGATAGATGGCGTAAGCCATCAACAACTTTCAGTTGCACGATAAGGAGATGCCTTTTTTCATAATAAATGCACCTTATCCCAGTACAATACCACATTTGTACTATTTTCACCTTTGTCAAATTTATTTGTGACTCAGAAAAATGAGCACATTTTTAGACAAATCTATAAAATTATTTTAACGCGAGGAATAACTCAAATAAAAAGTGGTATTATGACCCCCGAAGCATTGTTATTTATTCCAGATTTTGTATGTTAGCATAGTTTTTAGGATAAAACATGCTCAAGTACACGCACCATGTAACAATGGGAATTATAGAGGAATCATGTATACAACTTATCTAAAGTTGGAATAAAAGCATACACGTGATAATAAACATTAGTAATTCTTCCAAGGTCCATGTATAGAACTTATCTAAAGTTGGAATCAAAGCATACACGTGATAATAAACATTAGTAATTCTTCCAAGGTCCATGTATAGAACTTATCTAAATTTGGAATCAAAGCATACACGTGATAATAAACATTAGTAATCCTCCCAAGGTCCATGTATAGAACTTATCTAAAGTTGGAATCAAAGCATACACGTGATAATAAACATTAGTGATTCTTCCAAGGTCCATGTATAGAACTTATCTAAAGTTGGAATCAAAGCATACACGTGATAATAAACATTAGTAATTCTTCCAAGGTCCATGTATAGAACTTATCTAAATTTGGAATCAAAGCATACACGTGATAATAAACATTAGTAATCCTTCCAAGGTCAAGTATAGAAATGATCTAAATTTGGAATCAAAGCATACAGGTGATAATAAACATTGGTAATCCTTTCAAGGTCCATGTATATAAATGATCTAAATTTGGAATCAAAGCATACACGTGATAATAAACATTGGTAATCCTTCCAAGGTCCATGTATAGAACTTATCTAAAGTTGGAATCAAAGCATACACGTGATCATAAACATTGGTAATCCTTCCAAGGTCCATGTATAGAACTTATCTAAAGTTGGAATCAAAGCATACACGTGATAATAAACATTGGTAATCCTTCCAAGGTCCATGTATAGAAATGATCTAAAGTTGGAATCAAAGCATACACGTGATCATAAACATTGGTAATCCTTCCAAGGTCCATGTATAGAAATGATCTAAAGTTGGAAGCAAAGAGCATACACGTGATCATAAACATTGGTAATCCTTCCAAGGTCCATGTATAGAACTTATCTAAAGTTGGAATCAAAGCATAGACGTGATCATAAACATTGGTAATCCTTCCAAGGTCCATGTATAGAAATGATCTAAAGTTGGAAGCAAAGCATACACGTGATCATAAACATTGGTAATCCTTCCAGAGACATTCTAAAGAATCATTTTAAGTATGGAATAAGTTTTAAAGAATCAGAAACAATGAGCATCTTGACAGACTCTCTAGAAATATATAAATTTAATTTCCATCTATCAATAAAAATTGTAACAATTAAAATGTTTGGGAAATGTGTTTCTTTTTTTATATAAATATATCATCAAATATAATCTCTACAGGCCTTACTGCAATGATAAATGTTATTGAATGAGAGGGCTTGACTCATCAGTTGTGAGCCCTCTTAACAGTTTCGCCAAATTAATTTCCAGACCGCTCTATTATTGTATTGAATTATTAGTTTATTATAGTCTGCATTTACGATGGAAGGCAGCCAGACTTTAGAAATATCCGCATAGGTGAGAAAAACGAATTAAAATGAAACATAGGCATTATTCCATATTCTTTTTGAAGATAATATTCTGTAGATAGCGCATTTTCTAAAGAGCCGAAAATGATGGCCTAGAGAAAAGAATCTTTTATAAATGTTTAGAAGCTAACTTTTCCTATGAAATCTTAAACATCGTAACTTTAACGGATGAAAATTTAAAAGCTTGAAAGCTGTCATTTCAAATAAAAAGATAACTCGTTGTGTAATAAATAAATCATAATTATGAGAAGAACACTATAAGTGTCTGAGTTCCCTTTTAATTTCTGAAAATCCCCTCGCATACTCTATGACCCCCTATATACATATATACCAACACGACCGTATTCCTCCAATCAAACGGCTTGGAAGAATATCTAATTGATGAAATAAAACGATTATAGCAAGATTTTTTTATTTCACAAATAAAAACACTATATTACTGTTCTTATGTTCTTACTGCAAAGGAAAAGTATTGGAAAGGCATGGCTCATCAGTGGTGAACCCTCCACCGTTTCATCCGTTCAATCAACAAAACTGCTATGAGATGGCATTCATGAACTAAAATATTGTATTGGACTTATAGACACTTTTTTAATGTAAATTCTTGGTTAAGATATTTAATGAACCTATCTATTAAGAAGCCAGTATATAAATATACATAAATACTTTGTGAAGTGTTCCTCCGCAAATAATTCACCGAATGCCAGTATTTAGGCATAAGTGCTATCTCATTAGAAAACAACAACAACAAAATTTGTACTGAATTCTGAAAAGCTCATAGAAAGAGTTTAATTTGTCAAATTTATGAAAAAAAGGCATCTCCTTATTGTGCAACTGAAAGTTGTATTTTGATTAATCAAGAATAGGTATTTGGCCAATTCTGGAATAATTAAAAATCAACGAAAATAGTTGATATTTATTCCGATAGATGGCGCAAGCCATCAACAACTTTTAGTTTCACGATAAGGAGATGCCTTTTTTCATAATAAATGCACCTTATCCCAGTACAATATCACATTTGTACTATTTTCACCTTTGTCAAAGTTATTTGTGACTCAGAAAAATGAGCACATTTTTAGACAAATCTATAAAATTATTTTAACGCGAGGAATAACTCAAATAAAAAGTGGAATTATGGAACCCAGAGCACTGTTATTTATTCCAGATTTTGTATGTTAGCATAGTTTTTAGGATAAAACATGCTCAAGTACACGCACCATATAACAATGGGTATTATAGAGGAATCATGTATAGAAATGATCTGAATTTGGAAGCAAAGCATACACGCGATAATAAACATTGGTAATCCTTCCAAGGTCCATGTATAGAACTTATCTAAAGTTGGAAGCAAAGCATATACGTGATCATAAACATTGGTAATCCTTCCAAGGTCCATGTATAGAAATGATCTAAAGTTGGAAGCAAAGAGCATACACGTGATCATAAACATTGGTAATCCTTCCAAGGTCCATGTATATAACTTATCTAACTATCAAAAAGCGGTTGTAAATAAAATTGCACTCGTGGAAGAGAGAAGAACAGGGGCACAGTAAAAAGGTCACCCTGTTTACCATACCTTAATTGTAAATACTCTATCTCTCCCTTTTCTCTTGTGTTGAATATTGTCTGTAATTCCACGGCGAATCTGTACAGGGCAAGACGCCCTAATAAAGTTGTTTTGTTGTTGTTGTTGAACTTATCTAAAGTTGGAAGCAAAGCATACACGTGATAATAAACATTGGTAATCCTTCCAAGGTCCATGTATAGAAATTATCTAAAGTTGGAATCAAAGCATACACGTGATAATAAACATTAGTAATCCTTCCAAGGTCCATGTATAGAAATTATCTAAAGTTGGAATCAAAGCATACACGTGATCATAAACATTGGTAATCCTTCCAAGGTCCATGTATAGAACTTATCTAAAGTTGGAAGCAAAGCATACACGTGATCATAAACATTGGTAATCCTTCCAAGGTCCATGTATAGAAATTATCTAAAGTTGGAATCAAAGCATAAAGGTGATAATAAACATTGATAATCCTTCCAAGGTCCATGTATAGAACTTATCTAAAGTTGGAAGCAAAGCATACACGTGATAATAAACATTAGTAATCCTTCCAAGGTCCATGTATAGAAATTATCTAAAGTTGGAATCAAAGCATAAAGGTGATAATAAACATTGATAATCCTTCCAAGGTCCATGTATAGAACTTATCTAAAGTTGGAAGCAAAGCATACACGTGATCATAAACATTGGTAATCCTTCCAAGGTCCATGTATAGAAATTATCTAAAGTTGGAATCAAAGCATAAAGGTGATAATAAACATTGATAATCCTTCCAAGGTCCATGTATAGAACTTATCTAAAGTTGGAAGCAAAGCATACACGTGATAATAAACATTAGTAATCCTTCCAAGGTCCATGTATAGAACTTATCTAAAGTTGGAATCAAAGCATACACGTGATCATAAACATTGGTAATCCTTCCAAGGTCCATGTATAGAAATTATCTAAAGTTGGAATCAAAGCATACACGTGATAATAAACATTGGTAATCCTTCCAAGGTCCATGTATAGAAATGATCTAAAGTTGGAAGCAAAGCATACACGTGATAATAAACATTGGTAATCCTTCCAAGGTCCATGTATAGAACTTATCTAAATTTGTAATTAAAGAGCAAACACGTGATAATAAACATTGGTAATCCTTCCAGAGACATTCTAAAAAATAATTTTAAGTATGGAATAAGTTTTAAAGAATCAGAAACAATGAACATCTTGACAGACTCTCTAGAAATATATAAATTTAATTTCCATCGATCAATAAAAATTGTAACAATTAAAATGTTTGGGAAATGTGTTTCTTTTTTTAAATATATCATCAAATATAATCTCTACAGGCCTTACTGCAATGATAAAAATTATTGAATGAGAGGGCTTGACTCATCAGTTGTGAACCCTCTTAACAGTTTCGCCAAATTAATTTCCAGACCGCTCTATTATTGTATTGAATTATTAGTTTATTATAGCCTGCATTTACGATGGAAGGCAGCCAGACTTTAGAAATATCCGTATAGGTGAGAAAAACGAATTAAAATGAAACATAGGCATTATTCTATATTCTTTTTGAAGATAATATTTTGTAGATAGCGCATTTTCTAAAGAGCCGAAAATGATGGCCTAGAGAAAATAATATTTTATATATTATTAGAAGCTAACTTTTCCTATGAAATCTTAAACAATGTAGCTTTAACGGATGAAAATTTACACCTTTCTCTCTGGATTTGTGGAAATGTCAATAAGATTATTTCAAAACCTTTTGAGTACGGTTTATTGTTTATTTAGATCTAGAAAATAGGGGTACAATAAAGTTTTCGTGCCATAAGCAACCAGGGTCAATCTTTTGGCGCAGTATTTTTCAATTCTTTATGGATAAAAGTGAGAAATGATATAAAAATAATTTATATATTTAAAAGAGTCCCTGAGAAACAATGACTTTCACAGCTCAAAGTGTTACTATAGAGACAATGTAGAGTGAGAGACGAATCCTAAGGTACAATGACTTTCACAGCTCAAAGTGTTACTATAGAGACAATGTAGAGTGGAAGACATATCCTAAGGAACAATGACTTTCACAGCTCAAAGTTTTACTATAGAGACAATGCAGAGTGGAAGACGAATCCTAAGAAACAATGACTTTCACAGCTCAAAGTGTTACTATAGAGACAATGTAGAGTGAAACATGAATTCTAAGGAACAATGACTTCCACAGCTCAAAGTGTAAATATAGAGACAATGTAGAGTGGAAGACGTATCCAAAGGAACAATGACTTTCACAGCTCAAAGTGTTACTATAGAGACAATGCAGAGTGGAAGACGAATCCTAAGGAACAATGACTTTCAGAGCTCAAAGTGTTACTATAGAGACAATGCAGAGTGGAAGACATATCCTAAGGAACAATGACTTTCACAGCTCAAAGTGTTACTATAGAGACAATGCAGAGTGGAAGACGAATCCTAAGGAACAATGACTTTCAGAGCTCAAAGTGTTACTATAGAGACAATGCAGAGTGGAAGACATATCCTAAGGAACAATGACTTTCACAGCTCAAAGTGTTACTATAGAGACAATGCAGAGTGGAAGACGAATCCTAAGGAACAATGACTTTCACAGCTCAAAGTGTTACTATAGAGACAATGCAGAGTGGAAGACGAATCCTAAGAAACAATGACTTTCACAGCTCAAAGTGTTACTATAGAGACAATGTGGAGTGGAAGACGTATCCTAAGGAACAATGACTTTCACAGCTCAAAGTGTTACTATAGAGACAATGTAGAGTGAAACATGAATTCTAAGGAACAATCACTTCCACAGCTCAAAGTGTAAATATAGAGACAATGTAGAGTGGAAGACGTATCCTAAGGAACAATTACTTTCACAGCTCACAGTGTTACTATAGAGACAATGTAGAGTGGAAGACGAATCCTAAGGAACAATGACTTTCACAGCTCAAAGAGTTACTATAGAGACAATGTAGAGTGGAAGACGAATCCTAAGGAACAATGACTTTCACAGCTCGAAGTGTTACTATAGATACAATGTAGAGTGGAAGACGAATCCTAAGGAACAATGACTTTCACAGCTCAAAGTGTTACTATAGATACAATGTAGAGTGGAAGACGAATCCAAAGGAACAATGACTTTCACAGCTCGAAGTGTTACTATAGATACAATGTAGAGTGGAAGACGAATCCTAAGGAACAATGACTATCACAGCTCAAAGTGTTACTATAGAGACAATGTAGAGTGGAAGACGAATCCTAAGGAACAATGACTTTCACAGCTCACAGTGTTACTATAGATACAATGTAGAGTGGAAGACGAATCCTAAGGAACAATGACTTTCACAACTCAAAGTGTTACTATAGAGACAATGTAGAGTGAAACATGAATTCTAAGGAACAATGACTTCCACAGCTCACAGTGTTACTATAGAGACAATGTAGAGTGAAACATGAATTCTTAGGAACAATGACTTTCACAGCTCAAAGTGTAAATATAGAGACAATGTAGAGTGGAACATGATCCCTACGGACCCAAAAACAACTGAATTTATGGTAGTCATTATAAACTATTTTGTAATATCTACATCCAAGAAGCTCTTCGGCTTTAAAAATCTTTAAAAACAAAAATAAAAATATATTTAGTAGAATGTTTATATAAATATATCACCTTTAGTTAAAAACGCATTCTGACGAATCAAAACCAATTGTTTATAAACAGAATATTCATATGAAGATACCCTTTAGAAAGAAAACACATGTACAGCGCGACATTTTGTCTCCATAAAAAAATAATAGAAATCAATAATGGTACCTGAAACACGAAACTAAACCTAACCTATTCGCTTGATATATACACTCATTATTCATGGGCAAAGCTTAAGGAAATTATACTTTTTAGCATGTATATCAGGAATCAGACAATAACTCTGAAAATATTTGATACAGTGACCTTTATTGTAGACATACGAGATAACCAAGTGTGAACAAAATTGCCTCTGTCTCCTTAAAAAGATGATCGGTGACATAAAAGTTCCACTTCTTAAAGTTTTGTCCATGCGTGTATTCGTTAAAATGGCCTACGAGGTTTAGAACCAAAAGACTTTTCTTTAAAACCCAAAATACGATTTTCAAAAATGTCCGTATTAGGGCCGTGAGTAAACGCCGTTTGGTTTGAAAACTCGCCCAGTTTTATCAAAATAAAGAAATGAATCGTTATAAGATAATCCTTATGTTTCAGTAACAGAATATTTATATAAAATTGATCTTTAGTAATGAAAACAACAACAAAGCCTAAACAAAGATTTTTATAACAGAATATATATATACAGTAGAACCTCCCTGTAAAGGACAATACCTATTTTCAGAGCCAAAGTGTCCTTTAGGGAGAGGTGTCCTCTTACTGGAGAGTTTGACTACCTATAGAGGTATGGTAGCGTGAATCAGAATTATATCGATGTTGTGGTCTTTAAAGTGAGATAAAGAAGCAGACGATATAAATAAGACATCTAGGAACGAAACAAAACAATGACAAGCTATAACCATGGTATTCCTGGAACGCACAAGATCTCCCAACAATATAGCTTTTATACGAGAATGGTAAAAAGAAGCATTCTTTATGTAAAAAGTTTAAAAGGCAGAAGAAACAAATTTACGCTATGTGGTAAAAAGGTGTTCTATCAATAGAATTTGTCATAAGAAATTACTATCTTACTCTATATGTTACTGTATAGGCTTATGTTTCTACGGATTAGTTGGGTGCTGCGCTGCCTGGAGTACAGGAGCTCCATCTAAGCTTCCTTTCTTCCTGTGATGAATCTGTATAAGACCGGTGGTCTTAATAAAGCTGTGTGTGGTTCAAATGATTAGCCAGTCTAGTGTATACATATTGGTCGCGTGTTTCTTTTAATTTCAGTACAAGCTAGTGTGTGATGGTCAAGAACAATATACGATGTAGATCTTGTAAAAGAACGGCATCTTATGCTGGCATCTTCTGAACAAGCTACTGAATCTTCTAAAGGTATCTCTCTCGCTATATACAGAAATAAAGTACTTTAATTTCAAATACTTTGCTAGAAATACACATTAAGTAATCCAGTTTTTACGCCAACATATGCCAAATATCTACAATATACGCCCAAATGGTTATTTATAGGCACCTGTTTAATGAAGCGTTCTACACTCATGGACAAAACTTAAGGAAGGTGTATCTTTAAGCATGTATTTCGGTATTCAGACAATAACTCTGAAAGATATTTGATACACAGTGACCTTTATTGAATACACACGGGATAACAAAGTATGAACAAAATTTTCTTTGTCTTCTTAAAAAAATAATAATAATAGACCGGTGACGGGGCATTAAAATATGAAACTTGCATAAGTTTTGTCCATGAGTGTATACATTCTGTGAATGGCTTTATAGAGACGACGTGTATTATATATGATTGATGCTAATATGGTGATGGGAATGTTCATTACCAAATTTTGATTTCAAAATCAGTGATTTACATTGAGATCCAATTACTACTGTTAATTAAGGATTCGTATAACCTAAAGGAATTCTTAATTTAAAGGTACCCGAAACCAAATTTCTGAATGAAAATGTTTACTACGTTTATTGGGATATCTTTTAGTTCAATTAAAAAACACGACGTGAACACTACTTAGAAGTTATATAAAAAGAAAATTCTTAGCTAGCCGTTGTAATGCAAGCAACTCTTAAAAACACCTTCTGGAGATTTAGCAACCCATTGCAGACGCTGAGAACTATTTCAGAAAAGAAAAATATGGCAATAGAACTCTATAATTTCTACAGATCAATTGTAAATAGATTCATACACATAAGAGGTAATGAGGAAAGTTTTAGAACAGATGTGTAAATAAATCCCTTTTCAAACAAAGACTCACGTGCATATGGGAAAAGGGAAGAAAAAAATTACTGTATTATTTTGTTGTTGTATGGCGAATCCATATAGGGCAATGGGCCCTAATAAAAGCCTTTTTGTTGTTGTAATGCAAGCATGCATACAAAAGACATTAAAATTTGCTTTGATGATCCTTTTAAAGTTTTAAAGAAAACGGCCGATTTTAACGCTTTAGAAATAAATGGATTTATCTATCAGAAACAAAAGAAAATAGAAGACATTTGGTATTAATAAGATATGAAGATTGTTGCATGGACTTGTCAAACAATGCACGAGTTAAAAGTAAGTGTAGAAGTAACAAGGGAGGGAGAAGCAGCACAAGTAAGGGACTGCCCTGTAGGGCGAAGTACGGTGTCGTGAGCCCCGAGCCGCTACAGTAACCGTGAACAGGGAACTCTGAAATGTGGCTGACTAACAGGGCAATGACAACCTCCCTTTCCATGGAGCAACAAAATCAAGACAAGACACCACCACCAGGTAACAATGAACCTACCTGTGATAATCTTCCTTACAATAGATGAGCCCATCACGTGAAAAGCATGTTGGTTCAGAATCAAGAGGCGCTTTACACTCGGCACATGTGAGACAAGCGGCGTGCCATGATCTTTCAACGGCAAGAAGGTAGAACCTGTCAAGGATCAGCCCTCCGCAACCCGCACAGACGCTCGAGTCTTCCACGCTTACGGCCGGCATACCACGACTGACCCCTCCGCCGACTTCGAGGAGGCGGAGCTTAATTAAGCCACACCTACTTTCCACACAACTCCACCTACGCCCCGCCTACCTCTTCTTCCTATTGGTCGATATCCTGCCCATCTTCACAAAAAAAGCATTTTGCCTCTTTCTTTTATTTTTACGATCTTTTTCCTTTTTTTATTATTTTTATTTTACTACTTTAGTCTTTCTTTTTTTATAAATTAAATTTTATTGTTCTCATTTTTAAACGAAAAAGTATTTATAAATATATAAATATATTTTTTAAACTAATGTTGCTTAGAACACGGTACATAATAAAAATACACCATAAGAAATTGTATTATAGAAAAATAGGATTAAATTGTATTAAGTTTTGATACACACACAATAGGATTTAAACAAAAAGGAAAATAAATATTATTGGATAATACCATTTTTTACGAGCGTATTTCTCATCAAAAGATATTTTTGTATTTTCGTCTGCTATTTAAAAAAAATGAATCTTTCTCTATCTCTTTGAAAATTTTCGATTTTATTTATTAATAATATGAGAGAGGATCTCTAGTTTCTTTGATTAAAATGTATTCAAGAATTATTTTTCCTTCCTAAATTAGAAAAACAACAATAAATATATACACAAAGGCTAAAAAGGTTGATTTCTTTTCATCTTAAATAAAAGTGAATTTATTCAGTAACATAAAGGCTTATTATTTTCGTTTGCCTATTACTTTAACTCTAAAACTATATATAATAGAGTTTCTCGTTTATATGAATCTTTAGGGATTTTCAAATAATTTTAAAAATAGTCAGAAATTCTAAACAAACGCTAAATTAGGTATTATATATAGATTATTTTTCTGACTGACATAACAATAAGAAACCTTATTATGAATTTTAAAAAGAAAATACATTTGAATAAAAATCAATAAAAATTTGAAAAATAATATCTATATTATTTTTTAAATATAAGAAATAATGCGCCATCTATTCATAAGAAATGATATCATTAAAGCACTAATATTTCTTTTATAGAACTTTGTTTTATATGTGCGTTAAATTCGTGTTTTAATGCTTTCATTTCTTATATGTTATTTTTAAAAGAATATTGGTTAGTTCCTTTTATATTAGGAGCTCATTTTAATGCATTTAATTTATTCTGAATCGATAATGAATGTACATATAAGTAAAAAGGTATATACGTTTTCTTTTGCGTGTGTGAAAAATAAATATTAATTAAAAGAGAGTAAATAATTTTTAACTGAAAAATAAAAGTATATTTAGGGTGAAATCCCCAAAGAATGTATAAACGTGGCTAGGTCTATTTTGTAAGAAGAGGCAAAAAAAGAAAAAAAAAAAGAAAATGTTTTAAATCATCGAAAATACTGTATTAGATATGTTGTGATGTATGTGGATTAACTTATAAGGTTGGGGGGAAATTTAATGAGCGACTTCTTAAAAAGTTTTTTAACAGTAAACAAAAATATCTGGTAAACAAATTTTGCATCTTTAAAATAAAGTGTCCATCATTTTTAACCATATGCTGCCAACATTTTTCTACAATCTCTCAGAATTTCGCTTCTGTCACTTAGGATCTTCTCTCTTTTTTTCTTTTGTTTGCAAACTCTAACTGATGCAAATTATTCAGCACAGTGATCTACAGTATAAATTCTTCAACAAGGTCTACTGAATTATAATAAGGCTCTTTTCCTAAAACAATCTGAAAATGAGCATCATAAAGCACAGCTAGACGGCCAGAATGAGGTTTGTCTTCAAGATTTCTAGGCTACAAACTGCTTCCATAAATATTTCGAATTCTTAATTTCTTTCTAATGGTTTGGTATGCAACAAATAAAAGTTGGTGTTAGGTGAAAGTATTACATTTTTCTGTGCACTTGTCACTCACAGGTCAGCATATATTTGTTTCCCGGCCTGAAGCCAATCTACCAAGTTATCTGATTGGGAGACAACGTTCGCATATACACAAGTTCGGGGTTTATGTTAGACATTTGACAATTAAAATAATTTTATTGACATCTTGTCAATACATTCAAAGTGCACAGTCTACACTATTTAAAAAAGATAATATGCATTATATACACTATGTACAATGAATATTGCGCCTCTGGCAGCGCTGCAGAGTTTGGTGGAGAATCGCCAGTGGGTCTCCAGCGTTAGATATGGGGGGTTTGGTTCATCAAAATTTCCGTGGGATTTATTTTGTGTCTTTTTACTCTTTAATGATTTTATATATTCATACTTTTTCTTTTTCCTATAAATTTTAATAAAGTATCATCTTTTAGTATTTTGGCTATGTTTTTGAAGCTTAGATTTAAGCTCGTTTGTAGATACGTCTTGTAGGCGTGTCTAAATGGTTGTTGAACCTAAACTTTAACTAGCTCGACCGATTTCTGTCTTTTGTTGATGTAACACGGTTGCCAACTAGCTAAGTCTAATGTTAGAAACGCCAGGTTATGTAATTAATTCTGGTGATCATATTTACGTAATTAAGAAAGAAGATTTGTACTGTAGGTTATGCGGAAGTCAGATAACCGATGAAATATACCATTTTACTGCTGAGTGCGGGGATCTGGAAGGAGAGAGAAAAAAGATCTTGAAAAGTCTTCCTAGACCGCATTTGAACTCAATAAAGATAATAAAAACTGTTTCAGATAAGAAAAGTTGGGCAATAGAACTGTTCAACTATCAAAAAGCGGTTGTAAATAAAATTGCACTCGTGGAAGAGAGAAGAACAGGGGCACAATAAAAAAGTCACCCTGTTTACCATACCTTAATTATAAATACTCTATCTCTCCCTTTTCTCTTGTGTTGAATATTGTCTGTAATTCCACGGCGAATCTGTACAGGGCAAGACGCCCTAATAAAGTTGTTTTGTTGTTGTTGTAATTAATTCTGGTATCATGATGTGTACAATCTTTCCATCCATTTCGGATTTATATTCAAGTTTAGATCTTATATGATTTTTTCGCCTGATTAAACTATTCCAACAAGTAGTTACCATAGAAGCATAGGGCGCCTCTCCCGTCAAAATAAACGTCAAAACTTGACGCAATCTATTGACCGTCGCCGCAAACTAGCGGCCTCGGGTCGGTGACAAAGCCACAACACCAGCATTGGCAAATTGAGAAGCGTCCACCTAGAGACCATGGTTTCGGGTTAATGACCCTCATCAGTCTAGGGCGGACTTTATTCCATGAGATTCACACGGGATCTAATGGAATTTTCACAATCTACCAAAGAGGTGTTTAGCTGGCAAGGTGGCTGGGTCAAATAGTTACCAAAGTGTAGTTACCAAACATTTATTAAAAGCTACAATCTCCTGTGATCCAACACCATCTATGTGAGCATTTCTCTATTGATGAAACAAATTGATAAAATTCCCTCCCTTGCTGAAGAAATTTGTAGATAAACAACTGTACATATTTCCCTACATTTTATTTACATATTATATTACCCCTTTATTTCCTAAATCACTTTATTAGGTACCGCTCAAAAAGAGAAACTTAATCTATGATATTTTTGCAACAATGAATAATATGTGAAGGTTATTCACATATTAAACAAAATGTTAACGCGGGATTCAATCCCGGTTAATGGCTGTCGGGAATCGAGGGTGTTACCCACTCGTCAACCGACTCTTTTTTTTTACCCATTTATTTATCATAATTTCTCTCCTGTAACATTTAATCAGAAGAGTCAATTGAATTGTTGAAATTGCCTATTGATAAGATATGACCAAAACGTTTCAGATAGTAAAAATCAAAATTTTCTAAAATTTAAATTTAGGATTTTTATTAAGACATCTCCACTATTTGAACTTACAGATTTTGATCCTAATTACAGTTAGTTGAATGCAATTTTTCCGTCAGATGCCAAAGCTCTAGATAATAAAGTTTTTATTTTTAAACAAAAAATTCATGTTATAAATTTTTTATATAATTTTTACTTCTGAGAAAGAATTAAAGATAAAATAAATTACTTTGAATAAATTACTTTTTGAAATTTATTTCTGTTATCTCAATTTTTTAGTATCAATGTATAGAAGCAATTATTTTCTACCCATATCTCATGAAGAATGATATTTAAGGTGGGTAAAAGGCCTGTCAAGTACCACATACACTCATGGACAAAATTTAAGGAAGTTATACCTTTCAGCATGTAAATCTAGATTCAAACTATTGTAGTAGTTGTGCCACCGAACAAGTATTGCAGGGGCCATGCTAATCTTCTCTGTATCATTCCTATTGTCGTAGTTGTACCGCCGAACTGGTATCACACGAGTCATGATTATCTTCTCTGTATCCTTCCTATTGTAGTAGTTGTACCGCCGAACAAGTATGGCAGGTGCCATGCTATTCTTCTCTGTATCATTCCTATTGTAGTAGTTGTACCGCCGAACAAGTATGGTAGGGGCCATGCTATCTTCTCTGTATCATTCCTATTGTAGTATTGTACCGCCGAACAAGTATTGCAGAGACTATCTTAATCTTCTCTGTATCATTTCTATTGTAGTATTTGTACCGCCGAACAAGTATGGCAGGTGCCATGCTAATCTTCTCTGTATCATTCCTATTGTAGTAGTTGTACCGCCGAACAAGTATTGCAGAGGCTATCTTAATCTTCTCTGTATCATTCCTATTGTAGTAGTTGTACCGCCGAACAAGTATGGCAGGTGCCATGCTATTCTTCTCTGTATCATTCCTATTGTAGTAGTTGTACCGCCGAACAAGTATTGCAGAGGCTATCTTAATCTTCTCTGTATCATTTCTATTGTAGTACTTGTACCGCCGAACAAGTATGGTAGGGGCCATGCTAATCTTCTCTGTATCATTCATATTGTAGTATTTGTACCGCCGAACAAGTATGGCAGGTGCCATGCTATCTTCTCTGTATCATTTCTATTGTAGTACTTGTACCGCCGAACAAGTATGGCAGGTGCCATGCTATCTTCTCTGTATCATTCCTATTGTAGTATTTGTACCGCCGAACAAGTATGGCAGGGGCCATGCTATCTTCTCTGTATCATTCCTATTGTAGTAGTTGTACCGCCGAACAAGTATGGCAGGTGCCATGCTATCTTCTCTGTATCATTCCTATTGTAGTAGTTGTACCGCCGAACAAGTATGGTAGGGGCCATGCTAATCTTCTCTGTATCATTCCTATTGTAGTATTGTACCGCCGAACAAGTATTGCAGGGACTATCTTAATCTTCTCTGTATCATTCCTATTGTAGTAGTTGTACCGCCGAACAAGTATGGCAGGTGCCATGCTATCTTCTCTGTATCATTCCTATTGTAGTAGTTGTACCGCCGAACAAGTATTGCAGAGACTATCTTAATCTTCTCTGTATCATTTCTATTGTAGTAGTTGTACCGCCGAACAAGTATGGCAGGTGCCATGCTATTCTTCTCTGTATCATTCCTATTGTAGTAGTTGTACCGCCGAACAAGTATTGCAGAGACTATCTTAATCTTCTCTGTATCATTCCTATTGTAGTAGTTGTACCGCCGAACAAGTATGGCAGGTGCCATGCTAATCTTCTCTGTATCATTCCTATTGGAGTAGTTGTACCGCCAAACAAGTATTGTAGAGACAATCTTAATCTTCTCAGTATCATTTCTATTGTAGTAGTTGTACCGCCGAACAAGTATGGCAGGGGCCATGCTAATCTTCTCTGTGTATCATTCCTATTGTAGTAGTTGTACCGCCGAACAAGTATTACAGGGACTATCTTAATCTTCTCTGTATCATTTCTATTGTAGTAGTTGTACCGCCGAACAAGTAAGGCAGGTGCCATGCTATTCTTCTCTGTATCATTCCTATTGTAGTAGTTGTACCGCCGAACAAGTATTGCAGGGACTATCTTAATCTTCTCTGTATCATTTCTATTGTAGTATTTGTACCGCCGAACAAGTATGGTAGGGGCCATGCTAATCTTCTCTGTATCATTCCTATTGTAGTAGTTGTACCGCCGAACAAGTATTGCAGGGACTATCTTAATCTTCTCTGTATCATTCCTATTGTAGTAGTTGTACCGCCGAACAAGTATTGCAGGGACTATCTTAATCTTCTCTGTATCATTCCTATTGTAGTAGTTGTACCGCCGAACAAGTATGGCAGGGGCCATGCTAATCTTCTCTGTATCATTCCTATTGTAGTAGTTGTACCGCCGAACAAGTATTGCAGGGTCTATCTTAATCTTCTCTGTATCATTCCTATTGTAGTAGTTGTACCGCCGAACAAGTATGGCAGGGGCCATGCTAATCTTCTCTGTATCATTCCTATTGTAGTAGTTGTACCGCCGAACAAGTATTGCAGAGGCTATCTTAATCTTCTCTGTATCATTTCTATTGTAGTACTTGTACCGCCGAACAAGTATGGCAGGGGCCATGCTAATCTTCTCTGTATCATTCCTATTGTAGTATTGTACCGCCGAACAAGTATTGCAGAGACTATCTTAATCTTCTCAGTATCATTTCTATTGTAGTAGTTGTACCGCCGAACAAGTATGGCAGGGGCCATGCTATCTTCTCTGTATCATTCCTATTGTAGTAGTTGTACCGCCGAACAAGTATTGCAGGGACTATCTTAATCTTCTCTGTATCATTTCTATTGTAGTAGTTGTACCACCGAACAAGTATCACAGGAGTCATGATAATCTTCTCTGTATCCTTCCTATTGTAGTAGTTGTACCACCGAACAGGTATCACAGGGACCATGCTAATCTTCTCTGTATTCTTCCTATTGTAGTAGTTGTACCGAAGAACAAGTATGGCAGGGACCATGCTAATCTTCTCTGTATTCTTCCTATTGTAGTAGTTGTACCGCCGAACAAGTATTGCAGAGACTATCTTAATCTTCTCTGTATCATTCCTATTGTAGTAGTTGTACCGCCGAACAAGTATGGCAGGTGCCATGCTAATCTTCTCTGTATCATTCCTATTGTAGTAGTTGTACCGCCGAACAAGTATTGCAGAGACTATCTTAATCTTCTCTGTATCATTTCTATTGTAGTATTTGTACCGCCGAACAAGTATTGCAGAGACTATCTTAATCTTCTCTGTATCATTCCTATTGTAGTAGTTGTACCGCCGAACAAGTATGGCAGGTGCCATGCTATTCTTCTCTGTATCATTCCTATTGTAGTAGTTGTACCGCCGAACAAGTATTGCAGAGACTATCTTAATCTTCTCTGTATCATTCCTATTGTAGTAGTTGTACCGCCGAACAAGTATGGTAGGGGCCATGCTAATCTTCTCTGTATCATTCCTATTGTAGTAGTTGTACCGCCGAACAAGTATTGCAGAGACTATCTTAATCTTCTCTGTATCATTCCTATTGTAGTAGTTGTACCGCCGAACAAGTATGGTAGGGGCCATGCTAATCTTCTCTGTATCATTCCTATTGTAGTAGTTGTACCGCCGAACAAGTATTGCAGAGACTATCTTAATCTTCTCTGTATCATTCCTATTGTAGTAGTTGTACCGCCGAACAAGTATGGCAGGTGCCATGCTATTCTTCTCTGTATCATTCCTATTGTAGTAGTTGTACCGCCGAACAAGTATTGCAGAGACTATCTTAATCTTCTCTGTATCATTCCTATTGTAGTAGTTGTACCGCCGAACAAGTATGGCAGGGGCCATGCTAATCTTCTCTGTATCATTCCTATTGGAGTAGTTGTACCGCCAAACAAGTATTGTAGAGACAATCTTAATCTTCTCAGTATCATTTCTATTGTAGTAGTTGTACCGCCGAACAAGTATGGTAGGGGCCATGCTAATCTTCTCTGTATCATTCCTATTGTAGTAGTTGTACCGCCGAACAAGTATTGCAGGGACTATCTTAATATTCTCTGTATCATTCCTATTGTAGTAGTTGTACCGCCGAACAAGTATTGCAGGGACTATCTTAATCTTCTCTGTATCATTCCTATTGTAGTAGTTGTACCGCCGAACAAGTATGGCAGGTGCCATGCTATTCTTCTCTGTATCATTCCTATTGTAGTAGTTGTACCGCCGAACAAGTATTGCAGAGACTATCTTAATCTTCTCTGTATCATTTCTATTGTAGTATTTGTACCGCCGAACAAGTATGGTAGGGGCCATGCTAATCTTCTCTGTATCATTCCTATTGTAGTAGTTGTACCGCCGAACAAGTATTGCAGGGACTATCTTAATCTTCTCTGTATCATTCCTATTGTAGTAGTTGTACCGCCGAACAAGTATGGCAGGGGCCATGCTAATCTTCTCTGTATCATTCCTATTGTAGTAGTTGTACCGCCGAACAAGTATTGCAGAGGCTATCTTAATCTTCTCTGTATCATTTCTATTGTAGTACTTGTACCGCCGAACAAGTATGGCAGGGGCCATGCTAATCTTCTCTGTATCATTCCTATTGTAGTATTGTACCGCCGAACAAGTATTGCAGAGACTATCTTAATCTTCTCAGTATCATTTCTATTGTAGTAGTTGTACCGCCGAACAAGTATGGCAGGGGCCATGCTATCTTCTCTGTATCATTCCTATTGTAGTAGTTGTACCGCCGAACAAGTATTGCAGGGACTATCTTAATCTTCTCTGTATCATTTCTATTGTAGTAGTTGTACCACCGAACAAGTATCACAGGAGTCATGATAATCTTCTCTGTATCCTTCCTATTGTAGTAGTTGTACCACCGAACAGGTATCACAGGGACCATGCTAATCTTCTCTGTATTCTTCCTATTGTAGTAGTTGTACCGAAGAACAAGTATGGCAGGGACCATGCTAATCTTCTCTGTATTCTTCCTATTGTAATAGTTGTACCGCCGAAGAAGTATTGCAGGGACTATCTTAATATTCTCTGTATTGCTCCTATTGTAGTAATTTTACAGTCGAACAAGCGTGTACAGCCGAACAAGGAGTGATAGATATAATGTATTGTTTTGATGCATTTTTATAAAGTGAGTGACGCCTTACCGTCATGTATATAGCTCTCATTTAAAATGATATATATTTGAGTTATATATTAAAGAGAAAGAGAGAGTTGAGTAGAAGACATCAATCAGTAGACGACACTGTAGGAGCAAGGTGACGCGACAAATGATCCTCCGTGCCGTCTCACCCCATCGACCGTGACCTGGGGAGCAGAGCTTGACCCCTGCACGCAGACTTTTGGTTGTTTGTTTACTGGTCACTCTTACAGCTTGTTTTTTTTTTTTTTGAAAATTATTCAAAACGCATTTCTTAGGAGCTTTTCCAAAAGCATTATGCAATTTATCTACTAATAAAATACACACCTCGCTCAAAAATATTTTGTGTCAATTTAAAACAGATTTCGCAGGTTTTCTCATTTATTTATTTAGCTATTAGAAAAGTATTTTTCTCGCAAATTTGAGATTTATCTATAAATAAAATGCACAAATTGTCCAAAGACATCAATTTGAAACGGATTTCTCAGGTATTCCCCATTAGCGCTACTAGAAAAGCATTGTGTTGGTAAATTTGCGATTTATCTACAAATAATATCTACCAATGATTTATTGTATCAATTTAAAATTGATTTCTACAATTACAGAATAGATGACGAATCAACTTTCTCCTCTTAGCCCCGTAACGATAAATCTCACTTATTTTTACTATACATTTTAAAAGGTTTTTTTCTCAAAATCAAATTTAAATAGTTTATTCTTATAACCATTTAGAGTAAAACCTGTCTTGAGAGTTTCCATTTGGTCTTAAGAAAAATTCACTCTCAATCACAGATTGATTCTTAACACATTTCGAATAAAATTGGTTATACACCAATACCTCGCTTTGCCTCGTTTCGTTTTGCGTTTTTTTCGAAGTTGCATCGCTGCTTAATTTTTACTGATTTTCACTGTGCGTCGTTAGATTTTCGAAGTTGCTTTATTTTGGATTTGAGTCTTCAATTTTTTTTTTTGAAATTTTTTCCTAAAATATGGCAACACCTTTGTTTTTGATTGCGCCTTCACATATTTTCACTTTGCGTCGTTTCAATTTGCGTCGTGTTTTTTTGGAACGTAACCCCGACGCAAAGCGAGGTATTGGTGTAATAAACCTAAAAGTTATCTTATGCAAATTAAATTATGCTCTTAAAAGAGGATATAAAACACAATTTAGTCTTTTTAGGGGTTTAAAAAATTAGACGTTAACGTGCAAGAGACAGGGTCATGTGTCTAAGAAAACTAAATTATTGGAAAAAACAAATGGTTCTCACTTAATATCGTCTCCTAAGACAGGAAAAATTCTAAGACAGGTTTTACTGTATTGCTATATATTGCTAGACGTTTTTAACCTTGCCGGGTTTTTCTCGGGTGCATTTTTATAGGCTTGTTTGGTTGATATCATTATTATTATTGTTATTTTATTCTTTATTGTTATTGTGTTTTATTAATTTGTAGATATATTCATTGATTATTAGTTTTTATGTTTGTGTTTATTTTTTCTTAATTCGGCAACAGTGTGTGGTTAATTTTTATTGTTGTTTTTGTGATGTAAATTAAAAAAAATCGAATTCAGTAGTGTGTATGTAAAATTCTAAATTCTTTTGTTGTTTGTAGTAAATTCTAAACTCTAAGTCAAGTTTTTGTTTTATTCTAAAAGGTCTCCTGGAGAAGAAGAACTCAAACTCAGCGAAACAGTTTAACATAAGATTTAAGTTGTGTAAATGCGCAAACAAGGCTAAATGCCTATCTTTCTCTCTTTCATAATCAAAAGTAAAATTCAAATAATTTCACGTTATGTAATAAAGCTATCACCAAAAATAATAGGGACTATCAAATAGTTCATTATTTCATATAATTTTATGACCATATATTTCAAAAACCTTTTCAGGTCTACTTTTATAGATTTCTCTAATTTCTGGTTTACATTTATAGAGATTTAAATAAACCCATTTTGTTATAAGAGTTAAACAATGAGACGCCATATTTTGCCAGTTTCGGTAGCTTGGCTTGGTATGCCGAAACTCCTAAAAAATGTTGTAGTGAATACTTATTTTTCTGTTCATAGGTAACGCTCCCTATATTTTACGATCATTTTTTTTTGTTTAAAATATGATAGAATAAAATATAATACAGTCGAAATTGGATAACTAGAAACCCAAGGGACAAAAAAAAAATCGAATTATCCAAAAATTCGAATTAAAAACGGAAATTATATTTATAGGAAATTCTAGAGACCAAGATAAATATTTGAATTAAAGACGCTGGAATCATCCAAATTCTACTGTATAATAAATGATAGAATAAATTTTCTTTTAAAAAAAGAATTGCGTAATATAATTTTCCGATTATGTACACTCATGGACAAAACTAAAGGAAGTTGTACCTTTTAGCATGTATATCGGGATTCAGATATTAACTCTGAAAGATATTACAGTGACCTTTATTGAAGGCCCGAGATAACCAAGTGTGAACAAAATTGTCTCTGTCTCTTTAAAACATCAGACGAACGGCGACATAAAAGAAATCCCACCTTCTTAAGTTTTGTCCATGAGTGTATTTGAAACCAAATTACATAAAGGATGTTTATGTTGTATCTATTGCGTGAATAAAAAGTTATAAGAGAGATTTATATAAAATATCAAAAGTGTGTTTTCTTTATTTTATAAACACTCGGATAAATCTCGGTTGTAGCCCAAGTCTTGTAATATTTTACATATATTTTTGGGATTATCTTCTCTCCTTCTGCTAATTATATTAGAAATGAACCAGAAACGAAGATATAGAAATTACCAGTGTTCCTGGAGAACAGAACACTAACTACCCGGCTGTCCAGCTGACTAGTACAAACTAGTGCTAAACACTTTTAGTCTTGGCCTGAGTAGTTACTGATCCGAACTAGTTTGCCAGAAAGTTTTATGCTGTGTTCGAGTCTGGAAAGCCTGGGATGTATGATTGAAATAAGTGGGTACAAATAAAAGAGTCATTGCATCCTATGCCTCAGGAAAGCAGGACAGCTGGAGAAGAGGTGATCTATTTTTGTGATTCTTCCAAGCAATGAGAACAGTTTGGTTCAATGTCAAAATTCCCTAGAGCAAGGTTGCCAGTACATGATACATGAATGAGATAACTTTTTTATTGCAGTAAGGCCTGTAGAGAAAACATTTAATGATATATATGTAAAAAAAGAAACACTTTATTTCTATAAAATTAATTGTCATAAATTATATAGAAATTACCAATGTTCCTGGAGAACAGAACGCTAACTACTCCGGGGTGTCCAGCTGACTATTACAAACTAGTGCCAAGCACTTATAACCATGGCCTGAGTAGTTACTGATCCGAACTAATTTGCCATAATGTCCCTTGCTATGGACGAGTCTGGAAAGCCTGGGAGGTAAGCTTGAAATGGAAGAGTCCAAACAGAAGAGCCGTTGCATCCTATGCATCAGGAAAGCAAGACAGCTGAAGAAGAGGTGATCCATTGTTTTGATTATTCAAATCAATGAGGACTTCTTTTGTTCCAAAATCACTTTATTAGTTACCGCTCAAAAAGAGAAACCTAGTTTATGATAATTGCAACAATGAATAATATGTGAAGGTTATTCACATATTAAACAAAATGTTAACGCAGGATTCGATCCCGGTTAATGACTGTCGGGAATCGAGGGTGTTACCCACTTGTCTGAAGGTATAATGTCTGTGGAAAAAGGAACATCAATAAAAATCATGGAGAACAAAGAAGAATGTTTTGACATGAAGAACAAAGGATGGTCTTTAATTTTTAAATAACCTTTTGTATTTAGATATATAATCTTTTGTATTTAATCATTTCTTACCCTTATAATGTTGTGCTAAGTATATAAGCCAATAAATATATTTTATATCGAAATGCTCCAACTCTTCAATCGAAAATTAACAACATTGTCCACCGATTATTATAATCAATAAGGACAGTTCGGCTCTATATCGAAATTTACAAGAGCAAGGTCGGCAAGTACATGACCGTGGTTGATAAGAATGGGAGCATGAAAAAAAAGTAACTTGTTTTATTTATTATCAGTTGCAAACAAGACACGCTATATCCGATCTGGATAATTGCGCGTGAAACTATTTACAATAATTCATATTGTAGTAGAGTAGGTAACAGAATTATCAAAAATTAAATAAACAATTAAGAAAAAGAGCATTGAATGAACATTTACATTAAACAAATAAGCAACAACATAAGCAGAAAAAAAGTAACTTACTTTTTGAATATATTTTTCTGAAAGTATCACTGTACATTATATTAATGTGAAAATTGACTAAGTGTCCATTTATGAAAGAGTTGAATAATGAATAAAAGCACAGAATAATAACTATTTTAAAATCTTTCTCTTACCAAATTATAATTAATAATACAATACATATGGAAACAAAAATTATTAATATTAAAATACATGACTATATGATAGATTGTCAAAATACATTGTTTTCTAAATCACTCAGTTTATCAAGAGACAAAAAGAAAATGAAAAATATCTAGTTTAAAATGAATATACAATATTGATAATGCATGAAAATAAAAAATCAGTTGTTGCAATTACAACGATTTTAAATTTAAAATGGTTGCAATTAATTACCAGAAGAGAGGCACGAAAGTGAAAAAAGAGCGGGAAAAGAGAATTGTATGCCAGACGACAAATGGGCCCCAAACGACCAATAAAACGGCGCAGGTAACAAGATGACGACACCTTCCCATGAGCCTCTATTATCTGTCACACGACAACCTGATTGCCGCTTCAAATTTACGGCGCTGTGGTTTACGATGCCACAAATTGGCCCATTGATTTGGTTGTCTTTTGTTTCTTTATTAGGCTTATTTTTTATTAGGTTCGTTTGGTATTTTTCGTATATAAAAATATCTATAATATCCCCACAATAATTTGATACCATTCAATTCGTAATACTAGATGTATTTTGTCATTAATTTCTATATACAATTTCGTAAAAATATAAATAATTATTTTGAAAATAGAGCAATTCATATTTAAATCATTAGATAATAAAAAGGCAAATATTGGATTTAATGAAAGATTTATTTGCCAATATTTCGGTTGGCTGAACGCCAAACATTTATCAAGGCATTACATTTTTGTATAAACTGTTGTAAGATTTAGGTACTTACAGCTTGTAGGAAGGCATGAGGACGTTGAGGATTATATGATAATAATCTTTATTATCCATTTAGCAAGAAAGACAAAGTTATGGTAGCGAACAGTTATTGAAGTATAGAGAAGAAAGGTAAACAAAACAGTTGTGATGATGATAGGTCCAGTGTGGCGCTAGCTGTCGTAGCATTCAGTTATCCAACAAATCCCCGGCATGAATGTGGAGACATCACGAGGTTGTAGCGTAACTTCTCAAATGTCGGCCTTGGTAGCGGCTTGGTCAGAATGTCCGCCTTCATGTCGCCAGTTGGGCAGTAGATCATTTTTATCACTGTCTTCTTCTGAAGATCCTTCAGGTGATGGATCTTGGTCGCGATGTGCTTGGTTCTAGAAGACACTTTTTCGGATGAACATATCTTGAGACATGATTGATTGTCTTGGTGGAAGTAGATTGGAGCTTTCTGTTCCAGTTCGAGATCCTTTAGCAAGTCGAGAAGCCATAACAGTTCTTGTGAGGCTTCAGCTGCGGAGATAAGTTCCGCTTCGGTGGATGAGAGAGATACGCAACCTTGTTTCCCAGTCATCCATGAGATGGGGTTTGATCCCAGTAGGAACAAGTTTCCGCTTAGTGATTTTCTGTCGGTGTTGTCGCTTGCCCATGTGGCATCGCTGTATGCTTCCAGCGTGGGAGGTTTTTGGTTAGATATGCGTAGCTCGAGTTCTTTAGAGGTTTTTAGATATCTTACGATTCTTTTTGCTGCATTCCAGTCACAATTTCTAGGATTCTGGTTTCTGCTGCTAAGTATGCAGACTGGAGCTGCGATATCTGGTCTGGATACTACGCTTAGGTACAATAGTGAGCCTATCAGTTGTTGGTATTGGACGTTGTTTGGTAGAAGTTTTTCATCAGATATACCGGGATATCCGCTTTCCATGGGAGTGAAAGTAGGTTTCGCTTCTTGGAGATTGTACCTTTCAACTAGTTCTTGGATTTTACTCTTTTGGCTCAGTAGGAGTTCACCTTCTCTGTTCCTGGAGATTTCTATACCAATGAATTGAGTGGGGTCTCCAAGGTTCTTTATTTCGAATTCTTTTTCGAGAGTTTTTACAGTGTTTTGGATGATTATTTCGGAATCGCTTGCAAGGAGCATGTCATCCACATATAGAATCAAGTAGATGGAATGGTTTTCTTCATTCTTGGTGAATAGGCATGGGTCTACAATGCTCTGTTTGAAGTTATTTTTAATTAGAGTGCTTGCAATTTTTGTGTTCCAAGATCTTCCAGCTTGTTTTAGACCGTAAATTGCCTTCTTTAGTTTGCAGACTTCGTTTGTTTGTTTTGTATGGAGTCCTTCTGGGAGTTCCATGTAGAGTTCTTTATCTAGGTCGCCGTGTAGGAACGCTGTCTTGACATCGAGGTGGTTCACTTGCATCCCTTTGTAGACTGATGCAGCTAGGAAGGCTCTAATTGTAGAATGCTTCACAATGGGTGTCTGAATGTCTTGAGCTTCAGTTTTGTACAGCATGTAGTCATTTCTTATGGGAGGTATTCCCTTTGTTGGTCTCGTGGATCTTCTTTGTGTGACCACTTGTGTTCCTGTGCTTGTACCGGGTTGAAGGTAATCCTCGGTTTCTGAGTCCTCAAGGTTTTCGGATTGTGTTCCTGGTTCCTGACTTTCCTCTGCATTACCAATATGATTGGAGGAAGTTAGATCTGTACTTAGTACTTGTGGTGAAGTTGTTTTTGTGGAAGCGTGGTGAAAACCATTTTCTTTTTCTAGAAATTTTGCGGATCTGCTGATTGTGATGTTGTCTGTATCGTGCAGGATTCTGTATCCTTTGCTTCGATCATCGTATCCAAGAAAGATCCCTTCGATAACTTTGCTATCCAACTTGTTTCTTTTTATCTTGGGAATATAGGCGAAGGCTTTACATCCGAATCTTTTTAGATGCTTCAGACTGGGCTTCCTGTTGGTCCATAGTTCAAAAGGAGTCTTGTCTGTAGCTTTCGAGGGTATTCGGTTGTGTAGGTAATTAGCTGTGGTAACCGCTTCCGCCCATAGAGACTGTGGGAGTCCTGAGTCAAACAGCATGCATCTTGTCATCTCCATTAGTGATCGATTTTTCCTTTCTGCTACTCCGTTCTGGGCTGGTGAGTAGGGGACTGTTAGCTGATGTTTGATTCCGCTTTGGTTCAGGAAATCTTCGACTTGTCGGTTTACGTACTCACGACCGTTGTCTGTCCGTATGGTTTGGATATTTTTTCCAAATTCCGTGTGTGCTGAGATGACGTAGTCTTTTATTTTTTCATAGACTTCGTCTTTTCCTTTCAGGAGGTAGATCTTCGTGTATCTGCTGTAGTCATCAGTGAAGGTGATGAAGTATCTCTTACCGCTGAGAGAGTTAGTTGATAATGGACCGCAGATATCACTGTGGACAAGTTGAAGCGTTTCAGTTGCTCTGTACTCTGTCTTCTTTGGAAATGGGGTTTCGGTGAGTTTTCCTTGAATGCACTGAACGCAGTCTGTGCTGTGCGAACAGTTATTCAGGCTTATTCCTCTTGCTAGGTTCTCATTTCGAATCTTCTTAATAGATTCTATATTTCTGTGTCCTAGTCTGTCGTGCCAGAGCATGAGGCAATTTTTGTTCTTGCAGTGGTTTTGTTTTGCTACATTTGCTTTGAATGTGCGAGTTTGGGGGTTTTCATCCAGGTGGAGTCGGTACATTCCATTGTCAAGTATACCGTTCGCGAGGGCTGTGTTGTCTCTTTCGATGGTACACCAATCTCTGTTGAACGTCACTTTACATCCGTTGGAGGTGGCCGCACTCACTGACAGAAGGTTGTCTGTTAGTTCCGGGATGTAGAGAACTTTTGTGAGAAGTAAGGTGTCAGTCTTTCCTTGGGGTGTGATGACTTTGATTTCTCCTTGTCCTATCCCTTTGACCTGCAGCTTATTGCCATTAGCAACCACAACATTTTGTGTTTGTTCTCTGTTAAGTTCAGTGAAGAAGCTTTCATCGTACGCCATATGAGATGTGGCTCCAGAGTCGATGAACCAGTTGTGTACACTTGCTTCTCGTTGAGTGCAATTGAGAGCTTTTGGGTTAGGCCCTTTTGTTGTTCTCTGATTTGTTGATTGTTCTTGGGTGACACTCGACTGATTTGTGTACTTTGGTACGTTTCCTCTTCTGAAGTTTTCATATTTGTACTCTTTGTTGCTGTTGTTTCGCTTTTGATAGTGCCAACATTTTTCTTTGGAGTGGTTTGGTTTGTGGCAGAAAGAACAGAATTTCTTCTCTTTTTCTCTTCTTTGGCTTGAAGCTCTGTGGAGGCTTTTTAAGGCTTTTGATTCGGTGCTTTCGTCTTTCGAGCTTTCTACTCTGCGTGTGTGTTCATCAAGGAGTTTGTTCTTGGTGAATTCAAGCGTTAGCTCGTCATCAGGCCTTGATTCCAACATCGTGATGAGATTGGAGTAGCTCTTTGGAAGCGAGCAAAGCAGTATAGCCGTGATGTGAGAGTCCTTTAGTGTTTCGCCAATGGTTCGCAGTTTGTCAACTATTTCCATCATGGTAGTGATGTGCTGCTGCATGTCTTTGTCTTCTTCGAGTTTTAAGCTGTATAGTTTCCTTAGCAAATAAATTTTTCCTGAGAGTGTTTTTCTTTCATAGATATTTTTAAGAGTGTCCCAGGTAGCTTTGGCTGTTAGTAGGTTTTTGACATGCACTATTTGAGAGTCGGCGATGCTTAGATTAATGATAGCTCTAGCTTTTGAGTCTTTCTTTTTCCATTCGATTTTTGGTTCATCTGGAATATTTTCGGTGACAACTTCCCAAAGATCTTCCTTTTGCAAGAGCATTTCAATTTTGAAAGACCATAGTGAGTAGTTATAGCCGTCGAGCTTATTTAGGGTTACATCGTGGCTCGGGAGTGACGCCATTTTTGCTAAGCCTTTTTTCTTTGTCTTAACTCGTTAGTTGAATTTCATGCAATATCAGTCTCATAATCTAATTGTTGTAAGATTTAGGTACTTACAGCTTGTAGGAAGGCATGAGGACGTTGAGGATTATATGATAATAATCTTTATTATCCATTTAGCAAGAAAGACAAAGTTATGGTAGCGAACAGTTATTGAAGTATAGAGAAGAAAGGTAAACAAAACAGTTGTGATGATGATAGGTCCAGTGTGGCGCTAGCTGTCGTAGCATTCAGTTATCCAACATAAACAAACTCAGCGCCGCATAGTGTTATAATATCACAGTTGAAATAATTTAAAAAATACAAAGTTATATATAGTTTCTAGTTATAAATAAGAGTTTCAAGTTTTTTTACAATATATTTCTTTATATTTTAATATTTATTATTTTTAAAACTCTTTAATTATTATACGATTGCAATTTCTTCCATTAAATAGTTTGACCAAAATACACTTGGAAAAAAAGCATTCTATTGAATCAAAAATACATCGCAAACGCCAATTTTTATATTTTGCCATTCATAATAAAAAATAAGAGCTTTTTTAAATGAATTGTTTGACTAATTCTCAAGACAATAATTAAAAGTTAGAACATCGGATATGTCAGAGTACATGCGAAGAAAATAATTTGAACATATATCTATATAAAAAATATATTTAAAAACATTTTTCACGTATTTTTTCAACATTTAATGCAAACAATGTTTGTCGTACCCTCTTGGCAGTGACTTTCTCTAGTGTTTTAATTAATCAGTGATATATTTCTTGTTTGCAGAGACGTCAATAGATGGCGCATTGTTTTTGTGTCTATTTTAAAGGGAGAAGCGACCTTTCTTTTTCATAGATCAATATCCTTACAGGAAAAATTTCATCCATAGAAATATATAAATCGATAATATAAATGTTTCCATTATTTGTTCCATCAAAGCGAATACCTTAATTACCAGATGTTCCATTTAACTGGAATGAACTGCAATTAAATGAGCGATGAATCTAAAAAATCTACACTCATGGACAAAACTTAAGGAAGTGTAAAGCCTTTGATGTCTTTGGAGACAGAGGCAATTTTGTTCACACTTGATTATCTCGTGTATCTTCAATAAAGGTCACTGTAATATCTTTCAGAGTTATTGCCTGAACCCCGATATAAATGCTAAAAGGTACAACTTCCATAAGTGTATATATACCAACCGTAGAAAATAACTGAATATAACTTAAATTATACTTTTTATCTTGAAGATGGAGGTTGCATTCATATTTCATATACGAGGGGTGTCCCATAAGTCGCTGGCCCGACATATAAAGAAAATGACTAATAAAATGATTATGAATTATATTTCAACAGAATCCCCTTTAAGGTCTATACATTTTTCCAGCGATGTTTTAATGCTTTTATGTCCTCCAAAATAACGATGTTTCAAGTGACTCAAAAAATTAGGTTACAGCATCAATGACCTCTTCATCTGCCCTAAAATTAATGCCAGAAAGTGATTTTTTCAAATGACGAAATAGTTGGAAGTCAGACGGAGCTAGATCTGGTGAATAGGGTGCATGTGGTAAAAGTTCAGAGCCAGAATCATAAATAGCAGCCATGGCTTGTAGCGACCGATGACTCGGAGCATTGTCTTGATGGTAAACAATCTTCCTGGGCAACTTTCCTCTTCTCTTTTCTTTAATAGCTTCTCGTAGTTACTTCACAAGATTTTCATGATAATTGCAAGTGATAGTTTGACCCTTATTCAGAAAGTCTAGAAGAAGTGCACCCTCGGAATCCCAAAAGACAGACACCATAACCTTCCCTGCTGATGGAACTGTCTTGGCTTTCTTGGGGGGATGGGAACCGGAGTGTCTCCATTGCATGGATTGTTGCTTGGACTCTGGTGTAAAGTGATGGGCCCAAGTCTCATCCATGGTAACAAATCTATTAAATTTCTTCTGGAGTGGCTTCAAATAACGCAAGATTGTCCGAAGATAACTTTCTCCTTACAGCCTTTAGATCGGGTGTCAAAAGTTTGGAAACCCAACGGGCAGAAAGCTTCCTGAAGCCCAAGTGTTCTCTCATGATCCGATCCACTGTTGTTTTTGGAATACCCAAGGTCTCTTCTATCTGACAAACTGTCGTTCTTCTGTCCAACATAACCAAATCATGTATCTTGTCGATGTTTTCTTGAGTAACTGACTCAACAGGTCTTCCTGGTCGATGTTCGTCTTCGGTGCTAATCCTCCCTAATTTAAACGAAGCTACCCATTTTTTTTACTGTGCTATAGGAAGGAGCATCTTCCCCTAATGTATCCACCATATCCTCATAGATATTCTTCGGCGACATTCCTTTGTTACAAAGATAGCATGAATCTCGTTTGTCTCCATTTTAGATGATTCCTGTTTCTTGTCCTCTTTCAGAACCTATAACAAAAAAACGGTTAGTTGTAGAAACTTAAATATTTACATATCTTTATACAAGGCTTTAAGGTATACATGGTAAAATTTATTATTCTAATATCTCGTTCTCATGGTCTGGCCACGGACTTATGGGACACCCTTCGTACAACTGAGGACATTTCTGCCACAGAAATATTGTTTTACTTCTATCCTGGCAAGAACTAAGGTTTTTGTCAAGACATCGATGTTTGGAAGATCTTTCTGGTCGAAGTGTTCTCATTTGTATGAAATTATTTGGGGATTTATAAGCTACGATCAAAAGTAACCGAATTTTTAAAAATTAAGAGTTGAAAAATCAAATATATATTTTTTTAAAAAGAGAGATAGAGAGATATTTTAAAATAAATTCTAAACAACAAATAAGACTGGCAAGACTGGTATATCATTGTAGATAGATAAAGGTCTAGTATCAATATCACTATAAAAGGAAGACCGAAAAATGCAATATTACAGCGGTATGGTAGATTAAACTGACGAAACCACTGGGAGGGTTCACCACTGATGAGCCAGGCCCTCCCATTAATTTTTCCATTGCTGTAAGGGCAGTAGAAATTCTTTTTTATTTTAAAAAGAATTATACGCGTCTATAATAGTTTCGAATTTTCATAACAGATGACGTGCTAATGTATCATAATATAAAGGTTCTTTGTTTATCGCTCGCGTCGGATTTTGTAATGTCGCCTTTTGGACAAATGTGTGGATAATGGAAGGTCCTATTTTGAACAAAAAGGTTTAAAAATGATTTAGCCTTTATATATATATTTTTTTCTTTTAAGTTCGATTACTTTTTGACCGTACCTTGTATGAGAATAAATTCGATCACAGAGAGAGAGTGACGGAACTACTTTCACGTACATAGCAATAACACGCCATCTATATAATACAAATGAAAACATTAAGGCGCGAATGTTTCTTTTCACAAATAAATCAAACTTCTACTGTCCTTACTGCGATGTCCGTAGTTAGCTCAATACCATTTCTAAGATTCCATCCTTCAGTGTAGCATATAAAAGCAGAATGATCCAATACAGTATTATACCTCTAAAGAAGCGGTCTGGTAGATTAAATTGGCGAAACCGCTGGGAGCCAAGCCCTCCCAATATTTTTCATCGCAGTAAGGACAGTAGAAGTTTGATTTATTTGTGAAATTTCGGTGTTTTTATTTATGCATAGCATACAGAAAACACGAAGTCCTAGATCATGCCACAAAGAAAGAGCTGCGACCTCACACTAGGATGGCCCATCCCTTATCATCATAAAAAAAAAAACAGTGTGAGACAGACGACACCGGAAACTGTGGCGGTCAACAGCAGACGATTTCCTAAATCCCACGAGACCTCGCCCCGGATATGACGTCAGACAGGAAGTCGACAACAAATGAAGCGTTTAATTGCAACAACATATCGCCTCAAGGAGAGACGGCCGCGCTGCAACCTGGGAAATTTGGTGGTGGACTTCCTTTGTCGGCTGCTTTTTATTCTTGGACGCCATTTTTTTTTCTGTCATAGCAATTATGAATATAAGTGGTTTCTTCAACAGTCCCTCTTTAACTTGACCCAACTCTATATAAATATGATTTAATTTTATTGAAATGTGACTTAAATATTTAAATATAAGTAATGCATTTTTTACCCTATCATTTGTGTCTCTTTACATTATATATATAATTCCGAAACGTTTTTATATAAATTAAGAAAAAGGCATTACCTGATCGTATAACTAAAATTTGCTGATGGATTGCGCCATCTGCCTGAATAAATATCAACTAATCCTTGATTTTTAATTATTCCAGAATTGGCCAAAATACCCATTCTTGATTAATTAAGAAAAGATAACCACGTACGCGTTTCGGGCTGTTAGCCTTCATCAGCGTTGTGTAAGCTGTACCTCAACGACAAAAAAAAAAAAAAGCTGGTCTTTGGAGCATCCTGAAAAATCATGAAACTGGTATTTAAGGCCGAAAATGTTTGAGAACGCCAAACTATGTGAAGAGTACAAAAGTATCAAGAAACGGTATTTTGCCAATACTGGAATAATTAAAAATCAACGATTAGTTGATATTTATTACGATAGATGGCGTAAGCCATCAACAACTTTCAGTTGCACGATCAGGAGATTTATTTATATTAATTTATTCACCTTATCCCAGTACAATTTCACTCTTGTACTTTTTAAAAACATTTTAAAATATATATACAGTTGAACCTGTCTATAGCGCCCCCTCTTGGGACTCACCAAAATAGGGTGCTATAGAAAGGGAGGGCTATAGACAGGTCACTTTTAATGTAAATCGCATCGTACTACGTATTTAAAATCGGGCGCTATAGAGAGGGAGGCGTTATTTAGAGGGGGCGCTATAGACAGGTTTAACTATAATAGTATATCTCCCTATTAGTAAACTTTAATGACAATTTTTCGAAACTATTCAAATTAGAAAGCAAAGCTACAAATATTAAACATCTTACATAGGATAAAAACATGAGCGTTTTCTAGTCTAGCGGCGAAGTACGCGATCTACGTATTCTTAGTAGATCGCGAAATACGTGGTGTCGCTGGAGACCCGCTGGCTCCACCAAACTCTGCAGCGCTGGCAGAGGCGCCATATTCATTATACATAGTGTATATAATGCATATTATCTTTTTTTAAATAGTGCAGACTGTGCACTTTGTATGTATTGACAAGATGTCAATAAAATTATTTTAATTGTCTAGTCTAGAGAGTGGTGGCGATGGACACAAAGAGAAAACGTTCATAAAAAAAATAGAACTACATTTCTGAGCTTATCCTAGCCGTCTCAAACCAAAAGAACAAAAAATAATTTTCAATGTCTGTTCTAAAATTTCTAACCCTTTAACTACATAAGTATCTATAAATTCACAGCATCTCAATTTACAGAACTCTGATTTCTCGCATTTGTCAAAATTTTAAAAACTGAAAATTTTAGTGTAAAATATCGTTCGAATAATTAAAATTTGTTTGAAAAGAACTCTCATACTTCAATTAGATATAAAATCTGAATCGTTTTCAGTTTTTTTTTTTTTTTTTCAAATAATGAAAGAGGACACTATGAAGACGATGTTTTGGAATTTGATTTATTATGATTAAAGAAATGTCTGGGTGATATTTTTGTTTATACTTTATGGATGTACAATATATATTGAGATGAAAATGGAATTTTTCTTATATACTACCGGAATATTAATTTATTTTTTTTAGGTATTTCTCTGAGACAAAAAGGTTCACCGCGGTATAAACTATCCGTCTTCAACTATCATAACATTATTCGAAACCCACACTCCATTGCTCCAATGGATCCTTTGAATATCAGTGAGTTCAACTGACCAAATGAGGATATAGTACATTCTAAATGCGAAAATCGACTGCTTAGACCTATGTGGCCATATAAGACATGGACGGTATAAGTAGTTGCGAAGCACGCATTGTCCACCATGGTTATCATTTACCAGCACAATGCAAATTTGGAGAAAGAAACAAAAACTTATATTTTCCCTCAACGATGTTATCTGACACTAGTTGTTGAATTACTGGGTTGGAACTTTGTCTTGAAACATCAACAAAACAAACCCTCTTATAGACATCCGCCATGGTTGCTGATAGAAATTTATTATTGCAGTAAGGTCAATAGAATATTATTTTATTTTTAAGAGAATAATAAGAATAGAAAATTGTTTAAATTTCTTATTATACTAATACTTGGTTCTAAACCTAAGGTGTATTGGCTTAACAATTGTAATTGTTGGCGTTGCCAAGTACCATTGAGAAAGAAGCAGAAAATATCGTTGAAGAAAACTGGCAAGGCTCAGGAATGATGTTCTATTGAAAAGATCAATTCTTCTTGTCTCAATAGACAACTTACTCTACCCCAAGCTCAAAATTAGTTTCTGCAGAACACTTCAAGATGACGTCGGCAGAATCTAGTTTCCCAATGTACCATTACAAAGACACAGCAATGGTACCAATGGCTCTGGTTGGATGCAAATCTATCAAGATGAAGAATGCATCGTCGGACCTTGAGCGTTGAGTCTTCAGTAAGTTCTTGAGAAGAGGTCATCGGACCTTTCCCTTAGTGGACATTCTCATTCGCAACGTTGAGAAAAATCTTTGACAAGACTGACGCCTCTATCTATCCTACGTGTATCTTTAAAGAAATCTTTGAATATAGCAATCTGAGTTTCAAGCCGATAAAAACTCTCCAAAAAATCTTTTAAAAGTTGAATTTATGAGAGAAGCCTACAAATTCGATAAAATATTTCGCCTTATCTATAATGAGCAAAATGTTCCCAACCTCGAAATTTTCCTATGGACATCAGCTACACAGGGCCTTGAGGGCGAGGCGCTTGTTGAAAGAGATAAAAGGCCTCATTATTTCAGCCAAGTAATGAGGTGTCACACACAGAGAAATGCAGGTGGAGGACGTTCAATCATCGCATGTGTATGTCTCACAGTAGTATATTGATCTCCTGGGAATACCTCGTCTTTAGCTTCCTTGCTTCAGCTTCTTGAAACAAAATTTTTTGGCTTTTTGATCTTCTACTAGACTTATCAGATGATTCCATTCCGATATCCACGGAGGAAAACAGGATTTTCGCCGACTTTTGAAACCATTTCCTTGGTGATCTCATCTCCATTCGCCCATTGGATACTTCCATCTCATCTTCAATAAGGATTTATGTTTATCTGCCTGACTTTTGCTAAATCTCCTGAATCTTTCTACCATCGGATATTTGATCAAGAATAAGCATTTGCTCGAACCGTAGGAAATAACCATTGGAAATGGTCTCATTTAGTAATCGCTTTCTCTTTTATCCAACGAACTGGCAATTTTTTTTTACAAACCTTAGACAGTGGAAGCTTACCAGTTATTCTGAAAAAATGTTTTTTTTTTTTGTTAAGCGAACTGATCTCCCTCGCCGCCTTCCTATTGGACAAATGTGATCATTATTTTATATATAAGATATTCAAAGGCTATGAACGAGTCTTTTTCCTAAAGTCGTGTGAGACACTTATATCGCTCTCCCTTTCCTGGTGTTCCTGACTTGTCTCCGGACATTCCTTTGGTCCGATCCCTCTACGCTGGAATAAAGATAAGTACTCCTTTTGATATAACTTATCGTGTTTTTATTTACGTTTTCTTTGTTGTTTTGTTACCTTTTAGTATATACACGTGTTGGGGTGTTTTATTTTTAGCAACCTTTTACTTTTGTGTAAACTCGCAAAAGCTAGCTTCTGTCAGAACGAGAGCATCCACTCCTTGAGGATTTGAACGGCATTTCGCATATCATTTGCATAAAAATATTTATCTTCATCTCTGGAATCTAGGTAGGCAATGCTGAAAGCCTATGCACGGCCACAGACTCATGGTATGGTTGGCACGAAAAATAGTTGTATGCGAAGGTCTCTGGGTACAATATGCATTTATAGCTGTCTAAGTGTATGCAAATCCAGCTCCAGTTACAAATAACTTTATTAGGTGCCGCTCAAAAAGAGCAACCTAGATCATCATATTTACAATATACTGAGGGGGGTTGTTATGTACAGGGGTTCATTTACAATTATAATTTAAAATTATGTCGTTGGGTCCGGATTCTCAGGTCCTTGGGGATATTGTTCTTGAGAAGGTTTTTTCTGGCTTGTTTGATATTCAAGGTTGGTTTGTTTTTCCTTTTTTTCCACTTTTCGTCATTCTGGCTTAATTGATGGAGAATTTGTCTAGGTTTTAAATTTCTTATTTTCCTTTTTCGGCATTTGTAGTTTGTGGCTTCCTTAAAGGTGGGGTTTTCTAATTTTTCGGATTATTCATAGAATTTAAATGATTGTCTAATAATGTAGTCATTGATGTTTTCGATATTTAGATCGTTACTGAGGATTGTGTTCCGAACGAACCAGGGTGGAGACATGATTTTTCTGATCATTTTATTTTCGAAGACTTCTAGCTTTTTAAGGATGGTCTTATGTGCTGTCATAAAAATGCCATATATGAGCATTGGTCTTATTATTGATGTGTAAATGGTTCTTTTGCAATGAAGGGATAATTTGCTTTTCGGTCCTAGAAGTAGTATGCAAATTCGACCTGGGTCAAATCACATTAATAGGTACCGCTCAGCAAGAGCAACCTAGTTCATGATAATTGAACAATGGATAATATGTGAAGGTTATTCACATATTAAACAAATTTTAACGCGGGATTCAATCCCGGTTCATGACTGTCGGGAATCGAGGGGGTTACCCACTCGTCCACCGACTTATTATGTATGCAAATTCCGCTTCTCAGAAGCCATAAAACATAATTTCAATTTGTCAAAAGGGTGTGCTGTTAATTTGCAATAATACGTCGTAGTTTGATAAATGCCTGAGAGAACATGTAAGATTTCCTAGTGCTGGACTGCCGGGTGAAATTCTTTGTTTTTAAAAGATTCGTTTCATCTGGATTTCCTGATTGTCGGGTAAACGGTTGGGAGCCTGTTATGTAAACAGTTGGATTATGTTGAGGTAGAAATATCAGGAAAGTTTTAACTGGAAAAAGTGGCCACCATGACTACTAAATTCTTGTACTCGATCCCATTTACCATCCATAGCGAGCTGCAGCGTCCACGCATGGCTGATTAGCCATTACATAGAATTTTCTGGAGTGTGAAACATCCATAGACGCTACGACTTCTAACCTTGAGGACCTAAGTTTCTGGCATTGCAATATCCTGGAGTTTCTGCTTTGGCATGACAGTGTCTATGTGGTTCCACAGATCTGTTTGGAGATCTTTGAAAAACTATAAAATGGCCATCCAACGCCTGTGTTTAAGATCAACCATAGATAGTGAGGCTGTTACCATTATTGTGTTCGCTAAATTGTATAGAACCGTGATATAAACTCTTGCGATGACTAACTGGAACACAAATTAGATCTGTGAGATTATGTTGCAAAAATGTGTTACGGGAAATAGAAAATTAGACAATTCCAAAATATTTTATTAACACTTAGTCAATGGTTGTACAATCAAATGAAAGAAATAAACAAAGGAATGATATTATTTACAATCAGAGATAAAATATTTATAGTCGTTTTCTCAGGGAGGAAATCTCCTTCACTTTGAAAGAGTCCTCCTCCAGACAAGGACAGGATCTACCTGAACCGCTCTCAGTTCAACAGTGAGATGCAACTTATATATGCAATTAATTACACAGGTAAAAAAAAAACTTTTTTTTTTTTGCCGGAGAAAACCTGATGTGGATTCAAATGTATATTTTCATGCTGAATTCAAAAATGATATCAGAAGTTTTCCATCACCCATAGTTCTTTCAGGATAACCATTTTTTCTATAAATTGGTATATACAGTAATAATCCCGAAAATGTTACGTAAGCATTTTTTAAGTAAACATCATTACATTAGCTAGCCGTTATTTTTGCCAAGAAGAGTTGATATGTGGAGCCAAAAGCTTTATTTTATTTGTTATTAATTAAATTTTGCTCTTTAAGAATCATAAATATTAATTTATTTATATTTATTTATTGTTAAAAATAATTGTTGTCAGACGCCAAAATGGTCAGGGTTTCATCATTCTGGCCACGTCCAAAAATCCAGCCCTGCAGGTCAGGGGGGATGATGGTGAAGACCTCCAGGATGAGAATCCTGGTGCAGGACCAGTACCGGTGGACAGTTAAGGGAGATAGAGCTCTACAACTATTACACACAAAAGCGATATTTATATGTAAAGATTATAATTATAAAAGGCACCTATTATAGAGTTCACACAATTAATTTCAATAAGTATCTTTATTGTGTATTTAAAAGGGAATATTTCGCACGAGCCAAAGTTCTTTAACAGACTTATAAGACTGTAGTTTTGTAAACAGGCCTGTTGAACACCATCGGCTCGAAATCTTCCCTTTTAAATACCTCTCTAATAAAGATACCTATTATAAACAATTTTAAAAACTATATATCAAAGTAACTAAGTTATGTGTATATAAATATTCAATAACATACTTGCAGATTTAATTAAAAAGGCATATATTGGATCAAAATATAATTTATTTTACCAATATTTCAGTTGGCTGAACGCCAACCTTTATCAAGGTTTTATAACATATTTAATGTGTGTCAACAACAATCTATATGTTATAAATATTAAATATGTTATAACACCTTGATAAAGGTTGGCGTTCAGCCAAATGAAATATTGGTAAAATAAATTATATTTTGATCCAATATATGCCTTTTTAATTAAAGATTTATTTATGGATTGCTCTATTTTCAATACTTGCATATATATTATATTTGCATAGATGTTAACGAATTCTCTCTATTTCTTATCTTATAAGAACTAAGGCATATAAATAATAATATTCAGAATTTACAAGTGTATATACTTGTATACGCCAATATGCTATTTAAACGGACCCCAAAAAGGATTTAAATAACCAAATTACTTTTGCATAAATATTGTGAATAAGAATTTATATATCTCAATATTATATTTGCATAGATATCAATGATCTTAGTAACTAAATGATATATGTAATAATATTTTGTCATTCAAGAATACACGTCACTTATAAATACACATAAATTTGATATAATTTAGCCATTAAATGATTTGCATATTAATTTTGTGATCTAAACTTTACATTACTATTCGAATACTGACGTCAAAGAACTTAACCAAATAGTTTGCATAAATTGTTGTGGTCACAAATTAAAGTTAAAATTAAATTTGCATAGATAAAATAAGGCTTAAGAGAAAAATAATTTTCATATATTACATATTACACACAATTTGCATTGAGGTAATATATTTGTATTATATTATAAGGACTCTATTTTTAAAATCTTTAGATGGCTTAACGATAGCCTTTGCACTGTTGATTTGCATGCTAAGGATATGCTTTACAATTGTTCACCATCTTGAATTTTTCTGCAATGTATCTTTTTAGTTTTTATTACAACATTAAGTTGTGTGTGGATGATATTGATGAACCGAAAGTGGTCCCTCTCATATTGAATATGCATTGAACCATGCATATCGTTTATCACCCCGCTACAAGACGTAAAGATAATGATAAAAAATAAGGATTCATAGAACGACATTTGAAAATTTACCCCGCATGTGTTTCTTTTGAACAAAAAAAACTTTAAAAAAATTTAAAGTAGAAATAACGATTATTTCTAACCTTAGAGATGAAGTATGCAAGGTTGAATTGTGAAGAGTAATGATAAATGGAAAACTAAAGTGTCCAGGGATGGGAACCGAACCCACAGTGTTCCGCTTACCGGGCTGATGCCATGTCCACTAGGCTACCCTGGACACCTATTTCCGTTCGTAAATATTATATAAAGTAATTTATAATACAATATAATGCGGCTTATGATTGTAGAACTGACTTTTGTCTGAATTTGGCAAAACTGGTGATGTGGCTCAATCTTCATCCCCACCTTAACGTTTCGTACTGAGATGATGAGAAGAATGCATTGTCCTAATGCATATTTAGAGATAGAGGTGATACATTTGTTGTTGCATAGTTTTTATTATGCAAAGGCATTGAGCCCTTATTGCATAGTGGGTTGAAGGAGACTGCCGGAGCAAGAAAGTGTCCTCTGGCGTGCAAGGCTCCCGTACCCCGCCCCGACAAAGCGGTGTCCAGCCTCGGTGCCATTAGGCTTAACGAGAGGTCCAGAACAATGGGCGAGGTTGTGACCCTGGTTCTCCCACGATCCTATCACATCGATACTTTTAATTGTCCGGCAAAGTTCCCACACGTGTGTGCACGCGCGGGTGCGTGCCGACTCTCGCATCTTCCGCGTCGTCTTCGCGTGGTTTTACTGGGTCACGTCAGGTTGCGCTTCGCTGAAGTCAGATCGGCTTCCCGGATCTCTTGTCTGTCCGGTCCCGGGGTTTCTTGGAACACGGACAGAGTGTGTTTTCTTGTTTCTTGGAACACGGACAGAGTGTGTTTTCTTTTTTCTAGGAAGACGGACCGAGTATTCTCTTGTTTCTTGGAACACGGATCGAGTATTCTCTTGTTTCTTGGACAAGGACCGAGTTCTCTTGTTTCTTGGACAAGGACCGAGTTCTCTTGTCTCTTGGAATACGGACGGTGTTCTCTCCTTTCTTGGAATACGGACGGTGTTCTCTCGTTTCTTGGACAAGGACCGAGTTCTCTCCTTTCTTGGAATACGGACCGAGTTCTCTTGTTTCTTGGACAGGGACCGAGTTCTCTCCTTTCTTGGAATACGGACCGAGTTCTCTCCTTTCTTGGAATACGGACCGAGTTCTCTTGTTTCTTGGACAAGGACCGAGTTCTCTCCTTTCTTGGAATACGGACCGAGTTCTCTCCTTTCTTGGAATACGGACCGAGTTCTCTCGTTTCTTGGACAAGGACCGAGTTCTCTCCTTTCTTGGAATACGGACCGAGTTCTCTCCTTTCTTGGAATACGGACCGAGTTCTCTCCTTTCTTGGAATACGGACCGAGTTCTCTTGTTTCTTGGACAAGGACCGAGTTCTCTCCTTTCTTGGAATACGGACCGAGTTCTCTCCTTTCTTGGAATACGGACCGAGTTCTCTCGTTTCTTGGAACACGGACCGAGTTCTCTTGTTTCTTAGAATACGGACCGAATTCTCTTGTTTCTTGGACAAGGACCGAGTTCTCTTGTTTCTTGGACACGGACAGAGTTCTCTCGTTTCTTGAAACACGGACCGAGTCCCTTGTTTATTGGAACATGGACTGAGTTCTCTCGTTTCTTGGAACACGGACCGAGTGTTGAATGAAGAGTAATTAAATTTTAATATATTTTCTCCATCCCACACACATTTTCACGTACACGGATACGGTAATCGCGTAAACTAAGGCAATATTGATTCAAGGAACCACTTACGCCTGTGCAGATCTAAAGCTAATAGACTTACGGAGCTATCAATAAGGCCATGTTCTGCCAGCTGTTCCGGCTATCTTGTCCGTCTAGCGGGGGTTCAGACTTTATTCAAGGAACCACTTACACCTGTGGATATCAGAAGCTAATAAACTTTTGGAGTTAGCAATAAAGCCAGGTTCGACCATCTGTTCCGGCTATCCAGTCCGTCTTTCGGGGTTTCAGACTTGATTCATGGTACCACTTACACCTGTGGAGATCAGAAGCTAATAGACTCACGGAGTTAGCAATATGCCCATGTTCGACCAGCTGTTCCGGCTATCCAGTTCGTCTAGCGGGGGTTCAGACATATATGGCAGCTCATTAGCCCGGCCAGCCAGCCCGAGCCCCCCGCGGGGTATTCTTCCCGTCGTAAAGGCCCACGTGCCCTTCCCAATTAGACGACGTGCGCGCGCCGGAAACTGCGGGCCCAACATCTGACGGAATTACAAATTAATTATCTGGTTTATGTGGCACTTCTTCCTTTCCTCTCTGACCTCTGACCGACCTCCTGGCTCGCTCGCGTGTCGTTGACTTCCATGGGGTCGTCACACGTGCTGCTGCTGCTTCACCTCGCTTTGTCTTCTTCACATCTTGACTTCATATATCTTCTGATGGATTTCTTGAAGGTGTTTATTATGGAGCGCTCCTCCGTTGACGCTTTTTTTCCTGCGCCTGAACTCTTCTAGAATTATTCTCGCGTCTTCTTCGGCTTTTATGGGATTGTCCATGTCACTTCAACTTTCTTTGTCTCTAAATTCACATCTCTTCTGATGGATTTCTTGAAGATGTTTATTATGGAGCGCTCCTCCGTTGACGCGTTTTTTCTGCGTCTCAACTCTGCTAGAATTCTTCTCGCGTCTTCTTTTGACGTTTTATGAATCGTCCATGTCTCTTCAACTTTCTTTGTCTCTAAATTCGCATATCTTCTGGTGGATTTCTTGAAGGTGTTTATTATGGGACACTTCTCCCTTGACACCTTTTTCCTCCGTCTGAACTCTGCTAAAATTCTTCTCGCGTGTCCTTTGACTTTTATGGGGTCTTACATGTCTCTTCAACTCACTTTTTCTCTAAATTTACATCTTTTCTGATTGATTACTTGAAAGTGTTTATTATGGGACACTTCTCTTTGGATGCTTTTTTCCTGCGTCTGAACTCTGCTAGAATTCTTTTCGCGTCTTATTTTGACGTTTTATGAATCGTCCATGTCTCTTTAACTCACTTTGTCTCTAAATTCACATCCCTTCAGTTGGTTTGCTTGACGCTTTTTTTAAAAAGATATTTGACACTTCTTTTGACGCTTTTTGTTCTGGGTCTGAACTCTTAGAATTCTTTTCGTATGTCTTTGACTTCAGTGTCCTCCATGTGTCTTCAACTCACTTTGTCTTCAAATTGGCATCTCTTCTGTTGGATTTCTCTTTGAAAAAGTGTTTATTAGTTCTCTAATGGAGCTTTTGTTCCTGTGTCTGAACCCTGCCAGAATTATTCTCGTATATCTTTGACTTCAGAATGTCTAACTCCCTTTGTCTCTCTAACTTTTGTCATTATCATAGGAATGCTATGAAATTTTGACGAGTGGGATGTTTTGAGTTGATAGTTTTAAATGTTTATTTATAAATAGATGTGCATGTTTTTAAAAAATAGAGAAATCCATACTTGATCATTAGATGATAAATAGGTATGTGTGTGTTCGGTAGGCTGAACATCCCACAACCGAGATTTTGGCAAATAAATCGTTTTATTCAATCTGATATATGTCTTTTATTATCTAATAAATAGGTGTGTGTTAGTAAATAATTCTATATTAAGATTGGAATACCCTGGCCTCATTTTCAGAATGAAATAAACATTATGCAAAAAAGGTATTTCTACCTTTTTATTGTTGCACTAAAAATGAATGTACAACAACAACAAAAGGCTTTTATTAGGGCCCATTGCCCTATATGGATTCGCCATACAACAACAAAATAATACAGTAATTTTTTTTTCTCCCTTTCCCCATGTGCACGTGAGTCTTTGTTTGAAAAGGGATTTATTTACACATCTGTTCTAAAACTTTCCTCACTACCTCTTATGTGTATGAATCTATTTACAATTGATCTGTAGAAATTATAGAGTTCTATTGCTATATTTTTCTTTTCTGAAATAGTTCTCAGCGTCTTCAGTGGGTTTCTAAGTCTCCAGAAGGTGTTTTTAAGAGTCTTTTCTCTTTCTTCACCTAAATATTTGCATTGTTTGATATAGTAGAAGATAAAAATGAATGTATTAAATGAATCAAAACAATACATCGTAACGTTCTGGGAGTAGTTATGAAATTGTCTTTGTACTAACGAATACCATTAACTCTTAGAAATAAGAGATACTCCGGTCAGTCTCAACGTTTTGGCAAAAATCTTTTGTCCTCTCTCTCTTTATATTATACTAGCCGAATTACCCGGGCAACGCCCGGGTTTTACCTGATTAAATGTTTTATTCAAATACTATTCCTTTCAATTATAAATTGGCGCCTTGGATGTCACTCTTGTGAAATGTCCTACTCCAAACTCTGTGTCTGAGAAGCGATATTTTCATAGAAAGATGATATGGCTTTGTATCTTCTGCTCGAATGAATGTTTTTCTGTTAGAATGTTGTTCCTGTATACTAAAAATGAACTGACTTCACCCGTGGTCTCTGCTTTTTGGAATTTTTCCCGATATAATTTTGTATCTGATAATCAATTCACGTTTTTATTTATTCATATATTTATCTTTATTTAATCTTATTTATATTTATTCATTTTTTAAAATGTATTTAACCTTATATAATATTATATGAACGATATAATAAAGTAGCTTCAATCTCAATCTCTCCCGAATGCTCTACCATTTATTAAACACTTTGGTTTAGTAGTCCGTAAAACCATATTCTCTCTCTCTCTCTCTCTCTCTCTCTCTCTAGGTAGTTTGTTCACGTGTCATTTAAGACGATTCCATCCTTGTCAAGGGGAGTAATAACCATATACGTGTTGGGTCCGAAGACCATTTAATCCTTGGCAAGGTGAATGCTAACTGTGTGTTGAGTCTTAAGACCATTCGATCCTTGTCTAGTCTCTCTCTCTCTCGTTTTCTTCGTAGATCACGAAATGCGTGGTGTCGCTGGGGATCCATTGGTGATCTTCCATCGAACTCTGCAGCGGTGATGCCATGTACATAGTTGTATTTTTTAATCCTTTTTGTTATAACCATCATCCTCATTGTAAATTATCACATAAATAGTGTGGCGGACTGTAACATGTATTGACAAGAAGTCAATAAAACTGTGACAATTGTCTCTCTTTCGTCAGGAACAAATAAAAATATTTTAACGCCTTGCCAAATGCTTTCATTTTTATTTGTTCCCGTCGAGGACAAATGATTTTTGTCGAAATGTCGAGAGAATAAAAAACATTCAATGGTCGAAGTATCTCTTAATTCTAAGAACTAAGGCAACCTCTATCTTCATGAATATCATAGCTTGAAACCATTGTGTATAGGCTCGTTCTAGTTCTAATTTGTCTGATTGGAATGATTAGAGGATATATCTGCTTTTGTCAGACATCCAACAATCTCTTCTTTAAAACTTTCACTCGTTAGGATGCTAAATTTTATATCCTTTGTTCTCTCTCTGAAAATATTTGTAATCTCTTTCTTTATCTCGTATTTCCATCTTTATGCATCTGATGTTGCTACATCTTCTGTCATCTATCTCCTGCTAAATGTGACTCCTACAATTTTCTTGTGTTGGTGTTAGGATTTTTCCTGTTGAGTTTCGTTTAATGTGCGGACTTCGCATTTTTGAGTGAGTTGTTCCTATTACAAATCTTCATATACAATTTTGAAACATGTCTTTTGTGAGAATATTTTGAAAATTTTGCTTTTGATCTTTTGACAAAGGATTTCTTTAATCACCGTTTTATTATTATTATTTTTCATACTTTGGTTGTTTTGACGTTTCTAAATCCTTTTAATTAGTACAAATTATTGTATTTTCTTGCTAAGCCTTTACTTTTACTAAGCGTCTATATGATACACTATTTCAACCGTTATTAGTATATTCCATTTTAAATACATTCTATAAATATCATAATTGAATAATTAATTAATTTAGGAAATATTTTTATCGATGGTTTCGGGTTTAAATATCGATTATTTTATGCATTTTTGAAAATTAGACTTATATAAGGTTTTATAAAGTGTGAAGTATGTTTATCAAGTGTTTCTGTGGAGCAATCATTTTGAAATGGGAGAAGGTTAACGCTTTTCAAATATTAGATTTTAAAAAGTGTTCAAATAATAAGTAATCGCTTTCTATACACTCATGGACAAACCTTAATGGAAGTTGTACCTTTTAGCATGTATATCGGGATTCAGACAATGACTCTGAAAGATATTACAGTGACCTTTATTGAAGACACGCGAGATAACCGAGTGTGAACAAAATCACCTGTGTCTCCTTAAAAAATATTAAGCGGTCGGCGACATCAAAGACATTCCACTTCCTTGAGTTTTGTCCCTGAGTGTAAGCCAAGAGTTACAAGAAACACCAACCACGAGCATATTGCCGGTATGGTATAGGTCATATATAAATAAGACACCAAAATGTTTCTAAAGAAATGATTTGATATCGCCCCCATTGTTGATGATTTGAAATAATAGTGTTATAGACAACTTTAACCATGTTAAAATTAAATATAATAACTTAATGTTTATAATATCACGTCTAAATATATGTAAAACGTATGTTAGAAGTTTCTGCAATTCCAAATAGCTTTAGAAATTCGAAAAACTAATGCTTATGGCAAATGGAATTTTCTAATGAAATATTTATATAACTTCAAAATTTTTCGTCGCAATAAGGACAGTAGAAGTTTGTTTTATGTATAAAAGAAACAATCAATTCTTTCACAACTTATTCAAGATGATACTCTGGAATATTTGAAGATCCACTCAATCAAGAAAAGGTTGACATCATCAATGAAGATCCCATGTGAGTTGGGTTCTATTTAATTATAAATAATGGAACGTGTATAGCTCGTTTTTACCCTATTATATGATGATACCAGAAATATGAACAAGAGTGTTTGAGATTTTAGAAACAAGAAATATTCAAACAAGATTTTGTAATACAGTAGAACCTTCCTTTAGCTGACACCCCGCTAGCGGACACCTTTCCACAAAGGACAGTTTTGATTTGCAAAATTACTATTTTTAAAATTTAGCGATTCTCCAGTAAGAGGACACTCCACCCTAAAGGATACTTTGGCTCTGCAATTAGGTGTCCTTTACAGGGAGGTTCTGTTGTATTTGGTAGCTCTCCAGTAAAAGGACACCTCTCTCTAAAGGACACATTGGCTTTGCAATTAGGTGGTGTCCTTTATAGGGAGGTTCTACTGTATTTAGTAGCTCTCCGGTAAGAGGACACCTCTCCCTAAAGGACACTTTGCCTCTTTAATTAGGTGTCCTTTACAGGGAGGTTCCGTTGTATTTTGTAGCTCTCCGGTAAGAGAACACCACTCCCTAAAGGACACTTTGGCTCTGCAATTAGGTGTCCTCTACAGGGAGGTTCTACTGTATTTAGTAACTCTTCGGTAAGAGTACACCTCTCCCTAAAGGACACTTTGTCTCTTTAATTAGGTGTCCTTTACAGGGAGGTTCTACTGTATTTAGTAGCTCTCCGGTAAGAGGACACCTCTCCCTAAAGGACACTTTGTCTCTTTAATTAGGTGTCCTTTACAGGGAGGTTCTACTGTATTTAGTAGCTCTCCGGTAAGAGGACACCTCTCCCTAAAGGACACTTTGTCTCTTTAATTAGGTGTCCTTTACAGGGAGGTTCTACTGTATTTAGTAGATCTCCGGTAAGAGGACACCTCTCCCTAAAGGACACTTTGTCTCTTTAATTAGGTGTCCTTTACAGGGAGGTTCTACTGTATTTAGTAGCTCTCCGGTAAGAGGACACCTCTCTCTAAAGGACACTTTGTCTCTTTAATTAGGTGTCCTTTACAGGGAGGTTCTACTGTATTTAGTAGCTCTCCGGTAAGAGGACACCTCTCCCTAAAGGACACTTTGGCTCTGCAATTAGGTGTCCTTTACAGGGAGGTTCTACTGTATTTAGTAGATCTCCGGTAAGAGGACACCTCTCCCTAAAGGACACTTTGTCTCTTTAATTAGGTGTCCTTTACAGGGAGGTTCTACTGTATTTAGTAGCTCTCCGGTAAGAGGACACCTCTCCCTAAAGGACACTTTGTCTCTTTAATTAGGTGTCCTTCACAGGGAGGTTCTACTGTATTTAGTAGCTCTCCGGTAAGAGGACACCTCTCCCTAAAGAACACTTTGTCTCTTTAATTAGGTGTCCTTTACAGGGAGGTTCTACTGTATTTAGTAGCTCTCCGGTAAGAGGACACCTCTCCCTAAAGGACACTTTGGCTCTGCAATTAGGTTTATTTTACAGGGAGGTTCTACTGTATTTAGTAACTCTTCGGTAAGAGTACACCTCTCCCTAAAGAACACTTTGTCTCTTTAATTAGGTGTCCTTTACAAGGAGGTTCTACTGTATTTAGTAGCTCTCCGATAAGAGGACACCTCTCCCTAAAGGACACTTTGGCTCTGCAATTAGGTTTATTTTACAGGGAGGTTCCACTGTATTTAGTAACTCTTCGGTAAGAGTACACCTCTCCCTAAAGGACACTTTGTCTCTTTAATTAGGTGTCCTTTACAGGGAGGTTCCGTTGTATTTTGTAGCTCTCCGGTAAGAGGACACCACTCCCTAAAGGACACTTTGGCTCTGCAATTAGGTAAATACAGTAGAACCTCCCTGTAAAGGACACCTAATTAGAGAGACAGAGTATCATTTAGGGAGTGATGTCCTCTTACCGGAGAGCTACAAAATACAACGGAACCTCCCTGTAAAGGACACCTAATTAAAGAGGCAAAGTGTCCTTTAGGGAGAGGTTTGCTCTTACCGGAGAGTTACTAAATACAGTAGAACCTCCCTGTAGAGGACACCTAATTGCAAAGGACACTTTGACTCTGCAATTAGGTGTCCTCTACAGGGAGGTTCTACTGTATTTAGTAACTCTCCGGTAAGAGCAAACCTCTCCCTAAAGGACACTTTGCCTCTTTAATTAGGTGTCCTTTACAGGGAGGTTCCGTTGTATTTTGTAGCTCTCCGGTAAGAGGACACCACTCCCTAAAGGACACTTTGGCTCTGCAATTAGGTGTCCTCTACAGGGAGGTTCTACTGTATTTAGTAGCTCTCCGGTAAGAGCACACCACTCCCTAAATGATACTCTGTCTCTCTAATTAGGTGTCCTTTACAGGGAGGTTCTACTGTATTTAGTAACTCTCCGGTAAGAGCACACCTCTCCCTAAATGATACTCTGTCTCTCTAATTAGGTGACCACTACAGGGAGGTTCTACTCTATTTAGTAGCTCTCCGGTAAGAGCACACCTCTCCCTAAATGATACTCTGTCTCTCTAATTAGGTGTCCTCTACAGGGAGGTTCTACTGTATTTAGTAGATCTCCGGTAAGAGCACACCTCTTCCTAAATGATACTCTGTCTCTCTAATTAGGTGTCCTCTACAGGGAGGTTCTACTGTATTTAGTAGATCTCCGGTAAGAGCACACCTCTCCCTAAATGATACTCTGTCTCTCTAATTAGGTGTCCTTTACAGGGAGGTTCTGCTGTATTACGAAAATGTTAATGTTCTAACTTATACTAGTGAGAGAATAAAAAATGTCTATATATAGTATCTAACAATCAGACGAACTTTTAAGATAATTCAATTATGAAAATTGTGTACAGTATGATATATGGTATTTTTCAATTATGCATTTAGAAAAGTAATCTCTTTATGAAAACACTTATGTTTTAGGCTGAATTTTCGGTAAAGAACATAAAAGTACAATATTACATTTGTACTATTCTTTCACATTGTGTCGCGGTCTCACGCGATTCTGGCCTTAACTACCCGTTTCATGATTTTTCAGGATGCCTTAATGATCAATTATTTGGTCGTTGAGGTACAGCTTGCACCACTCTGATGAGAGCCAACAGCCCGAAACGCGTCCGTAGTTAGCTTTTCTTGATTAATCAAGAATGGGTATTTGGTCAATTCTGGAATAATTAGAAATCAACGAGAATAGTTGATATTTATTCCGATAGATGGCGCAAGCCATCAGCAACTTTCAGTTGCACGATAAAAAAAATGCCTTTTTCTTAATTAAAAAAAATAGTTATAAAATGTGAGCATTCATGTTATTTTAAATACAGATTCTATAAATGAAGTTTAAAATTACCTTTTTTTAAATGATCTCTTTGTATATTATTAATAATCTTCCATTTCAAACATATAAGGTTGGAAATGTAAACTTTTATATAATTTGTAGATATGCAAAGTTTGTTCCAAAAATAATGCTTACATGCTGGAAATTTCGTTTATACATAAATTGCGACATGAATTATCCAAAAAGGAGATATTAAAGCTTTTTCGATGGTTCTTTTTCAATTAATAAAACGACGATCTTTCGTGCCTTTGTTCTTTAACAGGCTTTGAAGATCGAAAGATCACTGTTACATTAATAAAGATATATATTTCAAAACTATTTTAGTATTTTTCAATGATGCATTTAGAAAAGTAATCTTATTATGAAAACAACTATGTTTTAGGCTGAATTTTCGGTAAAAAACATAAAAGTACAATATCACATTTGTACTATTCTTTCACATTGTGTCGCAGTCTCACGCAATTCTGGCCTTAACTACCCGTTTAGTGCATCATATTATAAAAGATACGTATTACTATAGATTTGAGATCTTCTTTTATAAATATAAATGCAAAGTTCGCTTTTACTTCCAAAATAAACGTCCAAACTAGACGCCATCTATTGACCGTCTCTGCAAACTAGCGGTCTCGGGTCGGTGACAAAGCCACAACACCAGCTTTGGCAAATTGAGAAACGTCCACCTAGAGACCATGGTTTCAGGTAAATGACCATCGTCAGCCTAGGGCGTACTTCATTCCATGAGATCCACAAGAGGTCTAATGGAATCTTCACAATCTGCCAAAGAGGTGTTTTAGCTGACTAAGTTGCTAGGCCAAAGCATTGGCCAATATATATATACAGTATAACCTTCATGAGAGGACACTCATGCTAGAGAACACCTCTCTACAAAAGACAGTTTTCATTTGCAAAATTACCATTTTTACAATTTGGCAACTCTCTGGTAAGAGGACACCTCTCCCTAAAGAACACTTTGGCTTTGCAATTAGGTGTCCTTTACAGGGAGGTAGTTCAACTGTATATATATATATATATGACATAATAAAAATATGATTTTTATTATTCATTAATATAATTATATTTTAAATAATCATAGAACCAAACACAGAGTTAATTTTTAAAATCCTTAACAAAAGGAATACAACCATATATTTTTCTTTGTTTATAGATAGATAATAACATTATTAAATTGAAGGTATGCAAACTGTTTGTCTTAAAAGGTAATCAAAAAATAAATACAATTTTGGAAAATAAAGGGTACCCACGACTGCATGAATGAATTGGTAACGTACCTAGAATACATCTTTTTTTATGACATATATATATATATATATATATAGAGATATTTTGTGCATATATATATATATATATGAAAATGGCCAAAATAGGTTAAATACATCTGAAATCAGTAAATTTCAGTATTCAAGGAAAATCTCCAAAATCTCATTATTATAGATCAGGAGTCATGATTTACTAAAATAACCTATGCCTAGTGAGAGGCATTAGAAAATGATTACATAAAAAATGACAAGGTGAAAAGAAAGAAAAAAAGGCATCTCCTTATCGTGCAACAGAAATACAATACAATAAAAATTAACTATTCGTTGATTTTTAATTATTACAGAATTGGTCAAATACCCATTCTTGATTAATCAAGCTAACTACGTACGCGTTTCGGGCTGTTGGCCCTCGTCAGCGTGGTGCAAGCTGTACCTCAACGACCAAATATACTGGTCATTCAGGCATCCTGAAAAATCATGAAACGGGTAGTTAAGACCAGAATTGCGTGATAACGCAAAACAATGAGATAAGATAGTACAAAGGAGAAAAGAGTTATCAAAAAACATGGTAGTGTGTGAATATTTCTGAATTAAAAGTTGCAGTTCCGCCTTTTTTTTGGACGTTTTAGTTGATATAAAAAATCTCTAATTTATAATATGAATACATTTTAAATTTCCCTACACGGAAACCTTAGAATTAACAAGGTCAATGTATGCCACCAAGGTCAAGGGGTTAGTAGGCCTAGGAGTGACGCCAAAATGTAATAAAGAGGTTGTTGAATACCAGAATTCTGCGTGGATTCATATTTTATACATTAATCTATAAAGATTTATATATATCAAATTACGAAACTATTTTAGACGCGTAATAATCTTTTTAGAATAAAACAATTTCTACTGCCCTTACTGCAATGGAAAAATTAAAGGGAGGGCCTGGCTCATCAGTGGTGAACCCTCCCAGCGGTTTCGCCAGTTTAATCTACCATACCGCTGTTATATTGCATTTTTAGATCTTCCTTTTATAGTGATACTCATGCTAAACTCGAAAAAATGCAATATAACAGCGGTATGGTAGATTAAACTGGCGAAACCGCTGGGAGAGTTCACCACTGATGAGCCAGGCCCTCCCATTAATTTTCCATCGCAGTAATGGCAATGGAAATTGTTTAATTTTTAAAGAGAATCATACGCGTCTATAATAGTTTCCAATTTTCATAACAGATGACACGCTAATGCATCAAAATATAATTACCTTTCAATATGGATTATTTAAATATCATACATTACTAATTTCATTAACACTATTGCAATTTTTATGGGTTATTTGTCACTCGTCGAATGAACCGGTTCACCCAGGCTCTGCTTGAATGAAAATGTAGGTGATCAACAAATAATATTTTTATAAAATAAAAGGATTTAAAAGCGCGAATGTTTCTTTTATACATAAAACGAACTTCTACTGTCCTTACTGCGATGGAAAAATATATTGGGAGGGCTTGGCTCATCAGTGGTGAACCCTCCCAGCGGTTTCGCCAATTTAATCCACCAGACCGCTTCTCAGAGCTCTAATATTGTATTGGATCATTCTGCTTTTATATGCTACACTGAAGGATGGAATCTTAGAAAAGGTTTTCAAGTAAACTATGGACAGAAGCTTATAGGACAGTAGAATGATATTCAAATATTGCTTTGTGTTAATTAATTCCCAATGGCTTTGTCTTTATAGTTTGCTGAAGAGCATTGCTCGAAGCAAATATTTGAATATCATTCTACTGTCCTATAAGCTTCTGTCCATAGTTTACTTGAAAACCTTTTCTAAGATTCCATCCTTCAGTGTAGCATATAAAAGCAGAATGATCCAATACAATATTAGAGCTCTGAGAAGCGGTCTGGTGGATTAAATTGGCGAAACCGCTGGGAGGGTTCACCACTGATGAGCCAAGCCCTCCCAATATATTTTTCCATCGCAGTAAGGACAGTAGAAGTTCGTTTTATGTATAAAAGAAACATTCGCGCTTTTAAATCCTTTTATTTTATATGTATAGATGGCGCGTTATTGCTTTGTGTTAAATAATATTTTAACAAAGATTTATTATTATACTATTATTGATCTAAATACAGTCAAACTCTGATAATTCAAAGCCCAAGGAACCAAAAAAAAATTGAATTATCCAAAAATTCGAAAACGTTTTGAATAAAAGGCTTAAAATTCTAAAGACCAAGATAAATATTTTTGGCAAGTTTAGAGCAATTTGTACACAGATTTATAAATCACTACTAATTCATCGTGAAAATAATTAAAGATATATACATGTAAATAATTCTAATATAGAACAATAGTCTGATAGACTTCGTGCTTCTGTAATAATAAAATAGTAAAAGATAAATATTGGAATTATCTAAGTTCTACTGTATTTGTAGTTATTGTGTTAATATAAAGTTATGATCGTTATGTTCCCGGACTGTTTGTACTTGTAATTTATTACAAACTAGCCGAATGACCCGGGCAACGCCCGTGTTTTACCCGATTGAATGTTTTTATTCAAATACTATTTGTTACAATTATAATTTGGCGCCTTAAATAAATGCATATGTTAGTTAATAACTATAGCCTATGTGCTTTATCTGTCTATGTACTGTTGGCTTCCGTAGGCGTCTCTTACTGGGAAAAAGAAAGAGAGGATTCCATTTGGTTATTAACTAATATATGCATTTATTTAAGGAGCGACCCGCTCCAACACAATAGTTACAAAAACGAAAATGCGAGTGGGGGGGGCAAAGGTGGCGTGATCGTAGCCGACCAGTAGGAGGGCGCCATTCCAAAAAAAAAGCAAACCGTGACAGAGTTGATTGATTAGGAGATGAAGAATGACGCTCGTAACTGTATATAGAATAAGGCTATATATAAAGTGACAGCTATATATAAGAAATGAAACTATGAAAAGTACGAATGTTTATTTTCCAAATAAAATAAACATACTTATACTCTTGTCTTTACTGAGATGAAAAATATTAGGAGGGATCTTGGCTCATAGGTAGTTAACCCTCTCAATTCAATTTAATACCCAAGACATCTTCTTCTAAATCTCTAATACTTTACGTCCAATATTTTTCATCGCACAGTAAAGATGTCGATGTTTGTTTTAATTGGAAAAATAGAATAATTCGTGCTTTTCATATTGTTTAATTTCGTATATATACTTTATTACAATCAATACAACAACAACAACATTACAACAACAACAACAACAAAAAGCCTTTATTTAGGGTCACTGACCCTATACAGGATTCACCAGAGGTATGCATAAGAACAAAGCAGTGAGACAAAGGAAATACGATATATACAGAAGAAAAAGAAAAAAAAAACACGAAAGAGGGAAGCAAGAAAAACAACACAAAAAGAGTAGCAGTAAGAAAGTGAGGAGTGAGTGTCACTTGGCCTTCTTCTGAGATATGAACTTGTGGAAACCATAAAACGCCGTAGCAATATACTTATTCTGGGTCATATTGTCAATTAATGATGGAAGTAAAGCACAGAGTTGCCCAGTTTTGAGCATAAGGGTTATTCTTTCTTCCTCCAGAGCAGAGCAATCAAAAATATAGTAAGTGATTTCATTTTTTAGTTTTGAATTACAGAAGGTACAAATCGGGTCCTCACCGCAGAGCATCTTGGTGTGGTTTTCTCTAAAAAAACTTGAAAGTATTCTAACTTGTGCGAGTAGTCTTACAACCGGGAAAGGAAAATCCCCTAAAAGGTATCTCTCCGTCATGAAAGATATGTGAATGTCTTTGTAGTGAGAGTATAACTTAGATTTATCCATTCTTGTAAGGTCATTTTGTATAGATTGGTTTGCCGCTGTTTTTAAGAGCCCTGTAATCGCGCTCCTCAGCGTTTCAGGATCATCACAGGAAACAAGTGCAGGGTATCCATTATTGTTAAGCAGATTGGTGAGCTTTTTAATGAAACCGATGGGTGTGCCCGAAGCATTAGACAGTTCCCGTGTTCTATTAAAACATATACGCGGCAATCTGTCACTGCTCATATTCAACACCCACAGCCAATACTTCAGGGTAATTTTAAAGCTGTTACACTCAATGAGATACGACCGGTTTCTAATCTGATTATGTAGCCTGGAGTGTATCTGGGCAGATTCAGGAACCTAAGGATAAATATGTCTTGTATACTGTCCAGTAAGTCTACAATCAATACATACTATTATTACATTTCTTCTACAAAATATGTAAACTGTATATTCAACAGTTGTATTGGTTATTGTGGCTGTGTTTTTCTCTGATTCAACTTCTAATCAACAAATGATCTTCTAAATAATATGTAAAATAGGTAAACTGTCTATGTAAACTACCCCGATACCAGACTTATTTGCATACTCTGGTATCGAGACTGTGGTTAATTCCAGAGTTTTTATCATAGCAAAATTTCATCAGGATAACTATTGTGGAAACAGAAAGTTAAACTATCTTTGTCGCCTATGATTCTTTCTGGAATAAAACAATTTTCTACTTCCCTTACTGCAATGATAATATTGTGGAAACGTTTGAGAAACAAACACAGAACAAAATCGTTAGTTAAATTTTAATGTTGAATAGTAACAGTAGTAAAAGAGAGTATAATTGAATATAAGGCAACAGGTTTCTGGAGATTAGTTTATTTTTATTGCAATCCCAAGCTTTCGGGTATATTGATCATGTCGGGATTTTGGTCTGTCGGGATTTTTCAACAATTTCGGGATTTTGATCATGTCGGGATTTTGGTCTGTCGGGATTTTGATCATGTCGGGATTTTGATCTGTCGGGATTTTGATCATGTCGGGATTTTGGTCTGTCGGGATTTTTCAACCATGTCGGGATTTTGATCATGTCGGGATTTTGGTCTGTCGGGATTTTGATCATGTCGGGATTTTTCAGCCATGTCGGGATTTCGATCATGTCGGGATTTTTCAACCATGTAGGGATTTTGATCATGTCGGGATTTTGGTCTGTCGGGATTTTGATCATGTCGGGATTTTGGTCTGTCGGGATTTCGCAATGTCAAGAGATTTCGGCTGTCTAGATTTCGACCATGTCGGGATTTTGGTTTGTCGGGATTTTGGATGTCGGGATTTCGGTCTGTCAGGATTTTTCAACCATGTCGGGATTTTGATCTCTCGGGATTTTGACCATGTCGGGATTTTGGTCTGTCGGGATTTTGGATGTCGGAATTTCGACCATGTCGGGATTTTGGATGTCGGGATTTCGACCATGTCGGGATTTTGGTCTGTCGAGAATTTGTCCGGAACCCATCGGAATGAATATGAAAATGGACAAAACTTGAGGAAGTTGTACCTTTGAGCGTGTATATCGGGATTCTGAAATATATTTGATACACAATGAACTTTATTAAAGACACGCGAGATAACAAAGTGTGAACAAAATTGCCTTTGCCTTAAAAAAAAATAGATGATCTGGAATATCGAAGACTTTCCACTTCCTTTTGTTCATGAGTGTAGTTTTTATTTTCTCAAAAGAGCTTTACAGAATACTGTAAAATATTAAGGTGAAAACCTTGAGATTTTCCAGGTAAAGTTTCTTTTTAAAATATTTAATTCAGATCTCTAGCATTCGGACATGAAAGTCCTTCTACAGGAGAAAACACGCGATACAGTTGTTTAAAAATTAAACATATATAAAGTATTATACATGTAAAGTATTTTTTTATAAATATTCATGTTGCCACAATTTTCTAAATCTATATGTACACCCATACCTCGCTTTGCGTCGGGGTTACGTTCCAAAAAAACACGACGCAAATTGAAACGACGCAAAGTGAAAATATGTGAAGGCGCAATCAAAAACAAAGTTGTTGCTATATTTTAGGGAAAAAAAATTAAAGACTCGAATCCAAAACAACGCAACTTCGAAAATCTAACGACGCACAGTGAAAATCAGTAAAAATTAAGCAGCGACGCAACTTCGAAAAAAATGAAAAACGAAACGACGCAAAGCGAGGTATTGGTGTATATACAAGTTTGAAAAAGGTCCTTCAGATTGTATAAAACAACAATAGTTTTTGATATTTAAAGGATACGTGGACATAGTTCTGAAGAGAAAAAGAAAAGCATAAGAGAGACATTTTAGAAAGAATCCTCACGATTACAAAGTAATCCGTTTAAATGAAGAGGAGATTGTGCTGGTCAAAAACCAATAAAGTACGTTCTATGACAATTTCACCACCAGAAGGATTAATGGGGTGGATGGGTTCACTAACGAGGTCTCCGTGTAGTCAGTCGTGCTCTGCGCACGTGCTGCTACTGGCTGGTATGACGTCATCCGGATATCCGGGTCGGTTCTCTTTGTCGTCACCTGGGTCACGTGACCCCCCTCCTCCTTGTTAGCTCTCCTTCTCGAAAAAGAGGGGCGGGAGAAGGGGGGGGGGGGGGGGGGGGGGGGGGGGGTGATTCTTTGTCCTTGATATTGATCCTGTAGTCTGCTGGATTTTTTTGTCATATTATTGCCTCTCTACTAAAAGGAAGAATGGTACAAAGTTCTCCAATTAGATCTGTAAACGTTCTTTCCCATCGAACTTTGAGATGATGTGGAACTATTTGGGAAGATTAATAATTAAGATATCATTATTCACATCACTATTTCTATGAAAATAGACACTTCGGCCAGTTAGAGTTTTTATAATTTTTCTTAACGTTTCGACAAAAATCTTTTGTCTTCGTCAGGAGAAGTAAATAAAAATAAAGCATTTGGCACTCAACGTTTCGACAAAAAAATTATTTACTTCTCCTGACGAAGACAAAAGATTTTTGTTGAAACGTTGAGGAAAATAAAAAACTCTAACTGGCCGAAGTGTCTATTTTTCATAGAAATAGAAATTAACACAAAGCAATAACGCGCCATCTATACATATAAAATGAAAGAATTTAAAAGAACGAATGCTTCTTTTATACATAATACAAACTTCTACTGCCCTTACTGCGATGAAAAAATATATATTGCCGGCCAGGTAACCTCTATCTTCAGGATTATACATCACAGTAAGGATAGTAGAAGTTTGTTGTATGTTTAAAATGAAAGATTTATGCTTCAATTATTTCATTTGTTATATATAGATGGCGTGTTATTGCTTTATATTGTAACATAGTATTTCTTAATTTTATTATTTTTTATTTAACAGAGTTGTCATTTTTATGTTTTATATCTTGCGACTCTGTAAATTTCCCTCGTGGCTTATCTTTTGTTTACCTTTGATAGTTTGTCCTTCCCTGAAATAAATTTTGTTTCCTCCTGAAGTTTTTGTCTTCCCTAATTTTCCACGTCACAATATTAATTCATACCTGACTGGCCATATCCTTATTGTTGACTGGAAGAACATTCCTCGATGCAAATACACCTATCCCCCGATTTACACGGTACTTGTTTTACACGTTTTCGCTTTTACACGGTTTTCTAAATAAGTTTTTTTTTTTGTTTTTATCGCACTATACTAAATGCTACTGTGATTGAACACATGCGCTGTGTACACATCTCACGAGGAATCCCGAGCTTATGTGCTGATTTGCTGCATACGCACACTGTGTCTGTATTTCTTCGCATAAAAATTTCGCGAAAATTTTTAATTTTCGATTTACACGTTTTTCTCAGGAACGTATCTACCGTGTAAATCGGGGGATAGGTGTATTTATATGAAAAAAAAAACAATAGAAGAAATAAAAAATAAAAAGGTCAGGTGTTGATATTAAAAACAAAGTAGGCATATCCTGACCAGGAGCACATGTGCTTTTTAGACCTTCTCCACGCTGACGAGCGCCAATCCGCGAAACGCATTCGTGGATGGCTTTTCTTGATTTATCAAGAAATTGGGTTGGCAAAATATCAGAGAATAGGTTAAATCAATGTTTAGTTGATTTCTGTTCCACTAGATGGCGCTCTGCCATCTAAAAAGCACATGTGCTCCTGGTCAGGATATGTCTACTTTGTTTTTATATATTTATATGTAATTTTACTGCATACAGATTTTGTGCATAGTTTATTTGAATATCATTTCTGAGATTCCACCCTTCAGTGTAGCATATATAAGCAAAATCGTCCAATGCAGTATTAGAACTCTAAGAAGCTGTCTGGTAGAAAAAAAATTGGCGAAACTGCTGGGAGGGTTCACCATTGATGAGCCAAGCCCACCCAATATTTTTTCATCGCAGAAAGGACAGTTTGTTGTATGTGTAAAATAAAAATTCGTGCTTAAATTCTTTCCTATATATATATATATATAGATGGCGCGTTATTGCTTTATATAAAAGCTTAATAATGTAATCTCCCTATAGTTTTTTAATTATAAAGAAGGTTGAAATCCTCTAAATAATATAAGTGATAGATTTAAAGCGAATGAGGATGCGTTTCTTATAAGTTTTAATAAAGTCAAGCTTTCGGGTCAATGTCCTGTAGAAGGGTTATTGACCCGAAAGCTTGACTTTATTAAAACTTATAAGAAACGCATCCTCGTTCGCTTTAAATCTATCACTTAGTTTTTTAATTAGTTTATTTTTATATTAAAACATTCTTAAAACGCTATTTTCCCCTTATTTTTGTAAAAGAAAATTCCCCCCGGAAAGGTAACTATGTAATAAGTGCAATTTTCAATCTTTGCAACCCCAAAACACATTATTGACTGTATTGACTCATCCATTGATGAACTCTACTCATCGCCGGCAGACACCATCAAAAGTCTCAAGCTCTACAGGATTAATACCCTAATATGATTGAGTGGAGATAAGAAAGAAGAAGATATAAAAGACATAGAGACACACAATGAGATAAATCTTCTAAGTAACAAAATATTGAAGTTGATAATCTGTTGATGTGTGATATCAATAATATCAATCAATCATTTATTCACGATCGAACGTTGTACTGTATGTATTACATCCCAAACACGATGCGACGCCAGCCATCTTTGTCTTAAGCTCGATGTACCATCTCGACAACCATCAAGCCAGTGAGTTTCTTTAATTGGTTCACGAAGCGTGTCGAATCAATAATTTAATTGCTCTCTCTATAAATCAGAAACATTAAGTTAAATATGTTAAAATAGTATATATTATATACATATCTAGTCTGTAATATATATAATATTATTAGATAATAAAAAGGCATATATTGGATTTAATAAAAGATTTATTTTGCCAATATTTCGGCTGGCTGAACGCCAACCTTTATCGAGGCATTACATATAATATTATAACACTTATGCAGGGCTGAGTTTGTGTATACAAAAATGTAATGCCTCGATAAAGGTTGGCGTTCAGCCAGCCGAAATATTGGCAAAATAAATATTTTATTAAATCCAATATATGCCTTTTTATTATTTAATGAATTAAGTATGGATTGCTCTATTTTCAAAATATAATATTATATGACATAAAGTTGCGGGAGGATGATAATCATGTACCAAAGGAGGAACCTCTCTCTCTCTTTAATTGTGCATAAGAACGATGCATTGTACATCACCCTAGTAGAACACTTCACTAGTGATGACAAAGAATAAGTCACAACCCCAGTTTTGGAAAATACACAGACAAAAAAAAAAGCCAACCAGTATATCATGTAAATTAAATTTTATTGCCCTCTATCGTTAAAATTTTACACAAATAAATTTACTGGCAATGCGTTTCTTTTTTTAAATCTCTACAGACCTTACTGCAATGATATGATTTAATGAATGAGAGGGCTTGGCTCATCAGTAGTGAACCCTCTCAGCGGTTTCGCCAAATTAATCTCTAGACCGCTCTACTATTGTATTGGACTGGTTTTGTTATATACCCTGCATCTTCTATGGAAGGCAGCTAAATGGTGTTTAGTGAACTATGGACATAAGCTTATAGGTCTGTAGAGGTACATACATATCATGGTTTCAGACTTTAGCCCTCATCAGTACAGGGATGGCTTCAAAATCATAACATCCTACCAGAGGAGTTATAGAAACGGTCGAATTTACCAAACAGATGTTTAAGCTAGTGAAGTGTGGCAAAGGCCGATTATATATAATAACCTCTCTCATAGGATGTTATGGAATCGAAGCCGCCCTTATACTGATGAGAGCCAAAGCCTGAACCATGGTATACAGGTTGTTGACTTTTGTTTGAATTGGCCAAAACTGGGGTTATAACTCATTCTTTATCATTAACATCACGTCTGTACTGAATGATAAATCAAGATGCATTATTTAAAAACATTTTCAAAACAACATTCTTTGAAAAATTCGCCCCATATTTTTCATAAATTGATGAAATTTATTATAAAAAACTTTTCAAAAATAGCCTTTAATTATTTTAAAAAACTTTTGATATTTCAAATATATATATTTTTCTTTAATTTTCTTTAGCTAATATTTTTCCCCATTTCCATATTAACATTTGTATTTTAACATTATTTGAATTATCTCTCTAATCATAGAATAATATTTGAAAATTTTAATATATTGTAACGTATAAAATTAAGAAAGACAAACTTCAGAATTGCACAAGCAATTTATTTAATGAACAACCAAATTAAAAATTAATAAAATATCAGAGAGGCAATGAGAAATGTTTACAGTGCATCAAAATACAATTATCGAAATTAAAATTATTCATAGAATAATAAATAATCTGCTACAATATTACATAATGAGAAAGAGAATACTTTAAAAACGATTAAAAAATCTCAATTTATCATCGCTATTTCTAAAATTTCTATCAAATTCAATCTTATTTCTATCACCATATTTAAATATTTACAATATTATTAAATAACTTAATATAATCAAATAGTAATGTAGTAATGGAAATAAAAATATATATATATAGCAAAGGCTAAAATAACTAGTTTATAAATTAAAATGCATAAAAAGATCATTAAAACAAAGTGATAAAAAAGAGATTGTAACATATTATCATTAAATCTATAATAACAATTTCCAAACTAATGTAATTAGGTAACAAATTTTCCCTAAAGTAACATTAAAATTAACGACAAGGAGTATATAGATACATAACAAAGTTTGGGAACAATGGATAAACTAAACAAGTCCCCAAAAAAAAACGTTGTCAAGGGTAAAATATTTGAAGATATTTCCTAGATCATTACCAATAATTGGATAGGTCGGCTGCCAGGGGATTTAACGAGCAGACGATCAATGGTGGACGACGATAACAAGCTGGGGCAGACGACATTCAAATAGCCACCATTTTGATATATATGTTTAGGCGGGAAAATAGATACTATTAAAATATCTTCTGCAATACCCTAAAATATATTAAATTTGAGAGTTTTACTTTTCTAAAGAATTTTATTCTTCATACTTTTTTTTCTTTGATTATTCGAAAAAGAATATATATATTTTATGTCATTTTCTTAGAGATATTTTTATAATTATAATTATATTCACGTATTTTTTAATTCATTGTTATATTAGTATTTTAAACTATTATTGTTATTTATATACATTTTTGAATGGGGTTTAAATAATTAATTATTAGAGAAATATAAAAAATGGCATATCCTGACCAGGAACACATGTGCTTTACAGAAGGCAGAGCGCCATCTGATGGAACAGAAATCAACTATTCATTGATTTAGCCTGTTCCCTGATATTTGGCCAACCCAATTTCTTGATAAATCAAGAAAAGCCATCCACGAACGCGTTTCGCGCTTTTTGGCGCTCGTCAGCGTGGAGAAATATATATATGATTTTATAATCTCGATTAATAAAATATAATTATGGGTTTATTATAGCAATTTATAATGTTTAATGTACATATAACTTGCCATAGTTTAGTTAAGTTTCGTTTTGTATCAATTTTTCTTGTAGAAGGGCATTATCCCGAAAGCTCGAAAAATGTTTAATTAAAAGATACTCATTCTTGGAAGTTTACTTTAATATCTAAAATTAATCTACCTGAGTAAAATTTTATAAGATATATGTAGAGTTAGAGGGCTGAAAGGAGCCATTATACCAAAATATATGGAATTTAGCCATTAAAACGGACTAAATCGTATATTTTGAACCTTAAATAATAAAAAAGTATTAGTCAATTTCTATTATGATATCAAATACTTCTATCTTTTATGAACCTAAAGAATTTGAATTATTGAAGAAAAAAATTATTTGGAAAAAAAAGTGAATGAAAATATTGTGAAAAAGCCTTGTTTACAGGCGCATTTTTAAATCTAAGAAATATATGAGATTTCATATTGATTCCTATATGCTGTGTATCCCTGCTTTTTAAGGTAGGGAACTCTAGGTTTTTTAAAACTTGAGGCTTGAAAATATCATAAATCCGAGATGAAGAAGTGTGTATTTGTTCATTATTAAAAAAACCTCAATTTTCTTATATATAAAGGAATTCAAAATTTAAATATACCGATCAAATTTGTAACAAATACATTTACTGGCAATGTGTTTTTTTTTTCAATAATATCATCAAATATTATCTCTACAGACCTTACTGCAATGATATAAGTTATTGAATGAGAGGGCTTGACTCATCAGTAGTGAACCCTCTCAGCGGTTTCGTCAAATTAATCTCGAGACCGTTCTACTATTTTATTGGTTTGTTTTGGGATATACCCTGTATTTTCTATGGAAGGCAGCTTAGGAGTGTTTAGTGAACTATGGACATAAGCATATAGGTCTGTAGAGGTACATACATATTATTTCAAGGTATTGCATCGAGAAAAGCTCTTCTGCAAATATGGTTTTATAACAAATATATATAAGTAAATTAAATTTATAAATTCAATTGCCATATATCGATAAAATTTGTAACAAATAAATTTACTGGAAATGTGTTTCTTTTCAATAATATCATCAAATATTATCTCTATAGACCTTACTGTCATGATATAAGTTATCGATGCCAGTCAATACTAACTATAAAATATCTTCTTCTTTCTTATCTCCACTCAATCATATTTGGGTATCAAGCTTGTAAAGCTTGAGATCATAAGTGGATGAAGTAGAATGCGTCTGCCTTTGTCATTAAGACTGGGAGCACTACTAAGTGGCAGGCCGATTTAGCTCCAAAAGAAATGGCCGCCTCTGACATGAGGAACAGATGCCATGTGTAGCCGCTCCTAACATGGAGTACAAACGCTGCTCATCCTGTCTCCCTGGATTGGGAGCCCTTAAAGGGTACTATCAGCCGGGCCAGCTGAGCCCAGGTTTTTTAGCGAGCTTATTACTGCTCCCCCTCCTTCTTTTTCATCCGGACTTGGGACCGGAAAAGGCGGAGTTGTTCTATATTTTATAATTATATTATATTAAAATTATTATTTTTTTAAGTACTCCTGTAGAAGGGCAGAGATGCCCAAAGACTTGAGATTGCATTAATAAAAATGAATAGGAACTTCTCTCCATTATTTGATTGATGTATGTTACCAAACGTCAAAAGGATTATATAAATAATTTCAATAAAAATGTGAATATGACAAAAACAAAAAGGTGGAAGCCACAATATTTTATTAAAATGAATCATAGAAGCTTTCTAAAGTTCCTTTTATCAGCTTGATGTCTATTGTATTAGAGTAAATTTGTAATTTATTCATCAAATTTACCACTATTTACATCAAGTTGATGGAGAGTTGGCTCGAGTGTCTATGTAATTCCTTTTGATAACACAGTTTATCGTCATTAATGTATAACACTCATGGACAAAACTTAAGGAAGTTGTACCTTTTAACCTGGCATATCAGGTTTCATACAATAACTCTGAAAGATATTTGATACGCAGTGACCTTTATTGAAGACACACGAGACACGAGAACCTAGTGTGAACAAAATTGCCTCTGTCTGCTTCAAAAAAAAAAAAAATCAGACGACCAGAAACATTCGTAAGTTTTGTCCTGGAAGGTACATAGAGATGATTCGATCCGTCATATATGAATATATTACGAGAAAAAATTGCGAAGACGAAATGTTTCTTTTTGGGTAGATCGTTTCACACGAGCTTTCGGATTTTTTCGAATTTCCTTATTTACATATATATATTTACACAAGTCGAAAGACCGAAAGGTCCGAAAAAAAGCTTGAGAAACGATTTATCAATAAAAGACTTTTCGTCTTCTCATATTTTTCTTGTAATATATCTCTTCTCAGCGATTATTGCATGCAAAAGATGAATATGCAAATGAGCAAATCAACAGAGAAAAGAGAGTCAGACGGAAAGAGCCGCGGACGGAGGGCATACGATCAAGTGTCAACCTGTATCCCCCAGATTAAGCCTAATCTGTTGACGATAGTGATCATACCCTCTCCCCCATTTTCCATATGGCGGGGGCCCTAGCTCATCAATATGGAGTGGCTAGCATATGGCCAATATCAGATCCGATTACTCCGCTTCTGTGATATAGTCTGCTCGCACTTCTTTATTAGGGGATTCTCTCCGTTGGTCACTTTGCTGGGATCTACCCCTCACCGTGGATCATCAGTTCTTTGGCGCTGGACGCTCATCTAGATGGAACGATCTACAGGCTCACTATGCAAATCGAAAACGCCACTATAACAAAATCCTTTATATTAATATCTAAAACAAATCTGTCTTTTCCAAAGCTTCTGATTGGTTCTCTACTCTCACATGACCTTATACAGACAATTAGCATCGAAATAGTAAGCTCGGAAAAATAATAAAATCTTTCACCTCACGATTTTGTGATCTTCTTTATTTGCTCTAGGCGTTTATATAACTTTGATTTTCTAACTTTGTTCCTGGCGTCAGGGAGAAAGACAAAATTGGCAGTTTCTCATATAACCGCCACAAGTTGAAGATTTACAAGTTTCACTCTGAGTCTTTGAACGAAGCTAGCTTTATTTCCTTGTACTTCCAGTTCTACAGTTCAGCAGAAAAGGTTAAACTATCGCTGAGAGTACAATAAAATATCTATATTGTATCTATAATTCAAATTGTGCTTTGTCATATCGTTAAAAGTGAAAAGAAGATTGCACTATAAGATACTTAGTGTCTGTTATGTATCATAAACAATACTCTATATAACTGATTCCTATTTACATATTGATTATTTATGCCATTTAATTAGAAAGACATATTATTGGATCAAAAAATAATTTATTTACCAATATTTTAGTTGGCTGAACGCAACCTTTTTCGAAGTACTACAGCATCTATTTATGGATTGCTCTATTTTTAATTTTTTTTTATTATTTATTTATTTTCTTCTTTCTTTATTTTTTATGTCTCCAAGAAACATCTGTGTAAGACAGTATTAATAACAGTTTTTGTTGTTTTTGGAATATTTTTTCTTTTAAAAAGGCTTTCGAGATCAGAAAAATGTAACGAGGCTGGGTTACGATAACAAATCATATAACATTCTACCCACCAGGGATTTCATTTCATGACCGTGTGTGGTTGCATAAGAATAATAATAAAAAATAAGCAGCCGATGGTTAAAAAACATTCTTCTTTTTAAAATGTAAATATAAAGTTTCTGAAACTCTCCCCCCAGATGGTCACAGTGAGGCAATAAGCTCGAAGATAAAAAACTATCCGTCCCCAAAGAAGGCCGCCCAAGTCAATAGGGCGAAAAAAAGGTGACAAAAGGATTGACCAACTGGGGAGAACACCTCCCTCGTTAACTTAATGAGTGGAAGGTAATTATTCGAACAAGAGGATTGGCCCGGTTCGAAACCAGACTGGGGAAAGTTTTTGGCTTGCACGCGACGTTTTCCAATTGGTCACCCTCGACTGAAACGGTGTCACGTGTCCAAACAAACAATTTCTTTGTATCATTTCTCTTCTGCGTTTCCTGAAGTTTTATCCTCATAATATATACCAAGAACAAGAAACGCGCGCAATTTATTATATTTCTTTCATAACCATTTGTTGTTGCCGAGTCCATTATTGCCGTTTCTACATTAGTCACTTTGGAAACGGTCCATAATTTGGTCGAATATTCCATGGGTCCAGGGGGGATTGCAGGAAGGTATGTTCGTACTTCTTCCCCTCTATAACCATTTGTATTATGAATATTCACTTATGGACAAAACTTAAGGAATTTTTATCTTTTAGCATGTATATCGGGATTCAGACAAATACTCTGGAAGATATTTGATACATAGAGACCTTTATTGAAGATATACGAGATAACCAAGTATGAACAAAATTGCCTCAGTCTCCTTTAAAAAAAATCCACTTCCTCAAGTTTTTTTTTCATTACTGCATTGGGTAGATTAACCCTAATATACTTCATCTGACAGCACTCTCCTGGTTCCATATATAGGCTAAGATACAAGTTGGAATCACCATCTCACGGAATGGTAACTATCTATTCTTCTCCTCTCACCTAATAAAACTTTTTTAAAAAGAGAGACATTTGCATAAAATATATTTTATTTTTATATTTATTTTAGGTTCTAATATGTTTTGCAACGATCTCACACACAACTTTCTATTCCAAATTTATGAAGGTTTTAAATACTCTGAAATGTCTCCCTTTTTTTTTTTTGATTTACTGGACTCCCAAGGAAAAGTCTTTTTAATCAGGATAAATTTACAGCCACTTTATCCGATAAATGACTTTCTAATCATAAAGTGTGACATTCGATAAAATAATCCCTTGAATCAATATTAAAATAAGAACATTAAGCCTCCAGGGAAAAGTTTCTTTTAAAAATATTTTTTATTTAAAAATTTCTCAAGCTTTCGGGCAAGAAAGCCTTTTACGGGAGAAAATATTTTACATTAAAACGCCTCCAAGTAAGGATATCGCTTCTGAATAGCAAAACTCGATAAGCACGTGCAATAGAAGCCCACGTTGATTCTGCATTAAAAAAAATGTAAACACCCAAAACACTTTATTTAATTTTAAATCTTATTTTATTGGCGTTTTAATGTAAAATATTTTCTCCCGTAGAAGGGCTTTCTTGCCCGAAAGCTTGAGAAATTTGTAAATAAAAATATTTAAAAAAGAGACTTTTCCCTGGAGACTTAATGTTCTTATTTTAATATTGATTCAAGGGATGATTTTATCGAATATCACACTTTATGATTAGAAAGTCATTTATCGGAATAAAGCGGCTGCAAATTTATCCTGATAAAAAAGGCTTTGAGTCTAGTAAATTCAAAAAAAGGTAGACATTTCAGAATATTTAAAGACTTCATAAATTTGGAATAGAAAGTTATGTGAGATGACTTCGTTGCAAAACATATTTGAACCTAAAATAAATATAAACTAAAATAAAATTTAAGTTTTATTGGGTGAGATGAGAAGAATAGATAGTTACCATTCCGTGAGATGGTATAATTCCAACTTATATCTTAGCCTATATATGGAACCAGCAGAGTACTGTCAGATGAAGTATATTAGGGTCAATCTATACAATGCACTAATTTTTATAAGTGTGACATTATTGAAAAGATGATGATGTTATCTAACCAAAATATTCTAATTTATAATTATGTTAAACCCTTAATTCTATGAACAAATTTTCGGTGAAACAGTGTTCCGGATGCATTGGGACATATTTAAATATTAACAATAGGCGAAATGATACACATTTTGATCATAAATTTTATATATTATTCTCTAAAACACATTACATGCAAAATACTAAAAATCGCTAATTTTTAAAGAGTATCTAAAAGATCAAAATCTTAATATTACAACATTTTAGGAATTCGTAACTAATATATATATTTCTGATATAATTAAACTTTTTTACAGTTTATGTAATGGAAATGGCGGAATTTGAAGAAAGGTCTTTCAGAAAAAAAAAAGGCTTAAACTCAAAGCAGACGATGCATGTAATATTTGTGAACAAAGCCCGCCAAAACTTAATGGACCTTTCAAAGAGAAATACTGCTTCTACATCCGGGCAACTTCTTTTTTTACCTAAAAGCTTATCAGAATAGCAAGGGACTTGCTCCTTTTGCAAACTCTACTCCTCCTCTTTGAAGGCTTCTTTAGCTTCTCTTCTATTGGTTGGATCGATCTTCTGTAAAGAAAAGGCCTAATGTTTTAGCATATTTTCGTCTGATGGTATTGATCTCTGTGGCGGATGAAGTTTTTATTCCGTTGAAATTATTTAATGGATGGAAAGTTGTATTGGGAAAGAGAACTTTTAAAGCGTATTCAAGAAATACATTAAAGGAAGCCTTCATACTGTGACTTTCTTTTAGTTTTTGAAAGTAGTTCTTACGCGCATTTATTAAAATACGGATGCCTTCTCCTAATAGATATAATATACTTCCAGAACAATTAATAGATCTTTCTGAAAATAGAGCAATCTATACTTAAATCATTAGATAGTAAAAATGCATATATTGGATTGGATAAAATATTTATTTGACAATATTTTATTCAATCCAATATATGTATTTTTACTATCTAATTAATAGATCTTATTTCACGTTAGTAACACGTGTAAGTTATTCTACTTTTATTTTTCTAGAGAAATGTTTAATTTTAATATTTTAATGATTTTCAATTTTGTTTCCAATTTTTCGTAATAATGTGATTTGAGACAGTTTATCGTGGCAAACAGATTCATGAAACATCACCTATTATCATTTTTTCAAATAAATTGTTCAAAAAAATAATTCTTTCACTCAACTTCAGAGAATTTTAAGGAGCGTGATAATGGATGTTTGTGTGTACATAGTTGATGAATATACTATTAATTTAGAGATTAAATATTCAAATTAAGATATTTTAAAACAAGATTAGAAAGTGCAATCTATGCATAATTACGATAAGAATTTAAATGATGTGACCTACAATATAAACAGAGTCTTCTATCTATCATAAATACTATATAATATCTATGTACCATACGTATGTTATCTTCAGAAATAAGAAAACTAACACACAAACAATAATAGCAGTGACACATAACATTGGTATTTCTACATCAACAACATTAGCCAAATACAGCTAAAAAAAAAGTGAAAAAAGAAAGAGGCAGTTTGAGGCCAGTAATTGGGAAGGGTCCCAAGCCAATTGATGAGATTTGAGGTTGTTAGAGTGACGAAGCCAGGAATGGGCTCGTTCGAGCGAAACGGAGAGAAAAAAGACCTAAAAAAGAAATAGCAAACAAGCGAAGTACCAAGGAGACTAACAATGGCGTGGACCAATAGTTGCCAGTATCGGTCATGCTTTCCTGAATTTTGATTTTCTACAAGGAAACTGATCATGCGTTTGGTATTGTACGTGCGGTGTAGGACAATTTGTTTAAGAATAATTTGGTACTGCATCAGCGAGAATAATAATTGATACTATTCACACTATACATGTGGTATTCAATATTGCTAGGTAAACACAATACAGTAGACAACAAATGAAAACATTAAGACGCGAATGTTTATTTTCACAAATAAATCAAACTTCTACTGTCTTTACTGCGATGAAAATATATTAGTCGCAGTAAGGACAGTAGAGGTTTGATTTATTTGTGAAAAAAAAACATTCGTGTCTTAATGTTTTCATTTGTTGTGTATAGATGGCGCGTTATTTATTTGTATTAATCAATACAGTAGAACCTCTCTATAAAGGACAACACCTAGTTGCAGAGCAAAAGTGTCCTTAAGGGAGAGATGTTCTCTTACCGGAGAATTGCTAAATAGTAAATATAATAATTTTGGCGATGTAAACTGTCCATTATAGAGAGGTGTTCTCTAGAGAGTGTGTCCTCTCATAGAAGCTCTACTGTTTATTATTCTTCTTCTTTCTTATCTCCACTCAATCATATTTGGGCATCAAGTTGTGACCCTTGATGGTGTTTATTAATTTATTTCTATAAGATTACAATGACTAATCAATTTTCTGCGCTATTGCATTTGGTTTAAAATGAAAATGTTTCTTACTTTTTTTTATCCACTATCTATATCCAATCTCTTTCAACTGGAATTTTGGAATTCTTTTACCCCATAATGAAAGAAATATTGCCCTCTTTTTTGCAACACTAGCCATATCTCTCTCTCATTTGCTATAGCAAAATACCACAGAATATTTGATTATATTTATGATATATTAAAGGTAAAATTGTGAAACGTGTTATTATTCTAAAAGTTTTTCATATTAAATATCTTTTATTAAATTTTAAAATGCAAGATTTCTAGCCAGATTCTCTATTCTACTTCTTATTAAAGAGATACAAATATCATTTGAGATAAAAAAATCATCCAGAGAAAAGTGTCTTGCAAATATGTAGTTAATCAACTCAAGCTTTTGGGCCTTGGAGATCTACAGGAGTTAACGATAGCGCCGATTTTTAATTAATCTAACTACTGTAGAAGATCTCCAAGGCCCAAAAGCTTGAGTTGATTAAATAAATATTTGCAAGATACTTTTCTCTGGGTGATTTTTTTCTCTCAAATGATAGTTGTAGCTCTTTAATAAGAAGTAGAATAGCGATTCTGGCTTGAATACTTTTATTTTAAAATTTAATAAAAGATACTTGATTAGAAAATATTTTGAATAATAACACTTTTACAATTTTACTTTAAATCATAAATATAATCAAACATTCAAAAAATATTCTGGTATTTTGCTATTGCAATATTGCTATAGCAAATGATATGGCTAATGTTCCAAATAAGGACAATATTCCTTGCATTATTTATTTATTACCAGTTGCCAACAAGACACGCTATATCCGATCTGGATAATTGCGCGTGAAACTATTTACAATAATTCATATTGTAGTAGAGTAGGTAACAGAATTATCAAAAAGAAAATAAACAATTAAGAAAAAGAGCATTGAATAAACATTTACATTAAACAAATAAGCAACAACATAAGTAGATAGAAGAAATCGCAAGGTAGTTATTTACAGTATGTTAAGCAATGATGGAAGTTGATTTAATGAAGTTATCTGTAATAATTAGTATCGTGGAGAGAGAAAGTTGATCAAGTTGAGCCATTTACAATGAGGTATGTTCTAAAGTAACTTATTAATTATTTACATTGATGTAAATCAAGTCGCAAAGTAGTGTAGTTCCTCAAGCTATTCCTTGCATTATATGGCAATGTACGAAATGATATAAAGTCACTGATCTCTATCAAAAAGGTAGTGGAAAGAGATTGGATATAGCTATTGGATAAAAGTAATAAAAGTTTTGATCCTAAATCAAATGCAATAGCGCATAAATTTGGCTAGCTGGCTTTTTTAATTGAGTTTTAAATTATTTACGTTTTCCTAAACGTCGATAAATAAAGTATAAAAAGAACGACGTTCAACAAGTTTTATCGCAAATGTTTCTTTTTTACAGAACGAAAAATCATAATTTTCATTATTTAAGAAGAAATAACGACTATTCCTATCCTTAGGGATGAAGTATAAAAGGATGAATTGTGAAGAGTAATGATAAAGGGAAAAATAAAAGTGTCGAGGGATAGGGATTCATCCATTTATACTTCATCTCTAAGGATAGGAATAGTCGTTATTTCTCCTTAAATAATTAAAATTACGATTTTTCGTTCTGTAAAAAATAAACATTTGCGGTAAAACTTGTTAAACGTTGTTCTATAAGCATAGCCGCATTATATTGTATTATAAAGTTTTTTTATTATTATTATTATCCCATGGGTAAAATTCCACCAAGTCATGAAGGTTGAATACAATCATTTCTTCTACTATAGTTTTGGGGTTCTTGTATAAGTCTTCCTTATTATAAAGTATAAAAAGGTTCAACTATTATAAAACCCCATTATTCTATATATAGTTAGAAAGATAGTCTTATACTTCGATAAAATAATCCCTTGAATTAATATTAAAATAAAAACATAAAGCCTCCAGGGAAAAGATTATTTTTAAAATATTTTTATTTAAAAATATATATCGAGCTTTCGGGCCAGTAAGTCCTTCTACGGGAGAAAATGCTTTACATGATTAATACGCCAATAATATTTAAAATTAAATAATTTAATAATAATAAAATAATTATTTAATTTTAATTCTTTTTGGGCGTATTAATCATGTAAAGCATTTTCTCCCGTAGAAGGGCTTACTTGCCCGAAAGCTCGAGATATTTTTTAAATAGAAAATATTTTTAAAAGAATATTTTCCCTGGAGGCTTTATGTTTTTATTTTAATATACACCAATACCTCGCTTTGCGTCGTTTCGTTTTGTGTTTTTTTCGAAGTTGCGTCTCTGCTTAATTTTTACTGATTTTCACTGTGCGTCGTTAGATTTTCAAAGTTGCGTTGTTTTGGATTCGAGTCTTCATTTTTTTTTTCCTAAAATATGGCAACACCTTTGTTTTTGATTGCGCCTTCACATATTTTCACTTTGCGTCGTTTCAATTTGCGTCGTGTTTTTTTGGAACGTAACCCCGACGCAAAGCGAGGTATGGGTGTAGTCTTATACTGTTTTTTTTTTTGCGTGGTCAAATAAAACATTATCACAGATAGCTGATAGGTATTGGAAGATAAATCAGCGCGTGACTGGATAGCACGGTCCGGTGTTGAACCCGGTGAGGAGGTTTTTTTTTTTAGGTTTCTTGCTTTTTTTTTCAGGAAGATTCATCTGTACGTGTTTCTGACGTTTTACACCGAAAATTCAGCCGAGAGCTAAAACAATAGTGCGACAATTTGGTCGATATGAATTTTCAGGAAATTAAACTTAAAAGTTTCGCGCATAGCAAGAAGTTCAAACCAATGACTTTAAGGCTAATTGTCTTATACTGTTAGAGATTCCCAAGATGGACATATCCTTTTAACGATCAGAAATTACTGGGAACCTTCCAAGAAACACGTATAACGTCATCTCATAAATGAAACCTTCATTTGTGTTGTAAATTAGATGAGCCAACTTCTCCTGAATTCTACCCGAGTTTTATGTTGTTCGACTAGCCAATATAGCTTTTATTAAAGGTTTATTATTATAGTAGAAGTACAAAGTACAGAAGTAATCTGTAAAGTACAATAGTTTCAGAGCCAAAGTATCCTTTAGGGAGAGGTGTCCTTATACCAGAGAGCAACTAATTAATAAATATCGTAATTTAGAACATGAAAACTGTTCTTAGTAGAGAGGTGTCCTTTTATGAAGGCTCCTCGCTATCAAAATGACAGGAATATTAGTATGGCAGTGAGGATATATTTTACATACAATATCATCATACAATATTATATTTATTCAAACAATTTTGAGATGAAAAACTGTTCTTGGTAGAGAGGTGTCCTTTTATGGAGGTTCTTCGCTATCAAAATGACAGTAATATTAGCATGGCAGTGAGTATACATCTTACATACAATATCATCATACAATATTATAGTTATTCAAATAATTTTGAGATGAAAAAGCTGTTCTTGGTCGAGAGGTGTCCGTTTATGGAGGTTCTTCGCTATCAAAATGACAGGAATATTAGTATGGCAGTGAGGATATATTTTACATACAATATCGTCTCATACAATATTATATATATGTTTTCAAACAATTTTGAGATGAAAAAGCTGTTCTTGAAGAGAGTTGTCCTTTTATGGAGGTTCTTCTCTATCGAAATGACAGGAATATTAGTATGGCAGTGAGGATATATTTTACCTACAATATCGTCTCATGCAATATTATATATATGTTTTCAAACAATTTTGAGATGAAAAAACTGTTCTTGAAGAGAGTTGTCCTTTTATGGAGGTTCTTCTCTATCGAAATGACAGGAATATTAATATGGTAGAGCTAGAATACATTACATACAATACCATCTCATACAATATTATATATATGTTTTCAAACAATTTTGAGATGAAAAAACTGTTCTTGGTAGTGAGGTGTTCTTTTATGAAGGTTCTTTATCAAAATGACAGTGATATTAGCATGGCCGTGAGGATATATTTTACTTATAATATTGTCCCATACAATATTATATTTATTAAAACCATTTTGGGGGGTGAAAACTGTCCTAGGTAGAGAGGTGTCCGTTTATGAAGGTTTTTAACTATTAAAATAACAGTAATATTAGCATGGTAGAGTTATGTTACATTTTATACAACATTATATTTTCAAACAATTTTTAGGTTAAAACTGTTCTTTGTAGAGAGATGTCTTTTTATGGAGACTCTGAGCTATCAAAATGACAGTAATATTAGTATGCAGTGAGAATATATTTTACATATAATATCGTTTCATACAATATTATATTTTAAAACCATTTTATGGATGAAAACTGTCCTTGGTAGAGAGAGAGAGTTGTTCTTTTATGAAGGTTCTTTATTAAAATAATTAATATTAGCATGGAAGAGTTAGGTTACATTATATTTTCAAACAATGTAGTAATTACCTTAATATATAGCTTCTCTGCTATTTTGATCCATACAATTACGATTGAAAATAGGAAATAATTATGTTTCAACTTCTCCATTTAAATCCTATACAATACTCGCCTATCTATAATAAACTTGTAAAATTGTAGAAATAATTAAGAAAGTAGTTAAACGAGACGAAGTAGTTAGTGTTGGAAGGCATCGCCCCCAAACGATCTTCTCTAAGGCGATTATTTGTAATCCTGGGGCAGAGCTAATGATGTCGTTTGGCTTCTCATTACCACAGCGTAGTTCACTCTGTGATCGATAAATTATTGTACCGACATTCTATAAATTACAAAAAAAACAATTTCGTCTGCTTAACAATGGCTCGACTAAAAGTTATTTATTGTCGTAATTATTTCTAAATATAACTTGTGTGTACAATGACGTTAGTAAATTTAATAGAGATATTAATTATCTTTGTATCATTATTATATAATCGAATTGTTGATATATATTTTAGAGAATATAATTCCTTGTAATATACGTTTCTTTATTTATTGTTTGTTTGTAATATTTGTCCTTACACATTTTTTACATTAATATTTATTAAGACTTCTCCTGATCGTTCAACTAAAAGATAACGCTTTTCCCTTGATTTATCCACTTGATCCCAGTAAAATTTCAATTTTTTACTATTTTTTCCCATTAATAATATAATAATGATATTAACACAACACAATAACGCGCCATCTATACATATAAAATGAAAGGATTTAAAAGCACGAATGTTTCTTTTATACAAAATACAAACTTCTACTGTCCTTACTGCGATGAAATAAAAATATATTGGGAGGGCTTGGCTCATCAGTGGTGAACCCTTCCAGCGGTTTCGCCAATTTAATCCACCAGACCGCTTCTAAGAGCTCTAATACTGTAATGGACGATTCTGCTTATATACACAGCACTGAAGGATGGAATCTTAGAAATGGTTTTCAAGAAAATGATGGACATAAGCTTATAGGACAGTAGAATTACATTCATAATGATATTATTATTATATAACGTGTCTCTTAATATACTTAACCATTAAAAAAAAAAAAGCAAAACTTGACAGCGCTCACATGAACTTTTTAGATGACAGAGACCCATCTAGTTGAACAAAAATAAATTAAACATTGATTTAACTTATTACCTGATATATGGCCAACCTATTTTCTTGATAAATCAAGAAAAACTAACCATAATGTACCAAAAGAGATACTTCTCCCTTTAAAAAATGAATTTAAACAATGCATTTTGTGAGTGTTATCATTTCAGTACAAAACGTAAAATGTTTTAGTACATATGCCTTCCGCAACTTTATGTTGAATTCTAGCTATGAATTCGGCCTTGTCACTTCCACCAGCTTAAACATCTTTCAGCCCAATTTGACCGATTTCATAACTCCACTTGTTGATGTTATGAAATCGAAGCTTCCTCTGTAGTGGCGATGGCCAAACCATAATATACTGGTGGTCGTTTTGTCTGAATTTGTCAAAACTGGTGTTATGGCTTATTCGGTATCACCAACTTTACGTTTTGTACTGTTATGATAACGCAAAATGCATTTCTTGAAAATGAAGATACTTCGGCCAGCAAATCTTTTTATTACCTCGACGTTTCGACAAAAATCTTTTGTCCTCGTCAGGAGCAAACAAAAATTAAACATTCAGCAAGGCGTTAAAAATCTTTCTAACGAGATTTAAAGATTTTTAACGCCTTGCTGAATGTTTAATTTTTGTTTGCTCCTGACGAGGACAAAAGATTTTTGTCGAAACGTCGAGGTAATAAAAAGATTTGCTGGCCGAAGTATCTTCATTTTCAAGAAATATGAATGCCGGCCAGGCAGCCTCAATATTTGCAAAATGCATTGTTTTAATGCATTTTTAAATAGAGAGGTGTCACTTTTGGTAGATGAATACCATACCCCGCAACTTAATGTTAACTATATGTATAAATGTATGTATTCAAATTACAAGAGAATAAATCGCCTGACATCATCTTGAACAAGGAATCAAAGTTTACGGCGACGTGTTTCTTTTATTATGTATGTATGCATTTGTATTCACCTCTATGTAAAAATTATGATTAATTGTATTAATATAGTTTTTGGTCTGGGGGAATTACTTCATAGTATGGTGAACATATAAATATGAATATTGTCACAAATATGTCATAGTTGTTTGGTGAAGTGTGTATCTACAATTTAAATATGCAAATACGATTCTAACTAAATTCAGACGACATGAGTGTTTATGCAAATAAATTACATTGGAAGATGGGTTTAACGAGCTCTGAGTCACCAAGATTGGAGTTGGCCTCGGGTGTAAAGGCGTCATCTTCGTCTGCGTTCCACAGAGGTGAGTTGTCTTCTGCTATTTGGATCTGTCTTGATCAGGAATCTGTGGAATTATCTACAGTACAAAGTCACTAGAGAGGTCTATGGATTAAACTAACCAAAACATTTTGTTGCCGAGAATTTTAGACCTTCCTTTTTGTGATTTTGATGTATATAACCCAAAATGTTGTTTATTATGCTCTATCGACTCTCAAATTTTAGAGAGTTTATCAGTTAAATTTTAACATTTCAACAGCATTTATGCAAGTCATATTGAAATAAAATTGAAATTGTTATAGAAAGGTATATTTGGATTGTAAATGGCAAGTACCAAATTTCTCATTGGAAACATCAAGGATAGTTTAATTGAGTTTGATAATGAGGTAACAGGATCTCTTTGCTTAACACCAAATGCCATTGCTCTAGGACTACTGAATTTAAAATATTGTATATATTAAAGTGTGTAATAACAAATATAAACAATGAGGTGTTCCACAGCAAATTTTAATGTACTTTTAATAATATTTGGAGAGGTATATAGAGTACATACTAAGTACATATCTTTACTTAGCGTTAATGAGCCTTCTAACATGAGTGGTTATTTCTTTAATACTGGCAAACGCATATTTTGTGTCCTATTTGATGCGCAGAATCCAGAAAGGTTGTCAATTTTGCTCTATCAGAACACTGGAATCAGAAAACTGGAATCAGAAAACTGGAATCAGAACACTGGAATCAGAACACTGGAATCAGAACACTTTGGAATCAGAACACTTTGGAATCAGAACACTTTGGAATCAGAACACTGGAATCAGAACACTTTGGAATCAGAACACTGGAATCAGAACACTGGAATCAGAACACTGGAATCAGAAAACTGGAATCAAAACACTGGAATCAGAACACTGGAATCAGAACACTTTGGAATCAGAACACTTTGGAATCAGAACACTTTGGAATCAGAACACTGGAATCAGAACACTGGAATCAGAACACTGGAATCAGAACACTTTGGAATCAGAACACTGGAATCAGAACACTGGAATCAGAAAACTGGAATCAGAACACTGGAATCAGAACACTTTGGAATCAAAACACTTAGAACGGTTGTTATCACTCCAGTACAAAACGTAAAATGTTTTGGTACATGAATATCAGCCTTCCGCAACTTTATGTTGAATTCTAGCTATGTGAATTCGGCCTTGCCACTTCCACCAGCTTTAACATCTTTCTGGCCAATTTGACCGATTTCATAACTCCACTTGTTGATGTTATGAAATCAAAGTAGTAGTGATGGCATAATATACTGGTGGTCGTTTTGTCTGAATTTGTCAAAACTGGTGTTATGGCAAGCAACAGATTCAAAAATAAAATATTTTGTTTGGCCAATGTTAACCTTATCTATTCTGGATGTAATTCTTCTATTGTCAGTTTGATATTTTATAAAAGATGGTCAATATACATCATGCTTTATTTATATTCTAAACATATCACAGAAGAGGAAAAACACCTGTTTACTAGAAACTATGACAGCGTTGCAATATTGAGGTATATCATATTTTGATTGATTATTTATTTTTAAAAGAGAGAACAAAATATTGTTTTGAAAACGTAAACATTTTATATTATTATTTAAGATAGTTTATTTTCATTCCATATTGAATCTAAGAGATTATATAGTCTCTTGTGTGTGTATGCAAATTCCATAAAATATCTTACAAGTTATAGAAAATAATATGTAAATAAGATTACAATAGTTTATTTGCATATATTTGAAAGTTTGAATTTTTAAATAAGGTTGCTGAAATTTGTTCAAAATATCCGTTCTACTTTATTAAATATTTTTGGCCTCTTGCAAAATTGAGATTAAAGTTTCTCGATTTTATTTTCTACAAGTATATCTATCTCCCAAAATAAATAAAATATTTGAAGATTTTTATTATTTTATTAGTGAATATTTATTATCTGGTTCCAAAATAACTCTACTAGGTACCGTTCAAAAAAAGGAATCTAGCTTAAGATATTTACAACAATGAATAATATATGAAGGTTATTCACATATTAAAACAAAGTGTCCAATACGGGATTCGATCCCAGTTTATGACTGTCGGGAATCGAGGGTTTTAACCACTCGTCCACCGACTTCTTGGAGTTATTATTTAAAAAAAAATGAATAAATTTGATATTATATTTGGGGGGTTTCCACAAAGATTTGTAAATTTTTACACCATTATATTTTGATTCCTCTACAACGTCCTCTTTACTGTGTCAAATCTTACTTTTTATTTTAAGAAAATAGTTGAGTAAAAAATAGAAATCATTTTTTGGAGCTAAGTCTGGAGAATATGACGCTTGCTGAAAAGGTATTTGTATACCGTTTGTAGCCAAAGTCAGCACAGATGTAACGATGTGAGGCCGAGTCTTGTCAAGAAGAATAAACTAGTTTTTGATACTCTACGTTTCTTTTCTTTTTACTGCAACCTATTCAAGTATGTAGTATGCTTAAATAGACTTCCCTATTTTTATTGTTTGACCTTCTTAAAGGTATTTGTAGTGTACAATACCATTGTTGTCTAAAGATGTAAAACAAATAAGACTTAGTTTTTTTTTTTGCTTATCCCTAGTACACGTGGTACAGGCCATGATAATCATGGTGGGTAGTTAGCGACTGCTTTTTACTGTAAGCGCACCACATGTCTACACATGTGAAAAGCAGTTCGACTTTGCACTTACAAATGCCAGAGCCCCGTTTGGTTACTTGCACTCGCTGGTGGGGTTGGACTTTTGCAAGACTCGGGGGCCATTGGAGCATTATTTTTTTTAAACAGAAAAAAGTGTCCAATGCGGGAATCGAACCCGGGTCCTAGTGGTCGAAAACCAAATGGTTTAACCAGCCTTCCACTTAGTTGACTTGCAAAGTCGAGTTTTCTTCATTCTTAGCTCATCTTTTCCTTTCTACTGTGCGGATTGATACTTCAGGTCATACATTAAACCCAGTTATGGCTTTTATTCCCAATTAGTAACTTTTTTACCATTTCAAGACTTTTCACATAAATATGAATACCGGCTAGGCAGCCTCTATCTTCAGATTTCAAGCCTGTTTTGAGGTTTGACTTTATAAAACGCACATTTAAAAATATATATATTTAAACGCTTTTATATTATAATACCTAAATAATAACGAGGATATATATAGGGCGACAAAGCTTATCATTAAATATGATTAGTTTATCATTAGTAATATAAATAGGTGAAGAATTTAGTGATGCAATTTATCTTTCTCATTAGTGTGTGTTTTTACCTCTTTACATGTACATAACGCAAAGTCAACCTATTGCAACCCATTCTTTTTAATATAACACTAGCCGAATGACCCGGGCAACGCCCGGGTTTTACCCGATTAAATGTTTTTATTCAAATACTATTCGTTACAATTATAAATTGGCGCCGTGGATGTCACTCTTGTGAAACGTCCCGCTCCGAATTTGTGTCTGAGAAGCGATATTTTTATTGAGAGATGATCTGGCTTCGTGTCTTCTGCTCGAATGATTTTTTTTCTGTTAGAATTTTGTTCCTGAATACTAAAAATGAACTGGCTTCACCCGTGGTCTCTGCTCTTTGGAATTTTTCCCGATATAATTTTGTATCTGATAATCAAATGATGATACAGCAATATTGTCATCATCATTTTCTGACTAAAAAAAAAACAACTATTTTTGCCCAAAACCTGTCAATTTCAACTTTTCTTGGCTAAAAATGCGACAAATATCCCTTCCATATTTTTCTCTATGTCCAGTTAAAACCCCTTTTTACATGTACATTAGGTCAGCTGATATTACCTTCCATCTTCACCGCTAGAGGCGCTGCTTGCGAGCGAAAGGGCAAATTTGCAACGCAATTTGCAAATAACTCGACGAATATTCGGAATAGAGACCTGAAATTTTCACTATAAGTTTTTTTCAGATTCTACTCTATATACTCTTAAAATTTCAGTCAGATTAGTAACGTATTGTGGACGTGTATAGCCGACATAAGAACAAACACACATACATACATACATACATACATACATTGACTTTTATATATATAGGGATTGATATTTTATATTATGGTGAGAAGAATTAAAAAAAAAGTTATGAGTCCGGTTATTTGATAGCCACACCTCGTATATTTAGCGTTTTTTATTTAGATGAAACTATAGCAAGGCTTAGAACTGGCATTCATTCTAGGTTAGTTCACTTTTAACGGGCCATTCATATTTATAAAAATAAAGAATCATTCTCTCTATATTTATTTGTTTCTTTTGACCACCAATCTGGATGAAATTATAATAGGTTATAGATTTAGAGGAGGATATGTTTTCAGGGCTGCTAACCAAAGTGGATAATTTTTGAGCAATTGAGATGTGGAAGGAATATTTGACACAGTTTGAAACACATGAAACTTAAATTAACTTAATGCAGGACTAATTTACATATTTTTGGATCAGAAAATGATTATAATATTTGCAGAATCAAAGTTGCTGCGCTTTTTATTTCAAGTTTAGAATATTTTTATTAATCCCTATATATATAAAAGTCAGTGTATGTTTGTATGTATGTATGTATGTATGTATGTATGTATGTATGTATGTCGGCTATACACGTCCACAATACGTAACTAATCTGACTGAAATTTTAACAGTATATAGAGTAGAATCTGGAAAAATTATAGTGAAAATTCCAGGTCTCTATCCCGAATATTCTTCGAGTTATTTGCAAATTGCGTTGCAAATTTGCCTTTTCGCTCGCAAGCAGCGCCTCTAGCGGTGAAGATGGGAGTTAGGTAATATCAGCTGACCTAATGTACATGTAAAACGTGTTTTGACAGGACATAGAGAAAAATCTGGAAAATATATTTATCGAATTTTTAGCCAATAAAAAATAAAATTGACAGGTTCTGGGCAAAAATAGTTGTTTTTTTAGTCGGAAAATGATGATGACAATAATGATGATCTGGCTTTTGTTTTCTGCTCGAATGAATGTTTTTCTGTTAGAATTTTGTTCCTGCGTACAATAAAATGAACTGGTTTCACCCGTGGTCTCTGCTTTTTGGAATTTTTCCCGATATAATTTTGTCTCCGTGGATGTCACTCTTGTGAAACGTCCCGCTCCAAACTTTGTGTCTGAGAAGCGATATTTTTATAGAAAGATGATCTGGCTTTTGTTTTCTGCTCGAATGAATGTTTTTCTGTTAGAATGTTTTATAATCAAACATAATACAGCAAAATTGTCATCATCATTTTCCGACTAAAAAAACAACTATTTTTGCCCAGAACCTGTCAATTATATCGGGAAAAATTCCAAAAAGCAGAGACCACGGATGAAACCAGTTCATTTTTTGTACGCAGGAACAAAATTCTAACAGAAAAACATTCATTCGAGCAGAAAACAAAAGCCAGATCATCTTTCTATAAAAATATCGCTTCTCAGACACAAAGTTTGGAGCGGGACGTTTCACAAGAGTGACATCCACGGAGACAAAATTATATCGGGAAAAATTCCAAAAAGCAGAGACCACGGGTGAAACCAGTTCATTTTATTGTACGCAGGAACAAAATTCTAACAGAAAAACATTCATTCGAGCAGAAAACAAAAGCCAGATCATCTTTCTATAAAAATATCGCTTCTCAGACATAAAGTTTGGAGCGGGACGTTTCACAAGAGTGACATCCACGGAGCCAATTTATAATTGTAACGAATAGTATTTGAAAATCAAAATAATATGATTTTCAAATATCCTTGTGAAAATTTATATTTTTATTTTTATATTTTAAAAACACACAAAGTTTGGAGCGGGACGTTTCACAAAAGTGACATCCACGGTGCCAATTTATAATTGTAACGAATAGTATTTGAATAAAAACATTTAATCGGGTAAAACCCGGGCGTTGCCCGGGTCATTCGGCTAGTTCTATCATAAATGTGTGTTTTTTACATTTTATGAAACCTTTTTAATTTTATTTTTGTATCTATAAAAATAAGGTCTCGCCTCTCACATCGAAATAGACGTCAAAACTAGGCTACTGTATATATTAGAACATCAGCCGTTTTATGAACGGGTCTAGGATGATAGCCAATTCTATGCCTTATTCAAATTTACCTTATTAAAGCTGAGAATATATGTTTCATTGATAGATTTGTTTAACTCTAAGGTAAAATAAATGAAAAAGTGATTATCATGATAATTTATATAAAAGGGCGTACCTGGATCTGTAAAGAAAAAAAAAAACATTTTTTTTTCTTAACAATTTTTTTTCTTTACAGATCCAGGTACGCCCTTTTATATAATCTTAATTAATGGATCGCCTTTTGACTCAAACTATCATGATAGTGTTTTATATAGTTCTTTTATCTATTCTATCAATTTATATGATAACATCCATCATTTATATTCAAGTCATATAATATTGTTTTTTATATGCAGTTAAACCTGTCTATAGCACTCCTTCTTGGGACTCACCAAAATAGGGTGCTATGGACAGGTCACTTTTAATGTAAATCGCATCTTACTACGTATTTAAAATCGGACGCTATAGAGAGGGGGGCGCTATTTAGGGGAGGGCGCTATAGACAGGTTTAACTGTATATATATTTAACTATGAATAAACAATAGAAAAAATAAAAGATAAGTGGGTCAGGTGTTGATATTAAAAATAAAGAAGGCATCTCCTGACCTAGAGCACATGTGCTTTTTAGATGGCAGAGCGCCATCTAGTGGAGCAAAATAGTGGCGCTTTGCCATCTAAAAAGCACATGTGCTCGTGGTCAGGAGATGCCTTCTTTATTTTTAATATTTAACAATTTCTCAGCATTTTATACTTGCTTACTCGCGATGAGACTTCAATTATTTGGAACATTTTAAAATTAGTTCATATAAAAAAAACATAACCCATTTGATTAAATTATGTATAATTACTTATAAAATAATTACTTAATTTGTTTTGTAAATAAAATTGTAGCAAAAAAAAATGATGCTTACCAAAACGGTCTTAAAATTCTCCCCAAGATTCTAAACGAATACATGGAAAGTAGCTTTATAAATAAATATATAGATTTTATAAAATAAAATTTCTTATATATTTTTATTTGATTTTTAAGAAATAAAATTGACACCAAAAGTGATTTCTCAAAAATAAATTAACCTGAAACCATTCCCAGAGTCAAAAGGGGTTGCACGGAAAATATTTAATATTTTCCATAGTAGAAAATTTTATATTTTATAATAATAGAGATTTTAATATATACGAATAGAGGTTCTCAAGAGAGACCGTAGCCTAAAACATGGCCAAAATTGTCTCTCCTGGAAGTGGTCTCTTATAAGAGGTTCTGGCTAACACGAAAGAATCTATGATAAGAGACAGCCTCTTGTAGAGATCGGTTAAGCCACGTTTTTAGGTATTTTATTAACAGAAATCCAGCTATATCTACTTTTCTTCACTATTCGGCTCAATGCATGTCATTTGAACCATTGTGTGAATATTTATAAATCCATTCTACTTGTTTAATATTTTATTGGCATAATCGTTTTATTGCAACGCTTTGGATACCTCTTGATATTTCAATTTATAGTAATCTAACTTACCTTCTATGTGTGTGTGTTATAAAAACACTATTCCACACATTATTTATCATATCGTTTATATCGTGTAGTATTTTCACAAACTTTTCCTTGATAATAAATACATAAACATTGAAGGAACCCACCTTAGTCCTACATCTATGGCCAGCCTCCCAGACTCAACCCCAGCATGGAAATTTCTGGTCAACTGGTTCAACTCAGCAATCAAAACAAGACGAGAGTAAAAGTGCTCTACACTAGTCCATACTAGTGAGCGTGACTCCCTGGGTAGTTGGCGCTCTGCGCTCCTTGGGTTATAAATATCCCTCTATATATATAGATGGAAATTTTACCGGGGAGGAAATTGATCTAAAGAGACAAGAGTCGCCTCTCCCGTAAAAATAGACGTCTGAAAAGGCGTCAATAGATGGCGTCTGGTTTTAGACGTCTATTTTGACGGGAGAGGCGACGTATGTCTCTTTAGATATATATATTTATGACAACTGCTTGATAATGAAGATAATTTTTTAAAGTAATTTTGTCGAATTTTTGGTAATAAAATTAAACAAAAAAATCTTACAAAAACAGCTCTAACCAAGGTTCTAAACTATTACATGGCAAGTGAATATATAGATAAAGATCAAATATATATTAAACTGGAGAAACCGCTGGGAGGGTTCACCACTAATGAGCCAGGCCCTCCCATTAATTTTTCATTGCGGTGAGGGCAGTAGAAAATTGTTTAATTTTTAAAATAATAATATACGTCTATAATAGTTGTCGAATTCTCATAACAGATGGGGGCGCGCGCTAATGTATCAAATATATAGATTTAAAAATTGATATTCAACTATAAAAACAGAGCGCTATGTCCCGCTAAGAACACTGACGCTTAAAGAGAAGAAAATCAAGAGAAAGAGGGAAAAAAAAATCCAAACATATATACATAAGGGAAATTTAAAAATATTTTTTCAAAATCAGTTTCTAACAAGCATATAAATTTATATTGCTTTGATAATAAAATTTATATTTGATATATTTTAGAAATAAAATGGCAGAGCGCCATCTAGTGGAACAAAAATCAATTAAACGTTGATTTAACTTGTTCCAAAGATATTTGGCCAACCCAATTTCTTTATAAATCAAGAAAGTCAACCACGACGCGTTTTGGGTTGGCCAACTATCTTTAGAACAACCTAAATCAACGTTTAGTTGATTTTTGTTCCACTAGATGGCACTCTGCCATCTAAAATGGTCATGTGAGCGGTCAGGAAATGGTAATTTTGTTTTTAATATCAAAACCTGGCCTTTTTTATTTTTAACATATATTTATATTTTAAATAAATATATATATATATAAAACAGATTCGCGATAAATAATGTACATTATCTGAAATATCGTTAACACCTAGTTTTCATACAGTCTTACTCTTTAATATATAAAAATACAATTAATTAAATAACAAAATATAATAGAAACTTAGAGACGGTTTTAAAAATCGAATATGGAAAATCATAGTAATCAGATTGTAGCTAATAAGGAAGTAGAGAGAGATTATTACTGCAACATCGACGTTTTTCGGTCCTTGAAATCTCTAAGACAATTTTTTACCTTGGCAGTTGATGATTCAGAGGAAGCTTATGTCATTGACTTTAAAAAATTAGAATATTTTTTAAATGTGGTAGAATGCCATCATGATCAATATTTTATAGAAATTTTGGAATTTCTACAAAGAGACTTACTCCACATTTCATTTAAAAGCAAATCTAATTGTGGTTTGTACGCTATAGTGCTTGCCTTTAGTATAATATGTCGAGTAGTAGTGGATATTCCAAATATCTATTTTTTGAAAGATGAATCCATATTTTGGTTAATAAAACATTTTAGCAGCTTCAGCGAATGCGTATTCTCGAGGTTGGTGAATAAACTTCGAGACATTCTGACCGAGGCTATTCGACTAAGAACAAAAGGCATCTACGGAATAGCACAACTGTTTGAACTTTTATATTATGCCAATATTTATGGAGGTGAATGTGATACCTCAGTTTACGATAATCAGAGGTCGATATTTGATTATATCAAATCTATATCCAGAAAACCAAAGATTTCTTTGAGTGAATTTGTAATATTCGAAATTAGGAAGAAGTTACCATTTGATATTAGGATAGAAGTCAAAATATTTTGCAAATATGCGAAATCAAGTATAATAAGATTTCCTTTTTTATTTCCCCTAACACAAAGGCTAAATATCTTCAAAGAAATTACTCGATATTCTCAGAGAGTTCTGTCTGGAAACGATTATACATCAAACGTAATTTTTTCCATTCGAAGAGACAATCTCATAGAAGATGGCTTTAGAATGATTTCTGGATATTGCAGCAACGTGGCCCCCTATGGAAAATTTCCTGTCTATCTGACATTTGAAGATGAGTTAGCCCAAGACATGGGTGGCGTTTCCAAAGAATTTTTTAATCAAATCTTAAAACGTTTGTTAAATAACGATTTCAAACTTTTTATCGGCAAAGAAAGTGGACATTACTGGTTCAAAATCAATACTGATAAGAATCCTGAAATATATAACAGAATTAGGTTTTTTGGGGCACTTCTTGGTTTAGCTATTGAAAGTAGAATTTTTGTTGATTTGAGATTTCCTCAGGTCTTTTACCGGAAGCTGATGCATTATCCAGGGACAATAGAAGATTTGGGCGATTTTGACCCTAAACTGGCAAGAAGTTTGAACGCCCTTCTAAACTATGAGAAAGATGACCTTGAAGAGGTATTCATGTGTAATTTTGTTGCTTCTATTGATAATGGGGATGGGAATTCTATAACCAAGCTACTCGTGGAAAATGGGGACAACATTGCCGTGAATCAAAATAACAAAAAAGAATTTGTTCAACAGTATGTAGACATGATACTTAATAAGAGCATTGAAAGGGAATTCGAATGTTTTGAAACAGGTTACGCTAAAACTTCTGATTTTTACCATGTTGGATATTTTTTCCAGCCGAAGGAATTCTCTAAAGTGATGTGTGGTGAAGAGCAGCTAGATGTCGAGATGCTGAAGTCGAGAGTGTCGTACTCGAATGTGGACTTTCCGGACCGCCAGACAGTGGAGTATTTCTGGGAAGTTGTGGAGGAGATGGAGCAGTCCCAACTTAGAGCCCTGCTGGTCTTCATCACAGCTACTGACAGAATGCCTCTTGAAGGAACTCAGGTCTTCACCATCCAACATGGAGGTTCAGACTCAGAGCTCCTCCCTAGCTCCAGTACCTGCTTCAACATCCTCTTTCTCCCTCATTACAGATCCAAGTTTAAGCTCAAAGAGAAGCTTTTTTTGGCGATCTCTAACAACGAAGGATTCGGCCTGGTGTAGAAAGTGAATTCTCTCTTGTATAAATATCATTTTCAAAGAACCAAGAATACACTCCATCTCTCTTTATAAATATTATTTTAAAAGAAACACACAAAAATTCTCTCTATTTAACCAAAAATATGCTCTCAATCTCTAGTAAATATTGTTCCAATATCAACGCACTTTCATATGTTTATTAGCTGTAAATATCTTTTAGAATTTTTTTTTCTTAAATTTTTATAAAATATCCAATACAAATATATTTTTATCTGGAAACCTCTTTTCCTATATTTTAAGAAAAAATAAAGTTTTCATTTATATATATACAACAACAACAATAGCCTTTATTGGGCACACGTGCCATACAGGATTCTCCCTGTAGAACAGAATGAATAAATAACAAATAAGCATCGTAGTTATATACAAATATTGGGTATTGACCTCGACCAATTATCGAGTTGGATCCGGTGTCTGTGCTAAATATTTTGATTGAGCTGATTTCCAGTATTAATAAAAAGCGAATGCAAAGGGTCTGGATTTTACGACTTTTGCCATTAAAACATAAGGCGAATTGCTATTATAGCCGGTCTCTTGACGAAAAATTTCTCTTTCTTCTTCCATTGCCGTACAGTAGAACATGTAGTGTGGAAAATCGAGACTAAATTCACCGTTGCATAAGGTGCATTTTATGGTCTTAGTTTTCAATAGTGAAACATGATTAATTCTCTGTACTACAAAAAGGCTTCTTACTTGTACAATGATTCTCTTTAAGGTTAGGTGGATATTGTCATTCAGATAGCATTCCATTGTAGGTGATGAATGAAAGTATTTATAGTGAAGGTAGAGTATTGATTTTCTTATTCTTACATAATCCAGCTGCAAGGACTGATCGGTTGCCGTTCTAATAATTAGGGGGATGTATCTTTGTAGAATATTGAAGTCTGTACATCCAAAAAGCCATGAGAAACCGGTGTTATTAAGTAGCTCTGTTATACTTTTTACCAGTCCAATATTCTATTTTGAAGAAATTGAAATGTGCCAAACAAATTGAAGGTAGCCTGCTGCCGTCCATTTTTCAGAATTCTCATTTATATATATAAAGATGTGGTGAAGTCCTGTTGACTAAAACTGTGGTGTGTTCCCTGTAGACTCTCGCTATACTGTGTTAACCGAGAGGAACAGTCAGGACGGGGAGTTTTCCAGTACCTCTCTGCACCTTGTAAGACCTTTAAAAGTTCTCACAGAGTACAGGCAGTCGTGGTCAAGGCAGAGTGGAAAGCTTGGGAATGTCCACACAAAAAACGAAGACACAGTTGCACTAAGAAAGTTCCGTGAACAGATAAAAGTTGAGCTAGGAGCGAAAGATGGAGATAGAAGAGTTCTTACTGGTCTACATGGTGGACCTGGGGTACAACCGACGAGAACTCACGCAGATGGTGAAGTGACTGTATTTATAGGTTAAGAAGGGGGCTTTATATATATCTTTCCCGAGCAAGGGGGTATTGCATTTCACCAGATGTGAAGAGCGTGGATCGTCTGGCGAAAATTCTAAACTGGCGCCGTTCTGACAGTTTCCAATCTTTCTTTAGATGTTTTTTGTGACTTCCATCTATCTCGAATTTAGACGTTTTTGACTTCTATCTCTTTAGCTCAACTCTTAATCTATTACAGAGTTTTATTTATTTATCCTCAGTTTGTACAAAGTACATTACACATGTCAATCATGCATATAATCATTTACAGATGTGTTTCTATTATACAACATGGAAATCTTGTTATAAGTTATATACAATATGGGGTTGTTGGTTTAAATTACCATATAAATATATTGAACTTTCAAAAAAAATGCATATTTATATGCATGTATTTAAGAAATATTTATAATTTAATAATCTCTCTAATTACACTTGTAACACGATTATTTTTAACCTGGTTTTACAACGATTTCTGATGTATTAAGATACACAAAATTGAGAAAAATAGCAATTATATACTTACACAAACTTCGGTTTCGAGTCTAGAAAATATATTTATTTTAAAATGCAAGAAGGACACTCCAATAGCTGCTACCTTTGCATAGTGGACCCTTCTAAACGGCTAAGAAGCAAGTACTATCATCTATTCAGATATTCATTCATCCACTAATCCCGTTTCTTACAGTTCTGTGTGCCCAATACCTTCTCCGCCAAAGAAATGCCCATTTAACACAATAGAGAACAGTAAATGAGAGGATGAGGACATCTTTCGAGATAAAAAAAATACTGGGAGATAAGAGGACACACCGGCACTTTCCAAGCCAAACTAATATGCCAGATCTCACAAAATCAACACACAAACAACTCAGAAAATAATGAAACCTGTTTGATAAAAATGTCCGAATAATGTGTCAAAGAGAATGGCACAAAACCTTTTCCTACTTTTATGCAGTTCGAGATGGAATCGCTCTATCCAACAAAATTGTAACAAAGTATTTTATATATTTTAGTATGAAAATTCTAAACTATTATAAACGCATATATTTCTTTTAAAAATCAAACAATAGATCATAAAGAATCATAAGCGTCTATAATAATTTCGAATTTTAATAACAGATGGCGCGCTAATATATCATAATATATTTTATTACTCTGGGGACACTTCCCTCATTGCTTCTCTCATATTTTAACAATTTTAATTTGAGCCTTAAATAAATTGCCATGCCATTTATGTTTACAATATTATATTTATGTTTACAAAATCACCATAAAATATATATTTCTCATTTCTTTTTATAAGTCTTTAAAAAATTGATTTTTTTTTTTAAATCGCTTTAAAATAATATATGATCGACATAAAATAAAGTATACAAATTTCACATAAAAATCTCTTTTCTTCTGGAATAAATGAAATTATGTGCTCACATATTTAAAAATAGGCCAGATAGATCAAAATACCTAGCCCAATATTACGTCTATGTGAACATAGAAGGCAAAAATAAAAAAATTCAAAGTGGACTCTGATGATAGATTTACCTTTATGCCTTTGGATAAGTTTTCTAGATTCAGCATTGAAGCTCAAATTCAACACTCAAATATAGCATTTAGACTATATACTGGTAATGTTTTCGTACCAGATGAAAAGACAAGGTTTTTAGGGAACACCAGGGAAGGATATCATATGAAGAACACTACATTTTTCCTGAAGAATATTATGTCTTCTGGGACGTATGATTTCATTTGTTACCTCATTATTAATCTACATGATGTTGACTCTCCCAAATTCAAGAAAACAACATCAAGATTGTATCACATATTTATTGAGAAAAAGACTAAAAATTTAGTGATGCAAATTAAATTGCCAAACACGTAGTGTCAAAAATATATTTGCGATCATTCTTTTTATTATATAGTGTTAAATTATAAGATGAAACACACTTCAACAAGACTTAGGACCGGTTATCATTTAACTGGCCATTCACCTAGTAATTTAACAAAGAATAGAGGTTTATTTTCTCTCTAATACTAATCTTAATATTGCCAGAGTAGAAATTTCTATAATAATAGATATTGTCATTTTAATGTATATCAATATAGGTTCTCAAGAGATATCATAGCTTTAAAAACGGCCAAACTTAACTCTCCTGTAAGTGATCTCTTATAAGAGGTTCTGACTGACATGAAAGAATCTCTGATAAGAGACAGCCTCTTGGAGAGTTCGGTTAAGCCACGTTTTTAGGTATTTTCTTAACAGAAATCCAGTTATATCTATCTTTCTTCACTATTCGGCTCAATGCATGCCATTTTAACCAATGTGTAAATATTTATAAATCCATTCTACTTGTTTAATATTTTATTGGCATAATCATTTTATTGCAACGTTTTGGATACTTCTTGATAATTTATTTTGCCGTCATCTAACTTACCTTCTATGTTATAAAAACACTATTCCACACATTATTTATCATATCGTTTATATCGTGTAGTATTTTCACAAACTTTTCCTTGATAATATAAATACAGATATATTGAAGGAACCCACCTCAATCCTACATCTATGGCCAGCCTCCCAGACTCAACCCCAGCATGGAAATTTCTGGTCAACTGGTTCAACTCAGCAATCAAAACAGGACGAAAGTAAAAGTGCTCAACACTAGTCCATGCTAGTGAGCGTGACTCCCCGGGTAGGTAGCGCTCTGCGCTCCCTGGGTTATAAATATCCCTCTATATATATATTTATGACAACTGTTTGATAATAAAGATAATTTTCAAAAGTAATTTTGTCGAATTTTTGGTAATAAAATTAAACAAAAAAATCTTACAAAAACAGCTCTAACCAAGGTTCTAAACTATTACATGGCAAGTGACTATATAGATAAAGATCAAATATATATATCAATCTGGAGAAACCGCTGGGAGGGTTCACCACTAATGAGCCAGGCCCTCCCATTAATTTTTCATTGCAGTGAGGGCAGTAGAAATTGTTTAATTTTTAAAATAATAATATACCTCTATAATACTTTCGAATTCTCATAACAGATGGGGGCGCGCGCTAATGAATCAAATATATAGATTTAAAATTTGATATTCAACTATAAAAACAGAGCGTATTGTCCCGCTAAGAACACTGGCGCTTAATGAGAAGAAAATCAAGAGAAAGAGGAAAAAAACAAATTTCCAAACATATATACATAAGGGAAATTAACAAATATTTTTTAATCAGTTTCTAACAAGCATATAAATTGATATTGCATTAATATTAAAATTTCTATTTGATATCTTTTAGAAATAAAATTGAATCCTAAAGTTGTTTTATTTTTAGCCTAAAACCATTCCAAGGGTCAAGAGAGGTTATATTGAGAATTTGGTGACATTTGGTACAGCACTTTAGGAATTAATCGGTAAGCAAACGAACAGACAAATTTTGATTTCTATATGAATATAGAGGCCACTGATTCTTTGATGCTTGTAGACCGCTATCATGTGATTAAAATTGTAACTGAAATAATTTCATATGATTTTTTATTATTTTCCACGAAATTCCCTATTACATTCTGAGCATAGTGGTGTTTGCCGCATTGCTCTAGTGAAAATATTCAGGGAGTTCTTAAATTTTGCAGGAATTTTTTAATACCCTTTTGGGCCCCCAAGTTAGAAATTTGTGAAATATTTCTTTTTAATGAAATTTATTCCAGGAAGCGCCTCATATGTTCACCTCAATATTGATACAATGGAATTTTTTTTTTAATTTTGTGTAGTTTTTTGAATATCGTTTTTTTTTTCATCCACATTATAGAGAGAGATATTTATAACCCAGGTCCTGGAGCGCTCCACATTATATTTGTCTGAATCTATTCATAAAAATTATATACATTTATATTAAAACAAAATTGGCATTTCGTGACCTCCCACATGAGCATTTTAAATGGCAAAGCGCCATCTAGTGGAACAAAAATCAACCAAACGTTGATTTAGCTTGTTCCAAAGATATTTTGCCAGCCCAATTTCTTTATAAATCAAGAAAGTCAACCACGACGCGTTTAGGGTTGGCCAACTATCTTTGGAACAAGCTAAATTAACGTTTAGTTGGTTTTTGTTTCACTAGATGGCGCTCTGCCATCTAAAATGGTCATGTGAGCGGTCAGGAAAGGCTCATTTTGTTTTTATTATCCAAACCTGACGATTTTTCTATTTTTTTCTTGAGAGATTTTCAACATATTTATATTTTAAATAAATATATTCATATTTAAAAACAGATTCGCGATAAATAATATTCATTATCTGAAAATCGTTAACACCTAGTTTTCATACAGTCTTACTCTTTAATATATAAAAATACACTTAATTAAATAACAAAATATATTAGAAAAATAGAGACGGTTTCTAAATTCGAATATGGAAAATCATAGTAATCAGATTGTAACTAATGAGGTAGTAGAGAGAGGTTATTTTGAATATTATAGAAACCTACACGTTTTTATTTCATTGGAATCTCTAAGACAATTTTTTACCTTGGCATTTGATGATTCAGAGGAAGCTTATGTCATTGACATTAAAAAATTAGAGTATTTTCTAAATATGGTAGATTGTCATCGCGATGAATATTTTAGAGTAATTTTGAAAAATCTTCAAAATGAATTATTTTTCATTTCATTGGAAAGCAAATCTAATTTAGATTTGTACGCTATATTGCTTGATTTTAGTGTAATATGTCAAGTTGAGGTGAATATTCCACCTATTTATGATTTGGAAGATGAATCCATATTTTGGTTAATAAAACATTGTAACAGCCTCAGCGATTACGTATTCTCGAAGTTGGTGAATAAACTTCGAGACACGCTGACCGAAGCTATTCGACTAAGAACAAAAGACCTCTTCGAAATAGCAAGATTGTTTGAACTTTTATATTATGCCAATATTTATGGAGGTGAATGTGATACCTCATTTGACGATAATCCGATGTTGATATTTGATTATATCAAATCTATATCCAGAAAACCAAAGATTTCTTTGAGTGAATTTGTAATATCCGAATTTAGGAAGAAGTTACCATATAAAATTAAGGAAGAAATCTTACAATTTTGCACAAATCCGAATTTCAGTTTAATAAACTTTCCCTTTTTGTTTCCCCTAACACAAAGGCTAAATATCTTCAAAGAAATTCCTCGATATTCTCAGAGAGTTCTGTCTGGAAACGATTATACATTAAACGTAATTTTTTCCATTCGAAGAGACAATCTCATAGAAGATGGCTTTAGAATGATTTCTGGATATTGCAGCCACGTGGCTCCCTATGGAAGAATTCCTGTCTATCTGACATTTGAAGATGAGTTAGCCCAAGACATGGGTGGCGTTTCCAAAGAATTTTTTAATCAAATCTTAAAACGCTTGTTAACTAACGATTTCAAACTTTTTATCGGCAAAGAAAATGGACATTACTGGTTCAAAATCAATACTGATAAGAATCCTGAAATATATAACAGATTTAGGTTGTTTGGGGCACTTCTTGGTTTGGCTATTGAGAGTAGAATATTTGTTGATTTGAGATTTCCTCAGGTCTTTTACCGGAAGCTGATGCATTATCCAGGGACAATAGAAGATTTGGGCGATTTTGACCCTGAACTGGCCAGAAGCTTGAACGCCCTTCTAAACTATGAGGAAGATGACCTTGAAGAAGTATTCATGTGTAATTTTGTTGCTTCTATTGATAATGGGGATGGGAATTCTATAACCAAGCTACTCGTGGAAAATGGGGACAACATTGCCGTGAATCAAAATAACAAAAAAGAATTTGTTCAACAGTATGTAGACATGATACTTAATAAGAGCATTGAAAGGGAATTCGAATGTTTTGAAACAGGTTACGCTACAACTTCTGATTTTTACCATGTTGGATATTTTTTCCAGCCGAAGGAATTCTCTAAAGTGATGTGTGGTGAAGAGCAGCTAGATGTCGAGATGCTGAAGTCGAGAGTGTCGTACTCGAATGTGGACTTTCCGGACCGCCAGACAGTGGAGTATTTCTGGGAAGTTGTGGAGGAGATGGAGCAGTCCCAACTTAAAGCCCTGCTGGTCTTCATCACAGCTACTGACAGAATGCCTCTTGAAGGAAATCAGGTCTTCACTATCCAAAGTGGTGGCCCAGACTCAGAGCTCCTCCCTAGCTCCAGTACTTGCTTCAACATCCTCTTTCTCCCTCATTACAGATCCAAGTCTAAGCTCAAAGAGAAGCTTTTTTTGGCGATCTCTAACAACGAAGGATTCGGCCTGGTGTAGAAAGTGATTCTCTCTTGTATAAATATCATTTTCAAAGAACCAAGAATACACTCCATCTCTCTTTATAAATATTATTTTAAAAGAAACACACAAAAATTCTCTCTATTTAACCAAAAATATGCTCTCAATCTCTTGTAAATAATGTTACAATAATAAACGCACTTCCATATGTTTAATAGCTGTCAAATATCTTTTAGAAATTTTTTTCTTAAATATTTATAAAATATCCAATACAAATATATGATTTATCTGGAAACCTTTTTTCCTATATTTTAAGAAAAAATAAAGTTTTGATTTATATATATAAAGATGTGGTGAAGTCCTGTTGACTAAAACTGTGGTGTGTTCCCTGTCGACTCTCGCTATACTGTGTTAACCGAGAGGAACAGTCAGGACGGGTAGTTTTCCAGTACCTCTCTGCACCTTGTAAGACCTTTAAAAGTTCTCACAGAGTACATGCAGTCGTGGTCGAGGCAGAGTGGAAAGCTTGGGAATGTCCACACAAAAAACGAAGACACAGTTGCACTAAGAAAGTTCCGTGAACAGATAAAAGTTGAGCTAGGAGCGAAAGATGGAGATAGAAGAGTTCTTACTGGTCTACATGGTGGACCTGGGGTACAACCGACGAGGGCTCACGCAGATGGTGAAGTGACTGTATTTATAGGTTAAGACGGGGCTTTATATATATCTTTCCCGAGCAAGGGGGTATTGCATTTCACCAGATGTGAAGAGCGTGGATCGTCTGGCGAAAATTCTAAACTGGCGCCGTCCTGACAGTTTCCAATCTATCTTTAGATGTTTTTTTGTGACTTCCATCTATCTCGAATTTAGACGTTTTTGACTTCTATCTCTTTAGCTCAACTCTTAATCTATTACAGAGATTTATTTATTTATCCTCAGTTTGTACAAAGTATATTACATATGATGATGTAATGATACATGTCAATCATGCGTATAATCATTTACAGATGTGTTTCTATTATACAAGATGAAAATCTTGTTATAAGTTATATACAATATGGGGTTGTTGGTTTAAATTACCATATAAATATATTGAACTTTCAAATAAAATGCATATTTATATGCATGTATTTAAGAAAATATATCATTTAATAATCTCTCTAATTACACTGTGTAACACGATTATTTTTAACCGGGTTTTACAAGAATTTCTGATGTATTAGGATACACAAAATTAAGAAAAATGGCAATTATATACTTACACAAACTTCGGTTTCGAGTCTAGAAAATATATTTATTTTAAAATGCAAGAAGGGGGGACACTCCAATAGCTGCTACCTTTGCATAGTGGACCCTTCTAAACGGCTAAGAAGCAAGTACTATCGTCTATTCAGATATTCATTCATCCACTAATCCCGTTTCTTACAGTTCTGTGTGCCCAATACCTTCTCCGCCAAAGAAATGCCCATTTAACACAATAGAGAACAAAAAATTAGAGGATGAAGACATCTTTCAAGATAAAAAAAAAATACAGGAGATAAGAGGACACACCGGCACTTTCCAAGCCAAACTAATATGCTAGATCTCACAAAATCAACACACAAACAACTCACAAAATAATGGAACCTGTTGGATAAAAATGTCCGAATAATGTGTCAAAGAGAATGGCACAAAACCTTTTCCTGCTTTTATGCAGTTCGAGATGGAATCGCTCTTCCCAACAAAATTGTAACAAAGTATTTTATATATTTTAGTATGAAAATTCTAAACTATTATAAACGCATATATTTCTTTTAAAAATCAAACAATAGATCATAAAGAATCATAAGCGTCTATAATAGTTTCGAATTTTAATAACAGATGGCGCGCTAATGCATCATAATATATTTTATTACTCTGGGGAAACTTCCCTCATTGCTTCTCTCGTATTTTAACAATTTTAATTTGAGCCTTAAATAAATTGCCATGCCATTTTGAAGTTTGTCTTTCCAAATTTTCTACCTTACAATTTTCGATACAATATTTTGGATAATTGTTTAAGGCTTAAAGGAGTAACAAATAATAAATTTCTTGTTCCTATGATGAATTTCCTTAGGATTCAAGCAAAAAACAATCAGAAATTATCTATAATGTTTACAAAATCACCATAAAATATATATTTCTCATATCTTTTTATAAGTCATAAAAATTGATTTTTTTTTAAATCGCTTTAAAATAATATATGATCGACATAAAATAAAGTATACAAATTTCACATGAAAATCTCTTTTCTCCTAGAATAAATTAAATTATGTTTTCACATATTTAAAAATAGGCCAGACAGATCAAAATACCTCGCCAAATATCAAGTCTATGTGAACATAGAAGGCAAAAAAAAAATTCAAAGTGGACTCTGCTGATAGATTTACCTTTATGCCCTTGGATAAGTTTTCTAGATTCAGCATTGAAGCTCAAATTCAACACTCAAATATAGCATTTAGGCTATATACTGGTAATGTTTTCATACCAGATGAAAAGACAAGGTTTTTAGGGAACACCAGGGAAGGATATCATATGAAGAACACTACATTTTTCCTGAAGAATATTATGTCTTCTGGGACGTATGATTTCATTTGTTACCTCAATATTAATCTACATGATGTTGACTCTCCCAAATTAAAAAAAAACAACATCAAGATTGTATTACATATTTATTGAGAAAAAGACTAAAGATTTAGTGATGCATATTAACTTGCCAAACATGTAGTGTCAAAATATATTTGCGATCATTCTTTTTATTATATAGTGTTTTATTATAAGATGAAACACTTCAACAAGACTTAGGACCGGTTATCATTTAACTGGCCATTCACCTAGTAATTTAACAAAGAATAGAGGTTTATTTTCTCTAATACTAATCTTAATATTGCCACAGTAGAAATTTCTATAATAATAGAGATTGTCATTTTATTGTATATCAATAAAGGTTCTCAAGAGATACCATAGCTTTAAAAACGGCCAAACTTGACTCTCCTGTAAGTGATCTCTTATAAGAGGTTCTGACTGACATGAAAGAATCTCTGATAAGAGACAGCCTCTTGGAGAGTTCAGTTAAGCCACGTTTTTAGGTATTTTCTTAACAGAAATCCAGCTATATCTATCTTTCTTCACTATTCGGCTCAATGCATGTCATTTTAACGAATGTGTTGATATTTATATATCCATTCAACTAGTTTAATATTTTATTGGCATATTCATTTTATTGCAACGTTTGGATACTTCTTGATAATTTATTTTGCCGTCATCTAACTTTCCTGCTATGTTATAAAAACACTATTCCACACATTATTTATCATATCGTTTATATCGTGTAGTATTTTCACAAACTTTTCCTTGATAATATAAATACAGATATATTGAGGGAACCCACCTCAATCCTACATCTATGGCCAGCTTCCCAGACTCAACCCCAGCATGGAAATTTAAAAGTGCTCAACACTAGTCCATACTAGTGAGCGTGACTCCCCGGGTAGGTGGCGCTCTGCGCTCCCTGGGTTATAAATATCCCTCTATATATTTATATATGACAACTGCTTGATAATGAAGATAATTTTTTAAAGTAATTTTGTCGAATTTTTGGTAATAAAATTAAACAAAAAAATCTTACAAAAACAGCTCTAACCAAGGTTCTAAACTATTACATGGCAAGTGAATATATAGATAAAGATCAAATATATATTAAACTGGAGAAACCGCTGGGAGGGTTCACCACTAATGAGCCAGGCCCTCCCATTAATTTTTCATTGCGGTGAGGCAGTAGAAATTGTTTAATATTTAAAATAATAATATACGTCTATAATAGTTTCGAATTCTCATAACAGATGGGGGCGCGCGCTAATGTATCAAATATATAGATTTAAAATTGACATTCAACTATAAAAACAGAGCGCTATGTCCCGCTAAGAACACTGACGCTTAATGAGAAGAAAATCAAGAGAAAGAGAAAAAAAAAACAAATTTCCAAACATATATACATAAGGGAAATTTAAAAATATTCTTTTAAATCAGTTTCTAACAATCATATAAATTGATATTGCTTTGATAATAAAATTTCTATTTGATATATTTTAGAAATAAAATGGCAGAGCGCCATCTAGTGGAACAATAATCAACTAAACGTTGACTTAACTTGTTCCAAAGATATTTGGCCAAACCAATTTCTTTATAAATCAAGAAAGTCAACCACAACGCGCTTTGGGTTGGCCAATTATCTTTAGAACAACCTAAATCAACGTTTAGTTGATTTTTGTTCCACTAGATGGCGCTCTGCCATCTAAAATGGTCATGTGAGCGGTCAGGTAATGGTAATTTTGTTTTTAATATCAAAACCTGGCCATTTTTCTTTTGTTTTTTTTTTATTTTTTTAACATATATATTTATATTTTAAATAAATATAAATATGTATAAAACAGATTCGCTATAAATAATGTACATTATCTGAAATATCGTTAACACCTAGTTTTAATACAGTCTTACTCTTTAATATATAAAAATACAATTAATTATATAACAAAATATATTAGAAAAATAGAGACGTTTTCAAAAATCGAATATGGAAAATCATAATAATCAGATTGTAACTAATGAGGTAGAAGAGTGTAGTTTTCATGATTATTGCGACAACATCAACGTTTTTTGGTCTTTGGAATCTATAAGACAATTTTTTACCTTGGCAGTTGATGATTCAGAGGAAGCTTATGTCATTGAGTTTAAAAAATTAGAATATTTTTTAAATGTGGTAGAATGCCATCATGATCAATATTTTATATTAATTTTGGAATATCTACGAATAGACTTACTCGACATTTCATTGAAAAGCAAATCCAATTGTGGTTTGCACGCCATAGTGCTTGCCTTTAGTATAATATGTCGAGTAGTAGAGAATGTTCCAACTATTCGTTATTTGGAAGATGAATCCATATTTTGGTTAATAAAACATTTTAGCAGCTTCAGCGATTGCGTATTCTCGAGGCTGGTGAATAAACTTCGAGACATTCTGACCGAGGCTATTCGACTAAGAGCAAAAGACATCGACGAAATAGCAAAACTGTTTGAACTTTTATATTATGCCAATATTTATGGAGGTGAATGTGATACCTCAGTTTACGATAATCAGAGGTCGGTATTTGATTATATCAAATCTATATCCAGAAAACCAAAGATTTCTTTGAGTGAATTTGTAATATTCGAAATTAGGAAGAAGTTATCATTTGATATTAGGGAAGAAGTCAAAATATTTTGCACATATGCGAATTCAAGTTTAATAAGATTTCCTTTTTTATTTCCCCTATCACAAAGGCTGAATATCTTCAAAGAAATTCCTCGATATTCTCAGAGAGTTCTGTCTGCAAACAATAATACTTTACAGGCAAGTTTTTCCATTCGAAGAGACAATCTCATAGAAGATGGCTTTAGAATGATTTCAGAATATTGCAGCCACGTGGCCCCCTATGGAGGAATTCCTGTCTATCTGACATTTGAAGATGAGTTAGCCCAAGACATGGGTGGCGTTTCCAAAGAATTTTTCAATCAAATCTTAAAACGCTTGTTAACTAACGATTTCAAACTTTTTATCGGCAAAGAAAATGGACATTACTGGTTCAAAATCAATACTGATAAGAATCCTGAAATATATAACAGACTTATGTTGTTTGGGGCACTTCTTGGTTTAGCTATTGAAAGTAGAATTTTTGTTGATTTGAGATTTCCTCAGGTCTTTTACCGGAAGCTGATGCATTATCCAGGGACAATAGAAGATTTGGGCGATTTTGACCCTGAACTGACCAGAAGCTTGAACGCCCTTCTAAACTATGAGGAAGATGACCTTGAAGAGGTATTCATGTGTAATTTTGTTGCTTCTATTGATAATGGGGATGGGAATTCTATAACCAAGCTACTCGTGGAAAATGGGGACAACATTGCCGTGAATCAAAATAACAAAAAAGAATTTGTTCAACAGTATGTAGACATGATACTTAATAAGAGCATTGAAAGGGAATTCGAATGTTTTGAAACAGGTTACGCTACAACTTCTGATTTTTACCATGTTGGATATTTTTTCCAGCCAGAGGAATTCTCTAAAGTGATGTGTGGTGAAGAGCAGCTAGATGTCGAGATGCTGAAGTCGAGAGTGTCGTACTCGATTGTGGACTTTCCGGACCGCCAGACAGTGGAGTATTTCTGGGAAGTTGTGGGCGAGATGGAGCAGTCCCAAATCAGAGCCCTGCTGGTCTTCATCACAGCTACTGACAGAATGCCTCTTGAAGGAACTCGGGTCTTCACCATCCAACATGGAGGTTCAGACTCGGAGCTCCTCCCTAGCTACAGTACTTGCTTCAACATCCTCTTTCTCCCTCATTACAGATCCAAGTCTAAGCTCAAAGAGAAACTTTTTTTGGCGATCTCTAACAACGAAGGATTCGGCCTGGTGTAGAAAGTGATTCTCTCTTGTATAAATATCATTTTCAAAGAACCAAGAATACACTCCATCTCTCTTTATAAATATTATTTTATAGGAAACACACAAAAATTCTCTCTATTTAACCAAAAATATGCTCTCAATCTCTTGTAAATAATGTTACAATAATAAACGCACTTTCATATGTTTAATAGCTGTCAAATATCTTTTAGAATTTTTTTCTTAAATTTTCATAAAATATCCAATACAAATATATGTTTTATCTGGAAACCCTTTTTCCTATATTTTAAGGAAATTAAAATTTTCATTTATATATATATGGTAATTTAAAACAACAACCTCATATTGTGTAGATAACTTATAACAAGATTGTCATGTTGTATATAGAGACACATCTATAAATAATTATGCGCATGATTAATCTGTGTTATTGCATCACCTATGTAATGTAATTTGTACAAAGTGGATAAATAAATAAAATCTGTAATAGATTTAATAGTTGAGCTAAAGCAGAGATCGAGCATAGAATTGCCAAAACAACAGAGTCTAAAGATGGGAGTCATAAATCAGGTAGATTCACAGTTCCCACGACAGGCCACCCACACTGTCACATGTGGTGGAATGCAGAGACCCCTCTCACACCTGGACAGGTAAAGGCGCCCTTTCTCAAACGCCCCTGTCACATAAGGTCACCCCGTCTTTAACCTATAAATCATCACCTTACAGTGGCTTGACAGCTCAGTACAGTTCGGTCAGTTGAGTTTAGTTCACCCTTAGCGTCAGCTCACGTCGGTCGTACCTTATGTCGATCTCAACTATCATGTAGACGAGCAAGAAACTTCTATGTCTCCATCTTTCGCTCCTGGCTCAACTTTTATCTGTTTACGGAACTTTCTTAGTGCAACTGTGTCTTCGTTTTTTGTGTGGATATCCCCAGCTTTCCACTCTGCCTCGACCACGACTGCCTGTATTTTGTGAGAACTTTTAAAGGTCTTCCAAGGTGCAGAGAGGTACTGGAAAACTCTACATCCTGACTGTTCCTCTTGGTCAACACAGTACAACAAGAGCTACCAGGACTTCAACATTATTTCAGTAGTCGACAGGATCTCTACAAAAGCTACTGTGATAACTCATCTCATTACATATATATATATATATATATTGAACTTTCAAATAAAATGCATATCTCTCTTTAATTACACTGTGTAACACGATTTTTTAAACCAGGTTTTACAACGAATTTCTGATGTATTAGGATACACAAAATTGAGAAAAATAGCAATTATATACTTACACAAACTTCGGTTTCGAGTCTAGAAAATATATTTATTTTAAAATGCAAGAAGGACACTCCAATAACTACTACCTTTGCATAGTGGACCCTTCTAAATGGCGAAGGAGCAAGTAAACTCCTACTATCATCTATTCAGATATTCATTCTCATCCACAAATCTCGTTTCTTACAGTTCTGAGTACCCAATACCTTATCCGCCAAAGAAACGCCCATTTAACACAATAGAGAACAGTAAATGAGAGGATGAAGACAGCTCTCAAGATTTACTGGGAGATAAGAGAACACACCGGCACTTTCCAAGCCAAACTAATATGCTAGATCTCCCGAAATCAAAGAGACAACTTCAGACTCAGGTAATGGAACCTGTTGGATGAAAGTGTGCGAATAACGTGTGAAAGAGAACGGCATAAAACCTTTTCCTACTTTTATGCAGTTCGAGATGGAATCGCTCTATCCAACAAAATTGTAACAAAGTATTTTATATATTTATGTGATGATCTGTACATAGGAATATGTAACCCCACCACAATCTATGCAATGTATCGTCAAAAGATTTAATAAAAGTTAGGCTTCGCGAAAAGGAGAGAACAATTAACAGGATTTCATTATCCACGAAGTAAAGGTCACTGCCCTGGACCCATAAAACTTAAGTTTAAAGACCTTCTTCTTCCTGGAGGATTGCAATCATGGCGACAATGGAGGTACTAAGCCAAACACATTTAAGCACGACAAATCAACAACCAATCACCTTTTAGCATGACCAATTGATAGCGAATCATCAGAGAGCACGTGGAAGGATCTCTACCAATGAGAGGTCGAGAGAGTTAATGACGATGATCTCAGACAAGAAGTAAAAAAGGAAGGTAGGTGACCGTGCTAGAAGCAAGGTGTGCTCAACATAAGCTCTAACGAAGGTAGTGTCCGCTCCATCATGTAAAAGGCCAAATACCTCCAGTCAGTCTCATCATTCTCCCTTTCGCAAGGTCTTATTTTCTATCCCATCCAGGTTTTCTCGTTCTTCCCCTGTGGAAAACCACCATTCGACCAAGACTGCGCCAAAAAACACCTATCCCATCAAATCCACCCAACCACACAATTCATCAGGATTCACCGATCCAACAGAGAGTCAACAGGATCCGAAATAGACTCGCCAGGATTCGACAGTGAGTCCAGATCAATCCCACACCCCAAGTCAACACCACAACCCCAATTCGACAGGATACACACCAATCCTACATAGAGTCAACAGGGTTGTTACAGAGATTCGACAGGATATACCCCAACCATTACATTTATATACAGCGATTATTAATTTTGATGTTTATATATTTTAGTATGAAAATTCTAGACTACTATAGACGCATATATTTCTTTTGAAAATCGAACAATAAATCATAAAAAATCATACGCGTCTATAATAGTTTCGAATATTCATAACAGATGGCGCGCTAATGCATCATAATATGTTTTATTACTCTGCGGAAATTTCCTTATTGCTTCTCTTGTATTTTAACAATTTTAATTTGAGCCATAAATAAATTGCCGTGCCATCTTGGAAGTTTGTCTTTCCAAATTTTCTATGTTACAATTTTTCGGACGAATGTTCAAAACTTCAAAGAAGGAACAAATTATAAATTACTTGTTCCTATGATGAATTTCCTTAGGATTCAAGCGAAAAAACAATCAGAAATAATCTATAATGTTTACAAAATCACCATAACTATATATTTCTTATATACAGGGTGATCCAAAAGTCCCGCACAACTTTAAAAATTAATAACTCCGCGAATATTTGCGCTAGAGTAATGCGGTAAACTCCATTGTGTTCAGGATGCAATGGGATTTTTTATGGAAAATAATGAAAAATTCGAATTTGATTTTAGTTACAACTTTATTCGCTAGATGGCGCTCTACCAGAATCAGCGATTCAGCGGACAAATTGTTTGATAAATTGAGAAATATAACTGAATGACACGTATTTTTCCTTTTTGAATACCAGGAAAGAACCCTAATAATATCAAATGATAAATTAATAAAACACCATTTCGCCAAAAGTTAGAAGAAATGGTTAACGATTTTTAAATACAATCTGAGATATGTAAAATAGGTATATGCAAATTAAAACATGTAGCAAAAAAAAAAACTAATATTTTAGATGCGGTTTGCTGGAATCCTCTCAGCTATTTAAATTGCGAAAATAATAGTTTTCTAACTTTTTAAATTCAACTCTCTCTCAGTATCGATTATATTTATTTTAATTCATTTGAAAAATATTTGTCTATCTCTGATGATTTATTTTACTCTGGAATGCCGTTGTTGTTTTTGTCGTGTCCAATAAAGAGCCTCAGATGTCTCCATGCATCTCTATCACAGCAGCAGCAGCATTGTCCACTATCTTGGGTGTGTAAAGCAGCTGCTCTGGGTCTATGTCAATTTTCTGCAAGGCTGCGGGCATGAGAAAATGTGGGTAGGTGTTAGTTCCACACCAGGACAGTTGTTGCATGTTCTATAGGTTCTTGTGCCATCTGAATGTATTGTCATCCTTTATAATGTTTTGTTCTAAATCTTTTTATAGTTTTGTCATTTTTTTCTCGGAGTTTATTACACATTTGATCTTTTCTTATTTTTTGTTTGATTATCTTGTATTTTGAAAAAGCATTAGCGTCAAATAATGACATTTGTTCTTTCCTTTGGCTCAACTTTCTGGCTTCCTTTGCAAATTCAACTGCCATTTCATTACCCCCGATCCAAACACTGGCAGGAATCAATTGTAGAATGCAGTTATTCTCCAATGATATCAGTTGAGTAAGTAACGAATGTATTTTCTGTGTGATTATAGTATTGTCCTTCTGAATTGCTTCTAGATCGGATATGAAGTCGTTGTACGGTATATTATAATTCCTTCTGCTTGATGCAGGGATGGTTGGTTAAGGCATACATCAAGAGCTTTCCAGATAGCTGTCATTTCACAAGTGAAGTTTGACGAAATCTTTCTTTCTCCTTCTTTGATTTTGATGTATGTTACATCTTGCAGTATTATGTTAATTCCAGCCCCTCCATTACTTATGGTAAGGTCTGATGATCTATCTGTATATGCTGTTAAATAATTTATCTGAGCGCATAAACCAATTATGTCAAGTCCTTTCTTTTTAAGTATGTTTTTGTTCTCTTTTCTTTTTATTGCAGTGTTCATTCAGGTTAAGATTGATGATTACATTTGATGGCAATAGGGTAGAAAATATTGGTTATTCTCGAATTTGAAATTCATTATGTTTCATATTTATGCTCTTTCTAATATTGTTGTTGTACTGAAGTGTTGAAGATCTTTTGAGCCTTTCTTTTTGTGTCCAGTTTAAATAGGTTATATGGGATATGTGTTCGGTTTCTTTAGTTTTTAAGCTATTGGTGAATTTTATTGTTTTTAATTGTCTTCTGCTTACAAGTAGGTCTAGACCACATTCTCTCTGAATTTTCTAATTGTTGGTATTTGAAACAGAACCAGTGATTAATTTGGCCGCTTTTGCTTGAACACTGTCTAGTCTTCTTTTTAGTGATGAACTTGAGGGAGCCCAAACAGGTGTTGCATATTCTATTATTGGCCTTATTAAGGTGATATATGTTGTTCTGAGAATTTTGGGTTTTGCTCCCCAATTTGTTCCACATAGACTTCTCAGAATGTTTAGGTTTCTGGTAGCTCTATTTGAGGGGCTAATTATGTGTTCTGTAAATCGCAATTCATCATCAAGTATCACACCTAGGTAATTTGGAGATCTAATTTTATCAATTATATGGTTGTTTATGCTTATTTTGGAGTTAAAATTATGCCTTTTTTCCTGTCAGTGAAGGAGACCTATAGGTTTGTGTTTATTGGGTTTATTGTCATTTTGAGTTTCATTGCCCACATCTCCAGTCCACTCATTGATGTGTTCAGTATTTTTCTGATATTTCTATACTGCTACTTGTGTGCCATATGGCTATATAATCTGCATAACAGGCAACCTTTGTGTCTTCAGTGAGGATGGATGTTGTTAAGGTTGTGTCGCAATTAGATGTACAACAACTCGAACTTGACTATGACTCTTTTTTTAGCTCTTATTCTTTTCGTTTTGCCAACAAAAAAATGTCCAATTTATATACACATATATTCTTACACAATGAGACTTTAAAGAATGCAAATAATTTTCATCAATTTACATACACAACACATCTCCCCCCTTAATAATACTCCAGTCGGTCTGGGGGTTTCCTGGCTCTCTGAGGTCTAGGACTGCGGCACTTTAGGAGTGCAAGAGGGCATGTGCTCAGAAGCAGGCTCCTCCTTGTTTCCTGATGTAACCTCTGGAACCTCCTTTTCACTTTATTTCTGACTTCCACCTACAGGTTTCTCTCCTGATGTTCTAGGAAGTATCAAATTTCTTGTCTCCACTTGTTTCTTTCTCACAGGTCGCAATTGATTGATATGCCTCTTATACACGACGCCCTCGCAACTTATAAGGTAGTGACGGTAGCTCAATAATTTCAAAATGGTACCTTTTTACCGTTTAGGTCCAGTTGCATAGTTGCGGAAATAAACCTCGCAACCTGTAGTAAACTGCTCCTGCCTTCTTACCGCCTCATGAAATACCTCTCGCGGATTTTCCATCTTTGGTATTAAATTCGAGAATCTTGATCTTAAACTTCTCTTCATTAGCAGTTCCGCGGGGGAATCCTCTATGAGCAAATAGGAATCTTTGTAGATTCGTCTCTAAATCATCCTTCACAATTATTCTTTCTCAAAAGGTTTTTAAACTCTCTTACATATCTCTCAGCTAAACCATTTCTATTAGGATTATACGGACTGGTCTTTGTGTGCGGTATACCATTCATTTTGGTAAATTGCTCGAATTCACCGGAGACAAACTGTCTTCCGTTATCTGTAACCAAAAATTAGGGCAATCCAAATCTGGCAAAAAATTCTCTAGGATGATTTATAATCGTTTTGCTGGTAATATATCTTTGATGATAAAAATTTCTATCCACTTTGAGTATGCGTCCACGAGAACCAAAAACATTCTTCCCATGAACGGACCCGCTAGATCAAGATGAAGTCGATGCCACGGTTTTTTGGGCCAAGTCCATTCCGAGATAGTAGCCGGGGGCATGCTTGCCGATTCATGGCATACTCTACATTCTCTAGTTAACTCCTCGATGTTACTGTCTATGCCTGGCCACCAGAAAATACAGTCTGGCAATCATCTTCATTTTAACAATCCCCATGTGTATTTCATGCAAGTCATTTAAAATTAAAGATACTAATTTTTGGGGAATTACCACTCTTTCACGCCATTGAAGACAACCAAACTCCAAACTTAATTCCTCATTGATCTTATAATGAGGAGCTAGTGGGTTTTCCCTCGGTACCCTTGTGAATTTCCAGTTGCCTTCTCTAACATTCCTTAATACTATAGACATTATTTTATCTTGGGGCGTCTCATATGCCACCTCCATAAAAGAGAACGGTACTTCATTCAACTTCCTGAGAAGAAGTACCTGGTCTTCACCAAGAGACTCCCTGACACTCGATTCTAAAGGAAGACGTGACAATGCGTCAACATTGGAATTATCACTAGTTTTTCGAAGTTCCACAGTATAATTAATGCAGCTAATTTTAAGGACCATCTTTTAATTCTGAATGATGCACATATGTGAATTGGTTTATGAGGTGAAAATATATGAATTAAAGGTCGGTTGTCTGTGACCAATACAAATTTTCGTCTCAGTAAGTATTGTCTGAATTTCTCAACGCCAAAATTTATGCTCAACGCTTTCTTTTCTAGTTGAGAGAAACGTTTTTCCGCTTCAGTTAATGTTCTAGAAGCAAAGGCTATAGGGCATTCTTCCTTTCTATCATTTCTATGACTCAGAATTACGCCTAGTCCACAGTCGATTAATAAATATTTAAATTTTTTAAATAACATTCGAAATTCTTTCGTCCAATTCCATCTACGATTTTTATTCAAAAGTTGATAGAATAGCGCTAAAATGTTTGCTATATTCTTTATGAATCTATAATAATAAATTAAGAGTCCTATGAAAGATCTTAATTGCGAAACATTCTTTAGATTCAGGCGCCTCTATCACTGCTTTAATTTTATTTTCTAAGGGATGCAGTCCATATTTATCCATTTTAAACCCTAAATATTCCACCGATTTCTTTTTGAATTTACATTTATATATGTTTAACTTTAAACCTTTTTCTAGCAATCTTCTAAACACTAGATCCAACTTTTGTTTATGATCTTCAAAGTCTTTTCCTGCAACCAAAATATCATCTATGTAGCAGGCCACACCTGGCAAATCAGCAAATAGACCTTCCATAATCCTCTGAAATTTATTTGGTGCTACCGCTACGTCATATGGTAGTATTTTATAAGAAAACAACCTTTTTGTTGTGTTTATATCAACAAAAGCTTTGGCTTCTTCCGCTAACATTACTTGTAAGTAAGCCTGTGATAGGTCTAGAGTCGAAAGTACGGTGCTTGTATATAATTTGAAAAGATCTCATCGATCGATGGAAGGGGATACCTATCTAATTCTATTGCCTTATTAGCTTTACATCTAAAATCGCCACATATCCTTACACTCTCTCTACCATCCTTTTTTAATACTGGTACTATTGGAGCGGTCCAATATGCATGAACTATAGGTTATAAAATTCAAGAATTCACTAAACGATCAATTTCATTCTCTACTTTTATTTTTAGAGAGAAAGGTAAACTTCTGGCCTTACAAAACACAGGAGTCACATCCTTTTTTAAATTAAAATTTATTTTAACATCCTTTAGACAGCCCATATCTTTGTTAAAGAAATCTGCATATCTATCAATCCAAATGTTTCTATTAGATTAATTATTTAAATTTTTAATGCTAAACAATCTAGAATAATCAAGTTTTAACTGTTTAAGCCATTCTCTTTCTAACAAAATCACCTGGAATTTTCATTTACAACTATTAATCGTAAATATTGGTTGGCTTCTTTTACAAAAACATTTCTTTGCCCTATAATCTCTATTGATTTACCACAAAATGATTTTAATCTTAAATTTGTTGGAAATAATTTTTTACCTTGCTAATAAATCTTATAAATATCTTTAGGTATTAACGTAACTGGACTTCCTGTATCTATTGTAAAGCACAAAGAATAATCATCTACTGTTAAATTTATTGTGGCATCAGTTTCGCCATGTACAGAATATATATAGTCCTCTTGTACAAATTTACATCCCCACATTTTTTACTAGCTTTGCAGACTCTACTTAAATGACCCAGTTTTTTACATTTTAAAACAAGTCTTTGTTCTATGAGGACAAACAGAGGCCACGTGTGAATGTCTTTCACCACATCTATAACACATTATTTCTCCTCTTTGCCTGAAAGGCCTATGCTGCACCATACTATTATTGTACTCACCCTTTTTATCTTTTAATTCACAGGGGATATCTTGGCCACTAATTTATCTTGTAATTCTCTTGTATTTATCTCCGCCAGTTCGAACGAGATCGCCAATGCAAAACTTTATCCAGGGTGACATCGTCGTTTTCTTGTAGTAGCTTCTTTTGCAGGCTTTCCAACTTGATTCCAGCCACAAAACGGTCTCGCATCATTGTTCCCAGCATATCGCCGAAATTATAATTTATTGATAAATGTTTCAATTCCCCAAGATATTCCGAAATTGATTCTCCTTCCTGTTGAATTCTCTTTAAAAATCTGCATCGCTGTGGTTATGACTTTCTTCTTTGGATCCAAATGCAGGTTAATTCTTTGAATTATAGTATCATAGGGTTGATCTTTCATTAGACCAGGAAGAAAATGTCGTTTCCCTGCTTCAAAGTTTCAGAATCTGGTAGCGAGGTAAAATCAGCACTTTAATCTCCTCCTTCAGATGCCAAAAAGAAAGCCTCAAAATTTTGTTCAAAAAGATCGAAGTGTCCTCCACTGGGCTATAGCATCTAAAAGGTACTATTAACTTTGAACTTGTCATGCTGATCTTTTCTACTCCTTTGTTTTCTTGATCCAGATAGTTTATAAGATGTAGTTATTATCCTTGCATAGACGCCGTTTTCCTCAGCTTTTTACTGGCTCTGTAGATCGCGCATCCTCGTCGCCACTTTTGTTGGGTCGTAATTAGACGTACAAGAGCTCAAACTTGACCATGGCCAACAACAAATGTCCAATTTATATATACATATATTTTACATAATGAGGCTTTAAATAATACAAATAATATTCATCTATTTACATAAACAACAGTTAATATATAGCGAGAAGAGTAGAGGACTGAGCACAGATCCCTGAGGTACACCAGCCCATGTTCTTCGGTCCTTTGAAAATGCTCCATTGACCCGAACCTTTACTTCCCCTTAAGAAGTCTGAAATCCAGATTGAGGTTTTTCCTCTTACTCCGATGTTGTGCAGCCCTTTCAAGTAATTTCTCCCTCCACACTCGATTAAAAGCTGAGGTCATATCCAGGAATACGGCCGTTGTCTTCTTTGGCGGTTTTTCCTGGAAAGAATCTATTATTGATTGACAGAATTAGAACAGTTGATCAGAGTTGTACAGTGTCTGGATCTATAGGCAGTTTGTTAGAGGTTTATTTTATTATTGTTTGTGAGCCAGACTATGAGCCTAGAGTGGATAATTCATTCTGTTATTTTACAAAGTATGCTGGTGAGAGCAATTTGCCGATAGTTCTTGTATTCCTTGGCATCTTTGTTTGGTTTCAGTATTGGCACTATAATTGATATCTTCCAATTCTTTGGTAGTTTACCAGTTTGCCATAAAATGTTCAGTATTCATAGGAGTTTATTTTAGCTTTCTCTTCAAAGTGTTTAATCATTTGACCAAAGATTAGATCATCTCCTGTTGACCTCTTGGATTTAACTTTTCTATTGATGAGTTTAGCTCATTCAGTGTGAAGTCTCTCAAGAAAATATCATGTTACGGGTAATTTCTTGCTTGTTTAACTAAATTGTTTATATTATTTTTTAGAGTCCTGCCTTCATTCGTATAGCTGAGTCTGGAAGTGCTTGAAAGATATTCAGCAATTATTTCAGCCATCTGTTTGTTCGTTCTCGCTATTCATATCGGTTAGAGTATTGGAGGATTAGTGTTGGTTTTGATTGTTTTATAACACTAATTATATTCCAGTGATGGCTTTCCTTTTTTGGATCCATTTTTTTCGCAGATTTCTGCCCAATTTTCTTGTTTGAATATCCAAATTTCTTGTTCTATTTTGTGACTAATTTCAATGAGTTCCTTTATGATTTCTTCTGTTTTATTTGCTTTAAGAAGTTCATTGATATTGTCTCTCTCTGCAATAATTGCCTCGATATTGTGGTCCTTCCAGTAAAGTATTCACCGGTCTTTACGTCTACCTCTAGGTATCGATACTTTTGCAGCTTTGGATATGTTCGAAGAGAATTTTTCCAATTTTGTGTCAATCGTTCTGTGTTTTAATTCTTCGTTGCACAGTTCTTCAAGCTTTTCTGTGAGTTTTTTCCCAGTGTTCTTTTATTCTGTTGGAAATTCTCAATTTGTAAAATTGGTTGTTAAAATTGGTCTGTGGTCACTGATTGCACTTTTTAGAATTTTCCATTGTGTTGTGGGTGCGATGTTGTAATTTATCGCTGTGATGTCTATTGCGGATTCTGTGCCTGTGGACTTGGATAGATAGGTGTTCTTTTCGTTATTTAACGGTGTAAGGTCGAGGTCGGTTAGCATGTCCTCAACCTGCTGACCTTTGTTATCCTGGACAGGTGATCCCCAAGTTGGTCTTCCGGCGTTAAAATCACAAAGCATGATTGCGATATCCGAAGACGCTTCACTTAATGTCTCTATCAGGCCTGTATTGATGCTAGTATCATCGTGGTGATAAACATTTATGATTGGAAATTGTTTTATCTGTAAGATAGATTTCTATTGCCTGAGCTTTTATCGTGCTTTCTCTAGGCTTACTCTGATTATAGGCGATTTTCTTAAATTTGATTTCTAGAGTTTTAATCAAAACGGCAAGTCCTCCTCCGAATTTTCCCGGTCTGTCCTTTTGTAGTGTTGTATAATCTTTGATATTGAATCTCAAATTCTGATTCAATTTTGTCTCCTGAGGACAAGTAATATGTACATTGTTGTCACAGAGAAGACAAGTCAGCTCTTTTTTTTCCTCTGGGTACCATTTATATTGAGTTGTAGTAGATTGAATTGTGTCCTCGTAGTAGATTTCTCATCATGACTCGAGCTGCAGCTCCTGACGCGGCGGTTACCCCGGACGCGGTAGCATTACTGGAGATATCAGTCTTGCTCTTCATTTGAAAATGGGTGCCGTTGCAACGTTAGTCATCTTGGAAACGAACCAGAATTTGGTCAAATATTCCAAGGGTCCAGGGGGGGACCGCAAGGAGGTGTGGTCGGACTTCTCCCCTTCCCCCTGGAATGCCGTCACTACAGGATAAAGCACTCTTGGTGATTTTTTTAAATTGTGATTCAGAATCTGCCACCGAAGCTTTACGAGCGTTTCGTTCCTTTAAAGATATTCGAACGGTAAAGGACCAATGAGTTGCTACTCTCTAAAGCGATTGATTAAAAGTTTTGAGGAAAAACTGGATCTCTGGAAGCAAAACCTCGGAGTGGAAGACCATCGACATGCAAGTCAGTGGCTGTTACGGTTTTGCAGAATGCTGAAGCTATTGAAACGTTATCCACGTATTGAGAAGTAAGTGCTAGACAAGTTTCTCGACAAACGGGGATTTCGTATGGAACAGTTTGGAGAGAACACACATTTAGAATTTTTCTATAAAAATACCATAACAAAATTCAAAGTTTTCAAGAGTTGAAAGTCAGCGATTTTGAGAAGCGTCAAGAATTCGCTGCATGGGTTTTGCGGCAAATTGATATTAATGAAAGCTGGCTGTCAAATGTTCTAAGAACAGATGATGCTCACCTTTATCTAAAGGGAGAATTTAACATTCAAAACTGCCTCATTTGGGCAACAGAAAACCCTAGGATTTTTACAGAAATACCACTTCATCAACCCAGAGTTACAGTTTTGTGTGGGTTCACTTCTTTTTTATTATTGGGCCATTTTCTTTGAAAAAATCAATGGAAGAACTTTTAAAACGTCTTTGTAACTGGTGAACGTTATGTTCAACTTTTGAGAGAAATGGTTAATTCCATATTGCAGGACAGACAAGCACTAAGCGAAATAACATTCATGCAAGATGGAGGACCTCCTCATATCTCCGCGGTAGCAAACAATTGCTGAAGGATACGTTCGGTGAAATTCGTTGATAAGTCGCCACTTTATATACCAGTGGCCTCCAATATCACCAGACTTGACGCCTTACAATTCGGTTATGGGGGTACATTAAGCCGCGTTTTTATCGATGCCGGCCTACCACATTGACCATGTTGAAGGCTTCTATCAGATGGCACGTTTTATAAATTTCAACTATTTAATTGTGACCATTCTGTCATCTATCGTCTGCAGGCGGTGTTTGAGAATGAAGGGCGCCACATTGAGCAAGGATTGTGACCTAATACAAGAGAGAAGGCAGTTACCTCATGTGTTATATTTTTGCAGCTCTTTGTTTTGGGTTATGGGAATAATAAATGCTGTCCTCACATCTTGACTCTTTTTTTTTTCTGTGAACAGTATTTTTTTTTCGATCAAATAATCCCTTGAATAAATATTAAAATAAAAACATAAGCCTCCAGGGAAAGTTTATTTTAAAAATATTTTTATTTAAAAAATCTACAGACTACAGAGACTAATAATAGAATCCATCATATCCAAAAAGCACAATAGCATCAACAGAAGAATAGATATTCCGGAAATTTATAACATTATATTCCCTGAGCCCAGCCCATAACCCCCAAGTGAAGCACGCGCAACAGACGCCCCGCGTTGATCGTGCTTTTAAAGCAAATGTAAACAGAAAATGGACTTTATTTAATTTTAAATCATATTTCATAGGCGTATTAATCATATAAAGCATTTTTCTCCCGTAGAAGGGCGTTACTTGCCCGAAAGCTCGAGATTTTTTAAATAAAAAATATTTTTAAAATAAACTTCTCCCTGGAGGCTTATGTTTTTATTTTAATAGTAATTTTTTTTTTGTTGTCATTTGCACACATTTTATGTCGTGCAGGCCAAAATGTTATAACTTCTCGAATAACACTGGTATACACAATTTTACCCCTTATGTTTAGTTTATCGCTTTTCGCTCATTAGAAGAAATTGCATAAGTATCTGCTTTTGCATCTGTATCAACTTTAGAAATTTTGCGCATACAAAATGATTTTACTATCACGTTTTTCAACGCAAAAGGTCGATTTAAAAATGATTTTTTTTGGGGTATACATTTTCAAAATTATGTACAGTATAATAAACAATGATAACATTTGACAAACCCATGGGATATTTGGAATAGAGTACGACAAATATATTTTGTCACTCCCCTCTATATTTCATTTTTGGATCATGACAAATATCCAGTTAAATAGTCAAGTGTCGCCAATTAGTCAAGAAACTATACATTCCTTATAGCACGAAATCCTTTTAGTAGTGCCATCATAATATTTGGTACTATATTAACATTTCAAAAATCGTGTATTGATATCAGTAGTTATTTTCAAACATTCAATCTATTTCACAAAACTCCATCTGAAATATAAATATTTTTTGCTACATGTTTTAATTTGCATATACCTATTTTACATATCTCAGATTGTATTTAAATATCGTCAACCAATTCTTCTAACTTTTAACGAAATGGTGTTTTATTAATTTATCATTTGATATTATTAGGGTTCTTTCCTGGTATTCAAAAAGGAAAAATACGTGTCGTTCAGTTATATTATTCAATTTATCAAACAATTTGGCCGCTGAATCTCTGATTCTGGTAGAGCGCCATCTAGCGAATAAAGTTGTAACTAAAATCAATTTCGAATTTTTCATTATTTGCCATAAAAATCCCATTGCATCCTGAACACAGTGGTGTTTACCGCATTGCTCTAGCGCAAATATTCGCAGAGTTATTAATTTTTAAAGTTGTGCGGGACTTTTGGATCACCCTGTATATGTCTTTAAAAAATATATTTTTATCGCTTTAAAATAATATATGATCGACATAAAATAAAGTATAGAAATATTTCACGTAAACATCTCTTTTCTTATGGAATAAATGAAATTGTGTATTCACATATTTAAAAATAGGCCAGACAGATCAAAAGACCTCGCCAAATATTACGTCTATGTGAACATAGAAGGCAAAAATAAAAATTCGAAATGGACTCTGGTGATAGATTTACCTTTATGCCCTTGGATAAGTTTTCTATACTCAGCATTGAAGCTCAAATTCAACACTCAATTATAGCATTTAAACTATATACTTGTAATGTTTTCGTACCAGATGAAAAAGAAAAGGTTTTTATGGAACACCAGGGAAGGACATCATATGAAGAACTCTACATTTTTCTGAAGAATATTATGTATTCTAGGACGTATGATTTCATTTGTTACCTCAATATTAATCTACATGATGTTGACTCTCCCAAATTCAAAAAAACAACATCAAGATTGTATTACATATTTATTGAGAAAAAGACTAAAGATTTAGTGATGCATATTAACTTGCCAAACATGTAGTGTCAAAATATATTTGCGATCATTCTTTTTATTATATAGTGTTTTATCAAGATGAAACTTTAACAAGACATAGGACCGGTTCATTTAACTGGCCATTCATCTAGTAATTTAACAAAGAATAGAGGTTTATTTTCTCTCTCTCTCTCTCTCTAATACTAATCTTAATATTGCCACAGTAGAAATTTCTATAATAATAGATATTGTCATTTTAATATATATCAATAAAGGTTCTCAAGAGATACCATAGCTTTAAAAACGGCCAAACTTGACTCTCCTGTAAGTGATCTCTTATAAGAGGTTCTGACTGACATGAAAGAATCTCTGATAAGAGACAGCCTCTTGGAGAGTTCGGTTAAGCCACGTTTTTTGGGAATTTTATTAACAGAAATCCAGTTATATCTATCTTTCTTCACTATTCGGCTCAATGCATGTCATTTTAACGAATGTGTAGATATTTATATATCCATTCAACTAGTTTAATATTTTATTGGCATATTCATTTTATTGCAACGTTTTGGATACTTCTTGATAATTTATTTTCCCGTCAACTAACTTACCTTCTATGTTATAAAAACACTATTCCACACATTATTTATCATATCGTTTATATCGTGTAGTATTTTCACAAACTTTTCCTTGATAATATAAATACAGATATATTGAAGGAACCCACCTCAATCCTACATCTATGGCCAGCCTCCCAGACTCAACCACAGCATGGAAATTTCTTGTCAACTGGTTCAACTCAGCAATCAAAACAAGACGAGAGTAAAAGTGCTCAACACTAGTCCATACTAGTGAGCGTGACTCCCTGGGTAGGTTGCGCTCTGCGCTCCCTGGGTTATAAATATCCCTCTATATATAAATAATATATATATATATATATATAGATGGAAATTTTGCCGGGGAGGAAATTGATCTAAAGAGACAAGGGTCGCTTCTCCCGTAAAAATAGACGTCTAAAAAACGTCAATAGATGGCGTCTGATTTTAGACGTCTATTTTGATGGGAGAGGCGACCCTTGTCTCTTTAGATATATTATTTATGACAACTGCTTGTTAATAAAGATAATTTTTAAAAGTAATTTTGTCGAATTTTTGAAAATAAAATTTCAAAAAGAAACTTTCAAAAACAGCTCTAACCAAAGTTCTAAACTATTACATGGCAAGTGAATATATAGATAAAGATCGAATATACACTGGTCCGCAAAATTAAAGGAACAACATTTTTTTTCATTTATCTCAAATTTTATTGAACATTTATCAATGAAATTTTATACACAAATTTATTATTCCATTATTGATTAGAATACCCGAATTCAAAGAATTCTAACACGTATTTTATGCAAATTAGTCGGTCAAGCAATGATCTTCTTGCAGTCTGTGCATTAATATCTTGGATATTATTGTTAATATGGGCTGTGATCACCTTTAACTGATAGACAGGCTCTACATCGGTGACCCATACTAAGAATTAGGGAGTTTATCAGCTCCTGTAGAATCAACGCCCAATCTTGTGTTAAGGCTGTTTCTAGCTCATGAGTGTTTCTAGGAAGGGGTTGGAGGGATGAGATCCGCCGTCCTAGATTGTCCCATACATGCTCAATGGGATTTAGGTCTGGGGATCGAGCTGGCCAATTCATCCGAGCAATTGCATGGTTTTGGAGAAAATGGTCGACCACACCAGCTCTATGTGGACGGGCATTATCATCCATTAGAAGAATGTTTTCTCCCATTTCCAATGCTTGAGGCATCACATATGCTGCCAAGATCTCGTTCCGATACCTCTGTCGAGTCAGGGTTCCTTGCCGAAAAAATATGGAGTGTTGTGCGACCGCCCAAGAAGATTCCAGCCCAGACCATAAAACATTGGCTTCTGTAGGGATCCCTTTAAACCATATTTCGGGGATTATTTCTGGTTCCTGCCTCTCCCAGACAAAGACACGACGATAATAGCTGTTTAGAGAGAATCTGGACTCATCAGTGAACATTACACGTCTCCATTCATCTGGATTCCAGGCGACATGTTGTCTGCGCCAAAGTTCCATTGCTCTCTTTTGCGGTGGTGTCAACGGCACACAAATTATGGGTCGTCGAGCATAGAGGTCTTTCATGTGAAGCCTTCTGCGTATTGTATCAGTTGAAATGGGAGAAAAGTTTCTTCTAATGGTTGATAATGTCCGTCCACATAGAGATGATGTGGTCGACCATTTTCTCCAAAACCATGCAATTGCTCGGATGAATTGGCCAGCTCGATCTCCAGACCTAAATCCCATTGAGAATGTATGGGACAATCTAGGACGACGGATCTCATCCCTCCAACCCCCTCCTAGAAACACTCATGAGCTAGAAACAGCCTTAACACAAGAGTGGGCGTTGATTCCACAGGAGCTGATAAACTCCCTAATTCTTAGTATGGGTCACCGATGTAGAGCCTGTCTATCAGTTAAAGGCGATCACACCCCATATTAACAACAATATCCAAGATATTTATGCACTGACTGCAAGAAGATCATTGCTTGACCGGCTAATTTGCATAAAATACGTGTTAGAATTCTTTGATTTCGGGTATTCTAATCAATAATGGAATAATAAATTTGTGTATAAAATTTCATTGATAAATGTTCAATAAAATTTGAGATAAATGAAAAAGAAATGTTGTTCCTTTAATTTTGCGGATCAGTGTATATTAAACTGGAGAAACCGCTGGGAGGGTCACCACTAATGAGCCTGGCCCTCCCATTAATTTTTCATTGCAGTGAGGGCAGTAGAAAATTGTTTAATTTTTAAAAAATAATATACGTCTATAATAGTTTCGAATTCTCATAACAGATGGGGGCGCGCGCTAATGTATCAAATATAGATTTAAAATTGATATTCAACTATAAAAATAAAGCGCTATGTGCCGCTAAGAACACTGACGCTTAATGAGAAGAAAATCAAGAGAAAGAGAGAAAAGAAAACAAATTTCCAAACATATATACATAAGGGAAATTAAAAAATATTTTAAATCAGTTTTTAAAAAGCATTTAAATTGATATTGCTTTGATAATAAAATTTCTATTTGATATCTTTTAGAAATAAAATTGAACCCTAAAGTTGTTTTTTTTTAGCCTAAAACCATTCCCAGAGTCAAGAGAGGTTATGTTGAGAATTTGGTGACATTTGGTACAGTACTTTAGGAATTAATCGGTAAGAAAACGAACAGACAAATTTTGATTTCTATATGAATATAGAGGCCACTGATTCTTTGATGCTTGTAGACCGCTATCATGTGATTAAAATTGTAACTGAAATAATTTCATATGATTTTTTATTATTTTCCACGAAATTCCCTATTACATTCTGAGCATAGTGGTGTTTACCGCATTGCTCTAGTGAAAATATTCAGAGAGTTATTAAATTTTGCAGGAATTTTTTAATACCCTTTCGGGCCCCCAAGTTAGAAATTTGTGAAATATTTCTTTTTAATGAAATTTATTCCAGGAAGCGCCTCATATGTTCACCTCAATATTGATACAATGGCATTTTTTTTTTAATTTTGTGTAGTTTTTTGAATATCTTTTTTTTTTCATCCACATTATAGAGAGATATATTTATAACCCAGGTTCCTGGAGCGCTCCACATTATATTTGTCTGAATCTATTCATAAAAAATTATATATATTTATATTAAAACAAAATTGGCATTTCGTGACCTCCCAAATGAGCATTTTAAATGTCAAAGCGCCATCTAGTGGAACAAAAATCAGCCAAACGTTGATTTAGCTTGTTCCAAAGATATTTTGCCAACCCAATTTCTTTATAAATCAAGAAAGTCAACACGACGCGTTTTGGGTTGGCCAACTATCTTTGGAACAAGCTAAATCAACGTTTAGTTGATTTTTGTTCCACTAGATGGCGCTCTGCCATCTAAAATGGTCATGTGAGCGGTCAGGAAATGCTAATTTTGTTTTTATTATCAAACCTGACGATTTTTCTATTTTTTTCTTGATTTTCAACATATTTATATTTTAAATAAATATATAATTTAAAAAACAGATTCGCGATGAATAATATTCATTATCTGAAAATCGTTAACACCTAGTTTTCATACAGTCTTACTCTTTTTTTTATAAAATTATAATTAATTATATAACATAATATATTAGAAAAAAGAGACGGTTTCTAAATTCGAATATGGAAAATCATAGTAATCAGATTGTAACTAATGAGGTAGTAGAGAGAGGTTATTTTGAATATTATAGAAACCTACACGTTTTTATTTCATTGGAATCTCTAAGACAATTTTTTACCTTGGCATTTGATGATTCAGAGGAAGCTTATGTCATTGACATTAAAAAATTAGAGTATTTTCTAAATATGGTAGAATGCCATCGCGATGAATATTTCAGAGTAATTTTGAAAAATCTTCAAAATAAATTATTTTTCATTTCATTGGAAAGCAAATCTAATTTAGATTTGTACGCTATATTGCTTGATTTTAGTGTAATATGTCAAGTTGAGGTGAATATTCCACCTATTTATGATTTGGAAGATGAATCCATATTTTGGTTAATAAAACATTGTAACAGCCTCAGCGATTACGTATTCTCGAAGTTGGTGAATAAGCTTCGAGACATGCTGACCGAAGCTATTCGACTAAGAACAAAAGACCTCTTCGAAATAGCAAGATTGTTTGAACTTTTATATTATGCCAATATTTATGGAGGTGAATGTGATACCTCATTTGACGATAATCCGATGTTGATATTTGATTATATCAAATCTATATCCAGAAAACCAAAGATTTCTTTGAGTGAATTTGTAATATCCGAATTTAGGAAGAAGTTACCATATAAAATTAGGGAAGAAATCTTACAATTTTGCACAAATCCGAATTTCAGTTTAATAAACTTTCCCTTTTTGTTTCCCCTAACACAAAGGCTAAATATCTTCAAAGAAATTCCTCGATATTCTCAGAGAGTTCTGTCTGGAAACGATTATACATTAAACATAAGTTTTTCCATTCGAAGAGACAATCTCATAGAAGATGGCTTTAGAATGATTTCTGAATATTGCAGCCACGTGGCTCCCTATGGAAGAATTCCTGTCTATCTGACATTTGAAGATGAGTTAGCCCAAGACATGGGTGGCGTTTCCAAAGAATTTTTTAATCAAATCTTAAAACGCTTGTTAAATAACGATTTCAAACTTTTTATCGGCAAAGAAAATGGACATTACTGGTTCAAAATCAATACTGATAAGAATCCTGAAATATATAACAGACTTAGGTTGTTTGGGGCACTTCTTGGTTTAGCTATTGAAAGTAGAATTTTTGTTGATTTGAGATTTCCTCAGGTCTTTTACCGGAAGCTGATGCATTATCCAGGGACAATAGAAGATTTGGGCGATTTTGACCCTGAACTGGCCAGAAGCTTGAACGCCCTTCTAAACTATGAGGAAGATGACCTTGAAGAGGTATTCATGTGTAATTTTGTTGCTTCTATTGATAATGGGGATGGGAATTCTATAACCAAGCTACTCGTGGAAAATGGGGACAGCATTGCCGTGAATCAAAATAACAAAAAAGAATTTGTTCAACAGTATGTAGACATGATACTTAATAAGAGCATTGAAAGGGAATTCGAATGTTTTGAAACAGGTTACGCTACAACTTCTGATTTTTACCATGTTGGATATTTTTTCCAGCCGAAGGAATTCTCTAAAGTGATGTGTGGTGAAGAGCAGCTAGATGTCGAGATGCTGAAGTCGAGAGTGTCGTACTCGAATGTGGACTTTCCGGACCGCCAGACAGTGGAGTATTTCTGGGAAGTTGTGGAGGAGATGGAGCAGTCCCAACTTAGAGCCCTGCTGGTCTTCATCACAGCTACTGACAGAATGCCTCTTGAAGAAACTCAGGTCTTCACTATCCAACGTGTGGCCCAGACTCGGAGCTCCTCCCTAGCTCCAGTACCTGCTTCAACATCCTCTTTCTCCCTCAGTACAGCTCCAAGTATAAGCTCAAAGAGAAGCTTTTTTTGGCGATCTCTAACAACGAAGGCTTCGGCCTGGTGTAGAAAGTGATTCTCTCTTGTATAAATATCATTTTCAAAGAACCAAGAATACACTTCATCTCTCTTTATAAATATTATTCTAAAATAAACACACAAAATTCTCTCTATTTAACCAAAAATATGCTCTCAATCTCTTGTAAATATTGTTACAATAATAAACGCACTTTCATATGTTTAATGGCTGTCAAATATCTTTTAGAAATTTTTTTCTTAAATCTTTATAAAATATCCAATACAAATATATGTTTTATCTGGAAAACATTTTTCCTATATTTTAAGAAATAAATAAAGTTTTCATTTATATATATACAAAAACAACAATAGCCTTTATTGGGCACACGTGCCATACAGGATTCTCCCTGTAGAACAGAATAAATAAATAACAAATTAGCATCGTAGTTATATACAAATATTGGGTATTGACCTCGACCAATTATCAAGTTGGATCCGGTGTCTGTGCTAAATATTTTGATTGAGCTGATTTCCAGTATTTATGAAAAGCGAATGCAAAGGGTCTGGATTTTACGACTTTTGCCATTAAAACATAAGGCGAATTGCTATTATAGCCGGTCTCTTGACGAAGAATTTCTCTTTCTTCTTCCATTGTCGTACAGTAAAACATGTAGTGTGGAAAATCGAGACTAAATTCACCGTTGCATAAGGTGCATTTTATGGTCTTAGTTTTCAATAGTGAAACATGATTAATTCTCTGTACTACAAAAAGGCTTCTTACTTGTACAATGATTCTCTTTAAGGTTAGGAGGATATTGTCATTCAGATAGCATTCCATTATAGGTGATGAATGAAAGTATTTGTAGTGAGAGTATAGTATTGATTTTCTTATTCTTACCTAATCCAGCTGCAAGGACTGATCGGTTGCCGTTCTAATAATTAGGGGGATGTATCTTTGTAGAATATTGAAGTCTGTACATCCAACAAGCCATGAGAAGCCGGTGTTATTAAGTAGCTCTGTTATACTTTTTACCAGTCCGATATTCTGTTTTGAAGAAATTGAAATGTCCCACAAATGTGCCAAACAAATTGAAGGTAGCCAGCTGCCGTCCATTTTCAGAATTCTCATTTATATATATAAAGATGTGGTGAAGTCCTGTTGACTAAAATGCATATAAATATGCATTTTATCTGAAAGTTCAATATATTTATATGGTAATTCAAACCAACAACCCCATATTGTATATAACTTATAACAAGATTTTCATGTTGTATAATAGAAACACATCTGTAAATGATTATACGCATGATTGACATGTGTAATGTACTTTGTACAAACTGAGGATAATTAAATAAAACTCTGTAATAGATTAAGAGTTTAGGTAAAGACCAGTGGTGTGTTCCCTGTCGACTCTCGCTATACTGTGTTAACCGAGAGGAACAGTCAGGACGGGGAGTTTTCCAGTACCTCTCTGCACCTTTTAAGACCTTTAAAAGTTCTCACAGAGTACAGGCAGTCGTGGTCGAGGCAGAGTGGAAAGCTTGGGAATGTCCACACAAAAAACGAAGACACAGTTTCACTAAGAAAGTTCCGTGAACAGATAAAAGTTGAGCTAAGAGCGAAAGATGGAGATAGAAGAGTTCTTACTGGTCTACATGGTGGACCTGGGGTACAACCGACGAGGACTCACGCAGATGGTGAAGTGACTGTATTTATAGGTTAAGACGGGGGGCTTTATATATATCTTTCCGATCAAGGCGGTATTGCATTTCACCAGATGTGAAGAGCGTGGATCGTCTGGCGAAAATTCTAAACTGGCGCGTTCTGACAGTTTCCAATCTATCTTTAGATGTTTTTTGTGACTTCCATCTATCTCGAATTTAGACGTTTTTGACTTCTATCTCTTTACCTTAACTCTTAAT